>CM069910.1:109839434-111039434 GCA_036172215.1 Camellia granthamiana
AAACAGATTCGCAAGCCATTTTCGCGTTTATTTAATGGATGATTGATGGTGTAATTTCAGTTTCTCATTTTGTGAGCATTCAAACATTGTCGCTCCGGAACGGCCTAACGTCACACCGCGCTTTTGTCGATGGAACATTGCAGCCGTTGTGGGGAAACTAAGAGTAATAAATCTAGTGGGCAGAAGGTTGCTTTGAGGTATGGAATTAGAACCCCTTATAATTGTATTCCAAAATTTTCAAACACAAAACATTTGAAGTTCTGCTGTGTTTTATTTGTAATTTTACTTAGGTCCAGTGTGGCAAACTTGTTGAGACGATTAATGAATGTCATATTCTGAAGCTGTCTGCCGCTGAGATTAAACCAAAAGAATGTGGTAGAACTAGTATGGATGTGGAACCACGTGGACTGTGCGATGAACGCAGGGCTGTGATTGAGACAGATGATGTTGGCAGCGTGGAGCCAAGCTTCAATTGTTGGCAGCTGGGCACAAAAAACAAGGGTTGTAAGTTTGTATTATCCGACATACTGTCGCATCACATTTTTTGAACATTTTAGGATCCAGCTCGTTAGCCCGAATTGCATCAATCATCAGCCAGAATGGTGTTTTCTGCAACTGCCTGATGTGGGCATCACGTAATTCCAGTTCCAGAACTGTGATAATCAGCCCGGATATGTTTGACCGGTACATTAATTTTGACGGATCAACATCAGGTCTCTGAACAGGGTCACCCTGCCCTTTGTGTTTCTTGAATGGGAGCTTTCCTTGTCTTTTACTGGCCTTCCTTGTCGATGTTTGCGGTGACCTCATGCCAATTTTTCTTTTCGCAGTCCTACTGCCACTACTACCTGAACATTTTTTTCATGGAAAGCAGCAGAAACATGTTAAAACTGCCAACACAAAACGTAAAATGTAATGACGTGTAACCATGAAAAATTGAATCTTTTACACCACCACATGTTCCACAATCAGGTAATTTACCAAAAGAACACAAACCTTTATGCCCCATATCATGCCATCAATGTAAAATATGAACACAAACAGTAACAGCACACAACCAAACTCTGTTTTTTTATCTCATCTCGCAATAGACAATGAGTATGTATTGCATGCATGACTATAAAAAAACTAACCACTATCACTTCCCAACTATCTAATTTCAATGTTTTGTACTACATTGCATACAATGCAACAAATTGTAATTACGCATTTCAGCAATAATATACGACAATTGAAGTGACACTACGTAGATTACGTTAACGCATTAAAGAAAAATACAAGTGTGTTTTTGGGCCCCAATGTTATTGTTTATGTTTTGTTGTTGTTTGTGTAGTCGTAATTATGTTATGTAGCATCACTGACACGAATCTTGAACACAATTCATTTTTCTTCAATGTAAAAACCTCAAAAACACAGTACGCACACCCTCACAGGTACATGATAGTACACACCACGAAGCAATTAGGTAAACCATCACATTTACATTGCATCACCATCACATTCACATTGCATTGCCCCAAAATCAGGAAATCCCAGTACACACTTGATAATAAAATTGCATTACCATCACATTTACATTCACCGTAGTAATATTACCACAAAATCACACACAGCACATCCCTTAACAGACCGACAACATTGACAAACAACCCTCTGGGAAGAAGCACGCATTTCTCAAAATTGCACAAAAATAACAACACTACTACAGCGTACAGACATCACAATTTAATCTATTTCACAAAACTGACAACATTAAGCACTTCGCATTGTACTTCACACATAAATCCACAACTTCGTAATGTAAATGAAAGCAAGGGTTTACGTGCACAGACGATTACCGTACCTGGTACCATTGTCGGCGAACTACGAATACTTTCCGGTCGCTGCTTCGAAGCACAACAGCGTCACAGAGCACTTACACCGCCGGTTTTGATGTATCAACAGCGAAGGGGGTTGCGTATTTGATAGGGATTAGGGTAAAACACAAATACACTATTCTATTGTCCCAGTCCACATGGATTTTGCATCGTCAACTAACAATCTGCAACTGCAATACCTAACATCACGCCATTAACATCGGAGAACTGTTCAACCTTCCATACACAACTCTTCGATTATGGGTTTGTTTGGAGGGAAACAAATTTCTACAGATGACAGGTTTAGGGCATTCCAGTCATTACACCGTTGGGGCTTTACTTAATTACCCTTAATGAAACGCGTAAAAATTAGTGTAACACGGGTTTAGTTGTCATTTACATTATGTTGGGACTAATTGGAACATAAAAAAAAAGATAGAACTAAATGGATCATAAGATAAAGATTTGAGATTTATTGGTGCGTCGCCCTTATTTTAAATAGTAATAGTTAAATTAAGATGCCACCTGAATTTAATCCAAGAGCAAATTACATAATTTCTCGGGAGTGAGAGTGTAATTGTAGATCAAATCCATCAAGTAATTACTTTGATGTGCCCCTTCGTAGCTAACTATCCCATATTTGTGGGAATTTTGAATTGTTCGATAATCACCACCAGATTCTTTGATGTCCCATTTCTTCTTTATTCCTATGTCAGACCAATCCCACTTTAATCCATAAAAATGAAAAAAGTGCTTAACCATTTATTAATAAAATTAAACTATGAACAAGTAATTAAATCACTAAAATTATAAAAATGTAAAACATCAACCTCACGAGGCTTATCTTTTAATAAAAGTGATGAAAATATTAATGAATTAAGATGTCTTTAATGGGCAATGAAAAATATCAATGAAGCAATATGCTTCTAATGGGCCTATCATATTAGCATGTTTATTTTATTTTTTTGTGATATAATTATGTGCATAGACGAGCTTTTTTTTTTTTTAATATTTCCAAAAAAAAAAATTATTTAGAGAATTGATCCACTTTTTAAACTATTTGAAAAACTAACCTGCTTTCGAAATCGCATGTCGAAAATGTGATTTTAATTGAAATCGCATGTTGCACAAGCAATTTCACTATGTCATCACAAATTGCATTTTTAACCTGCGATTTCAAAGTGAAATTACATCTTGAAAATGTAATTTTAATTTCAAAATAGTATTTTGAAAATGCGATTTCAAAAAGCAAGTTAATTTCTCAAATAGTTTGAAAAGTTCGAAATCGCATGTTGAACATGCGATTTCACCATGTCATCATAAATTACATTTTTAACCTACGATTTCAAGGTGAAATTACATATTGAAAATGTAATTTTAATTTCAAAATTATATTTTGAAAATGCGATTTTAAAAAGTAGGTTAGTTTCTCAAATAGTTTGAAAAGTAGGTCAATTCTCTAAATAATTTATTTTTTAGAATATTAAAAAAAAAAACTCGTGCATAGACTATATAACCCATGTATTAGGCCCGCCATGTAACATCATGCAAATCATGAGAACAAGGGATTATGATATATAACCAAACAGTATTCGGTCACTCTTTTAATTTACTAACGCCTTAAGTTTCGCTACAAAAGGGTCTTAAGCCCTTTATGCTTGATTTAAAATAAAAAAAAAAAAAAGCAGCGAACAACCAATGAGTACAGAGTTTCGGGCTCCACTAAAAAAAAGTACTCCTTTACTCTTTACGATCAAAAGTCTCTCTATTTCGGATTTTGTTTTTTCCATGTACTACAACTAGTATCAACTATGAATAGCACCAAAAAGGGCCGCCTCGACTCTAGGTGCATAGCTTGAAACGTCGGAGTAATTAGGATAGAAAGCCCTGCAAAGCTCATTATATTTTTCAACATTGAAATTTTGAGAATCCATGAGCTTCTTTTGCTTCACTTTGAAACGGCGTTGGAAGTATCCTTCGAAAGAGGGTTCTTTCGATGTCCTAAGGAAGAAGGCGTAGGCTAGCACGAAGTGAAGCGAGGTTATGAAGAAGCAAATGGGCTCCATCACGTCCCAACCCAATTCCCGGGTGAGGCTCATCAAACCCAGTATCTGCAATACAGTGAAGCCCAGCCCACAGCAGAGTTCCCCTTGGACCTGTTGTTGGGCTTTCCTGTCAATTTCTGCCTTTTGCTTCTCCATCTGTTCAAGTTCTTTCCTTCTTGGGTCATTTGGGGTGGCTATGGAAGTAGAAATTATCTTCTCCATTGATTTTGCAACCTGCAATCAAACTCAACAATAGTTAGAATCAAATTCAAATAAATAACAAAATTAAAATATGTGAATTGGTCGCCCTAATGGTTTTATGTATTACCAAAAAAAAAAAAAAAAAAAAGAGTAAAAATTATCAGTCTTATAATTATTCAAAAAGCTACTCACACATGCAAACAGATACTTATTCACCACTAGTGATTTAAAGTTTTTTTTTATGGTTTGAGTTACACATTAAAATAAATTTTATTTTATTAACTTAAAAATAAATAAATAAATAATTGACCTTCAACAGTAAATGCTTTTTAATATTTTTTGTTGTTAATACTTCAAATGACAAATTAAGTGAGTTGAACACTTTTTTTTTGGTTAGTGCGAATATTCCATCGATTGCATTAAACATGCAAGCAAATCAGCATATTCATATTTGCATGAAGTTTACAATCTTATCTGAATGGTTCCCATTTAACTAATTTTTATACTGTTTGGGTTTGTAAATTTAATGAATAATTAAAGAAAAAAGTGAAATGAAAATAACATTTCATATACCTTTTTTTCCGTACACCAAACACAACGGTAGCAAATTGCAAAAAAGAGAGGAATAAAAGACACAATTGTAACCCCACATATGGATCGGCACTGCTACGGACTCCACCCCCACCTCCACCGGGGGGGGGGGGGGGGGGGGGGGGGTGGGTTTGAGAGCCAGACTTCAAAAATAATAATAATAATAATAATTTTACCCCAATTAAAAAACAGTAGGGTAGTGGGGTTTAAGTCTTTTTCTCATATGGATGACTCCGTATTTTTCGGACGGCAAAGGGTACCTCTATAATTATTGACGATCCAGATGGTTAATTTGGTCAAATTGAGATTCTCTCCGATCACTCTCTGCAATGGTCAAATTGAGTGTTCTAAACTGTAAAATCTTCTCCTGGACAGTTGCAAGAAGGGAGACGGGAGAGAGTGGAGAGAATCTCAACTCAATTTGGTCTTTTAAAACAAAGCGCCAAAATTAAACAGAAAAGAAGTGTCCGATCACAGAGATGCCGGACAAAAAACGGAGCTCGAATGGGCAAAATACCTGTTCAGGCCGAACGAACACGACGTTGCCTAAAACGATGACGTTTGCAGACTCATCCAACATCTTCGCAAACTCTACACCTTGCTCTCGATTCAAACAAACATCAACGCAGATCTGAACGTACTCAGAGTAAGAAATCGAGTTCATCGGAATCTGTCTCAGCGCGGATCTCACCTTCTCCATCTGCGTACACTTCAAAATCTTCTTCGCATCCATCACCGAAATTCCTTCCACCGTATCGGACTCTATCGGAGGAGCGAGTCCGTCGAACCGAAGACGATTGCCGGCGACATTCATCGACCTCAGTTTCTCCTTCAGCTTGTCGCCCACCGGAACCGAGAGGAACTCCGGTAGCCTCGCCGACTGGTTTAATCCCCGCAGCTGGAGGAATCGCCGGAAAAATCCGCTGTTGGCGGAGTCCGGCGAGGTGAGGAATTCGCGGTGGAAGTTAGTTTTGGCGGCATTTGGAGGAGTTAGGGTTGACTGGAAATAGGGAGAAGAGATCGGTGAATGCTCAAGGGTTGCTAATGGGGAGGACTCTCTGTTTTTGGTGAAGAGACGCTTCGCTAATGCTCTTCGAAGCGCCATTGATGAGCTCAATACAGAGGCGTTGAGATAGAGAAAGGTAGGCGAGAGAGAGAGAGCTCCGATGCTTTCATTAGAGGTGAAAGCCTTTATATAGGAGTCAAGTCAGAGAATCTCTCTTTGTAATCGCGAGATATCTTCAAATGTCCTTGTGTGTGCGAGAAATGAATTGGCTATATGAGAATTTGAAAAGTTTTGAGTGACGTATATATGTTAACATATTGCTTAAAACTATTTTAATCTGGATAAAAAAAATTATATTTGCAATCAGTGTATTTTTGAATTTATTTTTTTGAAAATTGAGTTTTTTTTTTTTTTTGTTTCGTAGTTTTTTGTTTTTAGTAAATGTTTTTAAATTTTAAACAATTTTTTTACTTTTTTTTAGATGCATGTATCTAAATAGTAAAATATTTGTGAAAATATATTTTAAAAAATTAACAAATATACAAAAATATAAAAAATGTTACAGATATCACTCTTATCATAGGAATGGATATGAGTTAGACTCCTTTAGTGATTTCTGGCGAGCCATACATAACTTAGTTGTCCCTTTGAACTTAATTCTTAGGATCTCCAGTCATCTAAGTAGGATTACCATTATGATGATTCTGGTGTAATAGGCTTTAATCACATTCCCCTCGATAAACTTTCCCTCATTTGCTCTTTAGTCAAATTTTTTGTTTAGCGGCCACTATTTTTCATTTGACCTTCTCAATTATATATCATTGAGTAGTTAGTGGATCCATTATATTATTCTTAGACAATATTCACAACTGAAAGCAAATGTCTTACGGTGTTTAAGTCTTTGATTACATCGAGACTTACCGTTACTTTATGTCACTTCCATTTTCAAATAATAAACATAGAGTTGTTCCTTAGGAGTTAATGAAACTATTTTTGCTTCTATTCCTGTGAAAATCCGCATTTAATTAATCAAAATAATAATAATAATAATAATAATTAATTAATTAATTTTATCCAGAGTTTATTTCAAATATATATTAGTGTAAAAGTTAGTTTTAAATTAATTCAATTCAATCACTAACAAAGATATTATTAAGAATAATAATTTTGTGGGTGTTCAATATTGGTTGTTTATAAATTGTTTTAATAAGGATTCAACATAATAATTATCTTTGATAAATAACTTAGTTAAAAACCTTAAGAAATCCATACAAAAACACACACACAAACATACACACACACACACACAAAGAAAAGAAAGAAGGAATTTTCGTGGCAGTAGAATGCCATCTGCTTGTTTGCATGGTAGTATAGGAACTATAACCCATCATCCTTCTTAGAATTGAGAGAAAGTGAATAGATATAATAATGAAAAGAGAGAGAGAGAGAGAGAGAGAGAGAGAGAGAGCCTCATCTATGCATGCTTGCATTTGGTGAAGGAAAGAAGAAAAGAAAATTTGTCAAGTTGAGTAGGAGGATAAGAAGAGTGGGAGATTAAGGAAGCTAAATTTTTTTTACCATTTCATCATCCTATTATTGAGTAAGAAAACCCTCTCAACCCTCTCATTTTTTTTATTGTTGAAATTTTCAAATTATATTCATATGATAAAATGACTAATTTCTAGATAGAAATTCTTATATATGTATGTAAATTTTGTGATGTGTGTATCAAATATTTGAAAATATTGATAGTCTTAAAGTCATAGTATTATTATGAAAACAGACTTGCATGTGTAGTTTATACCATTAAAGAGAGGATTGAAGAATTTATTTGGTCCTTGAATCTGCCAGAAAATTTGTACGAATTTTTAGACAATATTATACTCAAAATTTGAAGATATTTTCTTCTACAAAGTTGTTTAGAATGATGTCTACTTCATCCATGAATTTTTGTAACAATTGAGGAGTTTTTTACGAATTTATATAGATTTTTAACCAAATCTGGAGCTATAGGCAGATTTTACTATGTGTTTGAAAAATCATTAAAAATTTTATATTAAACCAAATATGGTAATTTCTAAACAAAAAAATGAAATTCGAGAAGTCTAGTTTCATAATAAATTTTTAGATTATGGAATCGATTTATAAATTTAAGTATGGAATTAATTTAAGAAAATGTGATACATCTGCGTCATAAATTTTCTTGGAATTTTTCAGAATTATTTATAATTTATTTTTGAAAAATTCTTTCTGAAAAATGACCATAACATATTTATTGAGTATTCTGTAGATTTATATGAATTTTAAAGTTGTATAAGTAATTTATTTATAATTTTAATTACGAGCTATGCATTCTGAAAATTCTGGCAGATTAAGGAGGAATAAAAAATTATCTCTTCAATTGTTTATTTGGACAAAAAATTTAATATTGTGTTATTCTAATCTTGTAGATTAAAAATCCATGCATGTATGTGATTATGATTTATTTCTTCTTTTTGGTATCTGCATTATTATTTCATATCATGGTTTAAATAAATTGTTTATTTAAATTTTGTACATTTGTTTACTATTGTGTGACATATGTAATATTTTATGTTGGAAATTTTAATGAGTTGGTGTAACATTATTAGTAATTAAATGTTGAATTATTGTGAATATCTCAACAAGTAAAGAAACACGAAATTTAACCAATGATACATTAAAATTTAAAAGTGATGGGCTGAGCCCGGTTTAGAATCTTGCGCAAGTGAGTTGTGAATCCTAACATGGCACGGGAAGGTATTTCGGCTCTTATCGGTGTAGGCGATATAAGGTTAGTGGTGCGGGTGTCACAACATAGACCGTTCCCTTGGGGCAGACCGTGATGTCACGACTCGGGTATGTAGCCCTGGTGCGTGGGCATCATTGGTAGTTACAGTAAGTAATATTTGAACATTTGACCAAGGGGGAGTCAAAATTACTCGTGGCCATTGCTTAGCGGTTGGGTGGAAATAGTGCTCCGCGGGGAGTTACTTAAATTTATTTGATAAACTAAATCTATGAAACTTTAAAAAGAAATGTGGGCATATTCCTTATGATGAAATACTACTTCCGTTTGTTATTTTTTTTTATTTGATTTATTATTATCTATTGTTATTATTTCAACTGATAACATTCATTTTATGCTTACTAAATATTACTTGTTATTCTGTTATTACACATTATTCATAAATTGTGAGTATTATTATCGGGGTGGGTATTTTCGGGTTGTAGTATCTTATTGAGCTCGTCACTCACTGGCATTCCCGTTGCCCTGGCGTTTTATGCCAGGTACCGAAGAAACCGAAGAAAACACTAAGGCCTTGCAAGGTGACATTCAACCTTGGTTAGCTTGAAGAGTGCCAAGTTCCATGAACTATTTTCTAAAATTTCTAATTTTTCTCTGGTTTTCTTTTTATATTTGTGTCATTTTTTTTTATGTACTAAGACTAAGTTGTGATGTAAGAACTTTAAATTTTGGGTTGTTAATTAATGGATGTTAGTAATATTGGTAGCAATATTGATTTTAAGTTCTAAATCTTATTATGATATCCTTAAATTTTGGGGCGTCACAACATGGTATCAGAGCTCTAGGTCAGAATACCTAGGGACGGTGGAAAGAGGTTTAACCTCAATTGAGGAGTAGTGTCATGTGTTAGAAGGAATAGAATTATGTGACTTATAGTTTATGTGAGCTTTATGCTAATTTAACTGTCATGTTGATCAAAACAATTTTACAAAAAAAAAAAAAAAAAAATCAAGGCAATGAATTAGGGGCATAGTTGAGTCAGTGATTCTATGTTCTCCCTCGCTCGAGTCACCTAGTCAGTGTATTCATATCGGTCAGGATATTCATACTAGTCAGTCTATATAAATGTGTTTGGATTGTTTAGCTTCGTTTTTCTTTCGTTAAGTTATTTTGTGATTCAGATCAGTATGGAATCATGTCCAATTCGGAGTTCAAATTCAATCATTCTAAAATTAAAATCAAATAAAATTATTTCAAATTCAGAGTGATGTGCCAGTCACGCCATTGATGTATAGAACCTAAACTGATTTTATTGCAGTCTGGGTTGGACATCCCGATTCCAGAGACTCCAAAAAAAAAAAAAAAAAAAAGAGGGATCTTGCTCTTCTTTCTTCTCCGGCAAACGGCCATACGCCGACCTCATTTGCTTGACTCTCCCGCCGTTTTCTCAATTTCGTTCTGGGAGACCTTCGAAGGCCCTGCCTCAGTGTTTTCACCAAGAGAGTTAACTCTTCGCCGACCATCAAAGGCAAAATACGACGGCGCTCCGAACCGGGCCATACAAGTGGCCTGTCGTTTTACCTCTTTATTCTCCGTGGAGATAACCTTCCGTTTCAGTTCTTTCTTCTCTGCCTTCAGCGTGTAAATCTCCACTTGTGCATCCTTATACATATGCTGAAGCAAAGTGAGTTGGGCGTTAACCCGATGTACCTCACACGTCTTGTTTTGCAGACGGTGAGACAGGTTAGTGACCGCGGCCACTGTCTCCATACACGACTTCAACGTGTAGTGGTTGGCCTCAATATCAGTTTGAGCAGCCATCACTTGCTTAACTGTTAGTGTAGGAAGACTAGGATGAGTAAGAGCAGGGCCACTTGGCCCAAAGGAGCTCGATGGATCATTAAGATCAGGAAAGAGAAAGAGGAGGCGAGACGAAGCCATGTATAGGAAGAGAGAGGACAGAAGGGAGTCGCAAAGAAATGGCGAAAAATAGAAGAGGAAGAGAAGAAGGAGATGGAAGAGTGATGAAGAAGAAGAAGACAGAATAGAAGAAGACAAAGAGGGAGAGAGAGTCGAGGCGAGGCAAGCTTACAAATCGATGAGGCCTGCTTTTGTTGGCCAGCCGACGCAAAAGCAAACCCACGTGTCAAACGCGGTTTTTGAAGGAAGAGAAAGAGGCAGGAGAGTTGTATGCATATATGTATATGAATTGTATATCTATGTATTATATATATTTTTTTGCATATTTGGTCACAAGAGTGGCTTGGGTTCAATGGTTCGGCTGTTGAGGATTGAAAGGCTAAGCCTGAGGTTAGAGGTTCGAGCCCCCATAGCAACGAGTGTTTCTTTTGTTTTGTTTTGGGGTTTTTTTTTTTTTTTTTTTTTGTATATGTGTCTCGTATACCTATATACATTTGTTTGAATATTTTATCACATGAGTGGCATGGCTCAGTGGTTGAAAGAGCAAGAGACTAAGCTTGAGGACAGGGGCTCGGAAACTCATATCCCCACATCCATGCATTTTGAGTTTCTCCTTCTTTTTTTTCTTTTTTTTTTTTGCGTATTCGGGAGGAAAATATTCTTAAGACTGCATTTCGAACGCATTACGGCTGCTATGAATCCGTAGTGATGCCATTCGGCCTAACCAATGCACCAGGCATGTTCATGAGCTTAATGAACAAAATATTCACGCCTTACTTAGATCAATTTGTGGTAGTTTTCATAGATGATATTTTGGTGTATTCCAAGTCTGAAGGAGACCATGAACAACATTTGAGAATGGTACTTCAAACTTTGAGAGGAAACCAACTGTATGCTAAGGCTAGTAAATGTGAGTTCTGGATGGAGGAAGTAAGGTTTTTGGGTCACGTGGTATCTGACAAGGGAATATCAGTAGACCCAACTAAAGTAGAAACAGTGACAGAATGGAAGCAACCTAAGGACACATTTGAGATTCTTAGTTTCTTAGGATTGGCCGGTTACTATCGAAGATTCATTCAAGACTTCTCAAAATTGGTCAAACCAATGACACATTTGACTCAAAAGAGGGTAAAGTTTGAATGGAACGAGTCTTGTGAAAATTCATTCCAAGAACTCAAGAAAAGATTGATGAGCGCCCCTATTCTCATAGTGCTAGAACGTGACGTTGGGTACAACGTGTATTGTGATGCTTCCAAAGAAAGTCTGGGATGTGTATTGATGCAGAATGGCAAAGTGGTGGCATATGGATCAAGGCAATTAAAGAACCATGAAAAGAATTATCCCACCCATGACTTGGAGTTAGCAGCTATAGTTCACACACTCAAAATTTGGAGACACTACTTGTATGATGAAAAGTTTGAGATATTCACCGATCACAAAAGCTTAAAGTATCTGTTCACCCAAAAGGATTTAAACATGCGTCAGAGACGTTAGATGGAGTATCTTGAGGATTATCAATTTATCCTTTCCTATCATCCTGGCAAGGCTAACGTGGTGGCAGATGCGCTAAGTCGCAAGAATAGAGGGATTGTTGCTACTTTAGCACTTAGAGAATAAAATATGGTTGGAACGCTCAATGAATTTGGGGTACAAATGGGGGTTCAAGATGAAAAGGCTTACCTTGGTGCTCAAATTGCTACGCCTAAAATTTTGAGCGAGATATTGGAATCACAAAAGTACGATCAGGAGGTAACATTCATCAAGGCACAAATGGAATCTAGTGAAGCCATGCCTGGTTGGGAAATTCACACTGATGGGAGTTTGAAATATCAAGGTCGAATGTTCGTGCCAAGCGACAGCTCACTAAGGGAAAAGGTACTCAAAGGAATTCCACCATTCAGTATTCCCAGTACATCTGGGAGGTACTAAGATGTACCAAGACTTAAAATGCCAATATTGGTGGGGCGGAATGAAAAAGGATGTAGCAAAGTTTGTGTCTCAGTACCTGACATGTCAACAAGTAAAGGCTGAACATCAAAGACCGACAGGAACATTTCAACCCTTACCAATTTCGGAGTGGAAATGGGAACACATAATCATGGATTTCGTGACGGGTTTGCCTCTGTCACCACAGGGACATGACGGCGTGTGGGCGGTGGTAGACCAATTAATTAAGACAGCCCGATTCTTACCTGTCGAGTCATTAGATACGTTGGATTCACTCAGTAGATTGTTCATCAAAGAAGTGATCAGATTACACGGAGTACCAGTTAGCATCATGTCTGATCGTGATCCTCGATTCACTTCTCAATTTTGGCAGAGCTTGCAGAAGGCAATGGGAACAAACCTATGCTTTAGCACGGCATTTCACCCACAAACCGATGGGCAGTCTAAAAGGGCGATACAAACCTTGGAGGATATGCTTTGAGCTTGCGTTATGGATTTTAAGGGAAGTTGGGAGAAACACCTACCTCTCGTTGAGTTCGCTTACAATAATAGTTTCCAGGCCAGTATTGGAATGGTACCATATGAAGCACTTTATGGGCGACCTTGTCAGTCACCAGTCTATTGGACTAAAGTAGAGGAAGCAACCTTGTTAGGATCAGACTTGGTTCAGGAGACCACTGAGAAGATAAAAATGATCAAACAATAGCTAACCACAGCCCAAAGTCGACAAAAGAGCTATGCAGATCAAAGGAGGCGACCCTTAACATTTGAAGTAGGGGACCATGTTTTTCTCAAAATTCGACCTCGTCGAGGTGCTACACGATTTGAGAAGAAATGAAAACTTGCACCTCGATATGTGGGACCCTTCGAAATTCTGAGCAAAGTAAGAGAAATGACGTACCATTTGGCTCTACCACCTCAACTGGCTGGAGTACATAATGTTTTCCACATCTCTATGCTACGGAAATACGAGCCACACCCTTCTCACATCATCAATTGGGAGGAAATTAATCTTGATGAAAATGTGACATTTGAAGAAAAGCCTGTTAAAATTTTGGATTGTCGTGAGAAGAAATTACGAGGTAAAACTATACTGTTGGTTTGAGTTCTCTGGAGACATCATGGGACGGAAGAGTCAACGTGGGAATGAAAAGATAGGATACGTGCCAATTATCCTCAATTTTTCAAGTCTAAAGGTACGAATTAATTTCGAGGACGAAATTTTTTTTAGGAGGGTAGATTGTGAAAAACCGCATTTAATTATTCAAAATAATAATAATAATAATAATAATTAATTAATTAATTAATTAATTTTATCTAGAGTTTATTTGAAATATATATTAGTGTAAAAGTTAGTTTTAAATTAACCAAATTCAATCACTAACAAAGATATTATTAAGAATAATAATTTTGTGGGTGTTCAATATTGGTTGTTTATAAATTGTTTTAATAAGGATTCAACATAATAATTATCTTTGATAAATAACTTAGTTAAAAACCTTAAGAAACCCATACAAATACACACACACACAAAAAGAAGGAATTTTCGTGGCAGTAGAATGACATATGCTTGTTTGCATGGTAGTATAGGAATCATAACCCATCATTCTTCTTAGAATTGAGAGAAAGTGAATAGATATAATAATGAAAAGAGAGAGAGAGAGAGAGAGAGAGAGAGCGCCTCAGCAATGCATTGTATATATATCCATGCATGCTTGCACTTGGTAAAGGAGAGAAGAAAAGAAAATTTGTCAAGTTGAGTAGGAGGATAAGAAGAGTGGGAGATTAAGGAAGCTAATTTTTTTTTACCATTTCATCATCCTATTATTGAGTAAGAAAACCCTCTCAACCCTCTCATTTTTTTTATTGTTGAAATTTTCAGATTATATTCATATGATAAAATGACTAATTTATAGATAGAAATTTTTATATATGTATGTAAATTTTGTGATGTGTGTATCAAATATTTGAAAATATTGATAGTCTTAAAGTCATAGTATTATTGTGAAAATAGACTTGCATGTGTAGTTCATACCATTAAAGAGAGGATTGAAGAATTTATTTGGTCCTTGAATCTGCCAGAAAATTTGTACGAATTTTTAGACAATATTATACTCAAAATTTGAAGATATTTTCTTCTACAAAGTTGTTTAGAATGATCTCTACTTCATCCATGAATTTTTGTAACAATTGTGGAGTTTTTTACGAATTTATACAGATTTTTAACCAAATCTAGAGCAATAGGCAGATTTTACTATGTGTTTGAAAAATCATTAAAAATTTTATATTAAACCAAATATGGTAATTTCTAAACAAAAAAATGAAATTCGAGAAGTCTAGTTTCATAATAAATTTTTAGATTATGGAATCGATTTATAAATTTAAATATGGAATTAATTTAAGAAAATGTGATAAATCTGTGTCATAAATTTTCTTGGAATTTTTCAGAATTATTTATAATTTATTTTTGAAAAATTCTTTCTGAAAAATGACCATAACATGTTTATTGAGTATTCTGTACATTTATATGAATTTTAGAGTTGTGTAAGTAATTTATTTATAATTTTAATTACCAGTTATGCATTCTGAAAATTCTGGCAGATTAAGGAGGAATAAAAAATTATCTCTTCAATTATTTATTTGGACAAAAAATTTAATATTGTGCTATTCTAATCTTGTAGATTAAAAATCTATGCATGTGTGTGATTATGATTTATTTCTTCTTTTTGGTATCTATATTATTATTTCATACCATGGTTTAAATAAATTGTTTATTTAAATTTTGTACATTTGTTTACTATTGTGTGACATATGTAATATTTTATGTTGGAAATTTTAATGAGTTGTTGTAACATTATTAGTAATTAAATGTTGAATTATTGTGAATATCTTAACAAGTAAAGAAACACGAAATTTAACCAATGATACATTAAAATTTAAAAGTGATGGGCTGAGCCCGGTTTAGAATCTTGCGCAAATGAGTTGCGAATCCTAACATGGCACGGGAAGGTATTTCGGCTCTTATCGGTGTAGGCTATATAAGGTTAGTGGTGCGGGTGTCACAACATAGACCGTTCCCTTGGGGCAGACCGTGATGTCACGACTCGGGTATGTAACCCTGGTGCGTGGGCATCATTGGTAGTTACAGTAAGTAATATTTGAACATTTGACCAAGGGGAGTCAGAATTGCCCGTGGCCATTGCTTAGCGGTTGGGTGGAAATAGTGCTCCGCGGGGAGTTACTTAAATTTATCTGATAAACTAAATCTATGAAACTTTAAAAAGAAATGTGGGCATATTCCTTATGATGAAATACTACTTCCGTTTGTTATTTTTTTTTATTTGATTTATTATTATCTATTGTTATTATTTCAACTGATAACATTCATTTTATGCTTACTAAATATTACTTGTTATTCTGTTATTACACATTATTCATAAATTGTGAGTATTATTATCGGGGTGGGTATTTTTTGGTTGTAGTATCTTATTGAGCTCGTCACTCACTGGCATTCCCGTTGCCCTGGCGTTTTATGCCAGGTACCGAAGAAACCGAAGAAAACACTAAGGCCTTGCAAGGTGACATTCAACCTTGGTTAGCTTGAAGAGTGCCAAGTTCCATGAACTATTTTCTAAAATTTCTAATTTTTCTCTGGTTTTCTTTTTATATTTGTGTCATTTTTTTTATGTACTAAGACTAAGTTGTGATGTAAGAACTTTAAATTTTGGGTTGTTAATTAATGGATGTTAGGAATATTGGTAGCAATATTGATTTTAAGTTCTAAATCTTATTATGATGTCCTTAAATTTTGGGGCGTCACAACTCCAACTTTGTCCTATAAAAATAATTGAGATCCTTTGTGGACCTACAATCGGAACCGTTACTTTGGTAAAATCCTCCAAGCACCCCTCATTTTAAGCATTCCAAGGAAACTAAATTTCTCTTGCTGGTGTATAATTACACAAAAATATTAATACACCTCTACAATTCTGAGATAAATCAGAATATATCATTAATTGGCGTGCTTGAACAATATGTAAAATTGCTTTGTGAATATAATCACAATACTAATTTGTCTAAAATACAATTAGACTTCATAACCTTCTTTCGCAGTACAAAGGAAAAATGGCTAATACCTATTGTGGCCACAACACTTTGTCAAATAACATTTCTTTAGTCATGCATTATTTCTTTTTGTTTATTGCAACCTTTAATTCCAATCTCAACATGGAATATAAACATCACTGCATAATTACATTTACATCTTATTTGTTTTATCTGGTATTGGTGACTTCGTCGACAATTACCAAAGCGTCTTCCACTCATGAAATATTTTAACTCATATAATATTTCATTACGGAGTTATCGGTTACCACATAAATTTCACAATCATTATTCTAAAGAATAGTTAGAATTCCTCTTATGTCAAAACACATAAGTTTACATTTTTTTATCAACACTTTGATAAATAATTGACATCCATTTATAATACACCACATACTAAATCAATGTATCAAATATATCAATTAATGACATCATATCACAAAGAATTGTAAACATTAATTATCAACTCTATAACAAATGTAGACATGGACAAGATTAACAAATCAATCATAATCATAATTTTCCAATTGATCTCTCTCCCCCACATTTGTGATAATACATAAATTAACACAAATAACATGATTCATTTCCAGACAAGTGTCACTGTCACAAATAATAACTCATTCAAAAATATTTGGGACAAAAATGGAATTATCTCTTCTAATTCAAAAGATAAACTCCCACATTAAGAACATGATTCATAGTTAAACCAAGTCTACCACACAAGTGAAATAAAGATTGAAGACATCCCATCTCACAAAATTCAGAGTTACTTTAAAAATAACTTTCAATTGATTATTAAAAAATAATAATCAACACAAAAGATTCCTCAATCTATTTTCAATTAAATGGAACAACACCACTATTTAAAATATCATGTTTAAATTTTTCAGTGTTAATGATTGCTTTGATCTTACAAGAATATTACTATCACAATCAAATTACACATAAAACACGAAATCTATAATAATAATAATAATAATAAATAATCAGGAAACATTCTGACCACAACAAGTTGTCAAAATTCAATAATAATTTGACATCAAAAGTACTAAATACGTTTGATATCTGTGAATAGTGATTGACTTCCTCAGAACAGCCACTAATCAATATAAAAATACACTACTATTAAATAAATTATGGCAGCATGATGTCATAAAATTCATTCCAAATTAATTAAAAATATTAAAATTAATACGCTCAGGTAAATGACATCAATAATATAACAAACAATTGTCAACAGAATGAATATATCTATTTATCATTTCTAATTATATGAAATTATTTAAAAAAACAAGAGTTCACATTGATACATACAAGTCTAAAGAAAGGCACCTTACCATACACTTGGTTTTAAATTTAAAAATCAAAAAACAAACGGTCAAAACCGTATTTCAATACTTGAATGTACACAAGACTCATCAGGAAAGTGTTGCATCTATTCATAATTACTACAAGATAATTAATTATTTCTAATAAATTACCATTCTAACATGGACTTTGCAATTTACACACAAACCATAGTTGGATCAGTTGGTTTCAATCCACTGATATCAACCAACATGCCCTTAACAACAAACTCTCAATTTCTGTGAACAATAGCCCTTACCATTGCATTCAAGTAAAACTATTTCTCACAGACATTTCATCAAACACATGGTGTGCATAGAAATGTATAGCAGTGGTTTGGATCATCAAAAAATATCATTAGATGACATAAACCCTTGACAATTGACCATAGTCAATAAGAATCTTTCAATTTTCTTATGAAATCAAACAAACAGAAACAGAGGCCTAAAATCCCCCGATTTTTCTCAGAAACCAAACAAGACGATTCATGGATCGAAATCATTAGAAGGAAAACAAAAGTGTGAACTTTGGGATGGGAGATTCAAGGAAAGCTTACCAATTCAGATGCCGAAATTCAATCCGACAACCTATTTCTCTGATCGTCAAAGCAGAAGAAGAAATTTTTTTTTTTTTTCAAATGTAATAATAAAAATGGTTATAGAGTCGAACAAAACAGGAGATCTGTGGAAGAATAGGGCTTGGTCTCTGCAACTTTGTCTCAGAGGCACCAATTCTAGTGCAAAATTAAAGACACCGTTTGACATCTTTCCACATTCACACACGGCAACCGTCCCACCTTCTTACAACCACAGATTGAAAATTATACCCCAAACACATCCAACTAACCAATGGATTGAAGTTAACACAAAATTAGTTAATGTCAAGAAAAATCAAAATCATATTTTCCAAAAAATCATAAATATTTTCGAATTTGTCTTAAGATTGTTAGAAAAATAGTACCAACCTATTTGGAAAATATAATTTAAAAATATGTAAACGATTTTTGGGCAAAACCAAAATTGAAATACATTGACAAAATAATAGAACAAAACTTATAGTACATAAATAGATAAAACCTGATCGAGTCGAGTGTATGACATTCTTTCCTTAAGACAGATTCGTTATCCCGCCAGTGCTTAGGATTCAATGGACGTCTATCTCCCAGGATACAACGATCAATGTCTTGCACTAGCAACACTACTATTGCAAGCCTAGCGAACTTCGCTGTGCATGTACTCTCTTTATAGGAAAATTAAACCCAGAAAATATGAAGAATAGATGCAAAGTGAAGAAGAAAATTACAATTCTATCTACTAAAATGAATTGAGGGGGATGGAATTTATAGATTCCTCCATGACTCTTTAGAAAGGTTGTGACTCTTCAAAAGGACACACATTTCCATCTCAAGAGACACAACTATTGGAGTAAATTTTAATTCAAATTTTCCAACATGTTTAACTATGAGTGCTCTCAAACAAATTTTTATCAAACTGAATATGAGTCATACTTCAGCAACCATTATGTGCTCCTTTGTTGTTCTTCCATATCCAACACACAATTATGATCTCAGTAGGTTCACCAATCACATTTTTTGTTGGGAACTACTAATAACCAATGTTGGATGGAATATGTGAGACTTACCAACGTGTACCAAAAAAATAACAACAATGTTAGAGATACTTACACATTTATTAACAATCTTACTAACACACTCACAAGTTTTGATAAGATCAACCATTACTTGGTATGAGACCCACATCAACTTGTGAGTGTGTTAGTAAAACTGTTAATAAGATTGTTAGTATCCCTAGTATTTTTCAAAAAATAAATAAAAAGAAAAATTGTAGTATTCAAAATTCATTTTATTCTCTTGTCACACTTCTAGTGTGAGAAGAAAAAAAAATAAAAATAAAAAGAATCGCGGGAGGCTAATGTGAAATGTGAATATTGCTTTCTACAAATTATTTATTATGCAATGAGAATTTATGTTAAAACAAAGTATAACGCAGCGGAATAAAAAATTATGGTCATACCTTTAGAACAGAGTCTGAATTGAAGGATCTCATAGGTAAATCACGTGCTTCCTGAATCTGATCAGTCAACCCAGCAATAGAGTGATATTACAATAGTGAATATCACCTACACAAATCACAGTGCAAATGGCTTTTGATCGTTGGTTTTTGGGAGAGAGTCAGTATATGGGAAAAAGCTCAAACATACGTTATTTTTCTCTTAATCACCCATATCCCATATTATCAGATATATAATATATTTATCTCATTTATCCATATCAGTTATATGAGATAATATAAGATATATCATCTATCCATATCAATTATATGATAGATATATATATCCTGAGTGGTTATCCAAATAGGTTTGAATTTGAATTCAAAACCCATTTGGATAAGGTTCAAAAGATTCAAAGGGTCATGCCATCAAAACCCATTTGGATAAGGTTCAAAAGATTCAAAGGGTCATGCCACATGGGCGCCCATTTCTAACATCTCCCACTCGCACATGAGTTGGCATGACACTGCCACATCTCTATCTCAATCTCCCCAAAAATGAACAATCTCATACTAGCCAATGCACCGTGCGACCGCTGAGAACACCTGCATGTGGGAGCTCTATACTAGAAACTCAATATGAGTCAGCATAGAGACATCAACCCAAAAAGAACAGAAATAGTGTCTCATGTACCCAGACCCATCTAGCTACATCAGTCCAAAAACATCTCTAATCCCTCAAAAAATCATGTTTGACTCTCCTAGGTCCCACATTATATTCACACCCAATCAGCATCCTATAAAGAGCGATATGAGTTGTCAACAGTGAATATAGAGCAGAGATGTAGAACTAGATGATCTTCCCTTCATCCTCATATCATTCAATTTGAAATTGACCGCTTTCCCAGTAATGTCCCTTAAAGCCGAATCATACATGACCGCAGGCAACATACCAAAGTAGATGAACATCAACTCTTCATCTTTTGACATAGTCAAAGGTCACAAAAGGCACAAAGTGAAGTCATTTAGGGAAAAATGACTTTTAGGACTCACACGGTGAAGAAGCAGGGATTCATTCTTTTACCTCGCTAACGGGTCGATAAGCACATGCAGTACGAATGCATGTTATAGTGGAGTAACTCTTCCAAAGAGTGATGTTAAACTCACACACCATATAGATCTTAGTCTAGTCGCTCTTAAGTGCACAAGTCGCTTCCTAGCGTCTAACTCGAATTCTCTATTTGCTCGCCTCTCAGGCATTAAATGAGATCTCGCATCTGGCTATCCATAACAGGCACATCATGGAAAGGTGGGTACTTTCATATCCATGGTCGGTCTCCAACAAGACCTCATCTTGGCTCCAACCAAGGCGACATAGCTAGTGGATAATTTTAGCTTCTCTATTTGCTCTAAATACAATAAGCCACTAGTCTCATCCTTACTCGCTACCTAGCGCTAAGGGTAATTGCTCATGTGAGTGAGCCAATCTTGCCTGCTAACATTAATTTAATTATTTTGTGTATGCTAATTCACAAACCATTGCAAAAGGTAGTAAACATAAATGTGTAATAGAAACAAATATGAATACTAATGGCATAAATATCCCTAAAAAATATGAGTTCAACTGAATACACATAAAAATATCACCACCTACATAGTCCTAAAGCCCTAACATGAGTAAGATAAACATCTCTAGCAATGGGCTTAGTCAAAGGGTCCGCAACCATGCGACTTGTAGGGATGTGCTTCAGGATCACTTCTTTCTGCGCCAACATGTCTCTGATAAAGTTGAACCTCACATCAATGTGTTTGGTTCTGCCGTGGTATTTAGGATCCTTAGCGTAAGCGAGTGCAGCCATGCTGCCACAATGGATAGTCACAGGGTCTGAAGTGTGTGTGACAACATCCAAATGCTGAAGGAATCTCCTTAACCACACGGCTTCCTGAACAGCAGATGAACAAGCCACAAACTCAGCCTCCATAGTCAATAAGGCGATACAGGATTGCTTCTTACTGGTCCAAGAAATAGCACCATCGCTAAGCATGAAAGCATATCCTGAAGTAGACTTACGCTCATTCAGGTCTCCTCCCCAGTCAGCATCACAATAGCTAACTAGATGTAGATCTGAACTCTGGTAGCAAAGTGTGTAATCTGCAGTCCCTCTAAGATATCGTAATATCCTCTTAACTGCTTTCCAATGAGCTGGTCCTGGGTTGGATTGGTAACGACTCACCAATCCGACTGCATAACAAATGTCAGGACGCGTACACATCATAGCATACATCAAGCTTCCAACAGTATTTGCATAGGGAACACGGGCCATCTTTTCATTTTCTTCTTGAGTCTTAGGACCCATATCAAGACTTAGGCTCTCACCTTTTGGAACAGGAGTGTCAATGGGTTTGCAGCTCTACATCTGGAATCGCTCTAGAATAGTCTTAATGTAAGTCTCTTGAGACAAACCAAGAAGTCTCCTAGAGCGATCCTTAAGGATCTTAACACCGAGCACATAGCTCGCCTCACCCATGTCCTTCATCTCAAATGTAGAGAACAACCATATTTTAGTGGCGACAATCATCTCCTTGTCATTTCCAGCCAATAATATGTCATCTACATATAATGACAATATCAAAAAAATGTCCTTAGACCGCTTAACGTACACACAGTGATCTTCATCAATCATCGTAAACCCATTAGAAACAATGGCTCGATGAAATCTCAGATTCCACTGTCTGGATGATTGCTTTAAGCCATAAATAGATCGTTGAAGCTTGCAAACTTTGCGCTCCTGACCTACTGCCACAAAGCCTTCTGGTTGATCCATATAGATCTCTTCATCCAATTCTTCATTGAGAAATGCAGTCTTAACGTCCATTTGATATAGCTCTAAGTCCAACTGAGCTACTATGGCCAGGATTAGGCGAATAGAGGCAAGCCTTACAACTGGTGAAAAAGTTTCCTCATGGTCCACACCCTCTCGTTGGGTGTAACCTTTCGCCACTAGGCGAGCCTTATACCTTTCTATGGAACCATCTGCCTTGCGCTTGATTTTGAGAACCCATTTGTTCCCAATAGTCTTGCACCCTGGCAGCAAATCAACCAAGTCCCAGACATGATTTTTCTTCATAGACTCTATTTTTTCATCCATTGTAGTACTCCATTCTTTACTAGCAGGGGATGAGAGAGCCTCTTTGAGATTCTTAGGCTCCATCTCATCACTCGGAGCAATCATGAATGCTTCCCCTCCAATCTCAAAACGACGACGGGGTATAGCTCCACGTTTGCTTTTACGTAGTTGAGAACCCTGAGAATCCTCATCCATTGGATCTAATCCATAGGCAGGTAGATCGCTCCCACTGTCCCTAGGAGCTTGAGGAATTATCTCCTCATTCTCTACTAGGCTACTAGGTGCGCTTTCAGGTAGATCCTCCATCTCATAGAGTTCTACTTCTCTAGTTACCTCACCTCTGCTAGGGAAATCCTCCTCTAGGAAATCCATATCTCGTGACTCAATTTCAGTTACACTTCCATCCGGATGCTCCCCAACAAACACATAGCCCTTAGAATGCTCACTATAGCGAATGAAGATACACTTCTTTCCTCTAGGGCCCAACTTCCCAAACTTATGAGAAGCGTTGTGTATGTAAGCTGCCGAACCCCAAGGCCACAAATTGCCCAAATCAGGCTTTTTGCCAGTCCACATCTCATATGGGGTGGAAGGAACTGATTTGGAGGGCACACGATTAAGGACGTAGGCAGCAGTCAACAAAGCATCTCCCCAATAAGAAATGGGAAGATTAGCTTGTGCCATCATTGATCTAACCATGTCAAGCAATGTGCGATTCCTTCTCTCCGCTACACCATTTTGTTGCGGAGTCCTAGGAATTGTCAATTGCCTGATAACTCATTTTTCCTCACAGAGCACTTTAAATTGCTCAGATAGATACTCACATCCTCGGTCAGTCCTTAGAGTCTTAATGCTTTTGTCTAATTGATTCTCAACCTCATTAACATACCGTCTAAAGCAATCCAATGCTTCTGACTTGTGAGAAATCAAATAGACATGACCAAAACGCGTGCAATCATCTATAAATGTGATGAAATAAGGGGCTCCATGCCTTGCCCTCACATTCATTGGTCCACATATATCAGAATGAATAAGTTGCAATAGGATAGATGCCCTTATGGCTTTCCCAAATGGTTTCCTTGTTGCCTTTCCAGCAAGACAGTGCTCACAAGTAGGCAAAGTGGCTCTAGCGAGTGGGCCTAAAAGACCTTCTCTAGCCAATCTAGTCATCCTGTCTTGCCCTATGTGGCCTAATCTAGCATGCCATCTCATAGAATCATTATCACAGAAAGATGCAATATTAGAAACAGAGCCATTGGCATTTTTATTAAGACTAGAATCATCCACATCCAAAACAAAAAAACCATCTGAAAGATAACCAAAATCATAAAAAATTGTTCCCAAATAAATGCTAACACCATTATTCTCAAAACAAAAGCTAAAACCAAGGCTTATCATGCTAATAACTGAAACTAAGTTTCGCTAAATATCCGGAGCATAAAGAACATCATGAAGATACAAGGTGTGCCCTCGTCGCATTTCCAGCTTGAATGTGCCAATGCCAAGCACCTCCACACTGGACTCGTTCCCTATGTAAACTTTTCTGCTCCCAGCAGGTACTCGGCGATACTCAACGAACCCTACTCTATCCCTCGCGATGTGGTCTGTTGCTCCGAAGTCTACAACCCAAAAATGAAGAGAACGAGCAATTAATGCTTGACTAGACATAAAGCATTGAATGCGAGAAATTAAGTAAGGGAGTATCTTCTTCTGCTCAGGGCAATCCCGAGCGAAGTGTCCTTCTTTGTTACAGTTAAAGCATGTCAATTTAGCCTTTGCCTTCTTACCACCTCTCTTGCCCCTACGCTTGAAATTTCTAGCGCCATTGGACTTAAGCACAGCTGCTGCTTGCTTCTTAGGGGCACCTTTTGCTTTTCCACGTTTGAACTGAGAAGTCCTACATGAGCTTGACTCAACCACCATAGTAGAACCATCAGACTTAGCCGTCTCAAGGCGCTCAGCCTCTAGCTCCAAATGACGCGATATGTCTTCGAATGTTTTCACACTCTCATTATGCATCATGTTCTGCTTCATCTGATCCCAAGAATTTGGCGGAGAGCGAATCACAGCTTGTACTTGCTGCTCTTGAGTCAAATTGTGCCCAGCAGCCGCAAGCTCACGTATCATGGCTGACATGACCCTCAAATGTTGCTTCATCGAGTGATGCGCCCTTTTCTGATATGAGTCAAACTTCATAGTCAGCCCACATAGCTTTGCCAAAGAGGTAATACCAAACTTTTGCTTGATAGCTTCCCATATCTCAAATGCAGTCGGGCAATGCTCAAACTCACTAATCAAGTCGTTGTGCATGCTGCTCAACATAGTAAAGCGCGCACACCGATCTTTGTTACGCCAAGTCTGAAAGGCTTCAAGATCACGACGATGTTGAGCTGTATTGCCCTGCTCTGGCTCAACCATCACTTGTTCAAGTGTGGTCAACACTTCTTGCTCATTGAGGAGGTATTGGATCTTACGGCGCCATATATCATAATTTTCGCCATCAAATTTCTCTTCCCTAGTTAAGTCTGCCACCACCGTCTTAGCAGCCATTTCTACATACAGAGTAAACAAATACGCAGGGGATATTAATGATAGCAACACAAAAAAAATATTTTGCAGCAAAAGAATCTAAATTAAATAATGATAATTTTACACATGTCTCAAGATCAAAAATTTGCTATGCTCGTAATCATCTCTTGCGCCTCTAGTGATAATTATCAAAATTTAATTTAATTTCATGCGCAAAAAACAATCAATCTCCCACTACTTATGGCATATGCAAAGCATGATAAATTCCATACAATAGCATCTTAATGTAAATATACAAATAACTCATGCTATATTCATTTAATAATGGAATTCAAATAAATAAATAAATAACTAATCATGCTTCTTTAATTGCAACATATTATAAACCCTAAAAAATATTCTGTATTTAATATTCAGATTATGCCATAATAAAAAGTACATCATTCTGAAATTTTCTGAAATTTTTCTGAATTTTTTTGGAATTCTAAATAACTAATAAACACACATTAAATTAGAAATAAAAAATTCCAGAATCTGATAAACTGAAAAAATTATTCCAGTAAATAGTAAAACATTTCAGAAGTCTACAATAAAAAATTCAACCCCAGAAAATAATTTATACAATACCAGAAGCATTTTAAAGCATAAATAATGAATTATAATCACAGGAAAAATACTTTTTATTTTCATAAAATTTTCAAAATTTTACAGAATATAGAAAATCTAATTCTGAGTCTAATAGTACTAACCACGCATAAAACAAATCTATAATGAATTAATTATGACCATTTAACGTGATTCAGAATTAAAAAACAAAACAAACAGTGCCTTATGTATCAGCAGCCAAGCCAGCCAAGCCGGCGGAGGAAAACGGCGCGGCTCAGAACGGCTCAGCGCGCTGCTCAGTACGCGGCTCAACGGGGCTCAGCGCGCGGCTCAGCACGCGGCGCGCGTGCGTGGCGCGGACGGCGCACGCGTGGACAGCACCGCTGACGCGCACGTGAGGGCGCGTGCAGGCACATCGGCAAGGCGTCTGGCGCGTGGCAGTGCGTGGCAGCGCGTGGGAGTGGCTCATGGCGTCAGGTGGCGCATAAGGCCCACGCACCGCTTTCCAGGGTGTTTTCCGGTCTAATTATGGTACTGCTAGACTCCATTTTTTAAAATAAAACCATTTATGGTATTAAAAAAGACATTAATGAACATAAAAAATAGGTATTTATGCTCTTAATCTAATGAAAGTACACATTTTTCCTCCTTTATAAACATTCATGTATATAATGTATACATATACATAAAAAAAATATACACATGATTAAAGAAAAACACGAAAATACCCATTCATGCTCTGATACCAATGTTAAAACAAAGTATAACGTAGCGGAATAAAAAATTATGGTCATACCTTTAGAACAGAGTCTGAATTGAAGGATCTCGTGGGTAAATCACGTGCTTCCTGAATCTGATCAGTCAACCCAGCAATGGAGTGATATTACAATAGTGAATATCACCCACACAAATCACAATGCAAATGGCTTTTGATCGTTGGTTTTTGGGAGAGAGTCAGTATATGGGAAAAAGCTCAAACATATGTTATTTTTCTCTTAATCACCCATATCCCATATTATCAGATATATAATATGTTTATCTCATTTATCCATATCAGTTATATGAGATAATATAAGATATATCATCTATCCATATCAATTATATGATAGATATATATATATCTTGAGTGGTTATCCAAATAGGTTTGAATTTGAATTCAAAACCCATTTGGATAAGGTTCAAAAGATTCAAAGGGTCATGCTACATGGGCGCCCATTTCTAACAATTTATATAAAGAGAAGTCCTAAGAAATAACCAACATTTATTAATTAAGAAACTATCAATTAACTAGTTCGATTGACCATGTCTATTACTGAAGAAGTCAATTCGATGTAATTTATTTTTCATTAGGGAACCATTTCTTGAGTAATGTTTCATTATGGATATATATATATATAAGTTGTTATGTGTGCGAGTTGATAAGAAAACTATGGTGTACATATGCACTTTATATTTATATATTAAAAAAACGACATAATTTTAATTTACTGAGTCATAACTAATATATATATATATATATCATAACAAAACACATAAGATATAACTAAAAAACTTATAAGTCATAATTAAAAGAGATTTTTTTCCATAACTCCTTCTTAGAGTGCTTTTTCTTGAAAAGGACAAACTTTAATTTTTTGGCTCATAAATTCCTCCAAAGTAAAGAAATCTTGTAAAAAGGACAAAAATTTTCAAATTTATATTTTGTGTGACAAATTTATCCCTTCACACACACACACACACACTCTTTCTGTCTTTCTCCTTTTTCTCTCCATCAATCTATCTCAACTGTCTGTCTATCTATTTCTCTCTCTCTCTCTCTCTCTCTCTCTCTCTCTCTCTCTCTCTCTCTCTCTCTCTCAGTTCTTTCTCTCTCTATCTCTTTCTAAGAGCTCTCTCCACCACCACCACCACTGTCTACACCACTACCACCACCATCTCCATTACTACCACTACCACGACCATTACTGTTTCCACCACCTCCACCGCCTCCACTACTACTGTCTCAATTACCGACATTGTTTGTCACTGCCACCACCACCATCACCACCGTCATTTCAACCACCAGCGTCATTCCATGCCACCATACTGCCAGTAACCACCATCGTCATCATTCACCTTCAAGACCTTAGATCTGATATTGACGACCTCAGATCTGAAATCTGTCATCTCAAATCTATATTCTCTCCATCTCTTTCTCTTTGTCTCCTCATGATGCTCTATTTTTCAGACAGTAAACTTTTACTCTGGTTTGAACCAAATCTGAGGCAATATATGTGCTCTCTCTATCTCTCTATTTCTCTATATTTTTTCCTTTTCTCTCTATATGTATATATTTTTATTTTAGTGCATTTTTTTGTCATTATTAGTTTGAATATTGATTTTGAAATCTCAAACAAAAATGTTATTTTAGTACGTTTAACGTTATTAATTCAATGTTTTGATTGATTTCTCATTTAATATCTATATGAATAATTGTAATAATTATAGTAATTGTGGTGGTTAGTGATAACAATAGCAAAAATTCACTATTTATATATTTAAAGTAAACAATAAAATTTTACTGTCCAAATTAACAGAGTAAAATTTTACTATCTAATAGAGTAATTTTACTATCACCGGAGAATCTTGTTGAAAAATTTTTGCCAATCGATAGTGGTCACCAGAAAATTGTCATCAACCGGGGTGATCAACGATGGCTGTCGATGGTCGATGATGGCAGGCAATGATCGGTGGTGGTTGTGGTAATGTAAGAAAATGATAGATGTTGAGGGTATTATTTTCATATTCTTTTAAATATTTTGAATTTTGTCCTTAATAAATTAAATGTTTTTAGCTTGTTGTTTTAGCAATAAAGTTTGAAATTGAGGGACTTATTAACAAAAACCCCTAACTAAAATAATATTATAACTAAAGAAGAAAATTAGTCATAACTAAAGAAAAAAATGGTATAACTAGGAATGCATATGATACACCATTTTTGAAGGGAGTATATTGGAATTTCCTGTAACGCCCCAAAAAATAACACAATAAATACAACCCAAAACATATATTAATGACTGTATAAATCAAAGTAGATGGTCCTTTCGTTACATAAAGTTAATGATACAAAGAGTTTAACGTAAATAAATGTCCTATTGGTTTACACATTTCCAAACCTTAACTTGCTTACAACAAAATGAGACTAGCTCTTACAAAGAAAGTCATTGGCTGTACAAAAATGCACAATCAAAATAAAGAAGCTCTTACTCCCAAAAATCCCTCCAAACTACTGCCTTGGTGGAGACATGCCATCATTACCTGAAAATGTTTTCCCAAATAGGGTGAGCCACAGTCCAGTAAGAATGATCTAACACAATATATGAGATTTAACAAAGATATAAGTGCATGTGCATATACAATGCCCGAGATAAAACATTCATACTTTTATATTGCCATAAAATACCAATTTCATATTCCATTTCATTTTCCTCCAGTTCACTTCAATATATGAGCCAATTTCATTATTTCTTTAATAACCCAAATGAGCCTACAACTCAATGGTTCTACAATCACATCATCAACATATAAACACTTTAAACTACCATTTTATGGATATTTCGTCTACGGGATCGGCACCTATGTATAAATTTCGGGGCTTTCGCTAAGGACACTCCGGCCAACTTAATTATAATAGAGTCCATCCTCTTTCTCCTCCCAAACAATCATACATATTCAATGTATTTAAACACATAATCATACATGGAGTACATCCATTTTCTCCTCCCAAATAATCATACATATGCAATGTATTTATAACATGATCATATTCAATGATAGCCAACCATAGATTAGTTTTAATTCACCTAATCCTTATGCAATTCCTACAACAATCATAGCTATCATCCACCAATAGCCCAATACAGTTATTTCTAAATAGATATTTAATCTCATGACAGATAGTTTATTCAAAACTTCCAAAGGTGTGAGATAATACATATCCAATCCCGCCATTTATATCAATAATTATCCAATTTCACATTTTCAATATCAATTTCAATTATTTATAGAAAATAACAATTTGTTTCAATTAGGGCAAACCCCCCCTCATTTTTTCCAAATATCAACCCAAGCATCAAAATTAACAATTTTGACACAACATGATCTCATTTTCAAATCTCATACTCTTTTATTTCATATTCACCAAAACCCCTCTTTTCATTTTATACCCAAACCCCAGGTTTATTCACGTTACCCCCAAATCCCACCATTGTTACACAATCGACAAAAAACTAAGTTAAAAACCATAACAAAGTATAGAAAAACCATAACAAAGGTGGAACTTCAAAGATGCTCAAACCCAACTTTATTCCGTTCAAAATGTAAATCTTGAGATGGTCTATCTTTTTAACAAAGAGATTAGGGTGAGGGAATCACTAAAACTAGATGAAAATGTAGAGAGAGGAAGTACTTTAGAGAGAGAATGTCTTACTTTAGGGTTTTGAAGTAAAAAAATCTGAAAAAGTAATGTAAAAAGTCATTTTCGCGATCTGATATACGCACAGTTTGCTCGAGCGGAAGATTTGACGCTCGAGCGTTAGACACAAAATTTTGGTCCTCTCGAGCGCAGAACACACACCTCCAGAACTTTTGCAAACAATAGACAAACCGCTCGAGCGCAATAAGAGACGCTCGAGCACCAACTCGCTCGAGCGTAGGAAACGCCACTCGAGCGTGGAAAACACTCCTCCAGTATTTTGCAGACGAGCAAAGTACTGAGGGTTTGCAAACCCCGCTCGAGCGCAAGAAGGCCCACTTGAGCGAAAGACCAAAATTCTAAGCAACAAAGGTTTGGAAAAATAAGCAATCAACTTGTTTCAAACGCACAACTACAATCCAATAACCAAAACAGAGGAAAGACAAGGGAAACAAGATATGAATCACCATTCAAAACCATACCAACCCGAGTCCGGAACACAATAAGTGGCAGGTCAAAACCAGAATCGCTATGTTTCCCGAGTTTATATGTATGTATTGTTAGATTGTTTATATAGTTAATCGGGTTTATCCTAAAGGTTGTGTATCATATGTAAGTTATCATATTTATGGTGTTAATTATCACAAATGTTATAATTTGTTTCTCTTCAGTCATAACTGAAAAAATATATATATATATATATTATTGAATCATAATTAAGATAATGTCATAACTAATATCACAATGAATCATAATTTTAATTATAATTAAAACAATGTCATAACCAATATCACAATTAATCATAATTAATATCACAATAAATCATAACCAAGTTATAATGAAAACTACAAAAGTGATAACTGAGGCATATGATGTATCACAATTAAATTGTCTAGCTTGAAATAATTCTGACGATATTTGTATATAATCTACTATTATTCAATAAAATAATAAAATAAAAAATTATCACGTTTGTTTCGTAATGATAAAATTCTTACTAATTTGTTTCGTAATGAAAAGTTTATGTTTTAGATTAAAAAGTTTAGAGTTACAATAAATAATTAAGAATTTATGGTTAATTATAATCTAAAATATAATTAAATTAAAAACTGAGAATAGGGGCGCTCGTCAATCTTTAAAAACTGAAGTTAATGGTTGCACTTTATTCAAAAAGCACATATGATTTTTTGACTATATTTGAACTATAAGGGATAAAGTGTTCTAATCACGAACCATAGGGGGTAAAGTGAACTTTGCCCTATAACAACATTACCAAATGTATAATTACTGTATAATGTTGTAATTTCTCACTAATTTTAATGTACACAACAATTGAAAAAAAGAATGTGATTGTAATGCCCAAATTCATTGTATATATCAATTCAAACTCAAAAGAAAAAGTAGAAAAAAAAAAGGGAAAAAAAAAAAAAAAAAGCACCCCTCAAAAATCTATTCCTTCAGGCCTCTTGCCTTCCATATCAGTTAAATGACTTCAATTGTTTGCTACAATTAATAATGAATACTTGCAATGCAATCACATCCAATGAATTAACACTTTATTCAGACTAGGTGATTTGGTGAGAAATATTATTATTTTTTATCAATTGAGGCAAAATCAAATATCAAACATTATTTAAAAGCATAATTAAAGATTTTTTCGATTATAATTAAAATAAAAATTACAAGAAATAATACATAAGTTATAATTTACACTATAAGAATTCACAACTAAGTTATAATCAACAACATTATGGTTCAGAACCAAAAAAATAAAAAATACAAAGAGATCATAATTGAAGATATGGTACACATCTCAAAAAAAAAAAAAAAAAAAAAAAAAAATCTTAAATAGGTTCTTCTCTGTACTTTCATTTCTCCATTCTCACACTTCTCTTGTAAGCCCCAATTCAGACTCGCACAAATTATCCAAACTGTCTATTTCATAAGTTTTGTAATAAAAGTTATCCATACAAAAAATGAGTTTCATTGAAAAGTTATAGAGTTAAGAAAAAAAATCATATTTTATTTTATAAAATGAATGACAAATGTAATTATAAATTTAAACTATCCATTTTGTAAAATAAAATATTTTTTGTTTTTTTGTTTATAATTTTTCGATGAACCTCATTTTTTGCATGGATGACCTTTGTTACAAAATTTATAAGATAGATGGTTTTAATCATTGGTGCAAGTTCGAATTAGGGCCTACAAGAAGAGTATGGAGAGATAGAGAGATGAAGTATGGAGGGAAACTTATCCCAAAAAATAAGTGTGTATGATAGAATTTTCCATTATAAATTCATAGAAGTACTACATTTATTTGCACAAATTTAATGCATAAATTACTGAAAAATTTACCTATAAATCTCATTTTGAGGAATGGTGATCCGTTTAGTTCCAATGATTTTTTTATAGACCAATTAGTACCATTGATTTTGGAAAGGTAGATTTAATATATTATTTAGAAATTGAATTTACGGTTATACCCTTATTTCTATTATATTTTCTTCTTCTTCTTTTTTTCCTCTTTCTTTTTCTTTTGTGCTAGACAAGTAAAATATACAATCTATGAAAATCAAATTCAGGATGAATTTTTATATGAAAATCGTTTTTATTTGGAAAACATTTCAAAAGGTATATAAAAATGACTTGATATATGAAATTTTTTAAACATTCCAAAATAATGTGGGATTTTTCAAATATTTCAAAAAGAGGATAAAAACTCTTTAGTAAGTTTTGGACAAATATATAATTTCAAATTGTAACACTTCAATGTAACACTTAAGCGTAGCACTCTAAGAAAACTTCTTATTATACTTTTTCCAAACGTAACTCTTCAATATAACACTCCAAAAAAAATAAATAAATAAACTCCTTAGTGTGACACTAGGGGTGCAACTTGGATGGGTTTAGTCGAGTTGGGAGGTTGTCCAAGCCCAACTCAAGTTGTGCTGAGATCTGCTCAGACCCGCCCAGGCCCAAATTGTAATCCGAGGTTCCCTGCCCAAGCCTAACCCGAGTTAAACCCGAATTGCCCAAATTGTAATTTTTTTTTTCCAGCTACATTATTAAATTATTAAACTTTGACTCTATTTATATATATATATTATAGAAAATCATTAATACCATCAAAACAAATAATTTATATAATGTAAGAGAGATGTCACTATAGTAGTCTTTACAATTTATGAGTGAAAATAAAAAATAAAAAAAAAGAGTAAGATTTTATGCTATTTGTATATATAATATATATATTCAATATGATTTAATAATCTAAATTACTTAAATATCATGTAATAGCTAATAATATATATATATTTAATATTTTTATATATCTATATATGTATAATTCGGGCTTTGAGTTGCTCTAGTTATTTGATATCTTTGTCAAAACTCGTCCAAATTTAATTCAGGCTTTTGAATATTTGCCCAAACTCGTACCGAATTTGAAAATATCTTATCCAAGCCCTAAAAAAAAATCAGGCTGGGTTCGGGTTGCTTGGGTTGAGCTTGCCCAAGTTGCACCCTTATGTAACACTTCAATGTAACACACAAAAAACTTTTTAGTGTACTTTTCCCAAACATAACACTTCAATGTAACATTAAAAAAAAAAAGAAAAAAAAAAGAGGATGTGAGATTCTTCAAATCATTCCAAAAGGAATACAAAAATTTCTTAGCCTCCGTTTGGGAAGTGGGTTGATTTTTTGGCTTTTTTGGCTATAAGAGCCTGGACTCAAAAGCTTGGTTTGGGAAGGGCTTTTGGCTTTTTGGCTTTTTTGATTTTTTTGTGAGAGAAGAGTGTAATGATTATGGGGTTGGATGAGATGTTTTGTCTGTTGTGGCTCATGAGCCTATTCTGTCTTTTGTGGCTTATTGAGCCAAAAAAGCCCAATGAGCCCTTGCCAAACCAACCCTTAGTAAACTTTGGGCAAATATACAATCTCAAACTGTGAGTGTTACATTAGGAAAAAATACACTTAAGAACTTTTTAGTGTTTTTGTATATATTACATTGGAGTGTTATGTTTAGAATTACATTGATTGCAGTGTTACGTTTAAAAAAAATACACTAAGACATTTTTTTTTGTGTTATATTGGAGAATTACATTTAGGAAAAGTACAATAAAGAGTTATTTTGGAGTATTACGCTATTACGTTTGGGAAAAATACATTAAGGAGTTTTTTACCGTGTTATATTGGAGTGTTATGTTATTGGAGTGTTATGTTTTTGTTTGTAATGTGGGATTTGTTTCAAAATGAGAGAAAATTCAAAATCTTTATAGTACACTACGCCAAAATAAGATATTAATGGCGGTTTTTTTAACGACAGTTTTCATTACCGCCGTTAAAAATACTATTAATGGCGGTAACGAAACCGCCGTTAATGTATCTTTAACAGTGGTTTCGTTACCGCCATTAAAAAAACCGCCGCTAAAGTATCTTTAACGGCGGTAATGAAACCCTCTTTTAACGGCGGTAATGAAACCGCCGCTAAAGCCCTCTCATTACCGCCGTTAATGACGGTGGTCTTTGCTGGCAGAGCTCCGGCGGAACTCCGGCGAGTGGTGACCACGCGCGGCCAAAGGTTGAACATGACCATCTACAATAAAGCAAAAGTAATGTTTAAATATTTATTTAGGGAATATATTTCATAAAGAGTGGTTGTGGTAAAGTGGTTGGTGTGCATGGATTAGAGGTCAAGGGTTCAAGACCGGGGCGGTGCAAGAAGAGAGAATTGTTTTTTAAAAAATTTGAATCTATTTACGGTGGTAAAGAACTGCCGTTTTTGCTCCTATATTACTGTCGTTTTTAGTCGACTTTTAACAACGGTAATTTACCATTTTACGACGGTTGTACCTTTTTCGACACGAGTATAAACGGCGGTCCTAAATTACCGTCGTTAAAGGCTTTAACAGCGATTTTACATCCTTTAACGGCGGTAAAAAACTGCCGCTAAAGCCCAATTTTGGCGTAGTGGTATAAATTACCCAAATATGTAATTTCACATTTAAAGAACCCAACTTTTATCCTTAAAAACTTAAACCCAAACATGTAGGTGACTACCCTTTTGTGTAATTTTCACTTTAATGGGACCTTTGGGTTCATAAAAAAAAAGGAAGAACTAAACAGTTCACAAGATTATATTTTAAAATTTATTGGTACTTCATCCTAAATTAGTTCATTTATGAGTTTATAATTAATTTTTTTTTTTTTTAAGTTTCTCATTTTTCTAATATTGTCCCAAAATATTTGTAACTTTCAGCATAATATCGAATTAGGTCTGGACTGTCTCCAGTTGGACGGTCTTGCCCAGTCCATTTTGGATCCATCTCGATAATTCAAACCGTTTAAGATGTAGAACTCGTCGAGTATTTCATCCTTATAAAAAATCTTGTTGATTAGATATTAATAACTATTTGATCAAATCGCATTTTTGTTAATAATTTACTTTTAAAATTATACTCACTGTTAACATAAATTTGACCTGATTAAATGGTTATTGATATCTGATCAATAAAATTTTTTACAATGATAAAGAACTTAAAATTTTTTATATATTGAACGATTTAAACTATTGATATGTTTTTTTATAATAAGTTCACAAAAGCCTGACATTATGAGTTCTGCTGCGTAACTCGAATTTGAGCTTGGCCCGAATGACTCAAATTTCATTTTGCAGGTCGTCCGGGTCGACCGGCCAGTCATCCACCTGGTTGTCTGGTGAAAAAAGTTGACAGTCACAATCGATAAGGTAACAACTACAGTAAACAAGTGTTTTATTCAATCGGACGATAATCATATCCGACCGATCAACTAATAAATAGTGATTCGAGTCATTGAAGATAACTCAATTCCAACCATCGAAAAAAATTTCACCTATCAAATTTAAAAATAAATAAATGATCGATGTGGAAGGTTGTCATAATTCTTCTTGAACAATCAAAAAAGAAAACAACCCAAAAGGACAAGCACGGCAAGTAATGTTTGACTTTGCCTAATTTGTTGTTTGTTTGTTGTTTGTTTCCATGTTTCAGTTACGACCGAATGTTTATTTTCCGATGTACCGAAAAAAAAGTTACGACCGAATGTAAGTATTGCCGTCCTTGCTTTTAGAAAAGTGACGTTACTGGGTGCCAGAGGGCCCCACTTTAAGAAGACTCTTTTGCCCTCATCCCAAGTTGAAATCCTTTTCGCAGTCGGTTTATCTCTCTACTTGTAATGGTGAAAATATACTTCAAGATGATCTAATTAAACTATTTTAAAAAAATAAAAATTAAAAATTAAAATAAATTAAAATAGTCAAATTTAAACCGTTAAATCATTTTAAAATACATCTCTACCATTATAAATAAAAAGATAAAGAAAGAGACCAAAAAGAAAATCTCAACACGTCCATATGGATGTGGCTTGTCCTTATCTAGAAAAGAATGTATAAGTGATATTTTGTAATCTATCATACTATTAATATTAGAACATATAGTTTTGTTTAAAAGCGATGTGTATTTTATAATTATTTTTTAGATAAATTATAAATACATCTTTAAGATTTTATTAAAATACGAATCGCCTCTTGTGATTTTGAAAATTACACTTTACCCCTTGAGGTTTATAATTTCATAATAAATTGTCTCTTAAATCATCAAGTTAATTAATAGTTTTTGATAATGTTAAAAATATGTTTCAATTAATAATTTATGTAATTTTATTATTGTATAGGAGAGCAATTATAAATTTTATTTTTTCATTTAATTCTATTAAATAAAAAATTCTAATAAAGGGGTATTTGTAATTTTTCAAACCACAGGAGTCAGCTATATTTTAAGCAAACCTCAGGAGATGTATTTGTAATTTAGCCTTATTTTTTTATGGGATTAAATGTTTGGAAATAATTATTCTATTGACTCCAATATTTAATTATAATATTATAAAGAATGATAAATGTCCTATAGACTATTTTACTATTTTTAATTATATATTAAGTAATAGCAATTCTACAAAGGGGAATTGACTGGTAAATCCCCTTTTTTGAACTTATGGTGTGGATAGTCCCAAATGTTTTCTTATGCACTATTTGATCCTAATGTACATTGAATGACTATAATGCCATTAAGTTAATACTAGTGCGTGGGTTTTACTAACGTGACGGGTGGATGTGGTTTGGTGATTATGTTGGTGGTACTTTGATATATGGTAAGGCGCCCAACGTTGCCCGACCCGTTAACGTTTCAACTCCCCCAAATTTGGAAACACCACTGAATTAGGTATGAAAATTAATATTGCCCTAAAATTGAGGGTTGAGAAATGGTGTTTCAAAATTCAAATTCAGTCAATACTTACCCACGTTATAGATTTGGTGTGGCTTTACAACGATTTGGAGATTCAGGTCGTTGTGACTGGAAGATTTGTTGTTGGGTAAACCCTAAGAAGTGGTGTGACGTGACGATCGTGCGACGACTACGGAATATTACGACGAAGGAATTTCTTACTCAGACTCGTCAACGATGACTGGTAAACTTGATTAAATGGTTTTGTTTACGGAATTTATGTTCCGATTCGTGTTTTCAAATTTTTTTTTAAATGTCATCAACGATGAATGGATTCTACAGTTGTGGTTGTTGATTTATGTTACGCATGACGTTTTTAAGTGTTGATTATGTTTGGGAAAGTCAGAATGTTGTAGTGCGTAGTTGTTTACGTGGGTAGGTGTGTGGTGTCGCTATCATGAAGAACAACTGTATTGCGTAGTGAAAAGCTGAGAGTGGTGGGGTGTGTTAATAATGCGGTGTGTGTGTGTAGGTGGGCCTTCAGTTCTTGTTGACGTGGTTGTATTGAAAATAGTTTATTGACTTTGAGTTGTGTGGGGGGCTGTTTGGAATGGATAGGGTTTGTCGTCCCACGTTTAATTTGTGTTGATGTTGACGGGGAAGATGTTGTGAGGTTACGTCGTTTATTGAATTTGTAAATTTTAAAAATTGTGTTGTGTTACGTTAGGTTCACATTGGTATGTCAATTCATGTGTTACTGTGTGATATGTAATTTCTGTACATTATTCAAAAAAAAATTAGTAAAAAAAATGTTATGTCAAGAAATCGTAAATGTTGTTATTGTCATTGGTTGGACGGGTTGATTTGATTGTTTTTTATGAAATAAGTACCTGCTGCTATGAAGATTTTTGTTGTTGTAAATCATGTGTGTGTGGTGTTGACGTGTTATAATTGTGTGAGTTTGTTACAAACCTTTTTTGTTTTGAAGTTTTTGTTGTGGAAAAGGATATATGATTTGGTGTTTAAATTGCAGGGGGTAGAAGGACAAACAGTCCTTGGACGCGTTCATGTGAGCGTAAACGTCAATATGCAGCCAGCAAGACATTGGGGAATGAACTGAGGGTACGTAAACAGGGGCGGATCTTGTTCAAACAGATAAAAATCGTTAATCGTCCAAGTGTGACACCGAAGATTAATCGTTCGAGGCTCAACTTCCGGTCGAACATTGCAGGCGTTGTGAAGTTAGTGTACGTGTTGAATCTGCGAGACGAACACCTAGTTCACCTGAAGAGGACACCATTCTGGTTGATGTTTGAAGCAATATTGGTAAATAAACTTGACCATGCGGACTTCCGCAAAGGAGACGACCTTGTGGTAAATATCATCCGGACATACAATGCGCGGGACGGGATGTTTCACATTGGTGGACGACGTGTGGGCATAAGTGATGAAGACATCAAGCTGATATTTGGGATACAATGTGGGATTGGTTGCCTTGATTTGACTCCCCGACCTAAGCCACCGTCAGATTTTGTACAGCGTAGATGTGATAACACTAGTCGAATAACCTCGAAACTGATACGGACCCTACTAGTCGAAGCTGCGGAGGGCAGATCTGCGCGTGATGTGGAAGACACTATGAAGCTGCTGTGTTTATATGCTTGTGGGAAATTATTCTTTTCAAATTCTGGAGAAACAATCAGCTGGGCTCTAATTCGGTATGTGGATAATTTGGATGCAATGAAAACCTACGATTGGACGGGGGCAATACGTAGCTCGTTGATGAGTTCGGTGAGGGAATTTTATCGAACACCTGAAAAAGTAACCGGATGTGTTGTAGCATTGATTGTAAGTTTGTTTTTTTCCCCCCCTGTGGGTGTGACATTAATTGCAATTGATTTATTCTGTGTTGTACATGGTGTAGTCATGCTGCTAATATGGATGTTATTGTTTGATGTGTGTGATGTGTGGTACAGTATTGGCTCTGTGAACATTCAACGATCATAGCCCCGAAATCTGCAGTCGCATTTCCGAGGTTCATGAAGTGGGATGTCGCCACATTAGTAGCAGCGGCGCGTGGGGTAAGTATGTCAGGGCATGTGGATTTTCAGGTAATAGTAAAATTGTAGTTTTCATTGCATTATGCGGGCAATGTTTTATAATTGTTCATAAATTTGTTATGTTTTTGTTTACAGGTGAATGTTGGACGATTGATTAAGGAAGACTATGAGGTTAAGTTTTTTGAGATGGATGGGGTAAACTGTGGTGGGAGTGTTGGGAATGCAAATGAGGAATTCGGTGGTGGTAGGCATGAGGATGATTTTGTTGATATGGGAGTGGATGGTAATGTGGACGGTGTTGACGAAAGAATTCGTGGTAGAAATATAGAAAGGGCCTCGTCTTCGGTCCATTTTGAAACACCAACCAGGGATGTTCCACGAAACGCTGGTAAGCAGGTAGTGGATGTTGGGATACACATCTGCTACGCTACGGAGAAAATTGTGGAGCTTGAAATGGAAATCAACGAGAAAGAGAATGTGGTTGCAGAGTTGCGTGTAGAAGTGGAGAAACTGAGGAAGGCGAATGAGGTGCAAACGTTGCATCTTGTTGGAGGTTTTGGTAGCTTAATGCAAGTGAAGGATGAGGAGGTGAAGAAACTGAACAGTGAAAATGCTGAATTGCGTAGGGCATTGAATGTTTTGGAGGATCAGCTGGCGGAGCGCGAAGTCCATAATGTGACACAAGCTTTTCGTAATGTAGACGTAAATACTGAAGGTGTGAATGGCAATCCTGGCGGAGTGTTTGCAGACGTGAATGCCACTCCCAGCAGAGTTTTCGCAGTGACTGGGAATGAAAATCCAGTATGGGATGTTACGCCGGTAAGGGAACACACAATCAGTGCTAATGAAATGCGTCGTGGTGTAATGCCTAGAACAGAGGTGGTGGTTATAAGTCCAAACTTGGCAGAAGGTGGTAGGTTTAACTATGGGAGAAGTTCTGTTATGTGGGATGTGAAACTAAAAGGAAGGAAAGGGTTAACACTTACGGGGTTTGATTGCATGGGTGTAAGTGGTCAAAAGAGTAAAGCGAACATGGTGCCACTTCATTCGTCGATGAGTACTGTAATCATCAATCCCAGAAGTACTGGTTGCGCAGATGTAATTGATGTTGATGAAATTGACGTACAACCGAAGAAGAAGTCAGGATTTGACATGAACAACAGACACACGGTGTGGAAAATGTTGACAGCTGCGGAGAAGAAGAAGATAACTGACGCATACAACAGGGATGGTGATAGGTATGTACGGAGTAATTGTTTTGCATTATCGTTGCTAATGTATTATGTTTTTTTGGTGTAATGAGATGTGGTGTGTGTTGTGTGCAGTGCTGTGATGTGGGATGGGCAGGGGCACGGTGTTGCTGTGTATTTTACCGATGTGAAATCGCTTGTGCGTCAATCTGAGATACGGGGGAATGTAAGATGCGCTTGGTTTTTTGTGTTTTTGTTTGGTTTTTTTTGGTTTTTTCCCAACTATGCAATAATTGAACATGTTAAAATTTTGCAGGTGATCGATGCATATGCTGTTCTGTTAAATGCTGAGCAGGAGAGGATAAATGAGGGCGTTGATGCTGCAGACAAATCTTATTTCTTCAGTAGCATCTGTCTAGTAAGTTTGTGACTGTAAGTGATGTGTTTATTTATGCGATGTAATAATGTATAACATGGTTGCTGGTGATGCAGGACATGATGAAGAACAACAACGTAAGGTCAAGGAATAGGTATGTGTTGGACAACCTGCGTGCAGCTAAGCTCTTTCGTTACGTGCATTTTCCGCTTTGCAAAGATGCACATTGGACGCTGGTCGTGTATGACACTGAGGATGGGAGTTGGAAGCATTTTAACTCAATGAGGCCGAGGAGCGGAATTTTGGACGTACACTACATTGAGGCACTTTACCTGGTGAGATTTGATAATGTTAAATTGTATGGGTGTGTGTTTCCACATGAATACTTTATTGGCTAACTTGTGTATGCGTTGTTGTAGAAAAACATTTTGTCAGAGGTGCAGAGGCAGACCATTGGAAATGACTCGATTGACACCCAGGACTGTGACCCCCCGTTAGAGTCAGTGGCGGACTGTCCACAACAACGTCCCGAATCGTAAGCACTTTTTAATTCTCTCGCTGACAACCATATGAAGCCCAGTTCATGAATTGTTATTATTTGTATTTATGACATTAGTAATATATGTTGTGGAATTATTGGACAGGCTTGACTGTGCTATACTTGTGTGTGCTGTAATGCGCCAATATGTGCGCCATGTGGAAGTAAGAAGATCACTACATGAGGGCAACTGTAGTGTGTTGCGGGCAATCATGGTGAAGTCGTTTGTTAATGATGAGGTGCGTGGTTTGAAGAACGACGTGGACTGATTGAGGTGTACGCACATGTGACGCTTTGACAGTGTGTAAGGTTGCACATACAATGGTTTTTTGGGGTAAATATTAAGTTAGACTATGGGTTTTGCAGTTTGTGTACGCTGTGGTGCGCATATTATTTACTTTTGGGTTACGCACATTATATTATTTTAGCACATATTATGGTATGTTAATGTAGGTAGTTTATTGTCGTGGATGGTTTGTCGTGAATTACCGCATGACGGGCTTACATAGAATTTTGTCTGAAGTTAGTGCGAATATTTTTTGGGATAATGTTATGAAATGTGTTTATGGCTATTCTATGTAATGTATGCGTGTTGTTATGAATGTTGTGCTTGTCTGCGTAGTATGTTGTTTGTTTCGTTTGTCTGAGATATTTGTGAACAGTAGGCATGTGTGAATGAGTGGAAGGGGAAGAAAATATGCATTACATGGTTTTGGAGTGATGTGGGTTGTAGTTACGTTGGTATGTTGGACCGTAACGAGTTAAAGTGAGCAATGTAAGGGGGATGTGGAGTTGGAGAGGATTTTGTTGTTATGTGGGGTGTATTGTGTTAGTAAGTTTCATAGTTGTGTGTGTTTTGGAATTGGCATGTCATGTACGGTACAGAAACGTTTGTGTGCGTGCGAAAGTGTACAATATTATGAAACTAGGATGTTGATGGTAATGTGTCAACAAAGACAGGTTGACATTGGGTTAAACATCAGTTACGTGACAATTGGTTTAAAGGGAATGACTTTCTACATGACTCGTTGACCATGATATGGGATGCTGTTATGTGAGTAAGTGTATATGGAGTTTGATGATCAGTATGCGTTAGAAAAATTTGAAGTACTTTCCCGCGACGATGGTGATGTTGATGTGGGGGTATGGTGGGAAGGGGAGGTTCAGTAACTGCTATGTGAAGTTGTGGACAGCACGTTTTCATAAATTTGCCTGCTGAGTGGACGGTTATAAGTAAGTCAGCTTATAGGCAGAGGGAATGTATGATGTGGTCACACGCAAAAACTGTGATAAAATTAAAAATGTGGCGGAAGCAAAGGTATTCAAAAAATATTTGAGTCAAAAATGAAACATAACAAAACGTGTAAGCCAGTTGTAGTTATAGGCGAACACACAGCATTCATATAATAAGTTATTAAGGAAGTAAACTGTATGTGAATATCACATGCTTATTTAATGGTATGCACGAAGTACGCAACCACATGAAAAAAAGCGCAGTAAATATTAATTGGGATGTCCAATGGATTGGGATTTCGTCTAAATAGGTTCTTTGCAGGTCTTCCTGTTGTGGTTTCCCATGTGACCACACCTTCCACACCATATTTGTTGAACATTCTCACCTTTTGACGGAATTCTCTTCTTCTTCGGCCTCCCCGGCGGACGTTTCACGTTTGGTGGGTAGATGACGTAGTCCGTGGGGTTGAACGGTGGTTTTTCAACTGTTGGTATTGGATAGATTGTAGGCGCATACGTCAGACGGTATTCGGAAACATGGTACCAAGGTACGACAATGTCGTCAAGGTTTTTCCCGCTTTTTCGCACTGCGACAATAGCATGCACACATGGGAACTCATTTATTTGCCACTGGAAACACGAGCATATACGGCTGGCGATGTCCACCATAACAGATGGGAATGAGTGGACCTCGTACACGTCAATATTCGCCTGACTCACTTTCCATGCCCGACTTTTGTTGTAAGCTTCTTCCAGACGCGATTCCATTGTGGGACAAATTGCGCCAGTCCATGTGTGGGCCGACACCCGCCGCTTTGCCATTTGTCGCATAATCTGTCCTCTAATGCTGTCAACCATTCTGGTTATAGGTAAATTCCGTGCTTCGCGAATCCAAGAGTTGAATGACTCAGCGGCATTGGAGCTCATTTCGCCGTATCATTTACCTCTGCAAAGCCGATTGGGAAAAAATATAAGAATGAGACATGCTTGTTTGTTGTTGGTATGTTCTCGTTCGGGTTGGGTCCGTACCTGAAAAATGCGTTCGCCCAGTGTTGTGGATGTGCATCCGCAAGGAATTTTGTGGCAATGGCTTTTCCAGATTTCTAGAATTCGTCAGCCTTCTGATTAAATGTTGTTATGGTGGGTGCGTATGCGCACTTACGGAATTTGCTGACAAGCCCAATCCGATGCATGCTGTTAACGTAACGTAATTTGTCCCATAGATTTCTCTGTAAATGTTGGAGGCAGAATGCGTGGTGAGATGTTGGGAAAAATGTAGGCATTGCTTCCATTAGTCCAACGTTCCTGTCAGACACAAACGTGAGTGTCCTGTCGCTGGGTACCACATTGGCAAGATGTTGTAAAAACCAGCCCCAATTGGCGTTGTTCTCAGAGTCCACAATGGCATAAGCAAGTGGAAACAACCCTGTTATGAATGATGAGAATATAAGCATCGTGTACAATATGTCCAACCATGCAGTAAGTTTGTTTTGAAAGTTATGTGGGTCACACCTTGATTACCGTCTTTCGCGGTGGCGGCTAGCAAAAAACCTTTGAACCTGCCTTTCAAGAAGGTCCCGTCGAGGAAAAGTAATGGACGACAATGATGAAACCCATTGATGCATGCTTTGAAAGAAATGAAAAAACGACGGAACCGGTAGTTGTTTTCATCGTAATCAATGTCTACATAACTCCCAGGATTGTATTGCATGACGGCGTCACAATACCAACGTAGTTGGTCGAATGATACGGAATGGGCGCCGAACAATTCCCCCCTTGCCTTCTCAACCCCTAACCACGCAACCCGGTAGTTGACGTCCAACCCGTAGTCATCTTTCAAATCTAAGACGACATCAGTTGGACGTGTGAGTGGTCTGTCCCGGACTCGATCTGCGATAATGTCAGCAACCATATCAGATCCAACCCTAGGATGATTTGATGTCCGGACGGATACACCGCAACTATGCACACTGTTCAATTTCCGAATGTAGAAAAATTGATTCGCTTTCAACACTCGAGCATGTACAGACCACATGCATCCCTTATCCTCCAACATGGAGCAGACTGCTGTGACCCGTACGGAGTCGTTCTTAACGTATTTGAAATTGAAACCGAACTCCACGGCGTATTTGCACAATACCGTACGAAATCCGTGTGCACCACCCTCAAAGCATTGACCAACGTGGGTTATTCCCCGCGCCCATGATTCAGTCAGTAGTACTTTATTTTTGTGTGGACAGAAATCAGGCAACAAATCAACCTCATCATCGCTTTGTCCTTTGTCATTAACGACTATTCCGGGCACGGGGTTGGGTTGCATATTATACTGTCCGGTGGCCGTACTTACACTACCCACACTTCCGTGCTGACCAACCAACACAGAAACGTGTTGCAACCTGAACGATCGGGCAAGACTACCAAGGTTTTCCAAGTCAACATCATCTTGTAAAGTGAAACTGTTCAAACCTGGAATGTTGTACGACAATCCGACATTATGGGGACCCAGCCCGCTGAACTTGGAACACAGAAATTCAACTAATTCGGCGAACGTGCCGTGATCCCGGAGATTGTAGACTGCGTTAATGTTACGATAAGAACACAACAACATCAAACTCCCTTCCATACCGTCTGGCACACACTGCCATGGGCGAAAACACATGTTATACACGTAACAAAACAATAAAAAAATTACCAACAAAATGAATACAGAAATAAAATAGAACAAAATTGAATCCTCTAGACCCCCCAGTAACGGTGTGGGGAGAAAGAAAACCAAATGCAGAAATATCGGAATAAAACATCATTAGAACAATTGTGGACCCTTAGTAAACGTAAAACCGTGGTCATGGCGAGACGTAATCTGCAGGGCAGTGTAATGTTAACTATGGAATAGATATAAACGTAATATGTACCTGCAATGATAACCAAATATTGACGACTGCAACAGCTCTCCCCAGCAGCAAGAAGACAATGATACCCTACTCTAGTAACTCAAAAAAAACCCTTCAGCCCGACCCACGAAAATATCACAAACCCAAAAACATTTGATCCAACTTGCCAACGTGACAAAGCAACGTATCCACAAAATATTGAGTCAATCCCATAATCCACGTGCATTCCATAACAGAAAAGGGCAAATCAGTCTCCCCACGTCACAGAAAATTTGAAATAGGACTTTATTGTCTACCAAACATGTAAAATAGGACTTTTCAAATCAAAAGATTAAATTTAGGACCATAAAGAGTAACAGTTTGGCACATAGGACTTTCTGATAATTTTCCCTTCTACAAATCTAAAAAATAATAATAATAATAATAATTGCTATACTAAATTTGTCTTTAATATTTAATTTTTTGGCCTAAATTATATAAAAAATTATTTTATTTTATTTTGAAAAAATAAATAATTTTTTAAATTAAATAAATAAAACATCAATAAAAATTTATGTTATTTTAAAAAAAAATTAAATAAGTTTATTTTAAAAATAATAATAAATAATGAAATAAAATAAAATAAATAAATAATGAAATTAAATAAAATATCAACAAAAATTTAAAATAAAACATCTATAAAAATTTATTTAAAAAATTAAATAAATAAACATTAAAAAATTAAATTAATAAATTTATTTTATTTTATTTTTTAACTAAGATTTTTATATTTTATTTTATTTTAATGAAATCAAAATGCTTGAAAGGCAAATGCATTATTTTACAACTTAATTCCATGAGATTCCAATCTCGCCATTTTCTATCCCACATTCCTCTATAACACAATAGTTCAACATATATTTGCTGAGACTTTTAATCCAGTCTACAAATTTTCAATCAAACAATGAACTTCATGATGGATTTGATATGGAATCCAATCTCCCATCCAATCCTTCTAAGCAAACCCTCTTGAAGTGGAATGCATTTTAGGATAGGGCTTGAAATTCATGTGCACTTCACACCACCAACCCATGTTTATGTTTATTTATTGGGTAAATTACACCCAACGCATCTTTAAGATTTGAAAAAAATAAAATAAATTTTATAATTTTAATATAATTATATTAAATTTATATATATATTTTTAAATTTTAGAAGAAGGGAGTGTAATTTATCGTATAAACTAGGATGAGGGGTCACTGTTGTGAGCCCTCTTACTCTACTTGCCATGTAACTCAAAATGACTTCGCTTTATGTTTTTTTATTTTTATTTATTTATTTATTTATAGAGCTTACATGAATTCTTAATTTATTATAATAAAACTAATTCTGCATGTCGTGGGGTTCAAAATGGCACCGCTTCGCAGCGGAGATTTTACAACTAACCATGGGTGGTCAATTGAACATCTTGAATTTATTTATTTATTATATATATGTAACTTAGTCCAAAATTTCATGTTAAATACTCTAATCCACTTTTCTGAACACCTAACCCAATAAACACCAGTCCAATCTAGTCCAGTCCAATCCAACCCAACACATAACCGATTAACTTAAAGGAATTGGTGAGCTTACAACAAAATTGACAAAGACAAAGAAGGATCTTACATATCCTTTAGTTTATTTTCTTCTGAAATTGGCGTTGATTCAACCAATAGCAATTGCAATAGTTGAAAGATCTTTTTCGGCAATGAAATATGATGATGCTGCCCGTTCCAAATGGATCGGGTCGGACTGATCCACGCTTCCCAAACCAGTGTCTGAATGACCAAGCCCACCAGAAGACCTGCACAAGAGTTCAACGGGGAATGGGGAGTCCCCCAGCGAACCCTCTGACGAGCAAGTTAGAAAGAGAAGTGGAATGTAGAGATAGATTAGAGATAGATTAGAGATAGAAAGCTTAACATTCTTCTTATCTTCGACCTCTGCTTATATCCTCTGGTAATCATTTCATTGTCCCTTCCGACCTGTCGTCATGGCCGAAAGTCTATGCTTTAACTTGCCTTGTTCATGGTGAGGTCGTTCTGTCTCGACGGGGAGGGCTTATCGCAATAAATACTGTAAAGGCCTTCATTAATGGCTGATGAGCAGCGCAATAACTTTGCAGGATCTTTGTCTGCTTATGTGGCTTGTCCTTCTCTTGCCACGTGTTTAGGTACTATTGGCTCTTAATGCCATGTTGAGCTCCAGCAGCGTTGGGCCTTAATAGTTGAGTTATGTATTGGGCCCTAAACGGTGGGCTGTATTCTTTGTGGGCTTACCCGTGTCGGTAGTCCCCCATTCCCGAGTGCAGCTTTAGTCCAACGAAGAGAATAATGAAGGAAACGACGGTTGTGAGAGACTGTCGAGGAGAAGGCCGATTGAGAGGTGAGGCTAACTGTGAAGGGTGGCCGCAATGGGTGACCGGGTGGAGGGATCGACCATGAGGAGGGCCGACCGCGAAGCGTGACCGACCATGAGGAGGGTCAACCGCGAAGGGTGACCGAGTGGCCGGACCGACCATGAAGAGGGCCGACCGCAAAGCGTGACCAAGTGGCGGGACCGACCATAAGGAGGGCCGACCGTGAAGGGTGACTTAGTGGCGGGACTTACCATGAAGAGGGCCGACCGCGAAGGGTACCGAGTGGTGGAACCGACCATAAGAGGGCCGACCGCGAAGGGAGAGTGGTGGTGCGCGGGCCTCGAGGTGCGGCGGGGCACGTGGTGAAGTGAAGTGGAATAGACGGGGAAGGGGAAAGGGGGCAGTGGATCGTGGTCGTACACGTGGCAAAATCTCGTGATAGGGAAGGTTAAGCGTTGAGCAAGAAATGAAGCGATAGGTTAATATAGGGTGTTGAAAAGACAATTTTGGCAGATTTTTGAAAATTTTCAAACTGGCAAAAATTAATTGTGACCCTTGGAATATAGGCAAGCCTTGGGCTTTTGGTATTATTCGTTTCACCTATCTTTTCTCAAAAAACCAAAACGTTCCAGAAGTAAACTCGTTTGTTTCCAGTGACACACCTCTGCAACATTTTGTGAACTTTCTTGTGCCCGCGTTCGAAGCCATTTGTAGACACACAAGAGAAATGGCTCAAGCGGAAGTAGCACCCGCAAGGGTTGATCCGTTAGGTGACGATGATGCGGTGGATTTGGCAGAACAATATCGTACGGAGCGAAGGGAGGGGGAGGTAGTGAGTCAGGCGGTGCGGGCTCGTCCTAGGACATTGATTGCAGTCGCGAGACCTATCAGTCAGGTGGAGCCGGACCACTGGCACACCAAATCAAATAGATCCGTACTTACTGTCGAGGAGTTGGAGAGAATAAGAAGGAAGTACCAAATTCCCACGGAGGTAGGGCTGAGGCTGCCCACATCCAAGGAGAGGGTGTCAGATGTGTGGCCAGACGAATTCAGCCTCTACGAAGAAGCATTACGATGAGGGTTGAGTCTACCCCTCCCTCAGGTTGTGGTGGACGTGCTGCATAAGCTGGAAGTGGCGCCAGGGCAATTAATGCTGAACGCCTGGAAAATACTGATAGCGTGTGTGAGTTCCTGGCAGTAAGCAACCGGAGGAACGACAATGACAGTAGAGGAGTTCTTCTCCTGCTACAAGGCCTCCGGTCAGCAAGAGACCTGGGTGTCTCTGCAAGCGGTGGCGGGGCGAGGTCTGGTGGCAGGTCTTTCATCTTCGGTGAAGGGATGGAGGCCGAGATGGTTTTTTGTGTCTGCGAGCAGTGGAAAGGGAGTTCGGACAACGTGGAAGGTCCCCACCAAATCGGTCGAGCCCAAGTTGGACGAGGTGGCCGAAGACCGAGTGAAAAAGGTGAGGAAATGGAAGGAGGAGAAGGGAGTAAGGTGGGATGAGCTGGTTCTTCCGTCGACGTTGTTTGCCTTGAACTTGGGGCCGCAACCGTTAGGGGAGGATCCGGCAAGGGAGGAGTTGGAGAGGTAACGGAAAGCGGGGGAGGAGGAGGAAAGGAGATTGTTCGCCTGAGCGAACAAATATAAGGAGACACAACTGGGGCCTGATCCGAAGTTGGTGCTGAAGGAGAGGATCCGACCTCATCTTAAATCTTTGGGGGACAAGAACCTGACTGAGTTTGCCCCCTTGCCACAACCCGTAGACCCACTAAAGGAGAGGGGCAGACGAGAGGTGGAGGCAGGGCTGAGGAAGTTGAAGAAGAAAAGAGTCGCCACTAGGGGGGCATAAGATGCGCCCGCTTTGAAGAAGATGAGGGTTGGCAGTGAGGACAACCCCATGGCGGAGAAAGTAGGGGAAGGGGGGGTGGAGGTTACTCAAGAGGGCTTGGTTGTCCCAGAGGCACAAGGAGACGAAAGTCAAGGGGCCCAAGTGGAAAAAGAACACATGAGTGCCATGGGCCCCGAGATGCAAGTGGAAGGCGGGTCGGCTGGCCCTGAGGAGGGGGCAAAACAACTGCCAAAGGGGGGTCCTGCTCCCCAAGGAGAGGGAGATGGGGTCAAGTTAAAGACTGCCATCTACCACGCTCCAGCAGTGTCTGGAGGACTGGATGGAGAAGGAGGCCCAGCTAGGATAGTTGCAGATCGCCTCTTAGGAGTAGTGGAAGACGTAGTCGTGCGCTCGATGGCTAGTTTCACTGAGGCTGAGCTGCTAAGGGGGTTGTGCTCTGCCCAAATGGAGACGACTGCCTTAGCAGGGGCCCTTCTGAACAAGGCGGCGGCTGCAAGAGGCGAAGTGAGGCCACTGAAGGCTAAGTTGGAGGAGGTGGAGGCCTAACTTGAAAGTTTGAAGAGGGAGAGCGTAGGCTGGAGGAAGGCCGCGTGAAGTGCGTGTGCCAGGGGGCTGGAAGAGGCCTAGAAGGCGAAGAAAATGGAGGTGTTGGCGATGGTGCAGAGGAATGTTGCCGACCGTGCCCATGCTGAGCTGCTCGCAACCAAGTTAGAGTTGGAGACGGAATGCCGCAAGGTGGTGTCACTCGAGTTCCAGCTGGTTGGCGAGCAGAAGAAGCTGGCAGAAGCCCAAAAAGCCTGCATCGTCGCCAACGAACGATGGGATGAGGCCATGACCTGCAACGAAGATCTTCATGCTCAGTTGATGAAAGGAAAAGAAGAAACGGATCTGAAGATCGCTGAGCTGGAGAGGACGTTGGTAGACAAGCGGGCCAAGTCAATGGAGGAGAAGACGGGGTTGGAGAAGGCTTTAGAGGAAGAAAAGACCAAGTTAGCCTCTAAGAGGGCAGCGTACCCCGACTTATGTGTCGCAGCAGTAGAGCAGTTCAAGGGGTCCGCTGACTTCCAGATAGCTATCGATGCCGCGATCGCCAGCAACTTGGCAATAGAGGGGTCTGAGGGGGCTGGCCCATCGGGAGTGACCGCTGGGAGCAGGAGTGAAGAAGAAGTGATCCAAAGCTTCCAGCGGTCGGACTTCTACAAACATAAGATGGCTGAGTTCTAGGACAGCGGCTAAAAGATGTTTAAACGCAAAGCAGAAGAGCTGTTCCCAGACTTGGACTTCAACACTGTTAGAATAGATGAAGATGATGTGGCCCAGACCCCCTTAGACGAAGGTGTTGACGAAGAAGACCTGGCTTCGAGTGAGGATGAATGATGAATGTAAAATTTTGCACTTTGTTTGTAAATAAAATTTTTGGTGCTATTTTGTTTGTTGTTGTGTTTGTTGTTTTTGTTGGGCGGGTAACTTCTGTAATGAACTTATGTGTAAGTTTTTGAATAAATGAAATTATGAGTTGTGTTTTTTTTATTTTTTTATTATAGTCTTTATTTGTTGTGGATTCTGCAAAGAATGAACATTGTTGCTCTCATAAGGCTTGTGTAAAAATCATAGTAAAGGTTGAGAAGTAGGGAGCCAATCTATCTTGTGAGAGAATTATGATGCAAAGAATGTTAACAATGAGAACGTTGAAATGTAAAGGTCTTAAAAAGTGTTAAGTCATGTGGTCAGAGTGTTGGGGAAAGTGTGAGAGTGAAAAGGTCTCAAAATGTGATAGTCTTGAAATGTTAAATGGTTGGCAAATGAAAGTTAAAAAATGTAAAGAATGTTAAGAGGCGTAAAAGCATGGATCTAAAATTTGACCAAGTATGGAAACTATGCTACAAACATGAAGTTGTAAGAATGCTTGAGCCATAATTAACTCAGTCTGGCTGAGCCCTTTGTGCTCGGGCTGGCTGAGGCTTTAAGTAACTTAGTCGGATTGAGCCCTTTGTGCTCAGTGGGGCTGAGGCTTTAAGTAACTCAGTCTGGCCGAGCCCTCCGTCCTCAATCAGGCTGAGGCTTTAAGTAACTCAGTATGGCTGAGCCCCTCGTGCTCAGTCGGGCTGAGGCTTTAAGTAACTCAGTTTGGCCGAGCCCTCCGTGCACAGTCGGGCTGAGGCTTTAAGTAACTCAGTCTGGCTGAACCCTTCGTGCTCAGTCGAGCTGAGGCTTTAAGTAACTCAGTCTGGCTGAACCCTTCGTGCTCAGTCGGGCTGAGGCTTTAAGTAACTCAGTCTGGCTTAGCCCTTCGTGCTCAGTCGGGCTGAGGCTTTAAGTAACTCAGTCTGTCTGAGGCTGCAAACAGGGTGTTATTAAAATACCACGCAGATAACTGAGATATAAGAGTGTTGTCACTTATAGCGTAGCCCATTTGAGCATAAATTTACACCATGCGAGAGAAAGACAAAAACATCCAAGTGCGTAGATTGTCAAAAAGAACATATAACAATTAATCAATACAAAAAATACAGCTTTCATTGAAAATAACGCTTCAAGTTGTGACGCCCCGATTCTACATTATTGGTTGCAGTCAAGGGAGAGTCACTAATGAGTCCTATGGTCAATAACCAAGTAAGATCCCAGATCGCCGGAGGAGTCAATTAGCCTCCCTTCTAAGTCCAGCTTTCTTAGGCAACGCACTACCCTTTTGACAGATCTTAAAAGGTATTGACACAAGGTCTCATAAGTAACGATAAGGTTCATACATAGAATATAAATACATAACAATCACAATATATATATATATAACTCAAAAGATGGTTCCATTACATTACATTACATTCCAGAAGAAAGCTTAAGTCTTCAAATGAGTCTTTACAAAACATCCAAAAAGAAACTTCTAATTTTTCTAGGATAGCCAAAAGTCTTCAAAAGTTCGGGCTCGTCGTCTCCAGCTATAAGTTTCGCTTCGTCACCTGGCATGATACGCCGTGAACTTTGAATGCCCAGTAAACACACACACACCCTACCCCTTTTTCCCAGTCCAATACACAATCATAATTATAACATCAAGTAATAAAGCATGATACTTCAATAAATAAATGAAGGGTTAAGTTAGGTTGTTAGCAACTAGAAATCCCCCAAAGAGATTTCGTCCTCCTAACCACAAGAATCGAACGCGGATTATTCGGTATGCCCCCTCTTTTCCTGCTTTGTTGCAGACCTAACCTCGTCTGCCTACCAACGGCTATGTACCATGTAGTGCCAACCGCAGGGCCTCAAAAGAGACGGTAAAATAGGGCCTTGCCCGAATCCCTCCTTACACCAAACCACCTAGGGTCCGAATACAACCCGCTTCGTTCAAGGGTTCCGAAAACCACCTGCGCAAGACTTTAACTTTCAAATAGGGAACGCATCCCAACAATCCATATATCACATTTCTCATCTTTTTCATTACTCAAGTGTTCGAAAACCCAAAACCCTCCCTATTAGGTTTCCCGTTGAATTAAATGTTTTAAAATCGAGGTTAGTCCAACTTATAAGACAATAATATTCATATAAGCATGCATTCTTAAGATGAGAAAGGTAAATAACATAACCACAACACATATAATATCATGCCAAGATATGATCATAAGCTAATAAGTAATCTCATGAACTCAAGGGTATAAAACATCCACACATAGCAAAATTTCCAGATTTATATCACATAAAGATTAAAATGAAAGGACTATTTTAGATCCTTCACCGGACTTGGCCTTCCTATGGTTCGTAGAGGATTCGATCTAGCTTCCAGAACATTTTTCAGAAACGGGATTGCTTTCCCAGATTCTAAGTTATTCAGAAAATATTTCAGCGCTGTCCAGATTCTGTCCAGATCCGTCGACCGTTACGAAAAATTGATTTTCTTGCAAACCGCTTAATGTTTTTCGATGAAACCAATTTTAGCTGAAAGCTAACATCTTAAGAAAGGTTTTGACATAAAAAGAGGTCCAGAATAATTTGATACATTTATTTAGAATTTCTGGAAGTGGGCTATAAAAACAGATTCTAGGGTACTTTGCCCAAAACAAGAAGATTTATGAAAAAGGGGTTCCACCAAGGGAAAGTTTCATTTCTTTTGTGAAGAAAGTATGCTAACTATCACATGTTTAACTCAGAAAATTTGCTTGAAGGAGTACACTTGAAAAGTTGAGAGATTGGTACAAAAAGAAGATGATTTTGTGCCAAAATGGGGAAAATATAAGAGAGGTGTAATCAATACTCAACCCTTAGCATTTTTAACATAAGAACTTAGTAATAATAGATCTGAAAACATTATTTAGAACCTTTAGAAACATGTATTGAAAAAAAAGAGAAAATGGAAGAGAAGGTTGTGTTTGTGGCTTGCCTACTAAGATTTGCACAAGAAGCTCTCTTCTTCCTCCTTCTTCTCCTCTAGACTTCTCTCTCTTGCTCTCCTCCCTCTCTCTAGCCAAATGTGTGTGTGTGGGTGTGGTGTTTGTGCTTGCCAAGCTTAGGGGAGGTTGGTATATATAGGCAATTTTGATGTAAAAAGTCCTAAAAGCCCATTAGTTGGAAATGGATGGAAAGTTTAGGATTTGTTTGAAGTTTAAAGGAATAAAAGTGATTTTTTTTTGGGGGGGGGGGGGGAGAGGGGGGGGCTTACTCAAGGATTAGGCAATACTTAGTTAAAATGGAACTAGTTTTGGAATTTGCATCCTAGGTCTAGGGCACTAGGTTGTGTTTTTTCCTAGAATTTCATGATGATATATCTTGAAAATGGTTTCCTCACTTTCTCCTAGAAGGGCTAGCCATAGGGAAGGGTGGAAGGGCCAATTTTTTTTATTAATTTTGGTCCTAGGGCACTTCCCTCAAGGTGTATATATATATTACAAGATTGATGGTACTTCAAGGTATAAGGTACAAGTACTAGTTTTTGGGGTAGGTTTTGAATTTAAATAAAGAGTGAGAGCTTGGAGTTAAATACATGTAACTTATGTAGAATTAAATTAGGTTAGGGATCCTAATCCGGTTAGGGAAATTCCTGTTTCGATAGAAATAAAAAAAAAAAAAAAAAAAAAGTAATGCTAACCGACAAGATTCGAATTAATTCAAGTAACCGAGGGGCTTTAAGAAAATAATTCAACATTAGGGTTTTTAAAGTGAATACATATTTTGGGGGCTTCACAACCTATCCCCCTCAAAACAATTTCGTCGTCGAAATTCAACTACATACTGCCTTCAAAAAGCTCGGGGTAGTTTGCCTTCACCCAATCTTGGCGTTCCCAAGTAGATTCCTCAATTCCCCGATGACGCCATAGCACTTTTACCAAGTGAACCGTCTTGCCTCTACGGTTCTTTTCTCGACGATCTTGTATTGCTACCGGTCCTTCTTTAAACGTAACATCTTTGTCAAGACTGATCTCTTCCCATTTGAGGACGTGTGTCGGGTCAGCGATGTATTTTCTCAACATAGATACATGGAAGACGTTGTGTATCCCTGCTAACTGCGGGGGTAGAGCTAGTCTATATGCTACTTCGCCCACTCTTTCCAATACCTCAAAAGGCCCAATATATCGTGGTGACAGTTTCTCCTTTCTCCCAAAACGTACGACTCTACGCCTAGGTTGCACCTTTAGGAACACGTGGCTGCCTACTTCAAACATCAATGGTCTCCTCCTCCTGTCTGCATAATTCTTTTGACGGTCTTGGGCAGTCTTTAACCGTTGTCGGATCAATTTGACCTTCTCAGTAGTCTCTAGAACAAGTTCGGGTCTTATCAGGTTTGCATCACCCACTTCTGTCCAACAAATCGGTGATCCACAAGGTCGTCCATATAATGCTTCAAAGGGTGCCATACCGATGCTAGCTTGAAAGCTGTTGTTGTAGGCGAATTCAATTAGAGGTAGGTGTCGTTCCCAATGTCCTTGAAAATCCATTGCGCAAGCTCTCAACATGTCTTCAAGTGTTTGGATTGTGCGTTCAGATTGTCCATCCGTCTGCAGGTGAAAGGTGGTGCTAAAACATAACTCAGTACCAAGAGCTTCCTGCAAGCTCCCCTAAAATCAAGAGGTAAACCGTGGATCATGATTTCACACGATAGATACCGGAATTCCATGTAGTCAAATGATCTCCCCAATGTAGAGCCTGCACATAGACTCTAAAGTGTCAGTCATCTTATAGGGTAGGAAATGTGCTGACTTGGTGAGACGGTCCACTATTACCCATATAGCATCGCGTCCTTTAGGTGACTTAGGCAACCCTGTCACAAAATCCATCGTCACGTACTCCCACTTCCATTCGGCTATCGGTAGAGGTTGCAACATTCCCCCTGGTTTCTGATGTTCCGCCTTCACTTGTTGGCATGTCAGACATCTTGCTACAAATTTAGCTACTTCCTTCTTCATTCCATTTCACCAATACTGCCTTTTCAAATCTTGGTACATTTTAGTCCCTCCTGGATGTACCGCGAATGCAGAATGATGACATTCCTTCAGTACCTTTTCTCTAAGTAACTCGTCACTTGGTACAAACAATTTACCTTGGTATCTTAAACTCCCATCGGGGTGAATTACCCAATTGGGTATGGGCTCTCCTGATTCCAAACGTCCTTTGATGTAGGCTACCTCTTGATCGTGCTTCTGGGCCTCTAGGACCTCATTCATCAACTTAGGCATCACCTTCTGCGCACTAAGATATGCTCTTGTATCTTGAGATTCTACTTGGATCCTGAACTCGTTGAGTGCCATATCCCATTCCTTGACGGAGATCCCTCTGCTTTTATGACTTAGAGCATCTGCTACTACATTGGCTTTACTGGGGTGATATGAGAGAGTGAACTGGAAATCGTCAAGATACTCCATCCATCGCCTCTGTCTCAAGTTAAGGTCCCTCTGTGTGAATAGATACTTCTGACTCTTGTGATCAATGAAAATCTCAAATTGTTCCCCATACAGGTAATGTCGCCACTGCTTTAGGGCAAAAACTACGGCTGCTAGCTCCAAGTCATGTGTGGGGTAGTTGCACTCGTGAGGTTTTAACTGCCTGGATCCATACGCGACCACCTTTCCATTTTGCATGAGCACGCAACCTAATCCTTCTTTAGACGCATCGCAATACACAGTGTACCCCTCTTCCCGTTCTGGCATGGTCAAAATTGGTGCACTAGTTAACCTCTTCTTTAGCTCTTGGAAGGATTTTTCGCAAGTTTCGTCCCACTCGTACTTTACTCCCTTTTGCGTCAAACGAGTCATTGGTTTAGCTAGTTTGGAGAAATCTTGGATGAATCTCCGGTAATAACCGGCCAATCCTAAGAAGCTGCGGATTTCTAACACGGTCTTTGGTTGCCTCCAATCTAATACTGCCTCCACCTTGGTTGGATCCACCGCAATCCTATTCTCTGATACCACATGCCCTAAGAATTTCACTTCATTCAACCAGAACTCACATTTACTCACTTTGGCATATAGCCGATTATCCCTAAGAACTTGGAGGACAGTCCTTAAATGTTGCTCATGCTCTTCTTCAGACCTTGAATATACCAAGATGTCATCAATGAATACTACTACAAACTGGTCAAGGTATGGTCTAAAAATCTTATTCATTAGTCTCATGAATACTGTCGGTGCGTTGGTTAGCCCGAAGGGCATTACTACAAACTCATAGTGGCCATATCTAGTACGAAAGGCAGTCTTTGGTATATCCTCCTCCTTGACTCGTAGTTGATGGTAACTTGACCTGAGATCGATCTTTGAATAGCACCTTGAGCCTCTAAGTTGGTCAAAAAGGTCATCAATCCTTGGGAGTGGGTATCGGTTCTTAATCGTGACTCGATTGAGTTGACGATAATTGATGCATAGCCTCAACGATCCATTCTTCTTTTTAGCAAACAACATGGGGATCTCCCCATGGTGAAGTACTTGGCCTAATGAATCCTCTCTCCAGCAATTCCTGTAGTTGTGTCTTCAATTCTCGTAGTTCTGTTGGTGCCATGCGGTACGAAGCCATGGACATTGGGGTAGTCCCAGGTTGTAGCTCGATGCTAAAGTCTACTTCCCGGGTTGGCGGCAATCCTGGTAATTCCGTAGGAAATACATCTGCATACTTGCATACTACGCGCGGAAGTTCTATTTCTCCTTGGCCCTTCTCATTTAGAATCAGACTTGCTATCCTACCCGCAAGTTGATCGTGCCACTACGTCCGATGTTTTGTTGAAGCCATGGGGTCTTGTCTATCCCCCTTAAACTGGAAATGTGTTCCATCTTGCGTGTGAGCTACCACTTTCTTCTAACGACAGTCGATCACCGCTCGGTGGGCGGACAACCAATCCATGCCCAAGATGATATCAAAGTCCAACATTTCCATGATACGAAGGTCGCAAGTTAAACGTAGGTTCGACATCCCTATCTTACAGTCCTTACAGATCGATCCTACCCGAACGCATCCTCCCATGGGTGACATTACACTTAAGGCAGTTTCTAAAGGTTCACATACAAGTTCTAATGACTTAGCACAAGCAGTGGATATGAAAGAATGTGATGCACCGGTATCAAATAAAACATGCACCCAAGAATTGTATAGTACTAAATTACTCTCAATTACGGACGGGTCCGCTTCTTCCTCTTGCAGGGCAAAGACTTTGCTGGCTACCTTCTGGTTGCCACTGGTCTTGGCATTCTGAGTTCCTCCACTCCTCTGGTGCTGCTGCCCGGTAGATCCTGTCTTATTTGTCCAAGGCTTTTGCCCTTCTAATGCCTGGGCATTTGCTCCGGAACCTCCTCCTTTGTATCCCGATGGATGGAGTTGGGGGCATTCGCTCTTTTTGTGCCCTAATTGTTGGCAATGAAAGCATTGGATTTGTCCCATCAGCCTTTGTTGATAGCCTCCTCTCTGGATTTGTTTCTGCGGTTGCTGTTGTTGCTGTTGTGGTTATGGTCTGGAGTAGGGCTTTGAGGTCATGCTTCCCTTCTGGTTCCTCTGAGGTCCAATAGACGCCTAACTCCCTTTTCTCTTGTTCCAAGCTTTCCTGGCGTCGTTTACTTCCCTTTCAGATTCTAATGTCGTTTCCAGCACCTCGGCATATGAGGGGAGTCGTTGCGAAAGGACTCTTTCCCTGATTGTAAGGTCCAGTCCCCACTCGAACATCCTTGCTTTCTTTTCATCATTTGCTACGTATCTGGTTGCGTATTGGGCTAGCTCTTCAAATTTTGCAACATACTGGGTCACGGTCATATTTCCTTGCTCCAGGTTTTGGAATTCCTTGACTCGTTCTCAGCGGATAGTGCTTGGGAAATATTTATTTAGGAATAGTTCTCTGAACTGGTTCCATGATAGGCTCGCTACGTCACGAGTATTCTTGATTAACTCCCACCAATGTCGGAGTTACATTCAAAGAGCATCTACGCATTACAAAGTTCAGGCTATCTTATTCTAGGGATTCCCATCGGCGGGTCTTACAAAAGTCTAGTCTTACTATCTCTCGATTTAGTTCTCGTTTCCCGACCAGTCAAAGTCTTCTCCTGGGTCTTCATCAGTGGACTCGGTGGCTTGTCCCGGAGAGTGGGGGGTGTACATTGGTGAGGGGGGATTGTGTTCAGATGATATCTCTATCGGGTAGGCTGGGTTCGCTCCTTGCTGCTCTGGTGGCTGCTCCATATCCATTGGTTGATTGTTGCCTGGCCTATGATAACAAGATTCGTAGCTTTCAGCCTGAGTCGGTGCTATGGTGGTCAAAGTTCGGTGTATTAAGGAGTCCATCCTTTGTTCATCTTACTCCATTCAGACTGCCTTCTTTGCTGCCCGACTCAGAAATTGTAGGCGGCGCCGCACCAAAGACCTCTTCTGCGCCCTCGTATAGCGGGTGTACTTCGTCTCCACCTTGCGTATCTCGGTTTTGATCATTTCCTCGGCGGTGATTTCACAGCGTTGGCGGCTAAAGTAGGGGCTGACAGACATGGCCCTCCTTCCTTGCATACGGAAAACACCACACGAGTCGGTACTGACGCCGCGTCCTGGATAGCCTCCCGATGACATCTTAAGGTGGAAAAGATTTTTATTAGTTAATCTTCTTATAATAGCGTGATAGAATAAAATAAGATAAGGGGTAAGGGCTTCTAGAGTCGCGTATATGGTTGCGAGGGTTAAGGGTTGAACCTAGGCTCTGATACCAAGTTGTGACGCCTCGATTCTACACTATTGGTTGCAGTCAAGGGAGAGTCACTAATGAGTCCTATGGTCAATAACCAAGTAAGATCCCAGATCGCCGGAGGAGTCAATTAGCCTCCCTTCTAAGTCCAGCTTTCTTAGGCAACGCACTACCCTTTTGACAGATCTTAAAAGGTATTGACACAAGGTCTCATAAGTAATGATAAGGTTCATACATAGAATATAAATACATAACAATCACAATATATATATAACTCAAAAGATGGTTCCATTACATTACATTACATTCCAGAAGAAAGCTTAAGTCTTCAAATGAGTCTTTACAAAACATCCAAAAAGAAACTTCTAATTTTTCTAGGATAGCCAAAAGTCTTCAAAAGTTTCGGGCTCGTCGTCTCCAGCTATGAGTTCCGCTTCGTTACCTGGCATGATACGCCGTGAGCTTTGAATGCCCAGTAAACATACACACACCCTACCCCTTTTTCTCAGTCCAATACACAATCATAATTATAACATCAAGTAATAAAGTATGATACTTCAATAAATAAATGAAGGGTTAAGTTAGGTTGTTAGCAACTAGAAATCCTCCAAAGAGATTTCGTCCTCCCAACCACAAGAATCGGACGTGGATTATTCGGTATGCCCCCTCTTTTACTGCTTTATTGCAGACCTAACCTCGGATGCCTACCAACGGTTATGTACCGTGTAGTGCCAACCGCAAGGCCTCAAAAGAGACGGTAAAATAGGGCCTTGCTTGAATCTCGAATCCCTCCTTACACCAAACCACCTAGGGTCCGAATACAACCCGTTTCGTTCAAGGGTTCCGAAAACCACTTGCGCAAGACTTTAACTTTCAAATAGGGAACGCATCCCAACAATCCATATATCACATTTCTCATCTTTTTCATTACTCAAGTGTTCGAAAACCCAAAACCCTCCCTATTAGGTTTCCCGTTGAATTAAATGTTTTAAAATCGAGGTTAGTCTAACTTATAAGACAATAATATTCATATAAGCATGCATTCTTAAAATGAGAAAGGTAAATAACATAACCACAACACATATAATATCATGCCAAGATATGATCATAAGCTAATAAGTAATCTCATGAACTCAAGGGTATAAAACATCCACACATAGCAAAATTTCCAGATTTATATCACATAAAGATTAAAATGAAAGGACTATTTTAGATCCTTCACCGGACTTGGCCTTCCTATGGTTCGTAGAGGATTCGATCTAGCTTCCAGAACATTTTTCAGAAACGGGATTGCTTTTCCAGATTCTAAGTTATTCAGAAAATATTTCAGCGCTGTCCAGATTCTGTCTAGATCCGTCGACCGTTATGAAAAATTGATTTTCTTGCAAACCGCTTAATGTTTTTCAATGAAACCAATTTTAGCTGAAAGATAACAAAATAATTTTATACATTTTTCTAGAATTTTTGGAAGTGGGCTGCAAAAACAGATTCTAGGGTACTTTGCCCAAAACAAGAAGATTTATGAAAAAGGGGTTCCACCAAGGGAAAGTTTCATTTCTTTTGTGAAGAAAGTATGTTAACTATCACATGTTTAACTCAGAAAATTTGCTTGAAGGAGTGCACTTGAAAAGTTGAGAGATTGGTACAAAAAGAAGATGATTTTGTGCCAAAATGGGGAAAATACAAGAGAGGTGTAATCAATACTCAACCCTTAGCATTTTTAACATAAGAACTTAGTAATAACAGATCTGAAAACATTATTTAGAACCTTTAGAAACATGTATTGAAAAAAAAGGGAAAATGGAAGAGAAGGTTGTGTTTGTGGCTTGCCTACTAAGCTTTGCACAAGAAGCTCTCTTCTTCCTCCTTCTTCTCCTCTAGACTTCTCTCTCTTGCTCTCCTCCCTCTCTCTAGCCAAATGTGTGTGTGTGGGTGTGGTGTTTGTGCTTGCCAAGCTTAGGGGAGGTTGGTATATATAGGCAATTTTGATGTAAAAAGTCCTAAAAGCCCATTAGTTGGAAATGGATGGAAAGTTTAGGATTTGTTTGAAGTTTAAAGGAATAAAAGTGATTTTTTTTTTGGGGGGGGGGGAGAGGGGGGGGCTTACTCAAGGATTAGGCAATACTTAGTTAAAATGGAACTAGTTTTGGAATTTGCATCCTAGGTCTAGGGCACTAGGTTGTGTTTTTTCCTAGAATTTCATGATGATATATCTTGAAAATGGTTTCCTCACTTTCTCCTAGAAGGGCTAGCCATACGGAAGGGTGGAAGGGCTAATTTTTTTTATTAATTTTGGTCCTAGGGCACTTCCCTCAAGGTGTATATATATATATATTACAAGATTGATGGTACTTCAAGGTACATGGTACAAGTACTAGTTTTTGGGGTAGGTTTTGAATTTGAATAAAGAGTGAGGGCTTGGAGTTAAATACATGTAACTTATGTAGAATTAAATTAGGTTAGGGATCCTAATCCGGTTAGGGAAATTCCTGTTTCGATAGAAATAAAAAAAAAAAAAAAAGTAATGCTAACCGACAAGATTCGAATTAATTCAAGTAACCGAGGGGCTTTAAGAAAATAATTCAACATTAGGGTTTTTAAAGTGAATACATATTTCGGGGGCTTCACACAAGTACTCGGCGTTCTATGGATGGGGGAGGTCTTGGCCTTCCATGTCCTGAAGTCGGTAAGTACCCGGACGAGGTCTGGCCTTAACAACGTAAGGTCCTTTCCACTTGGCTGCCAGCTTGCCCTCAGCGGGATTTTTGGTGGCAAGAGTTGCTTCGCGCAAAACAAGGTCCCCAACGGAGAACTCCCTCGGTCGGACTTTGTGGTTGTAGTGTGTTCTCATTTTTTGTTGATATGAGGCACGTCTGACGGTAGTGGTCTCTCGGAGCTCTTCAATCAGGTCCAGGTCCGCCCGACGCAGCTCTTCAGTTAGTTCCGGATTCGGGTGCAAAACCCTTGGGGTGGGCAGACCGATTTCCATTGGGATAACCGCCTCAGCGCCGTATGTTAAGCGGAAGGAGGTCTTCCCAGTGGGGGTTCAGGCGGTAGTGCGGTAAGCCCAGAGTATGTTCGGTAATTCCTCAGCCCAAAGTCCCTTAGCAGCTTCCAACTTAGTTTTGATGATCTTTAGAAGAGAACGGTTGGTAACCTTAATTTGGTTATTGACTTGGGGATGACCTGGGGAAGAGAAACATGGCTGGATTTGAAGTTCTGCACAGAATTTCCTGAACTTGGCATTGTCGAATTGTTTGCCGTTGTCGGAGACGATGGCTTGAGGGATGCCAAATCGGCACACGATCGACAGCCAAATGAATCTGGTTGTGTTCCGCTTGATAATTGTGGCAAGGGGTTCCGCCTCCACCCATTTAGTGAAGTAATCAATGGCGACGATTGCGAACTTGGTTTGGCCTCGGCCAGTGGGCAATGGGCCAACTAGGTCGATCCCCTATTTAGCGAATAGGTAAAGACTGCAAAGTGTGATCAATTCTGTAGGAGGAGCATGGGGGATGTTGGCAAAACGTTAGCACTTATCACATTTAAGCGCGAAGTCAGCCGCATCATGATTGAGAGTAGGCCAGAAATAACCAGTGCGAAGTATTTTGTGGGCTAGTGACCTAGCACCCGAATGATTACCACATATACCCTCATGGACTTCCCTCATCACGTAGGTCGCTTGAGCTGGATTAAGGCATCGTAGGTATGGGCGTGAAAAACCACATTTGTACAAGAGGTCACTGACGAGAATGTAGTTGCACGATCGAGCCCTGACTTTGGCGGCCTGCTGTTTGTCGTCTAACAGTTCCCCCGTTGTCAGGAATAGAAAAATGTCGGCCACCCATGGAATAGGTTCATTTTGGAGGAAGTGGACTTGCTGCTGGTTTGGGGAATTGGTCGGGTGGGCCAGGTACTCGAGGCGGACACCGTGGCTGAGGTCTGACTGGTCGGCAGAAACTAATTGAGCCATCTCATCTGCGTTGGAGTTTTCCGCCCGAGAGATGTGCTTGATGTGGAAAGTGTTGAAGAGGCGAGCAAGGGGGAGTGCAATATCCCTGTAAGCCCGCATTGTGTCTTCCTTGGCATCTAATTCTCCCGTAATTTGTCCTACAATGAGTTGGGAATTGCTGAACACTTGGATATGGCTAACACCAATGTCTCTGGCTAGGCGGAGACCTGCTATTAATACGTCATATTCGGCCTCATTATTGCTTGCGTCGAACAAGAAACGGAGAGCACACTTGAAATAACCACCCTTGAGGGCGGTGAGGATAAGACCAGCCCCACTACCTTCTTTGCAGGATGATCCGTCGACGTTGAGGGTCCAAGAGTGGGGGTCTTCTGCCTCAGTCTGGGGTCGCGGAGGTGGTGGGGCCATAGTCGAAGTAGGATTAGTGAATTCCAGGATAAAATCGGCGACAGCCTGCCTTTTGATCGCCGTTCAAGGTCTGTAGGAGATGTCAAACTGGCTGAGCTCGACTGACCATTGCATAAGTCGGCCGGACAACTCTGGTTGTTGCATTATTTTCTTCAATGGTTGGTCAGTAAGGACGACAATGGGGTGGGCCTGGAAGTAAGGTTGGAGTCGTCTTCAGGCTATGACCAAAGCTAAGGCCATTTTTTCAAGCAATGGGTAGTTTTGTTCTACTCCCTTAAGAGCCCGACTGATGTAGTAGACCGGTCGTTGGACAAAGCTGTCTTCCCTGATGAGTGCTGCACTGACTGCGGTGTTTGACACGGCTAAATAGAGGAAAAAGGGTTCACCCGTGATTGCTTGAGAAAGTAGGGGGGGTTGGCCATGCACTGCTTCAATTGCTGAAAGGCCTCTTCGAATTCTGTCGTCCACTCAAAAGTTTGCCGAAGAACTTTGAAGAAGGGGAGGCACTTGTCCGTTGCGTGGGAAATGAAGCGGTTGAGGGCGGCGACTCTGCCAGTAAGCCTCTGAACCTCCCTAACCGTTCTAGGCGACTGCATTTCTATCAAGGCCTTGATCTTTTCGGGGTTAGCTTCGATGCCTCGCTGACTGACCATGTAACCCAAGAATTTCCCAGATCCTACGCCGAAGGCGCATTTCTCTGGATTGAGTTTCATTTGATACTTTCGTAGGGTGCCGAAGGTCTCTCGCAGATCGGCCAGATGATCAGTGGAGAGCTTGCTCTTGACTAGCATGTCGTCGACGTATACTTCCATGTTCCGGCCTATCTGATGATGAAAGACGGCGTTGACCAACCATTGGTAAGTGGCCTCAGCATTTTTCAACCCAAACGGCATGACACAATAATGGTAGGTTCCCCGGTCGGTGATGAAGGAGGTGTGCTCCCGGTAAGACAGGTGCATTAGAATTTGGTTGTATCCAGAGAAGGCATCCATGAAGCTGAGCATTTGATGGCCGGCCGTGGCGTCAACGAGCAGATCTATGCAAGGAAGGGGATAACTGTTTTTGGGGCAAGCTCGGTTAAGGTCGGAGTAGTCGACACAGAGTCGCCATTTACCGTTGTTTTTACGAACCAAGACCACATTTGATAGCCATCTGGGGTAGTCCACATTTTTGATAAACTGTGCCTCAAGGAGCTTATCTACTTCGGAAACGATAAGAGTGATGCGCTCCGAGTGAAAGATGCACTGTTTCTGGCGGAAGGATCGGAAGTGGGGCTCAATGCTGAGACGATGGGTTATGAAGGAGGGGTCAATAACCGGCATGTCGGAGTGGGTCCAGGCAAATACGTCGTTGTGCTCAATCAGGAGGGGCAGTAAGGTCGGCCTTTGCTTGGGAGGATAGTTGGCTGCCGATTTTGGCAGTTTTTGTCAGGTTGGTGGGGTCAATGGGGACCTCAACAAGCTCTTCCACTGGTTCCCCTCTGACCAGCTCGTCCTCGTCTCTGATGTCGAGCCCTTCAATGATCATAGCCTTCCTTAGCTTGGCCTCTTTAAGTGAGGCGACATAACATTCCCTGGCCACGGCCTGCTCTCTTCTTACGGTGCCGACCCCCAGGTCGGTGGGGAACTTGACGGCAAGATGGAAAGTGGATGTGATAGCTTGGAAAGCATTTAGGGCGGTGCGGCCAAGGATGATGTTGTAAGCAGAGGGACAGTCGACGACGAGGAACGTGAGTTGCTTTGTGGTCTGCCGTGGGTATTTCCCGATTGTGATGGGAAGATCGATAGAGCCGATGGAGGTCACTCGATCTCCAGTTAAACCGACCAATGGGGTTTGAAGAGGGGACAGACTTTTTTTCCCGATCTTGAGCTGGCGGAAGGCATTTAGGAAGATGATGTCTGAAGAACTGCCATTGTCGATGAGAACCCGTCTGACCTTGTAATTGGAGAGGAGGGCAGAAATGACAAGGGGATCGTCATAGGGGTAACGGATGCCTGTGCAGTCGGCGTCTGTAAAGGTGATAGGCTCCGTCCACTGCTTGGGCTGTTTGGAGGGTCGGTCCAATGTGGCAACTTCTTTGTCTGAGCCTTGCCTTATTTTTCTGAGTTTTGCCCGCTGAGCCAAGCGGGATGGTCCTCCATAAGCAAGCCCGTCGGCAATAACTCTGATTTCTCCAACAGGGGGGGCAGGGTTACCTTGTGCCCGAGGTTGCTGTGGAGGGCGATCATGACCTTGGTTAGGTTGTGCTGGTTGTCGGGGAAAGGTGCGTCGGCAGTTGTTTCTGATGGGTTCAATCCTTTGCCTCTGCTGAGGGCGAGTTTCCGTGAACCGACTGAGACATCCCTGATGTATCAAGCCCTCAACCTGATCTTTGAGGTTAACACACTTCTCGGTATTATGGCCGTGGTCCTGGTGAAAACGGCAGTATTTGGACTGGTCTCGTCGATTAGAAGGAGACCGTGACGGTTGGGGCCATTTTAGGGGATAGTCTCGTTGGATCTGGTTGAGGACTTGTTCCATGGGGGAATTGAGGGATGTGTATTGTTCGAACCGGCCGGGCGGTCGGGTTGGTGCCGACCAATCGGCTCGGGGGGGTTGGTCAGTATACTGAGGTGTTTGGTTATTGTACTGGGTGTTTCTGGTTTCTGAGTCCTTTCTCTTCTCTCGGGGGGTCGGGTTTTTGGCTGTAGGATCTTAGCGAGCGGCTAGGGAATCTTCGGCGTTCATGTATTTTTGGGCTTTGGAAAGTAAGGTTGCTATGGAGGTCGGGGGGTTTTTGGAGAGGGAGAAAAGGAAATCAGATGATCGTAGGCCAGCCATGAATGCCGTGAGGATGACCTTGTCATCGTTTTCCACCACCTGCAGGGCTTCGGTGTTGAAGCGGGTGACAAAGCTACGTAGCGACTCCCCCTCAGTCTGGTGGATATTGAGGAGCTGGTTTGCCGGACGCCGCTGGCGCTAGGCTCCAATAAAATGGCTGAGAAATGAGTCACTGAGGTGTTGGAAATTGGAAACAGAGTCTGTTGGCAGTTGACTAAACTAGAGTCGAGCCGACCCTTTGAGTGTTATGGGGAAAGCCCGACACATGATTTCATCGGGGAATGCATGGAGGATCATGAGAGTTCTGTAGGTCTCCAAGTGATCGACTGGGTCCAATGTACCGTCGAAAGAGTCGATCATGGGCATTTTAAACTTGGGGGGTAGAGGTTTGTCCCTGATAGAGGCAACGAATGGGGAGTTGACTGTGGTAGATGGTTTATGCTGTATGTTCTGCATGACTCCTTGGAGCTGGAGCTTCATGGCTTGGAGTTCTGCATCCCAAAGAGGAATGTTGTCACCACCGGAAGGCAACGGGGGTTAGACGCTACTGGCCTCTCCTTCAGGGGTTGGTGCCGGGACCGATGGATGCGGAGCCCGAGGTAGCGGGTTTATACCCGGGGGAGGGGGTCGCAAGCCTTCCAAGTTGGATGGATAGGGCTGCTGGATAGTATGGCTCGGGGCTCGTTCTTGGTTGGGTGGGATAGCTAGAGATGGAGGGGGCATAGGAAGGTTTCTTTGGAGTAGAGCATTAATCAGGGCTTGGTTCTGCTCGGCCAGGCAGTTAATGCTGTTGGTGAGCTCAGTGAAGTACTGTGGTGGGTTGTTTGGGTTGGGAGGGTCGGCTTGGTGATTGGCAACATTGTGGTGAGAAGCCATGGATCTAGTTGTGACCATCCACCTTGGTGGGCGGCAGGAAAGGGTTATTGGGAAGGGGTCTCCGGCAACAATGAGTACAACTGGCGCGCGGAGCAAAGGATTCCCACAGACGGTGCCAACTGATGATGCTCCCCGTTCCAGATGGATCGGGTCGGACTGATCCACACTTCCCAAACCAGTATCTGAATGACCATGCCCACCAGAAGACCTGCACAAGAGTTCAACGGGGAACGGGGAGTCCCCTAGCGAACCCTCCGACGAGCAAGTTAGAAAGAGAAGTGGAATGTAGAGATAGATTAGAGATAGAAAGCTTAACCTTCTTCTTGTCTTCGACCTCTGCTTATATCCTTTGGTAATCATTTCATTGTCCCTTTCGACCTATCGTCATAGCCGAAGTCTATGCTCTAGCTTGCCTTGTTCATGGTGAGGTCGTTCTGTCTCGACGGGGAGGGCTTATCGCAATAAATGCTATAAGGGCCTTCATTAATGGCTGATGTGCAGCGCAATAACTTTGCAGCATCTTTGTCTGCTTATGTGACTTGTCTTTCTCTTGCCACGTGTTTAGGTGCTGTTGGTTCTTAATGTCATGTTGAGCTCCAGCAGCATTGGGCCTTAATATTTGAGTTGTGTATTGGGCCCTAAACGGTGGACTGTATCTTTTGTAGGCTTACCCGTGTCAAAATACATAAAAAATTAATTGCGTAATCGAATGGGAGATCAGTGTATGAATAATTGTTTGGTTACGTACATTGAAAATGACGTATTTGATAATATTGTTCTAAACTTATTATACAACAATTTTGAAACACGAAATGTCGTCAATTGCAATTGTAAAAGTTGATGGAACAATGATATTGATATATTAGAAGTTTTTGCTTTTTGTGATTTGTGAAGTTTAAATTAATAAAGTTTGTGAAGCGTAAATTATTCAACACCCTAGTAATAATTGCCACTGGTTTCACGTTTGTTTGTTTTTTGTTTTTTAAGGTTTATATTAATTCGTAATTTATTATAACAAAACTATTTCATTTTGCATCCTAATTTATATTAATTTATACTCACCAGGAGCTAGCACAAAACCATGTTGTGAGTTTGTGGAGGCATTTTTTGAATTTATTTTGATAATCATATAGTAAGGTTTATTGAGTAGATCATGCATAAAAAAAATCAAATCAATTAGATATTTTTGGCCTCTTTTAATACTACTACATGTTTTCTTTTTTCTTTTTTTAGAGTTACATTTTTTTGCTACTGTTTTTGGTTTGATAAGTCGGTTTGTTAGATTGCATTTTTTTCCACTTTCAATTGCACTTTTGTATGCATTTAACTGAGCTTTGAAGTAGTCAAAAACATGTATGATATCAAGTACCTTCCACCTAAAGTTCAATGTTTTGGATGGCTCGCATGGAAGCATAAGGTAAAAACTTCAGTGTTCTTGCACAGGATTGGTGCGTTGGAAGATAGTGCTGCCACTGTGTGTATTTTCTGCAAAACTGAACAAGAATCAGTTCAACATGTGCTTATCTGGTGTCCCTTGATATGGAGAGTGTGGACTGGTCTCCTGCAATGGTGGGGAGCTCTATGGGTAGTACCTCAAACTGTTGAGAGCTTACTGCAGTGGTGGGCTGGGTATAGTTTCAGGAAAGCTGAAAATATAATTTGGAATGCGATCCCCTTGGTGGCTCTCTGGTCCATTTGGAAGCACCGGAATGAGTGCATCTTCCAAGCTTCTCAACCTAATATGGAACACCTTCTTGAAGTAATCATTGTTAGGCTTGCAATTTGGTTAAAATCCACGTCCAGGGACCTCCCTTTTTCGGTAACAGATTTTCTGCATAACCTGGAGCAGATCAGATTTTGTTTGGGTGGGAGAGTGTAAGGGTGTATTATCTATAGGGTGTGAGTTCCTGTAGTAACTTTGGCGAATTGCCCTTTTTGTTGACCTGTCTGCTGTCTTACCTGCTGGTGCTGTTGTGGGGCTGTCTGCTGTTTCTGTCTGCTGGTATCTGCTAATGCTGGTTTGATGTTGGTTGTTGTGTGCCTGGGGCTGCAGCAGGCCTTCTTATGCCAAATCAAGGATTGTGGTGGTCTGGATTGGTGTGTGTGCCGTGGGTTTGCTTCAGGTAGAACAGAATTTCTGTGTGGAATGTCCTGTGTTATGGCCTTTGAGCCTGCTCTGCTTAGGGGTGTAATGTTGATCTGCTTTGGTGTATCAGTATGGAGGTGTTGCAGTGTTATTTTTGTTTGTTGGTCGTTCTCTCGTTGGTCTCTCACCAACTCCGGGGGTGCTAGCAAATGATAGATTGAGCTAGTTGGTGCCAACCTCGTTGGGATGATCTAGCCCATTGTGATGCCTTTGCACCTCTCATTTTTCTTTATTGATGTAATTCGATTTGTACTTTGTACTGGTTTTATTCCATCAATAAAGTTCTTTTGTTGCCGATCAAAAAAAAAATGATATGTTTGATTTTAATTTCGAAATTATTTTTATTTTTTTAAAAATATAATTTAGTTTGGCAAAAAAAAACATTAAAGAAGATATTTTTAAATTTTTTAAAATTATTTGCATCTTCAAAAAATATAAATTATATAGAAATAATGAATGTTTTTAGTTTTTTATTATTATTATTATTATTATTATTATTTACTAATTAAGTTTATTTGAAAATTGTTTGAATTATGTGCTTCAAAAATAGTCAATACAACGTAGTTTAGCTATTCATTCTTCCCCTAATAAAAGGTAAAATGGGTTACAAACTTTACATTACCACCTCGTGTCGTTAGCATATCACCCAATACAAATTGAGCTGTACCACAGTCAAACCAAATCCTCTAAACTAAGAAAAATTCTTTCAAAGCACACCATTTATAGAGTGGGTATGATATTTACCTTATTAGGTGGTCATTTAGGGTTTAATTATTTATTGACTTTTAATTTTTTTTTATAAAAGATGTGTAAAAAAATAAAAATAAAGAGGCAATTTGACAACTTGTAGTAAATAAGCTACTTATTTAGAAACTTCCCAAACTCTTAAGTATTTCTTTGTTGTGTTACATTTTGAAGCTAATAATGCGTAATCTTCTCCTAGGATTAAGATAATTTGTGATTCAAATATATATATATATATATAATAGTAATACTACACATTTTGTAGTTAAAATATGTTTCATTGTAAAAACACGTAATAATACCATAAAAATATATAATTTAAATTTTAAATCACAAATTATCGTAACTCTACTAGAAAAATAAATAACATTTGCAATAAAAATATATAACATATTTCAAAAAAAATCCATAACAAGATGGTGTAAATTGAAGAGATTTTCGATATTAAGTCATTTTTTGTCCCTTATCTTTTTAACAAATGTGAATCAATATCTCATGTCTATAAAATTTTGCACTCTTATTAGTTTTGAATCTACAAAATCAATACTCATAATAAAAGAACGGAATTGAATTAAATAATTCCGAGATATCTTGTATTTGATTTAAATTTTGAATAAATTATAAATACATCAATAGATTTTTTCTTATTTTTAGAAATTACAAATATCTCATTTGTAGAAATTTTCTTGCAATTGACCTAATAAAAATTAATTGAATACCCTCTAACACCAAAATAAAAATTATCATACTACCCTCATTTTCATTCACTGTCACCAAATCAATCTCTCTCTCTCTCTCTCTCTCTCTCTACCATTGATGGCACACCAAATATTTGTAGACAAGAATAAAGATGGTACTAATCGAGAGTAGGAAATGGTGGTATGATGGTTGGACAAAGTGGTGTTACTAATTAAGAGAAAATATGTAATAAGAAAAGTGAGATAAGAAAAAGAAAAAATAAATAAAGTGTTTAACTCCATGAATATTAATATAAATATTTTTGATAAAAAAGTATTATTTACGTCATACACTAAGTTAATTTGAATTAATGGTTGATTAATGGAGGAAGCCATTTGTTATGTGAAAAGTAATTTCTTATGAGAGAAAAAAGAGAAAAAATATATATTTTTAATAAACTTCAACAAATCATTTGTAATTTATCCTTCAAATTTTTTATTTGAAATAATATGCAGATTTATTTTGTTATACAGGGAGATGGAACATTCAACAAGATTATGAATCCAGAATTACCTACCTAAAATTTATCCGGAAAGAAGAATTAATGGTTCAAATTCATTTAACTCATGAACTCCACACTTTATCAATTTAATCTCTACCACACATACTCATTTTGGATAAATTCTAACACTGTAAGTCGGGGACCCTAGCATTTTTGTGGAACATTTTATTAAGTAATAACACTTTTGTTGCAAATTTCAAAAAATACCCTCTAGAGATAATTTATGGGAAAATTATGTCTGTGGTGCTAGAAAATTATTACAAATTTATAAAAAAAAAAAAATTATAATTGTAATCATTTATGTGTATAAAATTTACCACTTATTTATAATTTTTTTAAAAAGGTACGCTGAATTGAAATTTTCCCGTAGCCAAGGCCAGTCCTGAGGGCAAGCAAGAGAAGCCTGTGCCTTGACCCTCCAAATTTGGACTGAAAATAGGGGTCCTAAATATAATTTTGTGTTTTAGATATAAAAAAAAGGCCCAAATATTACAGGCTCAATTGAACATGGGGCTAAAAAAAAAGCAACAATACTAGATTTTTTTTTTTAAGTATTTGTAATGATTGCTTCCTATCTTAATATATAAAAGTAAATTTTTATTTATAATTTTAATGATTATATGTGTAAATAAATTTTTTGTGGCTACAAACAAGTAAAAAAATTGTAACTTATCGTTTTATTCATGAATTTTTTTTTTCAGTATAAGAGGGCTCCATTTTCGAAGTTCGCCTTAGACCTCCTAAATCTCAGTACCAGCCCTGCCCGTAGCTTATCTGCCTAGCAAGCCAAATCTGTTCGCAAATTAAACCCTGCAACAGTATAGAAAAAGTACAATGTCCTTCAAAGTTCAAAGCCTTCTAAAAAAAATAAAATAAATTCAAAGCCTTCTAATTCATACTCAACTTCATTCACATTGGATGTAGAAAGCACGTGAAAGAGATTGTGTGAACAAAAAAAATCATGTTTTAAAGGGAAAAAAGAAAAAAAAAACACATTCAAATATGGTGCTCACAATTTTAAATTAATAAGATTTGTATTTTGTTCACACATCTCACAAATGAGGAAGACAACAATTTGGCAACCTGCATGTAGATTTGCAATGTTGTCTTATTTCTGGTAAAATAATCGACTCAAACTTAACCTTTTAGTGGCCTAAACATAAATTGATACTTTCTTTTCTCGAGGTGATTGAGATCTTCCATTTTAACGGCATAATTTATATGGTCTAAATTTTTTCAGCACACCCAAAAAAAAAAAAAAAAAAAGAAAGCAACAAAAATGAATATCCTGCACTACAAGAAAAAGGACTTGTTTGCTATCCCCCAACATCTTGAAAATTGTACTTTAGGCAATTGTCTTGGTGTTTTTTTGGCTTTAAAGTGATCCAAAACATGTAAACATGCTGCAAGAGGTTTTCCATAGAGATTATCATTTCAAATAAACTGCTTTATTTTCCTTCACACTTTAAGTTCTTGTGTTTACCCTTTTTTATTGTAGTGTATGTAGCACTTATTTGGTGACTTGAAAAAACTAGTTTCATGTTCACATGATGGATATTTACCAAAATGATGTTGGTCTAAGCAAACTAGTTCAAATTGGGCACATATGACCGCCTAGGCACGACAGACTTGTGGGTGAAGATGGGACTCGAATTGGGTTTCTAATTTGGGAGTTAGAGTTAGATTTTGGTCTTGGCAAAGTAATTCCTTGGGAAACTTAGAATTTGAGGGGTTGACATTCCAAAATCACCAAATGAAGTCGGATTAACACGAAACTTGTCACACACGACTGGCTATGCATGAGAGACTTGTGCGAGAAGACGGGACTCGAATCGGATTCCCGATTTGGGAGTTAGAGCCGGATTTCACTTTAAACAAAACTAGTTTATTAAGAAACTTAGAATTCGAGGTGTTGACACCCCAAAATCACCAAACGGCGTCGGATTAGCACGAAACTTGGCACACACAACCACCTGGGCACCAGATACTTGTGGGAGAAGATGAGACTTGAATTGGGTTCCCGATTTGGGAGTTAGAGCTGGATTTTGGTCTCGGCAAATTAGTTTATTAGGAAACTTAGAATTCGATGTGTTAACGCCCTAAAATCACTAAACGGCGTCGGAGTAGCACGAAACTTGACACACACGACCGCTTAGTCACGAGAGACTTGTGGGAGAAGACGAGACTCGAATTGGGTTCCCGGTTTGAGAGTTAGAGCCAGATTTCACGCTAGGCAAACTAGTTCCTTAAGAAACTTAGAATTCGAGGTGTTGATACCCCAAAATTACCAAACGGCATCGGATTAGCACAAAACTTGATACACACAACCGCATAGGAACAAGAGACTTGTAAGAGAATATAGGACTTGAATCGGGTTTCCGGTTTGGGAGTTAGAGCCAGATTTCACACTAAGCAAACTAGTTCCTTAAGAAACTTAGAATTTGAGGTGTTGACGCCCTAAAATCACCAAACGGGTCGGATTAGCATGAAACTTGGCATATACGACCGCCTAGGCATGAAAGACTTGTGGGAGAAGACAGGATTCGAATCGGATTCGCGGTTTGGGAGTTAGAGCTGGATTTCAAGGTAGGTAAACTAGTTCCTTAAAAAACTTAGAATTTGAGGTGTTGACGCCTCAAAATCACCAAACAGTGTCGGATTAGCACGAAACTTGGCACATACGACCGCCTAGGCACGACAGACTTGTGGGAGAAGACAAGACTCGAATCGGGTTCCCGATTTAGGAGTTAGAGCCAGATTTCATGCTAGGTAAACTAGTTCCTTAAAAAACTTAGAATTCAAGGGGTTAACACCCCAAAATCACTAAACGGGTCGGATTAGCACGAAACTTGGCACACACGACCGCTTAGGCACGAGAGACTTGTGGGAGAAGACGAGACTCGAATCACGTTCTCTGTTGGGAGTTAAAGCCAGATTTTGGTCTGGGCAAAATTATTTATTTAATTATCTTTGTAATTGTATAGTAGTTAAATTTTAATATTTTTTTTTGTAATGAACATATTAACACATAATTATATTATCATTAATTATTTTTATTTTTTATTTTTAGATATTTCCCGAGTAGGAGTTTGCTTCTTGTGGAATGCATGCCTGTGAAAAATACAACTAATTTTTGTTTTTGTTACCCACGGAGAATAATGAGGAAAACTTTTAATTTTGGTTTATGTTATTTTGAATTATGAATAACATTATGTATTTAAACATTATATATGTATTATGGAACATTATGTAGTGGGGTAATTTTGTTGATGTGTAGTTATGGATGCAAAAATATTTTTATTATGGAGAAATTGTTATTTTTATACAGGAATTTTTATATTATTATGCAATTGTTAGTTTCTTTTTCAATTGTTTTTCATTTAATATAGGTAATTTAAATATTTTTAATAATTATATTGTAGGTTTTTTTTTAATTTTTTTAATTTTTTTTGCGACGGCATCACACCGTCTAAAAAAACCAGATAATTTTAATATTTTTATTAATTTTATTGTAATTTTTTTTTTTTGGTTGAGATGGCATTAAAAGTATTAATAACGGCATTTTACTATTGCAAAAACTTGAAATTTTTATAGTGCTGCCATTAGAGATCTAATTTGTAAGTATTTCATGCGCTATTTAGTGTATTTTATTATTATTATTTTTTTAAAGGATTGTTTGGGGTGTCCTAAATAAGTGAATTTTTTGTCTTTTTGAACTAAAAAGTTTAGGAAAAAAAGATGGATGTTTTGGTTAATTTTTTGTCTTTTTATGAAAAAATGTGTAATACAAAATTGTATAAATAAAGTGTGCAGTGGAAGAAAGGTGATTGATTGTACAGCTGCCTGCGGCTGCCCCAGCATGTGTACATAGAAAAATAATCAACTCCTTCGGGGCAAATAACTTTTGGACAGTGATGGTCGGTCTGTGGGGGCCACCATGGATTCCATTTTAATAATCTGAACCATCTAATATGTACAAATCGTCGATTATTATATGTTTGTAAAAAATCACGTTGATCAGATATTGATAACTATATGATCGGATTAGTTTTTTCCAACAGTTAACTATCACACCATCCGTTTTGTTTATACAAAATTGATTTGGTCATATAGTTAACGATATCTGATCAACGTGATTTTTTACAGACATATATTACTCGACGAGTTTTACATATTGAACGGTTCGGATTATCAAAACGGAACCTTTAGTAGACCCCCAAGGGCCCAATATTACCATTAAACTAATAAACTTTACCTATGAAATTTTTTTTTTCCCCAAAAAAAAGTGTATACCAGGCTATCACGTTGCTTAGTACATTTGAATTATAAATATATATAAAATATTTTTTATTTGTGAATAGTAATATATTTTTTATTTTTTTGTGTAATTTTTTGACATTTTGAATTATAATGGGATTGCGAAACTTGTTGTAAGTCTTCAAATCATTGCAAAATTTCTCTTGCCATAATGGCTCTCTCATCTATGCATTATATTTTGCAATGATTTAAATGAGAAATGTTATAGACTCAAAACTTTAAATTCGTAAATGCACTCACAATTATATGACATGGGAGTTAAGGCCTTGTTTGGCAACTGTCATCTTTAGTTAAAAAGTCAAAAAATTATTAAAAAATCAAAAAATCAACAATTCATACTAAAAGTCAAAGATTCTTTTTTCTCTCTACTTTTTGCACATCTTTTCGTAAAAAGCTAAAAAATCATTCCAAACATACTAGTTTTTTTTTACATCACATTTTAACTAAAAAGTCAAAAAGTTACTAAAAAAGTCTGTTCCCAAACGAGACCTAAGTTATTTGATATGGTAAATGTATGACAAATATTTTGTCACATCATTATAAGTCAAATTAATTTTATTTTATTTTTTATTTTTTATTTTAAGTCTCAATCATTATGTGAGTGAGAATATATGACACGGTGCGAGTAGCAAACAAGAGTAGCCCATTTGGCACTATTTTCATTTTTAGTTTTCAAATGAATGATAATTTTGAAAAATCACAATTATTTTCAGTTTTGTTAATTTTTCTTGTTTTAAAATTATATTTGACAATTAAATTCTTTAGAAAAATTTGGCAATAAAAATTGCTAGACATGTTTTTTTTTTTTTTTTTTTTTTTGTTTTTATTGGGAAACACTATGGTGCACGTCCTTAAAAAATGTGCACCATATGCATTTTCTAATTAAAAAAGAAAATTAAATAATTTTAATTTTGTAAGTTATAACTAGAAAAAAATGTCATAATTAAACACAACATAAGGCATAACTAAAGAATTCATGAATCATAACTAAAGAAGAAAATGACATAAATAGGAATGCATATGGTACATATTGAAATTTTCTTTTTTTGTTTTATTTACATTTTCTTTTTCCCTTTTTTTCATTTCGAAGAACATAACAAATTTACCAAACAAAAATGTTTGGGAGTTCTAAAAGAGCACAGATCCTTCCCTTGCATTCCCTCCTTGCAGGGCCTACTTTTAGGCCCAATTTTGATAATCTGAACCGTTCATATTTTAAAATTTATTCAGTATATCATACCTGTCAAAAATCAAGTTAATCGGATATCAGAAAGTATGTGTTCGGAACAATCGAACTAAGAACTATTTTTTTAAAGAACTTAATAAATAGTTTTCCGAACACATACTTTCTGATATCCGATCAACTTGATTTTTTACAGATATGATATGCTGAATAAATCTTAAAATATGAACGGTTTGAATTATCAAAATTGGGCCTAAAAGTGAGCCCGAAGGCCCTGCAAGAAGGGTTGCAAGGAAGGAGTGCAAGGGGAAGATCCAATTCATTCTAAAATAGGAGCTCTAGTTGTGTGGGCCCCACAATAACGATGATGTTTGTGCTCTTTTTTATTTTTTTATTTATTTTTTTTAGATTTTTCCCAGCTCTAAAGTTGGGAGAGTTGGGCTTAGAGTCCCAACTCTTCACCAAATATCAATGGATTATGTGTGTCTGTTTCAGTACACCAAAATACCACCACCACCACCTCATACTCCATTGTCTCATCCTCTTCTCTTGTTCTCTATGAAAAGGACGGCATAATTAACAACTAATTTGTGGTCATCACGATACCACACCTCTACTGCTATCCTTGGATACCAGAAAAAACAAAAGGGTAAAGTACTCTTACATATAGTTTTACAATTTTGATATTATCATATTGAACTTCTTATAAAGTTTTAATTTATAAAATTTTTAGTCTTTCTTCATTAATAATTCGTTTGTCATGTGAATGAAAAAAATTAGTATTGTCATCTCTTTTACAATATTTTTATTTATTTATCTTTGTGTTTCTATACTATTTGCATTAGTTTCTTTAACCTCACTAAAGGTCTACCTAATTATATTAAAATTGTGATATTTGTTGTATTTTCTACAAACCTCAAGAGAAGTCAATGTAATTTATTCAAAATAAATAAATAAATAAATAAAAAGGTTTTGGTTTAGAAAAAAAAGAAAAAAAAAAGAAAAAGAAAAAGTAGAAGTAAATGAGACCTTCAGAAATAATAAAGCATGTCTTTATTTATTGCAGTAAAACCTTTAAATATACATTCGTCCAAATTCATTAAAATATTTGGATCAATACATAACATTCGCCCGAGTAAATAACAAAATTTTCCAATAAATAATTTGTGATAGCTATAAACCCTTTCATGCCAATTCATTACTTCTCTGCTTCCAACAATTGTTAGATATAGTGGCGGAGTTTAGAAATTAAATTAGGAGGGGCATTTATTAATTATAATTATAATTTTTTTTTCTCCCATAATTAACAATAAGAAGATAATAATAATTTTTGAATTAATATTAAGTATAAAAAATTAAATAAATTGTTACAAAAGTATTTCATATAAAATTTTACAATTAACTTTGAGTAAAATCGAAAAGAAAGTATTGCATGTAACTAGTGTATTATAGACAATGTAAAAAAGTCATATATTTAAGTCGTAAAATAAATTATATAATGGTAAGATAAATCAAATTTTTACAAAATTTGACTAAAAATTTCATATAGTAATTTTTACATATATATAGTGAGATTAATTATATTTGCATATCAATAATGATGGATATTACCTTTATATTGAGATTTTTTCACAAAATTTTCATACATAAAAATATAATTTGTTCTAGTCATTTCATTTTCAATAAAACAATCACTATTGTTTTTATAAATTTAAAAATACCCTTGTCATTTTATTATAAATATTATTTTTATTTAAAATTTTATTTATATACATATGTAAAATAAAAAATAATAAAAAATAATTCAGGGGGCACGTGATCTCCCTCATCCCCATGTGGCTCTGCCACTTAGATAGTATTACATCACAACAAGTCTTTGAAAATTATGTGGATGATATATAAGTTTTTGACAAAATAAATGGTTTAGATTATTGAAATACGACTTTGATGAGTTCACGGGTTCAAACAGCGCCTTTCAATTTAGATTATGAATTAGAGGGAATTTACCTCCTTTGAAAATTAATATTCCTAAAAGAGTAGCAATTTGTAATAAAATGACACAACACTACGTTCCGTTTGTTTGGCCGAAAAATATTTTATGAAAAATATTTTATGTATTTTCTGATGTGTGGTATAACAGAAAACGAAAGTCCAAAGAAAATATTTTTCATCATCAATAAAAAAACAAGTTTATTTGGAAAAAGAATATTTTTAACTTTTAAAATGTGAAAAACGTTTGCAACCTAAAATTTTACTAATGTCACCATCACATCACCCCCACTACTCTTACTTCTACCACCACACCACCATTACCATGTGCACCGCCACTATCACCGTCGCTATCACCGGCGCCAATGCGTTGCCAATGCTCTGCCATTATGCCACCGTCACCACCTCCACCTCCACCTCCATCTTCATTCCACCACCACCACCATCAAACATAAAAATATATTTTTTTTTAAAGACATTTTCTAAAAAAAATTTCATAAACTATTTTTTATTAAAAAATATTTTCCACCCCAATAAACGGAACACTAGAGAAAGGTACAACTATAGTTGAAATTCATAAAACACAAGTCATCAGAAGAAGGGTTTGTTAGTAGTCAGTCATTTGATTGTAGATGTAGATGGGGGGTTGACAACGGGTCATATTGAACAAACTTTGTTTGGTCATGTCGATAAATTACGTTTGATTCTAGATGATAGGTGATGACATGGATTACACATTGATCAAAATTAAAATAATTTAAATATAAAACTGAATTAATTAAAAAATTAAGAGTCAAAATGATTTTTAAAAGATAATTTAGGAGGTGAAATTAAATTGGCTCCCCAAAATATTATGCATAAGTATCATACTTTTCATTATATGAAAATTAAAACTTGTTCACAAATAAGGACAACTTACGTAAAGGATAAAATAATTTATCAGTATATCATCACTAGATGGAATGAATTTAATACGTTTTACATATTAAGGAAAATTATTTAAAGAAAAATATTTGAAAACTCTAATTGAGCACCCTCAATCCACCTATCTATACTATATATATAACGAAATATAGTTGTTTTGTCAAAAGCTTCCAAATATTTATTCCTAAATTCGCATAATTTTAAAACTCTTTGTTTCTTGCGTGAAAATCTTCTTTGATTGTCTTTCATGTTTTCTATTTTTCTTCATATTTGTTTGATTAATTAAAATTAAAATTAATTTCATTGCTTATGGATAAATATTTGAATTTCAAAATTTCTCCATATAGATAAACATATAAAAACTGAAAATTAATTTTATAGTCTACAGATAAGGATAAAAATTAAACAATTAATTTCAAAAAATTAATTTCATAACTTATAGATAATTTAAAATTTCTTCCCATAAATAAACAAATAAAAGTTGATAAATAACTTATAAAAATTAATTTCATGGCCTACATATAAAGATAAAGATTACATAATTGATTTTTTTTAAAAAACAAAATTACTCCTTTTTTTTTTCCTTCATTTCGTACTTTAATTAATTTAATTATAGATAAACATATAAAAATTCATAAATAATTTATGAAAATTTATTTCATGACCTATAGATAAAGATAAAAATTAAAAAAATTAGTTAAAAAATAATTTCATGACTTATAGATAAATAAACATATAAAAATTGATAAATAATTTATAAAGATTAATTTCATGGCCTATAGATAAAAATAAAGATTAAATAATTGATTTTTAAAAAATTAAAATAATAAAATTTAGATAAAGATATGATTTGTTAATCTATATATCTATCAAAAACATATATATCTAAATCTTTATTTTGATTTACTCATATTTTTTTTTCCTCCTATCACATATTATCTTTTTTTATTTTAAATTTTTTATCTTATGAAATACCCTTATCCATAACTTCTTATTTCCTATTAAATTCTTAACATTCTCTTGATAATTTTTATTATTCGTTATTATCTACCAAGTGATAAAGATTAAAAAAAAAAAAAATTTATTGGCTCTGAATGAGAAAAGTATTAATAATGAAATTGGTTCGCTCTAAATGAGAAGAGTATTAATAATGAAATAATAAAGGCTACATAGGAGAAGGCAGTACAAAAATCTCACAAAATTAATTTTCATCACTATATTTATGAAAGGTAATAATTTGATATTCTTTCTATTAGTTATTAAAAATAATTTGCATTATATCAATGTTATGTTTTTATTTTTTATTTTTTTTATAAGGTTGTCATTCGTTATAGTATTTCTTCACTCCCATCTCTAAATTCTCTCTTTGAAATTTTTGTTTTTTAAATTAAGTCTAGAATAAATTTCTTATCAAATTTGTTTTCTTGATTCTTATTTTATTGAAGGATCGAGACGAATAAAACTTTCATATAATATATGAAATTAATGAATATAATACAAAGATGATAGAGAAGTACTACATATTTGTTAATATTTCTATGTTATTATTAGTTGATTTGCTAGATTATACTATCAATTTAGAGCTCATATGATTTAATTCAGTGTCCATGACTTTATTTGTATTTGACTATTTTTTTTGTTGAGTAACCGATGTATATATATATATATATATTTTGGGTATATAATGATTAAAGCTATCATTTGTTATATTTCTTCAAGTACAATTCAAATAATTTTTCATCATTTTTTTATAAATAAAATGGATTAAAACTATTCTCTTATATAATTTTTATAATACTATGAAATTCTTATTTTGATTAATTTTTTTAAAATGACGTAGAAACTATGCAAGTATTATTCAAACTATGGAGAATGATTTATACTTTGATATGATATGCGTGTGTCATTGATAGAGGAAATCAAAGATAGAGGGTTGCAAATATAATCAATTAATGATTTGTTTGAGAAGTTCTTTTTATTAGCCAGGCAACAAACTTAGATTAAATTTTTTTAAAAACTACTTATAAATTATAATTAAAAGTTGATATTTATTCATAATTTGATCCCACAATAATATCCACCACTGATTTAAAAGTCCAAGTAAATTTATGATAACTTTTCTGAGCTTATAGAATTTCTGTCTTTTAATATTTTGTTTAGTTTGATACAAGTTATTCATGTTATCAAGTGATTGTGATACTATTATTCTCAACAATTTTTATAATTAATAATTTGTTATGCATATCAAATTTTATTGTGAAATTTTGTGGGTTAATTATTGTTAACATCTACCCAGATAGCTTAATATCATGGCTTGTCGCTATTAAGACATAATTTAAGATTAAATCTATAAAATTACATAAACATTGTTATTGTATAATAATTAGCTTTGTTATTTTTATAATACAAGAATAAAATTGTCTTGTAACACCTAATCATATGGGTTTGGATTACCAATTCCACCTCCCATAGAAAAATTAATCTTACTATGTGAGACTATTCATAATCCTAAGGCCCCGTTTGTTTTGGGCTATAGGGAGGGTATTGGGACTAGTAATATCAAGGAATTACTAATGCCCTTATTTGTTTGGAGAGATAGCATTGGGACTATTAGTCCCTTGGTATTACTAATACCCTTGGAAGGGGGATTGGTAAGGAGGAGGTAGAGATGGTATTAGAAAATAGTGAGGGGATTAGAAATTTTTTTATTTTTTATATATTGGAATTTTTTTTTTAAATATAATGTTTAATTTTTTATATTTTTTTATTTGTTTTATTATTTTATATAAAAATAATTTAACAATTCCTCATTATCAATCCCCTCACTATCAATCTCCTCCATTCTATCTCCCAAAACAAACGGGGCCTAAGAGACTACTAACTTCCTTCTATTTTTGTCAATCAAACATAAACAATCTAGAGCCCACAGAATTGATAATCCTCCATCTATAAAGCCAAGCAACATGACCAGAGAGTTTTTGGAGCATCAAGCTCAGTCCTGCTGAGCAGCAGGGTGATATAGTTCTGTTGACGTTATCCAGTATGAGCTTCCCAACAATGATTCATCTCATTAAAAATACCACCATTAATAACACTAATACATTAAAAAAGTAAAAAAAAAAAAAAAAATACAACTCCAAGACTAAAACATCACATCATTACTTGTGAGACCCGCTACCACCTTAGTGCTCCCACTCATTCTCCATGAGCTTCCGCACTCCAAAGACTGTACACAGCAATAAAATCTGAAGGGAAGGTGGTCAGAGATCGTTGACGTTGGATTCATAAAACTCCCCCTCAATCAATACCGAATGAGAAATTATTCCCTACAGCTTATCCACCACACGAGCAGTTCTTCTAATATTAATGACTATCATTAGAAGTCGTTTCTTTTCAGAGGTAGAATAAAAGTGATTCATAGCGAAGAGATTATTAGTGAGGGGATTGATAATGAGAGGATTAAGTAAAATTGTATATGTTTTGATGATAGTTGTTAGTATAAAGATTGTTAAATTATTTTTATATAAAATAAATATAAAATAATAAAACAAATAAAAAAATAAAAAAACATTAAACATTAAACATTAATATTTTTACAAAAATGTCCAACATGTAAAAAAAAATTTAAAAAATAAAATAAAAAAATCCAAAAATGAATAAAATAAATAAAATAATGATTTTTACTTAACAAAAAATACAAAAAATTAAACATTAATATTCAAAAAAAATTCCCAACATGTAAAAAATAAATAAATAAAAAAATATAAAATTTCTAGTCCGACAGATTATTTTTCTAATACTAAGTCTTGGAGGCCCATTCGAATCCCCTCCCCAAAGGGATTCATAATCCGGAACTCACTATCAATCCATTTCCCATCTCTCAAAACAAACATAATGTTAATGGGTTCCACTTTACTACTAATCCTAATCTCCCCTGACTCTCTAAACAAACGGGGCCTTAGTAAGAATTTTGTTAACCACTGTTTTTGTAAAATGTTATTCAAGAAAAAGAAAAAAAAAAAAGATTAAACAAGAAAAAAGAAAAAAGTGTATAATCCAAAATTGTTACAAGTCTCATCATATAAATTTTAATCATATACTTTTTTTTTTCTTTTTTTTTTTAATACTAGCCTTAGGCTTGGTTTGGAGACATCTGTTTATTATTTTATTGATTTATTTATGTTACGTTACCTCTATTTTCTGTACGGATTTTCATGATAAACAAAAAATAAAAAAAATAAGTCATATTTAAAACAACCCTTAAGATTATTTTGAGAATAAATTATTTTAGTTAATTTTTTATAAAAAGACATATAAAAAAATAAAGAAAAGATTTAACTTTTGTAGTGATTTCTGATTTTTTTAACTATTTTAAGAATATGGTGTCACAAACTCACTAAAAAAATAAAGAAAAGATTTAACTTTTGTAGTGATTTTTTATTTTTTAACTATCGTAAGCATATGGTGTCACAAACTCATAGTTGGGTGTCGTGCACAACAATGATTGTAGGGCAGTCTGTGGAACTCATTTCGAATATTATTTTGATGATCTGAATCATTTAAATTTTAGAGAACATCGAAAATAATATATTTGTAAAAAATTAACTTAATCGGACATCAAAATCCCTTCATCAAAGCACATTTGTATCTAAAAAAAAAAACTAGCGGTTACTTGTGCGATACACGGAAAAATAGATTATATATATTTCGTGTGATAAATAAATCATCTTAATCTTAAATTATTTCTTAATAGCGACAAGCCATGATATTAAGCCATCTGGTTAGATATTAACAATAATTAACCCACAAAATTTTACAATAAAATTTGATTTGTATAAAAAATTATTAATTATAAAGATTGTTGGTGATAATAGTATCACAATCACTTGATAACATAAAATAACTTGTATCAAACTAAACAAAATATTAAAAGAGAGAAATTCTATAAACTCAGAAAAGTTATCATAAATTTACTTAGACTTTTAAATTAGTGGTGTATATTATTATTGCGGAATCAAATTATGAATAAATATCCACTTTTAATTATAATTTATAAGTAGTTTTTAAAAAAATTTAATCTAAAACTTTGTTACCTTGCTCATAAAAAAAATTTCCCAAACAAATCTTTAATTGATCATGTTAGCAATTCTTTATCTTTGATCTCCTTTATCAATGACACACACATATCATATCAAAGTATAAATCATTCTCCATAGTTTGAACAATACTTGCATAGTTCCTACATCATTTAAAAAAAAATAATCAAGATAAGAATTTTGTAGGATTATAAACATTATATAAGAAAATAGTTTTAATCCATTTTATTTATAAACAAATAATGAAAAATTATTTGAATTGTACTTGAAAAAATATAACAAATGATAACTTTAATCATTATATACCACAAAAAAAATTATATAGGTTATCCAACGAAAAAAAATGGTCGAATACAACTAGGTCATGGACATTGAATTAAGTCATAAGGGCTCTAAATTGATAGTATAATCTAACAAATCAACTAATAACAACATAGAGATATTGACAAATATGTAATACTTCTCTATCATCTTTGTATTATATTCATTGATTTTATATATCATATGGAAGTTTTACTCTTTTCGATCCTTCAATAAAATAAGGATTAAGAAAACAAATTTGATAAGAAATTGGTTTTAAACTTTATTATTTTCAAAATAAAAATTTCAAAAAGAGAGAATTCAGAGATCTGATTAAAGAAATACTATAACGAATAACAATCTTAAAAATAAAAATAAATAAATAAATAAAAAGAAGTAAAAACACAAAACAATGATATAATGTAAACTATTTTTAATAACTAATAGAAATAATATCAAATTATTACTTTGGATAAATATAGTGATGAAAATTAATTTTGTGAGATTTTTGTGCTGCCTTCTCCCATGCAGCCTTTATTATTTCATTATTAATACTCTTCTCATTCAGAGCCAACGAATTTCATTATTAATACTTTTCTCATTCAGAGCCAATAATTTATTTATTTATTTATTTTTTATATTTATCACTTGGTAGATAATAACGAATAATAAAAATTATCAAGAGAAAGTTAAGAATTTAAGAGGAGATAAGAAGTTATAGATAATGATATTTCATAAGATAAAAAATTTAAAATAAAAAAAGATAATATGTGGTAGAAGGAGAAAAAAATGAGTAAATCAAAATAAAGATTTAGATATATATATTTTTGATAGATATATAGATTAACAAATCATATCCTTATCTAAATTTTATTATTTTAATTTTTTATAAATCAATTATTTAATCTATATCTTTATTTGTAGATCACGAAATTAATCTTTATATATTATTTATCAATTTTTATATGTTTATTTATCTATAAGTCATGAAATTAATTTTTTTTTTTAATTTTTTATCTTTATCTATAGGTCATGAAATAAATTTTCATAAATTATTTATGAATTTTTATATGTTTATCTATAATGAAATTAATTGAAGTACAAAATGAAGTGGAAAAAAAAAAGAAAAAGAAAAATGAGTAATTTCATTTTTTTTAAATCAACTATTTAATCTTTATCTTTATTTGTAGGCCATGAAATTAATTTTTATAAGTTATTTATCAACTTTTATATGTTTATTTATGGAAAGAAATTTTAAATTATCTATAAGTTATGAAATTAAATTTTTTTTAATTAATTGTTTAATTTTTATCTTTATCTGTAGATTATAAAATTAATTATCATAAATTAATTTTCAGTTTTTATATGTTTATCTATATGGAGGAATTTTGAAATTCAAATATTTAGCCATAAGCAATGAAATTAATTTTCATTTTAATTAATCAAACAAATAGAAATTGAAGAAAAATAGAAAATTGAAGGGCAATCAAAGAAGGTTGCCACGCAGGAAAAAGAGAGTTTTAAAATTATGAGAATTTAGAAATAAATATTTGGAGGCTTTTACAAAATAACTACATTTTAACAAATCAATTTTTATTTATATCAATTAACAAATCATATCTTTATTTAAATTTTATTGTTTTAATGTTTTGTAAATCAATTATTTAGTCTTTATCTTTATCTATAGACCACAAAATTAATTTTTATGAATTATTTATCAATTTTTATATGTTTATTTATCTATAAGTCATGAAATCAATTTTTTTTTTAAATAATTATTTTAATTTTTATCTTTATCTTTTGGTCATGAAATAATTTTTCATAAATTATTTATGAATTTTTATATGTTTATCTATAATGAAATTAATTAAAGTACAAAATAAAGGGCAAAAAAAAGGAGCAATTTCATTTTTTTTAAAATCAATTTTTTAACCTTTATCTTTATCTATACGTCATGAAATTAATTTTTATAAGTTCATTTATGGGAAGAAATTTTAAATTATCTATAAGTTATGAAATTAATTTTTTTAAATTAATTATTTAATTTTTATCTTTATCTGTGTAGACCATGAAATTAGTTTTCATAAATTATTTATCAATTTTTATATGTTTATCTATATGTCACCCTCATCCTTTCCAAAAATAACATAAATCCTAAAATTTTAAAAACCCAATCAAATTAAAAATTCAATACAATTTTCTCTTTAGAATAGCCAACATTCGATTTTTTTTTTTTTTTTTTTTTTTTTAGTCTCTCTCTTTGTCAATAGTCCAAACTTATTTCAAGTTTGTTTGTTTGTGATTTTATTTTATTTTTTTGTGTAAATTTCTATTTTCGTGTGAGTATTTTTTTTTTCTTCTTCTCTATATGACTTTTTTTTTTCCCAACTAAATTGGTAATATATATATATCTGTTCAACTATCTTTGTTTTGAGAGTTAATTTGAAGTTTTATTTTTATTTTTTTGATGGATGTTTGTGTATTTTTTATATTGTTGTTATTATTATTTTTGATATATGTAAATTGATAATGCAGTTATGAGTTTTTTTAATAGAATAAGGCGTCTTATATTGATTTTTATGATTTAGCCATTTTTTTAATTTCTTAAACAAAATTTTCAAATTTTTTTATTTGTAAAAAATTAAAAACATTTAATTGACTTGCCTATCAATAAATTAAATTTTAAATAATGAACACTGTTCCATAATTTATGAATTTAAAAAAAAATTATCATCCATATATGGAATAAGAAAAACTAAAAACACACATTTTTTTTCATTTTTTATTTTTCACTCTTTAAAACTCTACACTACAAGAAAAATCACATTTGGCGACTAAATTTTTAGTCGCCAAAGGTCCATTTTTAGTCGCTAAAAGTCGAGTTTTTGGTTTCCCCGACAAAAATTTTTAGTCCCTGCCTTTGTAGCCAATAAATGGTCGCGAGAGGTATTGGCGACTAAACCTGTTTTAGTCCGCAAAAAGGAGGTCTTTAGCGACCAATAATTTAGTCGCCAATAGTGTTTTACACTTTTGAAAATCATACGTTTACCGACTAATAATTTAGTTGCCAATACTCAATCAAACGCCGACTAAACCGTTTAGTCGCCAAAATAAAGACTTTTAGCGACTAAATTTTTAGTCGCCGAAGGTGTTTCCGTCGAAAAAAAAAAATCCCATGTTCTTGCTGTTTCTGAGTTTCAAACCGCAACCGTCCAACATTCCAAACCTTTAACAACACACTCCCTCCACTATGCCACTACACATCACATGAATATATATGAAATATATATTATTTATATAGTATATTGTCTGATATTAATACAAAACAATATTTATAAATATAATTATTTTTATTCAATATAATTTATGTAAAAAATAAATGATTTATTAAAAAAAAATTTAGGCCACTTTTGGCGACTAAAATAAATTTTTAGTCGCCAATGCTATAATTATCGGCTACTAAGTATTTTTTGTCGCTAAAAAATTAAGTTCCGTTTAAAAATAAAGCAGTTTTGGCGACTAAATCTGTTTTTAGTCGCCAAAAATGTCACTTTTTGGCTACTAAACCTGTTTTAGTCGGTAATTGTCAGTTTTTAGCTACTAATTTTTTTTTGTAGCCAAAAACCTGCACATTCAGCGACTAACCTGTTTTTTAGTCGCCAAAACCATCACTTTTGGCTACTAAATTATTTTAGTCGCCAAAAACTGTGACTTTTGGCTACTAAACAATCTTTTGTCGCTAAAACCCCTATATTCGGCGACTAAACTGCCTTTTAGTCGCTAAAACCCTTATATTTGGCGACTAAACTCTTTTAGTCGGCAAAAGTGATCAATTTTGGCGACTAATTCAATTTTAGTTGCCAATTGGACTACTTTCAGCGACGAAAACTGCAATTTTAGTCGCGAAAAGGGATTTTTGTTGTAGTGCTAACGATACCTTTTTATTTCCCCAACATTTTCTTTTTAAATTTGCAAAGATAAAAAAAACTATACCGGAGTTGCATGGTGGTTAGTGGATGTGGTAAGTATGGCAACAACAAGGATGATGATGATGAACTTGGTCAGAGTATTGTTTGGATGATAAATTGATTTGGAAAACCAATGTGTGGTCGAGATTAAGTGTGAATTTTACTATATAAAAATTGAATATGGATCAAATATTAATCTTTATAAATTATTTATCAATTTATATATATATAAGTCATGAAATTAATTTTTTAAATAATTTTTTTAATTTTTATCTTTATCTATAGGCCATGAAATAAATTTTTATAAATTATTTATGAATTTTTATATGTTTATCTATAATGAAATTAATTAAAGTACAAAATGAGGGGGGGGGGATGAGTAATTTTGTTTTTTTTTTAAATCAATTATTTAATCTTTATCTTTATTTGTAGGCCATGAAATTAATTTTTATAAATTAATTATCTATAAGTTATGAAATTAATTTTTTTAAATTAATTGTTTAATTTTTATCTTTATTTGTAGACTATAAAATTAATTTTCAGTTTTTATATGTTTATCTATATGAAGGAATTTTGAAATTCAAATCTTTATCCATAAGCAATGAAATTAATTTTAATTTTAATTATTCAAACAAATAGAAAATGAAGAAAAATAGAAAACATGAAAGGCAATCAAAGAAGGTTGCCATGTAAGAAATAGAGAGTTTTAAAATTACGAGAATTCAAAAATAAATATTTGGAGGTTTTTGACAAAACCATAAATAGAACATAAAAAATATACAGAAATTATAGTATGCGGTGGAGATTTCTTTTAAATATGACACACCTCAACACTATCTAAATGAACATATATATTATATATATACTTTTTGTATACTTATTATATTTTTGTGCCTGTAGCATTTCTGCTTTAATTTTAATCACTGTATTTGTTTAGTAATCAGAACACTAATAAAAAGTCAGTAGTTCAATTTATTTCACCTTTTAATGCATCCCAAAAAATAAAAAATAAAAAAATAGAAAAAATAATGAAAAATCTTTAAAATCCGAAATAGTAATTTGCAAATAGAATTCAATTTAGCAACGAATAACAATTCCCAATCAAAGACAAGCAGATCCAATTTAATTAAACGAGAATTGAATTATATCTACAAAACAAACATTAACAAATCAACATAACGATATAACGTGAAAAAAATCACAATTGGAGTATTTCCAATTGTGACCAAAAAAAAAAAAAAAAATCACAATTGGAGTATCTCCAATTGTGATAAAAAATCACAAGTTAAAACTATAAAACAATCCACTAAGAAGACAAAAGAATTACATACAAGAACTCTTAATTACTTAGCGAATTCACATCCAAATTGAACCGAATCCGATATGCTTTTACCACCACCGTCTTCATCTCGGAATTGCTTTGCCTAACGTTAAATCCACAATGCTCATGTCGAATTCACGATGATGAGCCACTCCGAAATCCATCAAAGCCTCAAGCTAGTGTTTTCTGGAACCCACTGATGAACACCATTCTCTTTTTGTGAATGAAAGAACAAAACCCTTGATGGTAGTTAATATGAAACTCATTGATCAATTGATTATGTCACGACCCACCCTTGATATCTGGAGGTTATGCATCACAGCCAGTCAATAACTGAGGTTACCAAATGTTAATTATAAATTTAACAAAATAATAACGTAGCGGAGTAAAATCAAATGGTATCCAAATATTTATTTTATTTAAGTATACCTTAGAGTTTTTTTATTTATTTATATTGCCAGCATTAGACTATGTGTAAACATACAAGATGCATTATGTCTACTCCAAGTCTGGCCCTGTTACTTCCAAAACTTATGAATACGGGATTAACAACTCCGTCCCAAGTCTCATCACTTGAAAGTGTACCTATCTATCTATATCTATCTATACTATACTATATATATAACCAAATGTAGTGTGTTCTCAAAAGGCTCCAAAAACCTATTCCTAAGTTCTCATAATTTTAGAAAAATAAAAAAATACGTGGCACCTCTCTTCACTTCTCTTCCTACTATTCAGGCCTTTTCACTCCCTTTCCCTATAATAAAATATAAAATAAAAATAAAATAATAAAATATTCATTTGTATCCATATTTATCTATATCCATCACCCACAACTCCCACATCTATATTCATCCACATCCACTCATAGAAATATTTGAATTTTAAAATTTCTCCCCATAGATAAACATATAAAAATTTATAAAAAAATAATTTCATGGTTTACAAATAAAGATAAAGATTAAATAATTGATTTACATAATTAAAATAATAAATTTAGATATATATATATATATATGATTTATTAATCTATATCTATAAAAAAAAAAAAAAAAAAAACAAAACAAAACCAAAAAAAAAAAACATATATATCCAAATATTTGTTTTGATTTAATAAAACAAAACAAAAAGCTCGAATTTTCCACAGCGCTATGAAGCTATTGGACAATTCTGTTCTTCTTATTTCCCTTCAATTAACAGGCCTTACATGATGATGAATTCATTGGGTACTCTAAGGGGCGATTTTGGCATTTCGACGAATGAGTTACAAGATGGAAAGGCTAGCGATTCAACGACAGACTCTCTAGAGTCACTTGATTGCTTACTTTCAGCAACCAATAGCAACACTAATACATCAGCTGGAGATGATCATGGGATCTCCATGAAATTTCCACTATTTACGCATTTTCACTCCCATTCTTCTTCTTCCCCTCCAATTAACAGGCCTTACATGATGATGAGCTCATTGGGTATTCTAATGGGTAATTTTGGCATTTTGACGAATGGGTTACAAGATGGAAAGGCCAGAGATTCAACGACAGACTCTCTAGAGTCACTTGATTGCTTGCTTTTAGCAACCAACAGCGACACCGATACATCAGGTGGAGATGATCACGGAATCTCCATGATATTTCCATGATTCAGGCATTTTCACTCCCTCTCCCTATAATAAAATATAAAATAAAAATAAAATAATAAAATATTTATTTATATCCATATTTACATATCCATCACCCACAACTCCCACATCTATATTCATTCATATCCATCACCTATACCTCCTATAACTCCTACACACACATTTCTGTATTTAATTTATTTCATATTTTAGTCAAATTCAATTATTCTCTTTCATCTATCCATTTTTATTTTCTTTTATCTACCTATATTTTCTCAGATGTTTGGGGTGTCCTAAATAAGTGTACTTTTTGTCTTTTTGGACTAAAAAATTAAGGTTGAAAATATGGATGTTTGGGTTAACTTTTTGACTTTTTATGAAAAAATGTGTAATAAAAAATTGTAAAAATTGATTTGTAGGGAAAAATTCAAATTGGGAGTTGTGCAGCCGTAATTGTTAACTTTTGGTGAATAGTGTTAACTTTTTAACTTTTTGAGTAACTTTTTGTCTTTTTATCTTTTTTGAAAGATCCCAAACTTGCCCTAACTCATCCTCTTCATTATTATATTTTGCAAGTTTGATGATCTGCGAAAATCATATTATTTTCTCCATTATTACATTTTCTAAGTTTGATGATCTGTAAAAATTATTACAAGGTCGGTGTAATATTATTTCGTACTTTATATCTTTGTGTATATATATTTCTTTTTCCTAATATTTTTCAATTCATCTACACATCTTTTCATCTTCTCTATTTTTATGCTCCTAATATTATTTCTTATTTTATATGCATTTTTTTCAATGTTTATTATTTGTGTGTACATATTTCTTTTTTCCAATATTTTTCAATTTATTTACACATCTTAATCATATTCGCTTTGTTTTCTTTTTCCTAAATATTTTTCAGTTCATCCACACATCTTTTCATCTTCTCCATTTTTATACTCCTAATATTATTTTTTACTTTTTATGCATTTTTTCAGTGTTTATTACTTTTGTGTGTATAGATTTTTTTCTCAATATTTTTTAGTTCATCTACATATCTTTTCATCTTCTCCATTATTACATTTTGCATAGTTTGGGCTTACTTGCTTTTTAATTTGTGGTTTGCATTTGTTCTTCAATTTAATCAAATTTGATTTGTTTCTTCTCATATAACAGTGTTGACATCTTCTTCAACTTTTATAAATCCTTTATTTTACGTATCAAAAATAGTTCACCTAAATTCAAGAAAATTAGATGTCTATCACATAACTTAAATAAATTAAAATAAATCTCACTCACAATTAAATAAATTAATAAAAAAATATAAACCTGGAAATATGTTTTCAATGTCTATCACATTATTTTTTTGAAAAAAATTCACAAAATCTAAACCCACAAAATATATATCTATATATAAATTACAAATATCCAATGTCTATCCTATTATTTAAAAAAAAAAATCTTGAATATCTGTAACTTAAATAAATTAAAAAGATATATACAAATTATAAATATCTAATGTCTATCATGTTATTTAAAAATAAAAAATAAAAAAAATCCATGAGTCTTATTCATACAATTTACGCATGCATATCCATCACCCATAATTCACTCAATCAGATATCTATCACGTAAAATCCAATACAAATCGACAAAAAGCACTGCTTTGTGTTTATTTTGTAATTTAAAAAAAAAAAATCTTAAAGTAAATCTAAATAGAATCCTCTTTTTCTTTTGTGTTCTCTCTCCCCCCCCCCCCAAATGCACAACAATAATTTGGTTATGTTATCTTTTTCTTATTTTAAAATCATTGTGTTATAATTTTTTTTACAAAAAGTTACATTAGCTCCTCAATAGATGGATGTTGTATAGTAGATTTTTAATTTTTTTTTTAATATATCTACCATAAACAATGATACTTATTGAGATTTTTTACTCTTTATCTTTTATATTCCAGGTACCATCAAGCTTGCTTATCTTATTCTTTATGTAATTGTATGTCAAATGTGTTAAATTCATTATGCAGATAAATATACGGCTTCCTCTAAATTTGCATCATAGCTATTGTTTGGCCATGTAAAATGCCATAAATGAATTTCAAAATGTACTGCATGAAGAGGATCTACCAGTAGAAAATATTGATGATTGGAAAATCAAAATATGTTGGGCAATGCAAAAATTAGGGGAAAAAAATAAGTGAAAAATATTTGATGGAAACAATATTACCATCGAGCTAGAATAAAGTAAAAGGAACAAATTTTGAAAAATTTATATAAACATTCTTCATAAGGTAATATATCTTCTTCTCTTTTTTCTCTTTTTTTTTTAAGTTCATTTATTTGTAAAAAAATGATAATATTTTTTTTCTTCTTCTTCTTTTTTTAGCAGGCACTTTCTGGGGCATTTGGACATGATGAGCAATATTTATTGAGTTTTAATTTATCAAATATAGATAGATTTAATTTATGACATTCAGTTTATTATTAGTTTTTTTAGAATATATATGTTTTAAATATTAGGTTCATTGAGAAACATCTTATTTATTGTTAATTTCATCAATTAGAAATCAAATTTATTATTTTAAGAAAAATATATCAGTTGGATGATTATAATATTTTGTAAATATTTGTTTTGAAGTATTATTGTCTTTACTTATGAAATTTGAAAAGATGATCCATATGCATTATGATTATAATTTTATGATTTAAACTAGAACTTAATGCATTATTAAAAAATTTATACATTATTAAATCAATCCCGTGCATAGCACGGGTTTACCGCTAGTTATATTTATAACCAAATGTAATTGTTTTGTCAAAAGCCTTCAAATATTTATTCCTAAATTTTCATAATTTTAAAACTCTCTCTTTCTTACGTTGCAACTTTCTTTGATTGTCTTTCATGTTTTCTATTTTTTTTTCATTTTCCATTGATTAATTAAAATTAAAATTAATTTCATTGAAAAATTGAAAAAAATATTTAAAAAATTAATTTCATGACTTATACATAAATAAACATATAAAAATTGATAAATAATTTATAAAGATTAATTTCGTGGCCTACAGATAAAGATAAAGATTAAATAATTGATTTACAAAAAAATTAAAATAATAACATTTAGATAAAGATATGATTTGTTAATCTATATATCTATCAAAAATATATATATATCTAAATCTTTATTTTGATTTACTCATATTTTTTTTCTCCTTCTATCACATATTATCTTTTTTTATTTTAAATTTTTTATCTTATGAAATGCCCTTATCTATAACTTTTTATCTGCTATTAAATTCTTAACCATTTCTTGATAATTTTTATTATCCGTTATTATCTACCGAGTGATAAAGATTAAAAAAAAAATTTTATTGGCTCTGAACGAGAAAATTATTAATAATGAAATTGGTTGACTTTGAATGAGAATCCTCCATATAGATTAAATAATTGATTTACAAAAAATTAAAATAATAAAATTTAGATAAAGATATGATTTGTTATTTATTTATTTTTTTTTATCAAAAACATATATATATCTAAATCTTTATTTTGATTTACACATATTTTTTTTCTCCTTCTATCACATATTATCTTTTTTTATTTTAAATTTTTTATCTTATGAAATGCCCTTATCTATAACTTCTTATCTCCTATGAAATTCTTAACCATTTCTTGATAATTTTTATTATTCGTTATTATCTACCAAGTGATAAAGATTTAAAAAAAAAATTATTGGCTCTGAATGAAAAGATTATTAATAATAAAATTGGTTGAATTTGAATGAGAATCTTCCATATAGATAAACATATAAAAACTAAAAATTAATTTTATAGTCTACAAATAAAGATAAAAATTAAACAATAAATTTAAAAAAATTAATTTCATAACTTATAGATAATTTAAATTTTTTTTCCCATAAATAAAAATATAAAAGTTGATAAATAACTTATAAAAATTAATTTCATGGCCTACAAATAAAAATAAAGATTAAATAATTGATTTTAAAAAAAAAACGAAATTACTCCCCTTTTTTTTTCATTTTGTTTTGTACTTTAATTAATTTCATTTTATATAAACATATAAAAATTCATAAATAATTTATGAAAATTTATTTCATGACCTATAGATAAAGATAAAAATTTAAAAAAATTATTAAAAAAAATTAATTTCATGACTTATAGATAAATAAACATATAAAAATTGATGAAGATTAATTTTGTGGCTTATAAATAGAGATAAAGATTAAATAATTGATGTACAAAAAATTAAGATAATAAAATTTAGATAAAAATATTATTTGTTAATCTATATATCTATCAAATGTATATATATATATAAATCTTTATTTTGATTTATCCATATTTTTTTTTTCCTTCTATCACATATTATTTTTTTTTATTTTAAATTTTTTGTCTTATGAAATGCCCTTATATATAACTTCTTATCTCCTATTAAATTCTTAACATTCTCTTGATAATTTTTATTATTCGTTATTATCTACCAAGTGATAAAGATTAAAAAAAAAAAAAGAATTATTGGCTCTGAATGATAAAAGTATTAATAGTGAAATAGGTTGACTTTGAATAAGAAGAGTATTAATAATGAAATAATGAAGGCTGCATGGGATAAAGCAGCACAAAAATCTCACAAAACTAATTTTCGTCACTATATTTGTACAAGATAATAATTTGATATTCTTTCTATTAGTTATTAAAAATAGTTTGCATTAGATTATTGTTATGTTATTTTATTTTATTTTTTGTAAAGCTGTCATTCCTTATAGTATTTCTTTAATTCCATCTCTAAATTCTCTCTTTGGAATTTTTGTTTTTTGCAATAATAAAGTTTAGAATCAATTTTTTATCAAATTTGTTTTCTTAGTCCTTATTTTATTGAAGGATCGAAACGAGTAAAACTTTTATATGATATATGAAATTAATGAATATAATACAAAGATGATAGGGAAGGACTACATATTCGTCAATATCTCTATGTTATTATTAATTGATTTGCTAGATTATACTATCAATTTAGAGCCCATATGATTTAATTCAATGTCCATTACTTTATTTGTATTTGATCATTTTTTCGTTGAGTAACCTATATAATTTTTTTTGATATATAATGATTAAAATTATTATTTGTTATATTTCTTCAAGTACAATTTAAATAATTTTTCATCATTTTTTTTATAAATAAAATGGATTAAAACTATTTTCTTCTATAATTTTTATAATCTTACGAAATTCTTATCTTGATTAATTTTTTAAAAATGATGTAGGAACTATGCAAGTATTATTTAAACTATAGAGAATGATTTATACTTTGATATAATATGCGTGTGTCATTGATAGAGGAAATCAAAGATAGAGAGTTGCTAACATAATCAATTAATGATTTGTTTGAGAAGTTCTTTTTATGAGTAAGGCAACAAACTTAGATTAAAAATTTTAAAAAACTACTTATAAAGTATAATTAAAAGTTGATATTTATTCATAATTTAATCCCACACTAATAATATACACCACTGATTTAAAAGTCCAAGTAAATTTATGATAACTTTTCTGATTTATAAAATTTCTCTCTTTTAATGTTTTGTTTAGTTTGACACAAGTTATTTATGTTTTTAAGTAATTGTGATACTATTATTCTCAACAATTTTTATAATTAATAATTTTTTTATGCATAGACGTAATTTAAGATTCAAATGATTTATTTATCACACAAAATATATATAGTTTATTTTTTCCGTGCATTGCACGGGTTACCGCTAGTAATAGTTATAAGCACATGGTATAGTGAAAAATATTATACTAAGAGTATAAGGTATAAAGTTACCATAGATAATTATTTAGGTTAAACAGTGAATAGTTTTGTTTGAATAAATAAATTATTTTAATGAGCATAAATATAATGCAAAAATTGTATAATCAAAATAATCATAATCACGATACAAAACTGAATAGAGAGTTAATGGATTCATGACAAAGGGTCACTATAGTGACTAATTAGAAAGACAATGGTTATTTAAGTTTCCCAAGACATGTAGTGATACTTGCACAATACATCATCAAATATCAAATCAAAATCAGATTTAATTATATCCATAAATTTTCTTTTTAAATAAATAGGATTCACTAAATAAATAAAGTAATTGAAATATTAGGGCTAGTTTGGCATACCTCAAAAAGTCAAAAAACCAAAAAGTTACTAAAAAAATTTAAAAAGTTATTACTATTCATCAAAAAAATATAAAAAAATTAATTTTACAAAAAAAAAAGTACAACTCACATGTCACGTGAGTTGTACTTTAGCTGCTCACCGTTTGTACAAAGAGAACAGGCGGAGAAACAAACAAGATGGTGCTGTTCGGCCCGTGGGAGCCCATCACGAGTCTCATTTTGATAATTTGAACCGTTCAATGTGTAGAACTCGTTGAGTAATATATGCTTGAAAAAAACCACATTGATCGGATATCGCTAACTATATGATCAAATCAGTTTTATATAAAAATAGATGGTGTTATAATAAACAGTTGACAAAAAATTAATCCGATCAGATAGCTATCGATATTCGATTAACTTGAATTTTTACAAGTACATAGTAATCAACGAGTTCTACACATTGAACAGTTCCGATTAGCAAAACGAGACCTGTGGTAGGCCTCTACAGGTCGAACAGTACCGTCCAATTCAATGCTCGAAAAGGAGGCAAGCTTCTCCTATACACTACTCTGCCCACCGTACTGCCTACTCTGCCCAAGTTTCTCCTATATACTAATTTATACAATTTTTAATACATATTTTTTTCGTAAAAATTCAAAAAATTATCCCAAACAATCAACTTTTTTCCTCAACTTTTTAATTCAAAAAATCAAAAAATATACTTATTTAAAACACCCTAAACAACCCCTCACAGAGCATAATTTACACAATAATTTATGAGTACTCGATTCATACTTTTCAATCATCCTTTCCACTGGCTCCACTTCACACTACATGTTGTTCTTGCCCTTTCTTTCTTTCTTTGTTTCTTTTTTTTTTTTTTTAATTATATATATATATATATTTTACAAGTGAATCAACAACCAGATTTCGATGCCGCAGTCTGTAGCACAGACACGTTGCTGGTTCAACACCTTCCACGTTTCATTGTTTCCATATTTATCCAAGGTTTATCTGAAGATGTATTTATTGTTCTAATTACATTTTGATCCATATATTAAAATAATTATCATTTTTTTTTGATAAAATACGGTGACCTCCTAATTTTAAATTAAATTAAATTTTATCACATGCAATTATAAAATTAAATATATATTTTTAATCATGCTTAGTTGATATTATTGCGGTGTTAAAACTAATTAAATTTTTAGAGTATCACAAATCACTATTAAATCATAAAGGAAAATAATACATAAATACCCTCAAATATAGAACACTTTGTTTTCTTTTCCTCTTTAAGAATATGAATGGGTTCAACCCTAAAACGTGTAAATGACATACTTTATACTAAACAAAGCTGTGAAAACCGCTCGAGCGCACACTTTACCGCTCGAGCGGTTAGGCTAAATGTAGTGCTCACATATAGGCCAACTGCTTGAGTGCAACATTTATTGCTCTAATGGTAAAATATGTTTCCCAGAAGTTCAGAATGCAGGCTAACATACTGAATGAACTATTTCATTGTCCGTGACAACTCAGCGAAGAGACAAACAAAGACTGCTCAAGTTAAGATACGGAACATTAGCATAAACTCTTCTACTCAGACACAACACGGATTTGATTCGCATCTAAACTCTCTTAACATCACAGATACAAAAAAAAATTATAATTGAATGGAGTTTTTGTCCAACAGGATTGCTAATTACAAAAAATCTAACAAATAACTTTGATTTTTCTCTGATTTCATCTTTTCTTCTACTCTTTCAACCATAACATTTGACTAGGATTGTTTTGGGAACTAACTATTTTAATTAATTTTTTATTTTTTATTTTTTACGAAAAGACATACAGAAAAGTAGAGAAAATAATTGATTTTTTTATAATGACTTTTTGACTAAAATAACATATTGCCAAACTTGTCTTATAATTTAATTTTGCATAGAGAGACTTACTTTTTGCAAATTAATCGATTAAGCTAATTATGAATACAAATTTTCACTTCCAACAAAGTTTGTGAACACCGTGTGGTGCGACATTGTCGGTAAAACTCTATGAAAGATTGGCCTTTTCTACAACAGCTCATAAGCTGCTCATGGATGGCTTTTCACGTTTTCATATTAGGGACTTTCCAATGATGGTTAGTGCAAGTTCCTCTAATTTTGTTTGGAGAATTTTTATTTAGAAATTTCATTAACAATGTTGTCGGACAATGGGATTTTGAAATTATGAAATACAATAATGATGATTTTGATTTGAAATAAAGATATACAAATTAGAGTCGTGCAAAATACTGTTCAATTTGTTAAAACCGCCTAATTAGTATCGACCTGCTCATTAACCGTTTGGTGGTTTGAAATTTTTATAATTTGCTTTTGAAATTGTCCCACTCCGCTATAATTAATACATAAATTTCTTTTACCTCTAATGAAATATGAAAGTAAAAATCAGGGTGAGATTGATTCAAAATGTGGAATTTATTATAAATTAGTGTGATATATTATATAAATGCTTGATAATTATTTAAGATTATTCTTCAATCAATTAACAAATTGAAACCACTCAAACCACGATTTGATTATTTGCCAATCCATCATTCACGGTTCGATTTATAATTTTACTCTCAAATCGCACCGTATTGAACCGCACTGCGCACACCCCTCAAAACGTTAGAGATAATTGGTGATAAGTCCATTTTTATGGTAATTGATCTAATGTTTGACTTTTTATGAAAATAAAGACATGATTAATGAAATTATTTGATGAGGAGGACAAACAATTGTTTAAAAAATATTTATTATTTTTAACTCATTGTCGTTAGATTACCATCAGACCACCGCTAGCAGTGGTTGGAGGTAGTGACAGGTGGCAATGGTGATATGGACAGACAGACAGATTAGGTGAATATATAGGTGACACGTAGACAACTAGGAGGATAACACGTTAACAGATAAGTGGACAAATAGATGACACTTGGACAAATAGGTGGACAGGTAGGTGACGTGGACAAAAAGATAGATAAGTAAGGGTAATATGATATTTTCAAAAATGTTTCATTTATTACATTTAGACCTTAGGGCTATTACCTCAAAAGTTTTGAAATTGGATTTATGACCTGAGTGCTTGAAACCTTAACCTTATGTAAATTATTTTATTTTATTTGATAATTGAACGTTTAAACCAACTTGCTTGCACATATTTTCTGTACAATTTTTTATGGAAAAATTACCCAAAAAAAAAAAAAAAAAAAAAAACTTAGGATTCGACCATGGTAATTAAATTCTAAGTTTTTAAATTTAAACTTTAAACTTCTGCATTGATACCAATTTCAACTATCGGTCCATCTCGATCAACTTGTTTGGCATAAATATTTTTTTGGCACTCTTACATTCACTATTTTGGAATTTTTTTTTTGTACTATTCACACCAGATCACTGCCACCATTTATTTATCATCCATTAAATCAAAGCTATCCATCATAAGCTTACTATGAACTTGAGCACATTGTACAAAAACCCACCTCTCATGTTTCCAAACCTTCACTACTTCTCACCCCCTTTCCCATAGGAATGGCAACGGGCCGGGGCCAGGGATCACACTCCCTGTCCCCGATCCCCGATGGTGAAATTTTCCCGTCCCCGGTCCCGAACCCCAACGGGGAACCTGTCATCGTCCCCATCCCCGTCCCCTAACGGGGATCGGGTTTCCCCGACCCCGAAAATTCCCCGGTCCAAAAAAAAAAAAAAAAAAAAAAACCTATTACAGCAGATCAACAACATCATCAAACAATAGATCAACTCAACAACAGATCAACAACATCATACATCAAAAACAAATAATCTATACTTACACAACAAATCAACAAAATCATCATACACAACAAATCAAAAAAATAAAAATTAGAAAGATGGTAAGATCTGAGAAGTACAACTCAAAAAGATAAATCAGACAGATGGTGTTGGCAGCGAAGGGAAAAGCAGCGCCGTGATGTTGACAATAGAGATGGTGTCAGCAGAGATGGCGTCACTACAAAGAGAAAGGCGTCGACCTTGACAGAAGGAAAAGGCGTCGGAGTCTGGCAGTGAAGGGAAAGGTGTTGCCGTGATGTTCTTGAGAAGGGAGATCGGCGAAGTCGGCGAGATCCGAGATCGGCGAGATCGGAAGAGGGAGAGGACAGCGGATGAGCCACCGCCGTCGATGCTGTGAGGATCACCCACAACAGAGAAAGAGAGAGAGAAGGAGAGAGGGAGAGGCTGAGAGGAGAGAAGAAAAGTGAGTGTGAGTGAGTGGGAGAGAGATGCAGACTTAACTCAACGCAAAACATATATATATATATATATATACGGGAAATTAGGAGAATATTCGGGGAATTAGTCGGGGTTTATCCGGGGCGGGGTCGGGGCGGGGGAAACCTATCCCCATCCCCGGCCCGAAAACCGTCAGGGATTTAGGGCTTGTTTGGTTTGTTTTTGGGAGAGTTGTTTTTGAAAAAAATTTTGAGGAGAGAATTTAGAAATTTTTTTGGTTTGTTTGGTTGTATATTTTGAGAGAATTGTTTTTTTTGGGAGTTTGGGATGATTTGATATTTTGGGAGAATTTGAGTAGATGTGTGTGAGAGAAAAAGTGATTGAGAAGGAGAGAGGAGAGAGAAAAAGTGATTGATTGATGTGTAAGAGAGAGAGTGATTTTGGAAATTTTTTGAGAAAAACTCAAACCAAACAATTTTTTAGAAATTTTTTTCTAAAACTCATCTCCTAAATGCAAACCAAACATACCCTTAATTTTTAATACCATCCCCGGCCCTATGGGGATAATTTTTGGGAAAAACCCGTTCTTATCGGGGTCGGGGGATCGGGTCCCCGTCGGGCCGGGTTCAAATTGCCATCCCTACTTTCCCAGTGTCACCTTACACCCATGCATCCCCATTCCAAGGTTACTTTGGGGGTGTTTGGGAAGTTTGGTTTGTGGTTTTTTTTTTTTAATTTTTTTCACTAAAAGACCATTTGGTTACAAAACCAAAAAAAATCAATCCAAACAAAATATCACATCAAACCCCATAATCATTTCACTTTTTCTTTCACAAACATCACATCCAACCACAAAAAAACTAAACTATCTTCCCAAACACAAAAAAAAATTTCTCAAATAATATCCTACAACTAAAAAAAACAACAAAAAAACTCATTTCCCAAACACCCACTCTACCTTCAACGAACCCGTTTACAAACATTCACCCACCCCACCCATCCATTTCCCAGCGCTACCACACCCTTCTTCTTCTTAGCTTCTCCTTGCCTCCCATTACCTTCCAAGCATTAGCCCACTTCATCCTTCCTTTTCCAAACACTGCTTCATCCTTCTTTTTTCAAACCTTCTCACTCCACCTATCTCCCCCCCAATGCTAACTGAAACCTATCATTATCTTTTCCATCGGGCCTTAAAATCTCCAACAAGAGCTCGTTGCAAGTATAGTGGTGGTGTAGTTGATGAGTTAAATACAATAACTATATATTTTGTTTTTCATACATATTATACTATATTTATTATCATATTTAGATTTCTCTTCTCCTATATAAAGGAGTCTTATATACATGATTACAATATTTAATATAATATTCTTCTTTTCTCTCTTAAATATTATAACATGATATTAGAGTTATAGGTTAAGCTCTTGGTATTGTTTGCCTTACTGGCGGACGGCGACCTTGTGTTGTCCGCCTACCGGACCTCAACCCATTCCACTGCCATATTTTCCTTTCAATAGCATTTCATGGTGATCTCTTCCTCTGTCCGTTGGTTTATTCGTATCCCAAATATCTCTATCATATTTTTTTTACACACAATCTTTTTTTTTTGTGCTTCTGCTCTACTCTGTCTTTCTCTCTACTTCAATCTCAAATAGGTTTTTATTTTCAAATCTGTTTGAGTTTGAAGAGGGTATTATACTTATATCATGGTGAGCATAGCTATACACCATGCAAACCACCCAAGCCGCCCCCTTGGCACATTACCTAAGTCGCCTTCTTGGCGCACTACCTAAGTTGCCCCCTTGTCGCACTACCTAAGTTGCCCCCTTGTCGCACTCTCTAAGCCGCCTCATTGTCGTACTTCCTAAGTCGCCTCCTTGTTGCACTACTTAAGCTGCTCTGTTGGCGTACCATGCCATCCCTTAGCATACATGGTTCCCTTCCAAGCCGCTCTTTAGCACCCTTCTTTATCTGTTGCCATTATCATTCAACACCATGCCATAAGTTATGTGTATGCAACGTTTGCTAGGGCAACACCTGTTCTTCTTCTGTAACGGTCCAACACGATCATAAACTATCTTTAGACATTAGCTCTATTAGCTCCAACCCTGTTCCTACAACGATCTGACACGACAATAAACTGTCTCCCGACATTAGCTCTGGCCCTTGATCTATCTCAAGCACCATTGTGCTCCTATTTGGACTTTGCAATTTATTTGACTCAAATCTATCCATGTAAAATTTTATTTTTAGTTTTATTTTATGTTTAGTTTTTCTCTTCAAACTCAAGTTGGTATCCCTACTTGAGTTTGAGGGAATGTTTTAAATATAGTAACTATATATTCGGTCTTTCATACATACTATATTATATTCATTATCATACTTAGGGGTCTGTTTGGTTTAGTTTTAGAATTATGATATGAGTGTGAAGTTGTGTTTTGAGTTTTGAGTTTTTGAATTATGATTTAAAAGAAAAAATTTGTTTGATTATGAATTTTGAAAATAGTTTTGGGATGATTTATACTCTTTTTTTTTTTAATGGATTGATATATAAATGTGAGAGAATGTGAGAGGAGAGAGGAGAGATATTAGAAATGGATTGATATATTAGAAATGAAATCTAAGGATGGATGGTCGATAATGAATCGACCGTAGCAGATTTCACAGAGGAAGAGGTGATAGAAGAGGAGAGAGAGGGATGTGTACACCCCATTTGGATTGACTATAATACTTGGTCTCGCTTGGGAAACATCATCCTATGATGTATTTGAGAATGGTAAGAAACTTCCAATATGCTAGTTCCAATCCGTAATTGAATGCACTAGGATGAATCCTGGTTCACCCTAACACCACTAAAAACTCATTTTTAGTCAAGTTGAGCCACTTTGGATTCCCATGGTCCAATCCTTTTTATTCTCACTTGACATTGCACAAGTTTGGAAACGATATTGGAGGTGCTGGGTGTGGTGTTGGTTAGCTGCGAGGTTGAAGGAAATTTTGGGTATTGGCATGGTGGCTCTCTTTCCCTCTTCTTTGTGCTATAGTTTGGGTAAAATTTTGAATTTGAAGTTGTGAAAATGGTGGGAGGTGGTTGTGGTGAGGTTATGGAGGAAAGTATATGTGTGATTATGTACATAGAATTTTGATGGGGTAAAATAAATTTACCGCTTTCATTTTGTCTCTTTAAACAAAGTTGAGTCATATGTAGGGCTAGGCAAGGGTACTTCACTTTCGGTTGGAGTCCTCATTTGTCCAACAAGGCAGCTCATTGGACAGCCCAAGCTTATCTGCGAAGGAAATTGCCTCTTACTTGGGTTTCTTTTCCCCTCCTATTTTAAGGGAGGTGTTATCTTTGTAAGCTTTGTTTTCTTGGTGTCTCTGTTTTCTAAATTCCAAAAAAAAAAAAAAAAGGATGTATAATTTTCAAATCTTTAGATTCTTTTTATTATAATTTTCCTAATTTTTATTTATTTACATGGCATTACTTATTTTGTCAACTGTTGCATACTCATTTATTTTACCACACTTGGAAAAGCCAAATAATTCTACCCCATGCCAGCTTGTTCTACTTGATATACTTTATAAAATGGTGTAACATCACATTCAATATTTAAAAATTAAGAAAAAAATTAAACAATTCAACTTTGAATAATACTATATACATAAACAAATGTTATTAATAAATACATATAAAACTAATTACATTGTGCCTAATAATAAAAAAATCAGATAAAAACTCTGTTTATATTAGAAATCCTTTTCCCCCAACTTTGGATGACATTCCCCTTACAATTAGATAATCATAATATCGCCCATCTCGTCTCCTATCCTCTCATTTATTCAGTGCCATCCAATTGCATAGTTTATATTAGAAAATTTTGAAATGCGAAGGAGCAAAATAAAAAAAGAAAAAGAAAAAAGAAGACACTTTTACGAGCCAAAATAAAAATAATAAAAGATATAGTTGTGCTATGTAGCTCGAAAGAGAGATTCCCCAAATCCCCCGAATTCAAAACGACGTCGTTTCGTTGTTCTGATTTTTTTTTTTTTTTTTGGTCAATAACTGGTAGAAGAAAATCAGAAAAGAAGAACAAAGAAGAAGAAGAAGAAAAAGAAGAAAGAAGAAGAGAAGAAGAAGAAAGAGTAGTAGACAGAGAGATCATCAACCACCCATCATCATCATCACATCATCACAAATCGGAGGCGGAGATCAGAGATCGGAGGCCTGCGATGATCGGGCTGCGACGATCGGAGGCGGAGGCAGTGGCGGAGGTGGAGACGGCGGCGGCGGCGATCGACTCTCTCTCTCCCTTCCCTCTTCCCCTCTCTTCTCTTTCTCTTCTTCACTCTTCTATCTGTTTTAGACATAATAAAGGAAGGAAAGAAAAAAAAAAAAAAAAAACCTACCCAAAACGACGTCGTTTTGGGCAGCTGGGGGATTCGGGGGGAGAGAGATTCGAGCTACGAAGAATTATTCTAAAAGATAATAGGATAAAGTGTTATTCATTCTATTAGACTCTTATAAACTAGAATACTTCCCGGATCAAATTCTTATTTAGTGTTCTTTTTAATTATTTATCTAACTATTTGTACTTGACCTACCTCACAAGAGCGTATACTGATTAACATGAAATATTTAATGGGTTATGCCTCTAATTCCTTACGGAACTGCTACCATCTCTCACAAGAAACATATGCACAATGTTAAATTTTTTTTTAATCTCCTTATCAACGATAAAGTTTAGCTGTGCGGATGCATCATAGAAGAGAAACAATGAATAGAACTATAATGAATCAAAGAAGATAGACAAATAGTGGGGAGATGATGTATCACAAAAAAAGCTTGTCTTCTTTTGTGATTCGATCCCTACTCCTTGTCATTCTTTTATGATCCATTGTGACCATCCTTTGTCTCTTTTTATGATCGATTTTGTATATGTCATTGTTTGTAACTAGCACAATTGTTATTAGGCAAGCCATATGGCATCTCTAAGAGCAACTCCAACCACGCTCTTTATTTTTCACTAGCTAAAGTACAAAAAAGGAACACTCTTTATTTTACCTAATTAGTTTAGCTATTGTATATTCCAATCATACTCTTTATTTTAACTAGTCATTCAAACTAATTAACCAATTTTCAAAACAAAAAATGCTATATATATTACTATCTTTTTCATAAAATGCCACATATGCACCAAACGCTAATATGGTTGCCAATATGACATTTGCGATAATATTTTTTAATATTAGTTTTAAAAATATTATAAAAAATAATGTTAAGTAATATTTAATTTTTTTTATAAAATTTATAGTACGTGAATATATACCAACATATGAATTTTGTGAATCTAAATTTTTTTTTTATAAAATTCATAGTTCCAATAACTAAATTTTTTTTGGATAGTTCCAACAACTAAATCTTTTTTTGGAGAATTTCTATTTAGCGGCGTTGAACGTATTCTGCGTGCAACGGAGGTAGACCACTCATATCTATTGACATTATTCGCTCTTCCTCCTTCAATTGCTCCATTCGTATCTTCTTTTTCTCATTATTAACCTTTTCTTGTTCCGTTTTTTTTTTTTTTTGATCGGCTAAAGAAAAACTTTATTGATGAAACATGCAAAGATTGAGATATTACATCAATAAAGAGGGGCTTGGAGCTAAGATGAAGCTCCAAGCGCCAGTTGGTGAGGCACCAACAAAGAGAAGAAAAAGATGAAGCAACAACCAGCAAGAAAACAAACTGGTAGTGTACAAAGTAGACTTCCCAAAGTAAACAAGGAGAACAAAGTAAACAAAGTAGACTGAACAGCAGATCAGTAGCCTTCCCAAACCAGATCAGTAGGCTTCCCAAACCTCCAAGAACAGAACAGCAGGCAGGCACTTAGACCACAACACCAGTCCACAACACCATCAGACATGGAGACTTCAAAATAGAACAAGCCAGCAAGATGAGGCAGCCAAGACAGAAAAAAGCATTCCTGACTCCAGAAAATAGTATTCCAAGGGAAAAACCACAACACAATGCAGCCCAACTGAAAGCCAAGTAGCAGATCATAAGAGCTTCATCCTTAACCGCTGCAGCATAAATGAGCTCCATAACACAGAAATGAACTCCACACAGCAAATGAATTCCCTTACAGCAGCATCTGATCTTACAAAATAACAAATATAGTACGGTCCAATCATAGAGATCTTGAAATCACCAAACTGCAATGACTGAGTCAAAGCTTCACCATGCAGATCACCAGCAAAACACAATGCACAAGCTGCAGCTGCTACACTTAGCAAACAGATTTGATCATGAAGACCACCATCCACCTCCATGACTGAAGCAAAAACTACAGAAAACTGCAGCTGCTAGCCAGCAGATCTGATCCAGCTTCGACCACCCCCAACCACCAAAAGGCACACTTCACCAAACAGAGCTGCAACACACACTTGCTTCAGGACAGAGCAGATACACACACTGCACCATCATGACTGAATCACTGCTTCACCATGCAGACCACCAGCAACACACAATGCACAAGCTGCAGCTGCTACACACACATGCTACAGGAAAATAGTAAGGCAACAGACCAGTTAAGGCTCACTTAGCAAACACAACAGACCCCGAAGCACAAAACTGCAGATTTGATCATGAAGACCACCATGAAGATCATGTGCTTCACCTTGAAGACCACCAGCAGATTTGATCCAAGCCGTGAACCTCAGAGTCCAGCCAGCAGATATCAGTCCTAAAAGGCACCTAAAGCACCAGACCTAAGCCGTGCAACCTCACACACCAAGCCAACACAGAACCTAATTCCAGCAGAGCAGAATTCACCAGAAAAACCAGAATTCACCCTTCCCCTCCACCATAAACTAACCATTTCCAAGCCGAATCTCCTGAATGTTGCAAATAATCTGCTGCACTGAGTAACAGCAATCCTGAATGTAAAATTTGGCCCACAATGCAATCCTTGTTTTGATTAATTCACATAGCTCCTCCAAGTGCATTTGTCTTTCACAAAAAATCTTCTCATTCCTGAATTTCCATAACGACCACAATACCGCAAATGGTATAATTCTCCAGATCATATTCAGATTGTTTCTCTACTTGAAGCCCCTCCACCGGTTAAGAATCCCTTCCACTGTTTGTGGGATTACCCAAGTCAATCCCCACCACTGCATCAGATCACACCAAATTCTGCAGGCAAACGGGCACCATATGAGGAGATGAAATACGGATTCAATCCCTTCATTACATAACACACTTAGCTGAGGCTTCTGGTTCCAACACACCAATCCTCTATAGAAAACCAGCAGTTTTTAATCTCCCCTTCCATGCTAACCAAACTAGAAATTGAACCTTAGGGGGAGAAAGATTATTCCATATTAACTTTGTTACCACCAGTTGAGGTGCATGCACCGCCAAAGAGTACAGGGATGAGACAGAAAACTCTGCAGATGGAGATGCCAACCACCCAAGACCATCCTCCCTATCCGAAAGGCCAACCAGATTCTGATCTAAAAAGGTATTCATTCTTGACACAGCAAGCCCCCGTCCAGTAATCAGTCCAAAACTAGGCTGAGGAATACCCAAAAACCCCATCAGACAAGCTAAAAGAAAGCAAAAAATCCCATAAACAATGCAAAAGTATGCACACAGAGAGAGGGAGAGAGAGAAGAACTAATGGATACAAAATACGCAACTTCCAATATAAAAAGGAACTAATGGATACAAAATACCCTACCATTCTCTAATTATTTTCCTCAGTTGTCCCCTTCACAGCATGAAAGAAATGCAAATCAAATTTTTTGTAATGATATTGCTGGCAATTTTGAGGGCAATCATTGGCATCTCAACATCCTATATTTCCAACATGACTTCAAAATCTTACATCTCCATCCATATAATTTATGCCTAAACAATTTTCCCTCTAGTTCTGTTGCTAATAAAGGGTGAGAAAATGACATAAAACATAAAAAGAAAAAATTAACCCATGTAGTTTCCACTGTTTTAGCTTCCCAAATGTGAACATCCCAACTCAAGCAACCCAAAGTTGTATTAGTCTAAGCATAGTGCATATTTAGTAACTTTAGTATGATGAAAAAAATCAAGGACCCAAACTATTGTTTATATTTCCTATACTATTCACAGAACTAAACAGATAATGTAAAACAAAATAGAGAAACATTAAGAATGTTCCGGAAGAGAAAGACTGACCCTTTTTTTACTGAGAGCAGAGTGACCACACCAAAGGTGAAGAACATGAGAAGCATTCCAGAGTGCTCAAAATCGTTCATGTGAGATGGGTTCGAGACACCTTTGACAAAGAACTTGGGGTGCGTAGAATACAAAAGTTCTATGCACATATCAATAAAAGCACCAATTGCTATAATGTAAAGCTCCAAATACTTAAGCCTACCATCACAACCAGGTACCGGATTCCAAACCCTTACCCGAAAGGATTTGGGATTCGATGCATACCGAATCACCGAGCACCAAACGTGCTACATACCAACCAGAAGAAACAATGTTCCTGGAAGAACATGACCCTTGAAAGACCCCATCTTTGTCTCTCTTTTCAAGACTCCCTCTTTCTCTCTCCCTCTCTTCAAACACAAAACCCAGAATTGAATCTTTCTCTAATATCTATTTTCTTGAAAACCAAACAACAGTGAATCTTTACAGGCTCGACCTTTTCTTGGAACCAAACAATCAATTCCTGTTCCAAAGAAAGTCATAATTTTCCATCAAATTACTTCGCTAAAGCACTTTGTTGAAACAATACTTTAAAAATTTATAAAGCACTTTGTTGAAACAATACTTTAAAAATTTATAAAGCACTTTGTTGAAACAATACTTTAAAAATTTATGAAATTGAGGAAGTTTCGTAAACCCTTTCAAAGACTGCACCAATTATCATATCATCTTATCTAATTTCTAGAAAAGTCAAATCAGAGTTTAAATTCAACAATGAAAACACGGATACAAAAAAAGTCAATAACGGAAGCTGGAAAAAGGACCTATCGGTGGCAATATCGTAAATAATAAATAACAAAAAAAGCACAGATCTTCAACCAGTGAAGCCATGAACAGAGCAGTACAGAACCACCATGAACATATATATACATATAGATGGAGAGAGAGAGAGAGAGAGTATTGATGAGTGGTTAAGGGGTGTTGACAGAACCACCATTTAAGATCTACTTCACTATTATCAGTTGCATAGAAGGGGAAGACAGAGAGATACAATGATCCATACCTTGAGGAAGAGGTCAGATGGAGGAAGTTGCAGACAACGCTGAAGGAGCAGATTGATTTCGCGTTGAAGGAGCAGATCGATTTCGCGGGAGAGACGTGTTTGAAGAAGGAGCAGAATACTTTCGCGGGAGAGACGAGTTTGGAGAGCCTTCAATCACTCTCCAATTGAAGCCAGCGGGGAAGGGATGAGGGAAAATAGGAAGCCGTTTAGCCAGCCGATTGGAGCGAGGATTTAGGGTAATATTAGCTAAAATAGCTAACAGGATTAATATACCTCTTCCCTTGGAGTTGCTCTAAGAGGATATTTTGATCATTTTACAATGGAAGATTTGTTCCAAAATAAGTTGTTCCACCTCATTCGGGATAAAATATTCGACATATACATGATAAAAAAAAAAAAAAAAAGTTATAAAATAAGTTGTTTGCATGTATAGTAATGTTATTATAAACCAAAATAGTTGTTATATGCCAACTAAACGCGGTCCAAGGATTGTCCTCTATAACAATGCTATTTTCTTTGGCAATCTCATGAAAATCGAGAAATTCAATGGTACACACTTAAAAAAAAAAATGCATATCATATGTAGTTATGATTTTTGTCACATTTGTTTATGTTTTATTGTAGTGTTGGCTGTCACTTAGTTATGACTTATTACGGTATTAGTTATTATTTAATTATGACTTATTATGTCTTAAGTAATGTTTGGTTATAACCTTCGGTTATAACTGATGTGATGTTGGTTATGACTTAATTATGATTTATTATACCTCAAGTGGTGTTTAGTTATTATTATTGATTATGACACATGTGATGTTGATTATTACTTAGTCATGTCCTATTGTGGTTGTAATTTTGATTATGACTGAAGAAATTTTTAATTAGGTCTAAAATGTATTTTATTATGATCTATTAAATTATGATAGAAACTACCACAACTTGTATATAGTACACCCTTTTTTAGGGGTGTGTATTGTAGTATTCCTCCTTAGAAATATACTCATTAACTTGGAAGAAAAAAAAAAAAAAAAACTTTAATCACTCTAAAAAAATTAAAATTAAAAAAGGTTACAAATATATCAAATGAATTAACTTTTTTGTGACATTAACTTCTTTTTTTTTTTGTTAAATTATTTTTTAAATAATGAACAAGTTCTTTTAACCAACGCCTAAGTACATCTCCAGTAGTCTTGTTTCTTTCACTTTTCGATCATAAAAGTTAGTTTGGAAGCAGAAAACACTTCTCCAGTAGACTCGCTCAAGCTTCGCTAAAATGGTTGAGAATTACAGTAACTCGCCAGGACAAGCGAGGCACTGTTCATGGGCTTTTCAACTTTTTATTAATTTTTCCTTCCCTCATTTCTCATTTTGGCGCAAAAGTGAGCAAAACTTCCGCCAATTGGTCGACCACCCAAAGCTTTTTTGTCCGGCCTTGGTCATCTACTGGTCGACCATCCAAAACTTTTAATAATATTTTTAACAAATATAATTAAAGTAGAGAGTTTGTTGAAATGTATACTTAAAAAGTGATTAATTAAAATAATAAAATAAAATTTTAAATATTTAGTTTAGCTATAGATACTGGAGATGGTCTAAGGGAACGGAGAAAAGTTAAATTAGGCAGAATTGAAGCTTTTAGAAATGGGCGTGGCCAAAGCCCCTATGATTGGAAATAAAATACAACTAGATAGGTCAAAAACATGTAATGAGTGTTAAATCCATTACGTTAGATTGTTAATATAATGGCCCAAAGGTACAATCCACTACCGAGTGTGGAGCATTCTTTGAGAAAAAAATGCTTCATCTATATAATTTTTTTCCTACAAATCTTTTAAATGATATAGTAAAAAGAGATAAATTAATAACTCACACTTCTATACTTCTCTCTTCTTTTAAAACCTTTTAGTCAATCTTATCACATCATTAAAAAAAATTGTACAAAAAAAATGGTGTGAATGTAAACCGTCATTCTTTAAAACCCCCTAGTTGAAATATGGACCACGGCAGGAACAATAAGGACAATTGGATGGCTTAGAATTACATTTTTGTTATTGCTACGTATGAAACCATTATAATCTGAGGGATGTTTTGCATCTAGTTAAAAAAATTTTATATATATATTGTCTTTAATGGTATTTTTTTAAAATTATGTCTAATTTTTTTACTTTTCAAGTATGTCTTGCGTAGACAAATCTAAAAAAAATTCATGAAAGACAACAAAAAAAAAAAAAAAAAAAAAAGAGCCAAAAAGTCATTTTCATATTTTTTGTTTTCAAAATTTAATTTAATTTAATTTATTTTTTTTAACTTTTTCGATGTGTCTAATAGAGTAAAACTCAGAAGTGTGAAGTTTTTTGAAAATTTATTATTATTATTATTATTATTATTATTATTTTACTGTAAACGATAAAAAAAAAATTAGCAAAAAAAATGACTAAAAAAGTCAACTCCAAACATCTTATCCTTGTCATTTTAGGCCAAGTTTGGGAAGTTTAGAATAAGTGCACTTTTTGACTTTTCTTGTATTATGTGTAGAAAAAGTAGAGAGGAGATGTTGATTAATGTGACCCAAAAAAGATAAAAAGATGAAATAAGTGCACTTATATTGGGATGCCAAACTTGGCCTCACATTGATAAATTTTCACCGTAACAAGCATTCTTCTTTTTAATTCTTAAAATATGATGACCGAAGTAAAGAAAAGAAAAAAAGAAAAGAAAAGAAAAAAAGAAAGAAAGAGAGAAAAAGGAAATGAAATCACCTACATACTTTTCACTTTTTATGAAAAATTTCAATTAAAAGAAATTAATTTCTACTTTTTTTTTTTTTTTTAAGCTAGATCAAACCGATGTAAAGAATTTTAGCAGTGGTTGTGCAACATCTGGTAAATTGGTCTGGATCAATTCAAACTGTAAGTATTTTATCGTTAGGTTTATTTTTCTGAAGGGACCGTTAGATTTCAGTTCTACATGATTAAGTATTAAATACAATTCGATTCATGGATTAGTTTCTGATTCCATCTCATTCTAACATTAATGAAAGAGTTATGTTAGGGACTACGAATAAATTACTAAATATTCTATCAAACCTTTCACATGGGTGTGGGACCCACATAAATCACATGGGTGTGGGTCTCACACTTATTTGAAATGTTTTGTAAAATATTCAATTCATTTGGGGTCTATAGTATTTTTCTTAAAATTAATGCTTGGGCGCACTAAAAGGGAGCACTAATGAGCTGACTCCCCTTGACGTGATGGTTCTCTCTTTTTTTTTTTTTTTTTAAAACATTTTCCAGCTCATTAAAACTGTTAGTGGTGTGTTTTTTAGTGGTCTCAATCAGTTCTGTTTCCTTAATGAAACCTTCACGGATTGTATTTATAAGACAATTTCTCTTTGCATGGAGATATATGTATTTATGTATACAGTTGTGATTTGTGGCACTAAATTTCCTGGCACCAATGGCACTAATTTCTATATCAGGTAAAAAAAAAAAAAAAAAAAAAAAACAAACAGGAAATTAGTGCCATTAGTGCCAGGAAATTTAGTGCCACAAATCATTTTTCTTATGTATATATAGTTAATTTATTGGGTGAATATATATAGTTAATTACGAAATAAAAATAATAAACTTAATTATACAAACTTTTATAAGAATCTAAAGAGCACGTTTGGTATCATAATAGGTTGAAAGCTCATTAGGCTTAGTCTAATTGGCTACCATGACTCTCAAAAATTTAGTTTCAAGGGAAAGATTGTTGGTTCAACTCTTTTTAGGAGAAATTGAATCAAGAGATAAGCACTTGGTGTAGGAGTCATCAAATGGCCCGTGGGCAAAAAAACTTGATATTGCCCAACCCATCCTATGACTTGTCCTAGCCCGCTTTACTGTCCAGCCCATTTTATCCCATAGAAGATCATTTACGGCTTTGAATAAAGGTTTGAAATTTGAGCCCACCCATGAACCCGGCCCGTATAAGCTTGCATGGGTAAATCCAACCCAACCATCCCATCAACCCGACTTAAACTGTCCCGTTCAAAATAAATAAATATTATCCAAAAAAATAATACTGTTAAATTCAATTTTAATCCATTAAAATCAATATTGTTCCATTAAAAAAACATTTGACAACCCATATTATCCTTATAAATTGTATTTAAAAAAATATATACAAAACATAATTTGTTAAAATTGAATTTGACAATGACTAGTGATATCTTCCTAATTCTTTATATATAATATTGTCATAATTTGTTAATTTGGTAAATTTAAATTTGGTTGTTTTAATAGTATTAATTAATTTGATCATATGAATTATTAAAAAATAAAAAAATAAATGTGTATAACTTAATAATATAAGTATAATAAAAAAATGTGTAACTTAGTTCAATTTGACCTTGCCCCGTAAGATTTGGGCTTACGGGTGAGACATGATTTTATTTATTTTTTAAATAAGTCCGACCCGTACTACCTCATTGGCTAGTCAAAACTCAAAAAAACCCATTAATATATATAGGACGTTGACACAATAGTTGTAACGTCCCCACATTTATTATCCAAAATTTTTACCAAGTTACTTATTAAGGTCCAGTTACATAATACAATTGTGGAAACAAAAGGATAAAATAATAGATATTAGTGCTCTCTCTCGTATTATACAAATAATAAATTATATGAGTACATGATGAATAGCTAACATGAACAAAAATATATTCCCTTTCCAAAACATAGACACTTCACCAACAATATATATATATATATATAAACCACCACAAAGTAACTCATTGATTCTTTGTCGATGCCTCCGACTCAGCACCTAAAATGTTGTTAAACAACATAGATGAACACAAAAGTCTAATAGGGATTTACAATGATTTTAAACAATAACTCCTTATAGATAAAAATGATCATGATACTCAATGTTATAAGTATATAAGTAAGGTGTCTTTTGTATATAATCAACATACGCATACTTACATATATCTTTCAAAAAGGATCCGTTTTTAGTACCACCGCGTGTCTATTACATTCCACATGTCATTCAACAATGTAACATCTTAATATACTCTCACATTTATTGGTCTCAGCACGGAAAGTAATTGGACATCTTTCAACCTATTTGAAAATACCGACTACAAGAAGTCACCAAAACAGTCCCACATTTTCCGTCTTCACACGGATAGGCAGTTGGGCACCTCAAACAAGTATCTTTCCACATTTGTTGTCCTCACACGACCGAGCATGTGGACACCTCAAAACATTTTCCATATTTATCGTCCTCACATGATCGGGCACGTGGGCACGTAAAAACATTTATTTTTCCACATTTATCGTCTTCACACGACCAGACATGTGGACACCTCAAAACATTTCTACGTGGGTACTAATACAATGCACAACATTCTAAAATACACAATTAATGTACATACATAACATTCAGGACCTATTCCATACAATCAACCCCATACTTTACCCAATGCCAAAGTCTAATATTAACATCGTAGATAACGCAAACCATCAAAATCAAACAATAAAATTATCAACATATCATCAATATCTCCCTAACATTTCAATTCCCAACGTAACTCATAATTTCTTAGAAACATTGTTGAATAGTTCAACTAGATCTTGACTTTAATCACCACGAACATAATCCATTAGTTAGTTAAAAGTCTTAAATCATCAACCTTCACGTAATCCCATGTCATAAAAGCCATTTGCTTATCTCTCAAAGGTATTTCCCATTCACAATAATTAGTTTGATTCTATAATACAAGAGTTAATTCCAATCTCATTCTTCATATTATTAAGTCAATCAAATAATTAAGGCTATTTATTTAAAATATCAAAATCAAGTTTCATTAATATCAAATTCTCAAAGTCAACTTTAAAACATAAGATTTATTTTTGGATTCAAAACCTTAACTCACATCTATATGCCTTTCACAAATTATCCTTTCAAACTATGATTTTATGCAACAACAACAACAAAAAAAAAAAAAAAAAAAAAGAAAAAGAAAAAGAAAAAATTCTAGTAAGATATTGAAGAGAATAGAATCAAAAAAATCTCTACCTCAAGTAAGAAGAGGAGAATGCTCGAAAATTTGACGTTGACAAAAACATGATTCGCTCAAATTAAAAGGAAGCTCTCGCCATGCTCTATATTTTGATATATGGAACTAGGGTGAGATTCTTAGTGGATGTAGATGAAATCCAAGCTTGAAAGCTTAGGATTTTCGAAAATGGAGGAAAAAGAGAGAAGAGAGAGAGAAAGTGTAAAAGATTTGACCAAAAAATAATTTTTGTGAAGATCAGATCCCGAACATACCACTTGAGCAGTGAAACAAGCATTTGAGCGTTAGAGACACAAGACCGCTCGAGCAGGAAAACCTTTGCTCGAGCATACAACTCAAACTCCCAGAATCTTAGACCGTGCAAGAAACAGACTGCTCGAACGGACTAACCTGCGCTCGAGGCAACATTACCACCTCTCAGAAACTTGGACTGCAGACAAAGTATTGGACGGTTCGAAAGATCACTCAAGCGAAAAAACCTTCACTCCAGTGAAGAGGAAAATCTCAGAGTGCTACAACCTTCCCATTTTAGGAAATTTCGTCCCCAAAATTAAAGATATACCCAAACTCGAAATGAGGAATAACAAAAGAACTACACCATCTACAAGGAGCCTATAACTTCTTGGATCCCCAGTCCAACACCTCAGTATCCCCTAGACCCCTTGAGTGACAAGATCAACAAGATGAAGTGAGTCACTCCCAACTTGTCTACTATAATAAAAAGGAAACTGGCAAACCAAAACAGAATCCTCCACAATGTATAGGTTTTGGAACAACGATCCTAACAAAAGGTTATGAATATCTCTATGACCATACAACTCTAAGAGTCCACGATGCAAGGATCCCGCAAGGAGGACGTCCACTCCCATACAAACATGTTAGCCACGCCTTAGTATGCCCACATTTAGCAACAACTGAGTATTTAGAATCTCCAAAACTCAAGATGGTACCACACTCACAACTAGAAGCTCTTCCTCGGCTTCACCAAACAAAACCCAATTCACAAGGGTAGTTCCCCGGCTCAATAGCCTCAACAACTCTAACCTATTCAAAACACGACATGGATAATCTTGGTAATCAACATCTTAAAACTCGAGGCTAAATCCACCTTCACAACAAAAGACTCATAATCAATTCTCACAATAGAAAGGAACTTACATGGAAACTTGATTAAAAAAATAGTATTATAACACAACACGTTTAAACAATACTAGTTTGTCAAAACAAAACGTTCAACTACACAATTATCAATCTATACTCCAATCATTGAATAAGCCAACTCTACCAAGTTAAAGAATTAACTACTTATCATGGTAAAAATTTTCCATTATCTTGAAAACACCCTCTTGAGTACAAAACATTGTTAAAAGAAGTCTCAACTCACCTTGTACTTAAAAAAAAAATAAATGAAGAATTTCATACCCAATTTAAAGTTCAAAAGTTTTATAAACATTTTCTGGGAGCCATCAAGTGTATTTATATATGCTATGTCTTTGATTCCAATGCCACAACATTAGGAAATTCATTTTCATAACCTTTTTCAACATTATCACCGGTGACCCCAATCGTCACCTAAAAATCACCCATTACTATTGGGTAATGCCAACATTCAATCTTAGATTCTATTATAACAATAGTTCACAAAACAACAATCGCATTAAGAGACGATAGTGCATAGACATTCTTATAAATCCTGGAAATCTCATGCAATCGCAAGTATTATCGCCATTAACAATCACACGTTATCACATCACACTCATATTGCTCAAGATTCCATCTCCCTATCCGACTCAAAGGGTTTTCACACATACCCACACGAAATACCGCACTCACACAAGAAAAAATTTGTCACTTTAGAGTGTATTCCCAAGCACTCCTTAACTACACGATTCCTCGCCCAAGTTCACAACAATTTCTTAGGTGACTCCACGTCGACCTCCCTCCTGATACTAATCAACCAACTCATAACCTCTTAATATTTTACATCATGCGCTGACGTTTATCTAACATCATTCACCTTGATATAGGGTTCATTACACAGTTTCACACATCCTTCAAGTCCGAGATGAACTTTTCAAGACTATTTACAATAAGGCTATCGACCCTAAACATTTCTCTCCTTAGAGACTCAATCATATCACTTCCATTTTTCCCAGTCAATTTCACTATGATAAGCAGATTTAATGGCAATTTAAATATCTCCTAATACCAATCAATTGACACCATTAACTGTTGACACATCGCACTCAAACATCAATAGGTTCCCAACACCGATCACCCATACATGGGGTTCAACATCCACATACTTACACCTCACTTAAGTCCATACTGGACTCCTCAAACTAGCCACAACAAGGCTACACTCTCTTCGAACTTTCTCCCTTTAAGGACTCACAAATCTTTACATACATCAACTCATGAAACAATAACATATTCACAATAATGCTAAATTACCAATCCCAACAATGACTTCTCAGTTCAAGTAAATTCACAAACCATCACTAGCCTGACTTACTGGGTTTAAACTACCAAAATACATGCACACAACATTTGCAGGCACAAGGCCCCACATTTAATAACATAACACTACAACGCCAAAGCAATCAAAACATTATACTAATCTTCAATAACATCTTTACCTCAGTCTACACTACTGAAACAGGTTTTGTCGACGTTGAGGGCAACGACACCTAACATGACCCAACTGATTAGGCACAAAACTGCAATAAGTATTAAAGAAATTAGTATTCAAGAATAGATTCAAAAAGAATAACATGAAAGATGTAAAAATCTATATAGTGACGATCTCATAAAATTTTGACACAAAGATAAAAGTGTAGCTAAATTAGACCTAATCGACCCTAATAAAATAATTAAAGTAAAACAAATGGTATATACTTATAATGATATATAAGAATTCAGAAAAAGAGAGAAGATCTCAAACAAAAAGGTCCAATCAGAGATAGTAATAGTCCACATAGGAGTCCAGACTTTATCATTTTTAACAGAATACAGAGTGCCTTATAGTTCTTCAAAATGAACTGTAAAAGTGGATACTGGCAAATCAAAATGGATAAAGAACTACTAATAGTCTTTAGTGCGCTACAAGGACATTATGAATGGCTAGTAATGCCATTTGGGTTAAAAAAATGAACCTCAAATATTTCAAATAAGAATGGATAACATCTTTAAAAAACTAAATAATATTTGTCTTGTATATATAAATGATATTTTAATTTTTTTTCTAGATCTACAGAACAACATAAAATAGATATCAAAATAATAATAGAAAAATGTAAAGAACATGGAATAGTATTAGGTGAAAAGAAATGTGTGTATACACAAGGAAATAGAATTCTTAGGACTTGAAATCAAGATAGGATCAATAAAAATGTAAAGTCGTATTCTCGAAAAAAAATTAACAAATTTTCTGATAAAATCATGGATAGAAAACAATTAGAAAGAATTTTAAGATGTTTAACTTATGCCTCACATTTTATAAAAGACTTGACTAAAATAAGAAAACCTTTACAAAATAAGCTAAAAAGGATGAGAGTTGGACTTGGAACTCAACCGACTCCACTTTAGTAAAATTATTAAAAGAAAAATGTAAAGATTTGCCTACCCTAACTCTTCCTAATGAAAATGATGAGCTAGTGCTAGAAATGGATGCAAGTAACAATGATTGGAGTGCGGTATTAAAAATAAAGGAAAATAATTAGCTATGCAGGTATTGTAGTAGAAATTTTAATAAAGTTGAATGTAATTATCCTACCATGGAAAGAGAATTATTAGCCATAATAAAAAGAATAGAAAAGTTTTTAATATTTTTGGTGCCAAAATCGTTTTTAATAAGAACTAATTGCAAAGACCTACTAGGCTTCGTCAATAAGAATTTATCTAACATGCAAGCGCAAGAAAAGCTTTTACAATGACAACTCTAATTAAAACAATTTACCTTTGATATAGAACATATTAATGGTAATAAAAATAGTTAGTAGATACTCTAACTCAAGAACTTGTAGATGACATCCACATCTACAAGGCTTACACTACTAAAGAAGGAAACACTCTTGGCAGAGATTTAAGAAGTGCTAGATTTGGTAACACAAGACAGAACTAAAATTATAAGAAAAATGCAGGCAACATAGAAGAGTCATTCTGTGAATGAGCTCATTAGGACAACCCATTTAGTTACCAAAACCTTTTTACAACTAGAAGTATTATATTTGTTTTGCAACTCCCCTATGACATCCAAGATAAAATAAGAAAACGTACTTTTGTTAAGTTATTTCTAAAATGGTATGAAGAAAGTGTCACATATCTGGGAACTTAGTGGTGGTACTTCAATGAACGGACAACCTTGTACAGTTATAGAATGTTAAAGGTTTCATTCGATCCAGACAAGGTCAGCAACCCAAAATATCCTCTAGTTCAAATGTGGAAATTGGGAATTGTCAATACATTCGACATTCCACCTCACCCACAGAGTCCCATGTTCGCTTAGCTCACCAATTCCAATAATTCATGTTCAAGAGAATTTATGTGGTCTATAAAGCATATCCAAACATGGCACCCATCACATTTAGAATTGTCCAAACGAAGGTAAAGGAAGAATGTTTAAATGTAGCTCATTATCTGATATAAGTCAAAGACAAAAATGACATGATCACCTACAAATGTGATTGGTTCAAAGATTGAGAAACACCTTTTATAATAGATCCAACGGAAGTAACGGCAAGACGATTTTTCATAATATCTCATGAAATTACATAATTAGCAAGGGTTGGGTTTAAATTTGTTCATTATGGAAGGTTCATTATAGAAGGACCACCTTTGCAGTAACACCATCCTTGGTAGAAAAAAATAATTGTTCTAGGATTGCCTTATGAATCAGTATACAATTACTTAGAATAGGTAGATTTTGGAAGATATTTATCTGAAAGGCGATGTAAAGTTTTGGAAAAATATCTGATGGAGCAAGATCTAGAAGGATGTGATGAAATGTTTAAAGAACATGACGAGAGTTATGATCTTATTGATATCATGAGTGATGAAGGGATATGAAATTTAGAGAATGCAATGGATTGACAAAACCATGGGCAGTTTAGTAAAACGATGGGCTAAAGAGTATGTCTTCATGTGACTACACCACCAGGTGTCTCTTGTTGATAAATAATGTGGATCACACAACCTGCTTGCTTGTATTTTTTGTTTACTAGCAACAATAAAATATAATATGTAAAATATTTTATGTTTATAGATTAGGTTGAAGTCCAGACTTGAAGTCCACAAGGTGCCTATATAAAGGCATTAAAGGAAAGAATGAGAGGACACAAATTACTTGGAGTATACTTTAGACGAAGAAAGAAGTCTGGTTCATAGGTCTTCTTAGAGCAAATAATACTCTAGCAATCTAATAGTCTACAGGCACCCCTTTCTTTGTAAATCATTGTTCAATAAATAAAAAAGTTTTTCATTTCTAGAAACGAGTGTGTTACTACTATATGTCAAGTTATTGATCTTAGGTCTCTTGCATAACTAAAGAAGCAGTTTCTGAAGTTACGGTTTGAGGTAGGAAACGAAACAAATCTGTGCTGAGCCTGATCTAATGAAGGAAAGGTTGTATTGCGATTTTGGTTTAAAGTCAACCTATTTATTGTTTTGAATCCGGAATTTCCTTGTTTTATTGGTTGTTCAACTCATTTTCATCTTATTGTTTGTTGGGTTTTGTTATTGGGAGTTTTGGTTGAGTTTGAAACAGGTTTGGAGGTTAGTTTTCAAAATGTTGTTACCTAGAAATTTTCCTGTCCGCTCGAGCGACCATTCGTACGCTTGAGCGGTCTTTTGTAGTCTGCAAAACTACTGGGAGTTTGAGTTCCTTGCCCGAGCAGTCATTCTTGCGCTCAAGTGAACTTTTACAAGTCTGAACTACTAGGAGGGGTGCATTGTTTGCTCGGGTGGTGTCTTTGTTGTGTATGGTCGCTCAAGCGATCCGCAAGTATATCAGTCCGAGGAAGTCACTTTTTGGATCACTTTTTCACATTTCTCTCGCTCTAAACACTCCAAAATCTTAGATCTTCTCTCTCTCTCTCTCTCTCTCTCTAGAAAACCATCTTTGAACCTCAAATACACCTTGATTTAGTGATTTCTCAACCATTGTCTTTTGGGAAAAAGAGTAGAGCACACCTAGGGTTTCGTTTTAATCAGAGAAGTTTGTGTTTTCGACTCCCTCGAGTTCTACCCATCTTTCCTTTGAGTCTTCTTCTTTAAGGTAAGGATTACTTTAACTCCTTTTATGATTTTTAACTTAGTTATTTGTCTTTTAAAAATGATATTGTGATTTGAGGATTTTGACAAAAATCTAGGATTTGGTTGGAAATCAAAAGAGGGATTTCCAAAACGGGTTCTTCAATATCTTTATAGATTTGTAAAGGTGGTTGAGTTGTGATAAAATGGTGGATTTTAATCCTTGGGGTTGATTTTTTAAAAAATGGGATTTTTCCCTAATTTGTGAACATTTGAATTTGTGAAGAGAAAATGGAATTGATGTTGGTTTTATGGAATTGGAAAGATAATGATGATGGTTGTGGAGTTGGATATGAATTATCACTCATATCTTGAAATGTTAGATGGTATATCTTTATTAGAAATTATTTATCTGTTTAGAGATATCTGTTTTGGGCTATTGGTGAAGGATAGCTATGATTGTTGTAGAAATTGTATAACAATTAGGTGACTTGAAACTTTTTCTCATCCATTTGCATTGAGCATTGTAACATATTTAACACGTTGAAAATGTATACAGTTTTGAGAAAAATGGTGAATGCCTTAGTGAATTTGGATAGGAGTGTAGTCGTAGTATTAAGTTGGCCTGTGTGGCCTTGGTGAAAATCCAGAAACCCGCGTGGATAGGTGCCGAGCCTTCAAATTAGTTCCGATAAAAATGGTAATTGGTAGTGCTTGTAGCCTACTTGCAGACACATCCTAGAGATTCCCAGTGTTGTATCCACTGCCCTGTTTTCTATTGTAAAGCAAATGATTTTATGAACTGTGATATAAACTTGGCATTGCATGGTTTTGGAAAGAGATATGAAATGTTTCGGCGTGGGCAGTGCATATGTATTAACCTTATAACTCTATTAAGATTCATATACTATGTTAGAGTATCTTTACTGGACTTTGACTCACCCTATGTAGAAAACCATTTTCAGGTGCTGAGAATATGTCTTCACCAAGGCAGTAGCTTGGGAGGACTAGGAGCCAATAGCTTCACTTTTTCTTATGGTTGCATCTATTTTTGTACAAGCCTAAGACTTTATTTGTATTGAGTTTAAAGTCACTTTTGTTGTATCCAAGCACTGTCTTGGAATGTTGTAGCCATCAGGGCATTTATTTATCTATTTTAGCTTTTATTTCATATCTTTTGTTTATAACACATGCTATAGATTCAGGGTTAGGGCTTATGAATATATAAATGCATATGTTACCATTTTGTACAGTTGAAGTATATAAATGGAAGGACTTTATTCTCGGATTATGATGTTGTTTAAACAATCATTACTCTCAGTTTATTGTAATTATTTCATAGCGTTACAACTTGGTATCAGAGCTACTGGGTTTGAATACCTTGGGATCGTGAAAAGTGGTTATTATCACAATGGGTTCCCTTGCTAGATGATATTAGGAATAAACCTGGTATGCTATGTAATAACATGCTTATGTGACTAAGTGGGTATGGAATTTAATTTCTAAGATATTGATTGGGTCCACAAGTTTCTAGAGGTCCTGTTAGAAGAGCACTTGACCATTGCTACTTCTAACTAGAACTCTGGCAATGTCGTGGGACAATCATTATCTAGAAAAGAAAGTTCATATGTGGTTATGTGACTACGTGCTTATGTGGAGTGAATTAATTGTTATCCATCGCATTATGACGCGAGTGAGTTAGCTTCAGCACATTTATAAATGTGTTAATCTGTGTTACCTTCATTAGAATGTCAGGATGTGGATGTGGTGGTGGTAGATGTGGTAGGCCTAGATGGCAGGAGGTGTCGTAATCAGATGATATTTCGGCACAAAAGGAAGGGGTTGGTTAGACCAATGTGGCCGAACTAGTTAGTTAGCAAGCCATCGGCACTTTAGCCAATGAGATGAATGGAGCCTTGCGGGAATCCATGGACATTCTAAGAGTTGAGAATCAAGTCCAGGCCCAGGTTACAAAAGCAGGGCCGTCGTTTTTGAAGAGGGAGTTCTTCCGATCTAATCTGGATGAGTTTTTGGGAGATCCGAAGGTTCCACTGAAAGCGGATGAGTGGTTAAAGAAAATGGTGAAGACGTTTGAGATGCTTGGCATCGAGGACGATGAGTTGAGAGTGACTTTGACATCCTTCCAGCTAAAGGGAGATGTAGGTGAGTGGTGGAATTTATGCAAGGGCGCATTGGGGAGACTTGGGAGGCTTTTGTCAATGTCTTCCAAGACAAGTTTTTGCCTCCCACTGTTAGGGAGAAGTTAAGGGAGCAATTTTTGGAGCTCAAGCAGCTTAATACATCGGTGATTGAGTTTGAGGCTGCCTTCACTAGTCTGTCGAAGTTTGCACCTGAACTAGTAGTAACGGAGGAATGCCGTTGTTTGGAGTTTGAGAAGAAGTTGAGGACTTGACTCCTTTTCAAGGTGGCTGCGTCCATGATTAGGGATTATGGTCGTCTTGTAGAGGGGACGGCTCACTTAGAGACCGTGATTCAGACTGAGGAAGAGAGGATAAAGGGCTCCAAGCAGAGGAGTCAAGAAGTTCAAGGGGGAGACTCGGGATAGTAAGAGGCAGAGAGGTTCCAACCCACAGCAATCCTAGGGAGCACAGTCTAGGTCCACTTTTCCTATATCGAGTTCTGGGTCAGTGAGAGGTGGTCATGGTGAGATCACTTACTTTAAGTGTGGTCAGCTAGGCCACAAGTCTGTAGTTTGCCTGTAGAGGGGAGGAAGACAACCGTTTGTAGCGCCTTTGGCTTGTTTTCAGAGCCAGAGTTAGGGGAGAGGACAACCACCTACCTGTTACCAGTGTGGGTAGTCGGGGCACTTGAGGAGGTTTTATCCTCAAGCAGATGGCACACCTGGTGAGTCTGGTTCGAGGCAGACATAGAGTCATCAGCCTACACCGTCAGCACAAGCCTCGAAGGCCAATTAGGGAGCCTCTTCGGCTCAGTTAGTGTATTAGACTCATACTCTGAGGGGTGAGCAGGTAGAGTAAAGAACTACAGGGTGTGTGTATGCTGTTACTACATTCGCGTCAGCATTGGGGTTAGGAGTGGCTCGGTTAGCATATCCACTTAGGGTAGAGTCGCCTATTAGTGGTGAGGTTATGTTAGACTAGGGGTGTCGGGGTTGTAAGATAGAGGCTGTTGGTCGCCGATTTCCTTTTGCTTTTGTGTTGATTGACATGTCGAGTTTTGATGTTATTTTGGGCATGTATTAGTTGTTATCCTATCGGGCCAATATAGACTGCTACCGTCAGAGAGTTATAGTGTGCATTTCGAGTGGTGGTTATTTTTATTTCTTGGGAGATCGAGTTGATAGGGCCTTGTTGCAGTATGTGATCCGTGTGGTCAGGGCGTACTTAGACTCTTTCTTGCTACATTCTTGGGTGTTGAGAGTGATGTGGTCCGAGTTGAGTTGCCGAGGGTAGTTTGTGAATACCTGGATGTCTTTCCCGAGGATCTCACTAGTTTACCACCTCATCGTGAGATTAAGTTCTCTATTGATTTAGTGTCTGGTGAGCCAGTTGAAGGTTCAACTCCAAGAATTGCTAGATAAGGGTTTATCTGCCCTAGTGCTTTACCTTGGGAAGCACCGGCTCTCTTTGTCAAGAAGAAGGATGGTACGTTGTGACTTTGTATTGATTACTGGAAGTTGAATTGAGTAACTGTTAAGAACAAGTACCCACTGCCTCGTATAGATGACTTGTTTGACCAGTTGAAGGGGTTTTGTTGTTTCTCTAAAATAGACTTGAAATTGAATTATCACCAGTTGAGAGTGAATGAGGAGGATATCCATAAGACGACATCTTGTACGCGGTATGGCCATTATGAGTTTCTAGTAATGCCTTTTGGGCTAACCAACGCAGCCGCTTTGTTTATAGATTTAATGAATTGGATCTTTCATGAGTTTGTAGACCGTTTTGTAGTTTTCTTTGTGGATGACATTTGATCTACTCACCTCTGAGGAGGAACATAAGGAACACTTGTGGATTGTACTTGAATTGCTTAGAGCCCACAAATTATATGCTAAGTTCGGGAAGTGTGAGTTCTTGTTAAAAGAGGTGAAATTCGTAGGCCATGTGGTATCTAGGGAATGAGTAACTGTAGATTTCTCTAAGATTGAGAGAGTGCAAGATTGGGAACAATCTAAGAATGCCTTTGATATATGGAGTTTCTTGGGGTTAGTCGGGTATTACCAACGTTTTGTGAATGATTTCTCTATATTAGCCTTGTCGTTGACTAGACTGACGAGGAAGGGACTTAAGTTTGTGTGGGATGAGACTTGTGAGAAGTCATTTCAAGAGCTTAAGGTCAGACTTACCACTGTTCTAGTGTTGATTATTCCAGAGAGGAGTTTGGGCTATTCTGTGTATTGCGATGCATCTCAGGAAGGTTTGGGCTGTGTTTTGATGCAAGAAGGGAAGATAGTAGCTTATGGCTCCCGGCAGTTGAAAACACATGAGAGAAACTATCCTACTCACGACTTAGAACTAGCAGTTATGATCTTTGCTTTGAAAATCTAGAGGCATTATCTTTATGGTGAGAGATTTGAAGTATTCTCCGATCACAAAAGTTTGAAGTACCTGTTTTCATAGAAAGATTTAAATTTGAGGTAGAGAATATGGATGGAGTTTATGGAGAATTATGACTTTGAGTTGTACTATTAGTAGGGGAAAACAATATAGTGGTCGATGCCTTGAGTAGGAAACCCATTAGTAGTGTAGCTATTATTGCCATCCGGGAATGAGAGATGTTGGGCACTGTTGCCTAGTTCGACTTGCATCTTGACTAGTCTGTTGAGTCGATAGCCTCGTTTACTATGGTTGCACAACCTACACTTGTGAACCGAGTTATAGAAGCACAACGGGGTGATCACGAAGTAGAATCCATCTGGGAAAAGATATCTAGTGGGAAGGTGGAGAAGGGCTTAAACATGCATTCTGACTCCAGTGTTAGATATCTTGACTGTTTTTTCGTGCCGGAGTCTTGTAGGGAGGAGATACTCTGAGAGTTAAATCATTCGCGCATTACGGTACATCTGGGAGGCACAAAAATGTATCACGACCTTAGTCGTCAGGTTTGGTGGAGGGAGATGAAGAGAGATGTAGCCTTGTTTGTTTCGAGGTGCCTTACTTGTCAATAAGTGAAGGCTGAGCATTAGAGGCCAACGGGTTTGTTGCAACCCTTGCCTATAGCCGAGTGGAAGTGGGTGCATATCACAATGAATTTTGTTGTGGGTCTTCCGAGGACTCAACGGGGTAATGATATCGTGTGGGTGATAGGTGATCGGTTAACCAAATCAGCACACTTTGTACCTATGCGCACAAGTGACTTGGTAGATTATCTTGTGTAGACACTCCATTTTGACTGCCCTTAAGACCTGGGCGCCTCAGGTTGAACACTCGATAATGAAAAGTTATGCTGTACAATCGTTCAAATTTTTCAGCAAAAGACTTCAATTTTTGAGCTTCTAATCCCAACCTTACACCCCATTTTGACCAAAACTATTTTAGACCTACCCTTTTTTTCAAAATATTTTTCCAAATGCTTCTACGATGTTCCGAGGCTTGCATTTTGTTTAAAATATTGCACTTTTCGGTCAATCGATTAAGGACAAAGTGGAATTAAATGAAAGGGAAGTGAACTATTTGAAATTTTTTTAAAAACATCTTATTTACAGGTTTGGAGTTGAAGGAAATAGAAGGGGAGGGAAGAAAACTAGTTAGGCAAAAGATTGAGCATCAAACCGTTAAGAGAGAAATGAGTAGTCTTCACCAAATTAGGCATATCTCTTTGTACACTTAAAATTTAGATGTGAGGCCACCACCATTGGAAAGTAAACTTCTGGGGATTCAATTTAGACTCAATAATCATCTACAACCGAGTTCGGATGAGTGAGATATGGCTGTTTGAAGTTGGGCATCAATCCATTAAGAAAGAAATTAGCAGCATTAACTAAATTAGTCATATCTCTTTGTACACTTAGAATTTAGATGTGAGGTCACCGCCATTGGAAAGTAGACTTCTAGGGCTTCAAGTTCGACTTAAGAATCACTTGCAACCGAATCCAGATGAAGGAGATATGCTCGTTTGAAGTCGGGCTTGAGAGCACATTTTTGTGGCCGACCGGGTAGTTTTTGGTGGCCGGTCGTCCCACACTTGGCTGGCTAACCAGGTGTCTCGGGAGGTGGATATTTTGATGCCAGTTGTCCTCCCCATTTGCATGCCTTGCACCAGCTATCTCTATACAGATATTTATGACAGAAGAAGCTGTTTTTCTATATATAGATGACCACCCCTCTTGAAATTAAGTTAGAAAAAATTCCTAAAGGACCAAAACTTGTAAAACACATTCTTTCTCTATCTTGTAACCTACACACTCTCTCTCTACACTTCCTAAACCAAAAATTTAGCTCTTCTTGCTGAGGTTCTTGAGCTCAAATCTTAGCCCTTGGGAATGAGAGCTTGTTGGTTTGTCAACAAAGGAGTTACCTCTTTTGAAGAGGTATAATTTTGAGCATCTCTACACTACTTCTTTTCTCTCTTTCCTTGCTATTTTTGTATTGTTTTTACACTATTTTTATATGCTGAAACTTGTGGCTTAAAGCTATCAAAGGTGGAGGGGTTAACCACCTTTCTTTGAACCTTGTTTTCTAAGCTTTTACCCTTGTGTTTTCCATTTCTTTCTCAATTTTTTCCCAACTTTTTACCACTATTTTTCAGATTTTTCAGAGGCTAAAAATGTGGTTTTGAGGTTCAAAAAGTGGAGGGGTTAGCCATCGCTCCTTAGGCTTTCTTACTAGCTTCATTTCTCCATTATTGTAGCTTACTTTTTCTAGCTTTTCCATGTAAATTGCAGCACTGTTTTGATGAGTTTTAGGACTATTTTAGTGTGTGTATTTCATTGATGCTCTATATAGTATGCTTGTAGTATAGTGGTCTTCATAGGTTTGATAGTTTAGGACTTAGATACCAACCTATTTGAGTTGATAGCATTTATTTTATGGCTTAAATATCTCTGCACTCTCCCTTCTTTCATGGTCTTTTATTTATTTATTTGAGAGTTGTTTCAAACGAGTGTTGTTTAAGCTTGAGAAAGAGATCCTTCCATGCTTAGGCCTTGCTTGTCATTCCTTAAAAAAGCCAAAAAGTCAAAAAGTCAATATCCTATTTAAGTCACATCACCTCTCTATCACATCATTTCAAATCCAACCCATATCCAGCCTATATTTCATAAAAAGTCAAAAAGTACACTTATTTAGAACATCCCAAACAACCCCTTAATGGTTTAATCTCTTCGGAGATTCATTACCAAGACAATACATCTCTCTCATGCCCAAAACAACTTCTTGTTTGACACTTCTCTCCATTTAGTGGACTTAATTATCATTCTTGGACTAAAATGACTAATGAATGGAAAGGTAAGTAAAAAAGGCAATAAAATTGGACTAAAATGGTACAGGATAAAAAAATCAAGTTGGGTTCAATCGAACGTTAATTGAACTCATTGAGTCTTGAGTCATTTCATACCTTTTAGTGATGATAATGGTTCAAGAATCAATATCAACCACTTCCCTTGATCAATTCCATGATAAGGAGGATGTTTTGTTGGTATTTTATTTTCACTCATTGAACCTTTGTCCAATCGAGTCATGGATCATCATGCAATAAGCTTGCGGCCATTGATGATTTGTGAACCGATTCTATCACTCCCTTGATTTGTTTCATGATAGAGAGAGACAGAGAGGACAAACATCCTCTGGAAACACTCTGTTTCTGCTCTGTTTCTTTTCTGATACAGCAGGGCAGTATCAAAAATAATGGTCGGCCGGCCACCCTTGGAATCCAGCCGACCACTTTCCCTGGCCGGCCGGCCATCTCTTTTCAGCCAGGCAGTGTCATTTTCCTGCAAAAACGGAGTAGAAGCTAAGGCAAAAACAGAAGTATTTTCTGTAGACAGAATAGTTCTGGCAGCAAAATAGAGGCGTTTCCGAGAAGATGTTCTCATTGGCACGTGTGGTTCCTTAACCCCGCTCGTTTTTAATTAGTTTACATAGCTCTTAGTTAATTAGTTAAATAATTAGTTAATTCCTTTGAACATGTAATAGTTTAGTTAATTCGTGTTGTAATTAATTAGCTAGTTTAATCCTAATTGTAATAATTAGCTAGTCTAGTTAATTCATTTCTTTGGTAATGTAATAGTTAGTTAATTTGGTAATTAGCTAAGACATTTATTCGGACCCTTCTGCGCAAGGGAAAAATTGTAATATTGTGTATGTCTTTCAACCACCATTTCTTTCTCCCTTTTATTTACTTGCTTATGATGGATTGCATGTAGCATCATGTTTCATTTAGTATTTTTCATGACTTGCATCCATATGTTTTGCATGTGTTGTGTTCGGTACATCATTCTAACTTTATGGTCGTACATTAATTATGTGAATACGTGCCTCACCGTATACTGTCAAATTGATTCATATGCCATGTTAAATAAACTGAACCTATTAGTTGCATTTTTGCATGTGTTGTATTAGTCATTTGCATTGTGAGGATTATGTATTTTTTCTAACTATTTCCTCTCTTTTGGCTCGCCTTAGCTACTTGGGGGAAGCATTTTCACTTTAGCATATTGCATGTATGTTTGTGTTGCCATATCGAGCATGTTTTCCATGAGGCTAAGTGCTTAAGTGATATACCTGTTTGAATACCAGTGGATGAAGGCTTTTTTTTACTTAAGTTGGAATAATTTGATTAATGTAAATACGAGCTTGCTTTTTCAAGTGACACGTATACAAAACACTTTTTCAAAACAAACATAAAATCAATGCATTCCAACTTTTGTGAATTAGTCTATACTTGTATGCAACACATAGTAAAATTAGCCTAATAATCGAAACAAGAGTATATATGGTACAAAAGAATCACATCATGATTAGTAGAGGCCGATCTTTGATCGGGTGAGTGGGATGCTCAATTCATGACATTCCCCTCTCATACCTAAATTCCCAAGCCAAGACACTTTGGTAATGACGAATAAGTGGCCTTTGGCACGAGTCTCGGGTTTTCTAAATTTTTAAAAAATATTTAGGTGGCGACTCTGAAATCTGGCAATGTAGTTCATTTTTGGCATTTTTTTATTCAAAATCGATTTTCCAAAAGAATTACCGGATTTGAACTCATTTGTGTTTATTTATTTCACATTGCACTTGTGAAATTAGATTCAGAACCACGGGAGTCTGAACTGTAGGGCTATTGTATTTGAAAGGAGCACGAAAAGCAAGCTACATCTTGCCGACTTTTATGTTAGGGACATAGTTCGACTTCACGGAGTAACAAGACAGAGCCTACAGAATCTCTTGGACACTGGATTGACATTTAGTACCGCCTATCATCCTCAAACTGACGAGCAGTCCAAGCATACCATTCAGATCCTAGAGGATATGCTTCAGGATTGTGTTCTTGACTTTAAAGGGCCATGGGAGAGGCACTTGCCTTTAATGGAGTTTGCATACAATAATAGCTTTCAAGCGAGTATTGACAAGGCACCGTTTGAGGCCTTATATGGCCGATTGTGTAGATCTCCTGTGTGTTGGACCGAGATTGGTGACGCACTTATGTTAGGTCCTGAGTTAGTCCAGGAAATGACAGAAAAGATTGCATTTATCCGTAAGAGCTTGGTTTCGGCTCAGAGTTGACAAAAGAGCTATGTTGACCGTAAGAGGACACCATTATCATTTGAGTTAGGAGATCACGTCTTTTTCAAAATATCACCTAGACGTGGTTTGATAAGGTTTGGAAAAAGCGGGAAGTTGTCTCATAGATTTATTCAGCCTTTTGAAATCTTAGAGCGCATTGGGTTTGGGGCTCATGACATGTTTCATATCTATATGCTTTGAAAGTATGAGTTGGAACTATCACATGTATTGGATTGGACCGAGTTAGAGGTAAATGAGGATGCCTCGTATAAGGAGAGACCGGTTAGAGTCTTAGATACACGAAACCAAGTCTTGCAGGGGCAAGACAATTCTTTTGGTAAAGGTGTTGTGGTGACACCACGGGGTGGAGGAGGTGACTTGGGAACATGAGGCTGAAGTCCATGAGAAGTATCTGAACTTTTTTGTTGATACTTGAAACTTGTAAGGATGATCTTGTTATGTTAATCAAATGTAAACATTGTGTATGTTTTGATAATGTGAATTGTATATTCAGTATTGAGAACCTTGTTTATCATTGTTATGAGAATGAATGACCGGTGGATGGGTCATTGTTATGAGGATATTTGTTATGTTGATTTATATATAGCGGTTATTGCGTTAATTTTAAAATTTCGAGGACGAAATTCCTTAAGGGGAGGAGGTTATAGAGATTCTGGTTTACGCCCAACCTTTTTATGGTTTTGAATCAGGAATTTTCTTGTCTTATTGGTTGTTCAACTCCTTTTCATCTTATTGTTTGTTGGGTTTGGCTATTAGAAGTTTTGGTTGAGTTTGAAACAGGTTTGGAGGTTAGTTAGCAATCATTCTTGCGCTCGAGCGGTCTTTTGCAGTTTGCAAAACTAGTGGGAGTTTGAGTTCTTCACTCGAGCAGTCATTATTATGCTCGAGCGAACTTTTACAGGTTTGAACTACTGGGAGGGGTGCATTGTGCACTAGACCAACCTTTCTTGTGCTCGAGTGGTGTCTTCGTTGTATCTGGTCGCTCGAGTGACCATTCCTGTGCTCAAGCAATCTACGTGTCTATCAGTCCGGGGAAGTCACTTTTTGGATCACTTTTCCACATCTCTCTCTCTCTCTCTCTAATCACTCCAAAATCTCAGATCTTCTCTCTCTCTCTCTCTCTCTAGAAAACCATCTTTGAACCTTAAATACACCTTGATCTAATGATTTCTCAACCATTGTCCTTTGGGAAAAAGAGTAGAGCACACCTAGGGCTTCGTTTTAATCGGAGAAGTTCTTATTTTTGGCTTCGTCGAGTTCTACCCATCTTTTCTTTGAGTCTTCTTCTTTGAGCTAGAGATTACTTTGACTCTTTTTATGATTTTTAACTTAATTATTTGTCTTTTAAAAAGGATATTGTAATTTGGGGATTTTGACAAAAATCTAGGGTTTTGGTCGAAAATCAAAAAAAGGGTTTTCAAAATGGGTTCTTGAATATCTTTATGGATTTGTAAAGGTGTTTGAGTTGTGATAAAATGATGGATTTTAATCCTTAGGGTTGATTTTCAAAGAAAGAAACTTTTGCCCTAATTTGTGAACATTTGAATTTGTAAAGAGAAAACGGAATTGATGTTGGTTTTATGGAATTGGAAAGATAATGATAATAGTGGTGGAGTTGGATATGAGTTATCACTCCTATCTTGAAATGTTGAAAGGTATATCATTATTGGTAATTATTTATCTGTTTAGAGATATCTGTTTTGGCTTATCGGTAGAGGATAGTTATGATTGTTATAGAAATTGCATGAGAATTAGGTAAATTGAAACTTTTTCTCGTCCATTTGCATTGAGTATTGCAACATATTTAATACATTGAAAATCTATGCTGTTTTGAGAAAAAAATGGTGAATACCTTGGTGAATCTAGGTAAGAGTGTAGTTGTGGTATTAAGTTAGCCAAAGTATTCTTGGTGAAATTCCAAAAACCCGCATGGATAGGTGCTGAGCCTTCCGATTAGTACCGGTAAAAATGGCAATTGCTAGTGCTTGTAGCCTACTTGCAAGCACATCTTAGAGATTCCCAGTATTGTATCCACTACCCTGTTTTCTATTATGAAGCAGATAATTTCATGAACTATAATATAAACTTGACATTGCATGGTTTTGGAAAGAGATATGAAATGTTTTGGCATGGACATTGCATATACATTCACCTTATAACTCTGTTAAGATTCATACACTGTGTTAGAGTATCTTTACTGGGCTTTAATTTACCTTATGTGGAAAATCATTTTCAGGTGATGATGATATGCCTCCACCAAGGCAGTAGTTTGGGAGGATTAAGAGCCAAGAGCTTCACTTTTTGTTATGGTTGTATCTATTTTTGTACAAGCCTAAGGCTTCATATGTGTTGAGTTTAAACTCACTTTTGTTGTATCTAAACACTGTCTTGAAAAGTTGTAGCCATCAAGGCGTTAATTTATCTGTTTTAACTATTATTTCATATCTTTTGTTTATAACACATGCTATAGATTCAGGGTTAGGGTTTATAAATGTAGTGCATGTGTTACTCTTTTGTACACTTGAAATATATGAATGGAAGGACTTTATTCTCGGATTATGATGTTGTTTAAACAATCATTACTCTCTGTTTATTGTAATTATTTTGGGACATTCTAGGTTGAGGTTAGCCACCTCGATAAACTGGAAGCTTGCTAACACCAGACCCCTACGCCGACTACGTTCAAGTAACAGTCAAAGTCTTTGGATGTTGTTTTTATTTTGAAAGCATAGTGGGCCTAATCAAAACATCTTAAAATTATAATAAGAAATAAGTTTTTCCTTTTTAAGAGTTTTTATCACCATTTCCATATCCAAGATTTGTTACTAGATCGTAATCAAGTACTAAGTACTAATCGCAAACTATCAACAACGTTGTAATTTTTTTTGTAAAATTTACTAAATACTTGTACTGCTAAAGATATAGAATTTATTAGAAAAATAGTTGATAAAATATCTCAAGAAATTATATATCATGAACAACAACGAGGTTTAGTATCCTATTATATATATATATATATTAATTTTCACATCATCGCCACATCATTTGGGCAAAGTTGAGAAACAAAAGTTTCTAGCTACCGAGCATTTAATTTATTATATTTATTCTCATATTATATATATATATAATTTTATATTGTTTTAGTTGTAGTTTTAAAAGCATTTAGATTGTTGGAACTATTGTGAGCAACTTAGAGGCATATGATCACAATGCTAGACAAAATGATTTAGAGTAAAAGCAGTTTTAGGTCGTTAGTCTAGCGACAAAATTAATAGAATAATTAGCATTATTATTATAATAGTAATGATGATAAACAATAATATATGTAGACAAAAAGTAATAGTAGAGAAACATAGCAGTGAGATTTTGGGAGTTGCGTTGTCATTATCCTAAAATTTCTTTTCTCTCATCGTGAAGGTACAACCAGAGTAAAACAAATCCAAGATAAAACCCATGTTACTCATAGCATTCCTCATTTAATGTTCATGACCACTAGGAAACTTGAATCATGTCACGAACTAGAATTGTTCAAAATATTAATATAAAATATGAATAACTCTCATAAAATCTTTCATTTCTCACACCATTTTTTCTATCTCTTCTTGTGTCTCTCAACCTCTAGAAAACCTTTACGTAATCAAATATAATTACATTCAACTGAACAATAGAATAAGAATGAATATTCTATTCAATTCAACCTTATATTCTATTTTTATTATTATTACATTCCCACTTCATTTAATTTCATCATACCATACACGCTGAAAATGTTTTATTATTCATATTTAAACTTTCACTAACACTGATTTTGCAAGATTGTAAATTCTATATGTTTTTAATCAAAATTTTAAAAACTGATTGATGTAATAAAAAAAATCTTATTTTCCAAAATGTAATATTACATTTTATACCTTGATAAAAAAAAATTATCTTTCTTTATTTAATAATAAAAAAATTAAGTACTACTAATTATCAATTATATAAAAACAATTACCACTATAAATTTAATGCTTGAATTTTATTTATTTGTTTTTATCAAATATATTCAAGTCCAATCAAATTAAAAAAAAAATTTGTGAGTTAAATTACGAAAAATGTTCATACCTAGCAAAAATAATATTAAAAAAAATAAAAAATAGAAAACGAAAAATTTACTAAACCATGTATTTAGTTTTGTTGGCTTTTTGGCTTTCGAAAGGTATTTTTGTAAATGCGAGCGTGCCAGTAAGGATCAATCAGTCCTTACAGAAATATTAATTGCCAACCAATTATCAGACGATTGTGTTTTAGTTCTTTCAACCTCAATGAAGAGGACTTTTACTGGTAGCTTGACTTAGGAGAAATTAAGCAAAATAACAGTTAAATGAAGAGCAATTGAAGTATTTCATTAGAATGAAAACTTACAATGATCCAAACTCAGCCTCGTAGAGGTTTACAGCAACGATCTACTTGAAACTATTCCTATGAATGAAGTGCCGTGCAGGAATTTAAAGTACAGGAATGTAAAGAGCAGGAATTTAAAGAACAGGAAATGTAAAGACTGAAAATGTAAAATTGGAAAAGAAAAATATGTAAAGTAAGACTGGTTTGTATGATCCGAGTCTGAGGGTTTTTCTGGGGTCTTCCCCGCTATTTATACTTCTCAAGGATGACCATCGAACTGCACTTCAAACCGTCGAACTGCTCCTCCATGATCGCTGATCATACTGCCTTATAAGTAGTTCTACTACGCCATCACTTGCAGTTAGGCTTCCCTCTTATATTTGAATTTGAATCTGAGTAACCGTTGAAGCCATGTCACCTTGCACCTCTTTATTGATCCAATGCTACTCAGATCACGTGAGAACCAATACTAACTGCCACGTGTACGATCAGGATCGAAGACTTGAATAGTCTTCCTATATTACCCTTATTCTGCCACGTGTTGAATTGTAACTGGCTTGTACAAAATATGAAGCCAACATTACCCCCCGCACTAATATACCCAATACTTGGTGATATTAGTGGATCAAAGTCCTTTTTCCCGCATTTTTTAGAACGTGCATGGGGTCTATATTCTGGAAACACAACCGTCACGTATTGACGATCATTTGCATTAATTCTCTTTCAATCTTTTGAACACCCCAATACCTTAGCACTCGCACAGACTGATACTTCTTCTATGGCTGAATCAATTTTCTCTTCCACTGATCGAGCACACGAAGAGTCATATGGTGATGCTGTTCCTCCTCGAAAGAATTCTCATGCATTAATTAGCTACCTTTATCCACCTTTCCATATTTAGGCCATGGATGCCTTTACAAATTATCGACCCTTGGATTACGAACACATTGCCTTTAATCTTTCGATTCAGAAACTTGCGAATATAGATACAAGAAGTTCTTCCTCTGGCTCACCCTTGTGCTTCGAACAAACTGCTCCCAAATCTTTGATTTGGAAAGTTGCAAATATGGACTTGGGAAACTCTTCTTCACAAACCTCTGCATGGGATAAAGCTGTGACTTCTTCATCCTCTGGGGTTTCTGACTGGACAAGCTGGTCAACTCCTGAGACCTGTGATTTGAGGGAACGAATCAACCATCATTTTGTTGAGTTCACTGACCCTTTAGAGCTTCCTTCCTACGCTCGAAGTTCAGTGGTCTACCTGTAGACGTCCCCGAACGCATCCCGGGAAGAGGAGTGCGAATCCCCCCCCCCCCCCCCGTTCTGGTTCGATATTGGGTCACTACAGTTCGAAGGACTCAAATGTTACGGTTCTAAATCTCGAACCAAAGAGTCCAAATCCGGCAAATCGTTTTGAAAACAGATTTTTTTGAAAGAAGTGCCAAACATGGACTGCTTTGCCAGATACAGAGTCGCCACCTAAATATTTTTAAAATGGGGGAATTTAGGAAACCCTGACTCGGTGCTGAAGGCCACGTGTCCGTCATCACCAAAGTGACTTGGCTCGGGAGCTTGGGTACGATCGGGGAAGGTCAGCTATGAGCACCCCCTTTCGCCCGGTCTGAAGACCAGCCTCTACTAACCGTGATATCCGTTTTTTGAAAACATTACATGTTCTTATTCCAGTTATTAGCCTAGAATTACTATGTTATGCGCGTAGCAAACAAGTATAGACTAGATTGCCTAACTTGGAAATAAACATTGCATATCCGTTTTGTCTCGAAAAAACGTGTTGGTTTTTGCTACTCGAAAGTAGGCTAAAATACGGATTTCAATGAGTTGTTCCAACTCACGCAATCCAACCTCCACCCACAGGCATTCAAGCAATTTATCACGTAAGCATTTAGCCGCATGGCAAGCATACTGTCATGGCAAACGTTCACACGCATGCGACATGCTAAAGCATAAAAACTTACATCGTACTCCGTGCCAAAAACAAGAGACTGGTTAGAAAAACATGCATGACCTAGTTCATGTTTAAGTGGCTAATGCAACATAGACATAGATGCAATCTAGAGTAGGCTCGGCTAACCCTAAACATGGCATATGAAATGCGCGAGTAGCACGTATTCAATTTAGAAATCGAAAGTACGATGCAGTTTGTATGATGTACCGAGCCCGGTGCATGTAAACAAATGCATGAATGCACGCATGCATTGCATAAGGTATGCTAATTTAAATGTGCCCTAATCTACCATCGTAAGTAGGTAAATAAAAGGGAAGAAAGAAGTGGGGATTGGAAGACATACATCCACTCACACACACTTATTACAGATACGCCCTCACTCGGAGGGACCGAAAGAATATACAATTTAATTAACTACGCAAGCTAATTAATTATTACAAATTAACTAAATTAATCAGATAAATTAATTAATCTAATTAAACAGTAAACCGCCTCGGGATGAGGGCCAAATGCAGCATGCGCTCGGGACTGGCTTGGAACCGCACTGCCATGCACGGATTGCCTCTGTTTCCTCTGCTCTCCTCCTCAAAAAATTGCCAAAGTCCCAGGAGTGCCTCTCAGGGCACTGGGGATCACCACCGGCTGGGGTAGGACACCACCGGCTGAAGGAGGAGGCCACCGGCACAAAAAGAAGCCATCGGTTGTTTGTTGACTGCCGGTCGGCACTAAATAGTGCCGGCCGGCACTGAATGCCTGCAGAACCTGCAACTCACAGCAACAGGGGGGAAATCTATGCATGACAATATAATTCAAGCCATTTATGCACCAAACACATCCCTTATCATGTTATTGACTCAAAGGGGCATGTGCCTTGATTCCCGGACCACCAATCGCGCATTTCCATGCATGATGGCCCTAAGAACCAAGAATGCAACTTTGATTTCACATGCATGCAATGCAAACAAGCAAACAAGGGTGCTCAACCTCCATCATACTTCACCTCAAGAGGCCAAACATGCACAATACAAATGCAACCCTAAACATGTCAACTAGGCACGCAACATGGACTATGCAATATGTTCATGCAAAGGGTTCAAGCAAGCATGCAAGGTAAGCATGCAAAACCAATGGAAGGATGGTCTTATACATGAATTAGGCAACTCAAATAGTCCTAAAATCAGTGGCCAAAATGCTAAGTCAAGAGGGCCAAACACATATGCACACATGCACAAGTTAAGGCACCAACACTTAAGCACAATTAAGCAACTCTCAAACACATCTAAGAGGCACAAACATGGACTATTAGCATACATGAAAAGCTCTGAAATTCATGCAAAACATGATGCCAAATCATGCAACAAAACAAGCCAAACAAAGCATGCAAATGGTCTAAGGTTCAAAGCAAATCAATGAGGCTTTGAACCACACTTAGCACAATCACACATGGCAATACTTAAACACTTAAAAACAGAGTTTTAACACATAAAACTAAGCCTAAAGGACCACCTAGATGGCATCTAGATGACATGAATCCAAAGGCATGCATTAAAGCCAAAACATGGAGCATTTAACACATACTCTTAAAGCATTAAAGAGGCATGCTAAGAAATCAAACAAACATGTATGAAGGACTGAAATATCATGCAAAATGGTTCCAAACCGTCAAAAATGAAGCAAGCAAGGCATGCTACACACTCATGCTCTTAAGGCCAACAAGCCCAATGCAAAGAGGCTATATTAAACATGCTATGGTTGGCCCAAACAACTTGAGACAGACCTAAAACATGGAAATATGAGCACAAAAACTTCACAAATGCAAGCCTAAAACATGCTAGAAGTTAAGGCATACAACCTAGGCATGTTAGAGGATCAAAAGGCATTACAAGGCAACTATGCTAAGCATGCATAAGGGACCTAAACCAACTTAGAAACATGTTATATCATGGCAATATAAGCATGAAAAACAAACCAAACATGCTCAACACACACTTAAGCACAAGCTCCCTCAAGAAGCCAAATCTTGCCCTTTTCAAGGACATCAAGGAGAGGGGGTGGTCCTCTCCTTCTTGAGACTCTAAGGCATCATCTTCACCACTGAAATCTCTCAAGATTTCAGTGGTGAAGAGATCCTAACACCAAAGTCTCGGATCTCTCACAAAATAGCACAAAAATGAGCCTTTTCAAGGCCTAAGGGTGGTCAAACCTACCCAAACCACCAAGCACTCTTAATGAACAATAAAGAGGCTTAAAAAACAGAACTTTTATGTGTTAAACACCAAGCACAAAAACAGCTCTAAGATATAGAAAAATGGAGTGCAAAAATGGGGTAAAAAGGGGGTAAAGTGATTACCCTTGTAGACCTCTTCAACAATGGTGATCTTGTTGCTTCCTTGAGCTCCAAACCAGTCAAAACCCTCAAGAACAAGCTCTGATCTTTGAGAACACCAAGGAAAGGTGAAAGACTAGGTGTTTAGGTGCAATAATATGAACTAAAACACCTAGAATACAAAGGGAAGAGAGAGATATGATATGTATCTAACCTAACCCTAAAAAAACCAGAGCTCCCTCTCACCTTTCTCACCAAAATTTTCTAACCCTTGAGCCAAGAGAGAAGCCCTTCTCTTATAGGCCACCAAAGCTTACAAGCTAAGTCAACCAAAGGCTCATCCCCTCCATACACGTGTATGGAGGGGAAGCCAAAGCTAAACAGCTGTCTAAAAATATCTCATAAAGCAGCTGTAAAGTGGTCAGCAGGGCAAAATGGTCATTTTGCCAAAAAAAAGTGCCGACCGGCACAATATAGTGCCGGTGGCAACACCAGCCAGCTGGTGGCCTCTAGCCAGTGCCGGTGGTGTGTGGGGATGCCTCACAAAGCATTCCCTGCCCTTCCAAGGCAAAACACAAGTGTTTGGTGCAAAACCAAACACAAAACGGTCGAGTTCGGAGGTCCTGAGGCAAGGCGCGCGAGCCGAGAACTCCGGGAATTCCAAACGAACACAAGCATGGATAATCACCGAGTGTTCCAACGGTGACGTCCAAGTCTTGAGGACGGTCAAAAATGGGGTGCCTACACTACCCCTACGTGCCCATTGACCATCGACGTAGTTTGGAGGAGAATCTGCTTGTAGCATGGTACACATCTTCCATGCCTACAAGGATAGTGCACACCGCCCGATGCTCAGAAGAGGCACAAGGGTACAACCCATCATTCTTAGCTCAGAAGGCGAAGATTTGTTCTTCTGACTGGCTTGATTATATTAATGTCTTTGTTCCTTTTGCTCCCGTGCCATCTCCCATAATAGAAGCATCCACACCTTCTCCTCCACCAACTCTTTGCTGGACAGAGAGACTGAGGCTTGCCCTTTCCATGGATAAAGTCTTTCCACCTTGCAAACCTCCACCATCCCCTACTCCAGCTGAGCGGAAACAAGCTCAACTTCTGCTTGTAGCTTTCTCTCACTTGCCCTTCAATGTTCTTGAGGACGAAGTCCCTCTCAAGAACCTTCGATGGGCTTGTGATATTTTGACTAGGGGCCATGTCCTTAATCCCCTTGCCCAAGCAGAACTTCATATGTTCCTGGACCAACTTCCATTGCTCCTCTACTGGCATCGAAATTCTATGGCTACTACACAATCTTTAGACCAACTTTCGTCTCTTCGAATTCATGCCCAGTACGAAGCAGAGAACTTCATCGAAGAATTCGATGATTTCAAGAATAAAGATTCTGCGTATTGGGATGATTTGGTCATAGACGAATTGGAACAAAGATTGTGAGAGGAAGCTTTCGAAATAAATGCTGAATAGCTCTACTACGAAGTGAGAGCACATCAACTCATGCAGCCAACGTTAGAAGAAATAGAAGATATAATAAAGAAAGAACAAAAATTCATTGATCATTGTTGGATTAAATTTCATGATCTTGTTATTTATTCCATTCCTTATTTTTATGAGCTTGAGTTTATACCCAGATAGGGTTATTCGATGTAATTGCCTTGGCTTGAATATAAACCAAATTCTTCTGTATTTGGCATTGTTTGACCGTGTTTCCTTTTGTCTTTAAAAGCCAATTCAGAGCTTCGAACTAAATAATCTTATTCGTCGAATATGGACTCAATTGTTTCAAAAATGAAACACTAAGAATCAACATGAACCTTTCCAATTTATGGAATACGGTTGACATTTTTTGCTGATCTTCATCTAGAAACAATGGCTCGAATCTAGCAATCTTATACTTAAAGCTTGTTTCAGCCATAACCAATATCTGATCATGGTTAATATGATCAATTTAGTTTTAAAATTGACCATATTTTGCTTCGAACAACAGTTCATGCTGTTTTAGTTCAAAAGATAAAATCTTTCCGTATATACACCAACCAACTATTGGTTTTGATGTTTCGAACAACAATTCACATCCTTAAGAGGCCTTAAGTTTTGTTTCGAAGGACTTCACTTTCTGCAGTAAACAAATACTTGAGCATTCTTGCATCCTTAAGTATGGAATGTGCTTCGAAGCCGGCTTCTCTGTTTCGAAGCCGATGTTATTTGACTTTTGGCGCCAAAATCTGGTTTCGAAGCCAAATACCTTACTTCGAAGCTAGTCTCAGAATCTGGGCTGTGTTTTTCCCTCCAAAAGTATCAATATTAAAGGAAACTTTTTATATTCGTACTTCTAGTACTTAACGACTTACGCAATATATTTTTTCAAACACAAAAGCTTTAAAAACCCCTTTGTTTCATGCTTTGAAATCACTTGTTCTTTTAACGTACAAACCCTTCTTTCTACCGATCTTCTGTTAACCCTCTCTTCCTTGCTGCTTGCTACCAATGGATCCTTCCTCGCTAAAAGTGCTTGCTGGCGACCGTATTTGCCCTACCATGGCTTTGAAACAATGTATTGATGAAGAAATTGCCAAGCTAACAACTGGTGGGCCAAGCACCATAGATGGACGTCTCTTTGTTCCTCGCCACAGCAACCAACAAGAGTACGTTCTAGGTCCCATCTTTCGAGAAGCCCCTGACCAACTTCCAGCTTTATACCCCCGTTTGGAGGACCACTTTCTTCTCTACGAAGGAGGGCTTGACTGGAGCAATTGGAGAGTGACTCGGCCTCATCGTTGCTGGCCGATATTGAGAACCGAATGGGAGGAAGGTATGACAGAGTTGTACCTGCGAGAGAAGATGACCTACAGGAGCTCTGTATCCTCGACGCCCTTCGTCTTTCCAGGTTCATCATTCCTGAGAACCCCTTTTTAATTCCTGCTGCTCTATGTTTTTGGAATATGACTTTTAATTTCTTCCAATTTCGGTGCGGCATGATGGCCCCCACCGTTCTTGATATTTGCCATCTCTTAGGGCTTTCAACCCTTGGCTCTCCTTTCACTCCCAACTACCCAGACCTCCCTGTCAAATTTTCCCTTCCAGCCTTAAACTCCTCTTACAGTGACTTCGTAAAGGCTGAAAATAAAAGGGAAGGCCCCGTGAAAGACAGAGAACTCTTTTCCTTCATTTTATACTGGTTATGCAAATTTCTCTTTTGCACATCATCTCAGAGGATTATGCCTGAGTTTGCTCCACTCGCGAAGGCACTTGTCTTAAAAAAATGTATAGCTCTTGCTCCTTATCTTTTAGGTCATGTTTATAGAGCTTGTTCCCAATTTTGTGAAAAACCTCTTGATGTTAACCAAGGAGGTCCCCTCTGGGTGCTTCAGCTCTGGCTCTTTGCTTATTTCACTGATTTGCATCAAAAATGCCTAAAATTCCTTGTTCAGAATTCTAGCACCTATGGGGAAAAGTATGCTAGGATTGTTCTTTATCCTGCTTCTTTTGCTTATTACTTTGCCTTCTTTCACCAACTCCCTATTTCTCATCCTGCTTCCCTTTTTTATCCTTTTGATGCCAATAAAGGACCTGCTTAGCTGCAAACTTTTCTAGCTGATAACGAGTGCTCCACCTCACTACACAAAGATATGTGGGCTTCAATTTTGCTACCAAGGGAGTTGTTCATTGGCACTTTAAACCCTCGAGGTTATAAATGCATATCTGAGGTGTACTGCCCTTCTCAGTTTGTCAGACAATTTGGGCTCACTCAAGGGATACCTGTTCCACTTTGCAGTCTCTTGAATGTCCACCTTACGGCTAGAGACTTGAGAATATCCAAATCAAAGCTAGAGGCGACAATATTCAAACTGCTGAAGGAATTGAATGAATTTCAATTTGTCCCTTTTCTTCTATCTGGCTTAGTTTTGAAAAGATTCCAGAACTGGTGGACAGCCAATATGGAAGTGCGCCTATCTATACACCCTCATGACTTGCTAATAGGGTTAGGATTGCCTTCAAAGGCTAAGTCAGCAACGGTTGAGAACACTCCCCCTCTTCCTGAAACTACCACAACTGCTCCTGCAGCTTCACCCCTTCCATCTAGAGTCCCTAGAGCTGCCTAAAAAAAGGGTTAGTATTTTCATGCCCCTTTTTCTTTTTGAATCTTTTGCTTGTTTCCTTTACACTCATATTTTTCTTTAGTGCAGGGTCTCCACAAGAAGAATCTCCTAAAAGAGCTGAAACCCTAACTGCCCTCAAAGCCAGACAATAGCAGAAAAAGAAAAGAAAACTGGTACTCACTCCTGAAGAATCTAAATCTCAAAATGAAGAGAGAGAGAGATTGAGCAAGAGCAAGAAACACCATTACAAAGAAAAAAGAGAACAAGGGTGGCTGCCCCCTCTTCTGATTTGTTTGAAGATCCTAATTCCGAGACAGTTGACAAAGCAACGGAAAAGGAGTTTACTTCTAAAGAACTTGATCCCCAAATTGAAGAGAGAGAGGTTGAGAAGGAGCCAGTAGTATCATTGCCAAGAAGGAAAAGAAAAAAAGTGACTGTCCCTGCTACTGACTTGGTTGAAGATCCCATCCATGAAGCTGTCGCCAAGGCAGTAGAACAAGAACATTCCAAAGCAATGATTGTCTTTGAGAGGGCTGAGAAGATACGGCAACAACAATTCCTGAGAGATGAAGCTGCTGCTGCTGACGCATTACAAAGGGAAGCTGCAAGAAGGCGACAAAGTACCAAACATTACTCCCTTCGTAGCTCTCCTATCACTGCCAATATTTCTGAAACAAGTAATTTCTTTCATGCTTCTACTGTTTTTCCTTATCGAATTTTGACATTGAAGCTTGACATTTACGTTTCTTCCTTTTTGCAGCAACAACTACTGAGGCTATACTTCCAATGAGGACTCCCTCAATTTCAGTTGAAGTTGATCAGATGCAGAATGTGAAAGCCATTCAGATAATGCTCCCACTTCCCAGGCCTACATTCCATGTACCCCCTTTGAGTCCTAGCATTCCTGTAACTTTTTCTTTTGGTCTGACTCCATATCTTCCTTATCTGACCTTTGACCTGTCTCAATTTACTTCTCATTCGGGCCCTGCTCTTCCTTCTCCTTCTAAGGAAATTTCAACCATTACCTCTTCTTCGAAGGTATCTGATTCCCCAATTGAGGGTGCTGGTAGTTCTCCAACTCATAGTTCATTACCTTTGCCTACTTCCAGCCCCTCTTCACTTGATTCATTAGTGGCTAAGACCATAGAGACTGCCAAAGATGCTCTATCCATTTCTCCTATCCCTATGCAGTCTCTTATGCCTTCCACCACAACTCTCTCTGCTCCCCTCATGTCTATGGATGAGGTTGATGTCTTCGAAGCAAGATTAGCTAGTCTCTTCGACATACCCTCTACCTCTCCAACATTCAATGAGGAAGCTGAGCCATTAGTTTTGGCTGACTCTTTGTTGGAAATTTTTGGGAGCTCTTCTTCCTCCAGCAGCCAGCCTTTTGTACCTTTGATAGACTTAGACACCTGCCTGGAACTGTTAATCTCCTTTTCGAGGATTCCCTTCGAGGCTCTACAAAGGCCTATCATCAGAAATGGGTTTCTTCAGTGCTGTAAAATTGCTGAGCAGTCTGGCATGAATGTCTCAAGTCATCTATCCCATGCTGCAGCTACTATCGACTTCTACATCAGCATTTGTCATGCTGCCAATGCTGCGGATGAGAAATTGGCTAGAGACCAGAGTTTTTTTTCCCAAGTGCATACTGAAGTGTCAGATCTTAAGGAACAACACTCCTCTGCCTCTCAGTTTCGAATTCAGCTGCTGGAGAAGAAAGCTCGACTTGAGGAGGAGCTAACTGCAATAAACCAGGCCTTGGTCCGAACTGACACCAAATTGCACATCACCAACCAAGAACTGGCCGATAGAAAGGGAGAAATGACTGCAGCTATTCAACTATTTTCATCATTTACCAATAGGAAATCTGTTGTACAAAAACAATTAAAATATTGTAATGATTTTTGGGCCAATTTGTGGCACAATGTATTTGACTCTTTATGAAAAACAAATTCTTGTCTATCATCTGAGTAATCTTGTGTTCTTGTACTTAGTGTTTATTTTATTCCTTGTGTTTCCTAAATAGTTGGAAAATAAGGCTTCAAATATCTGCCATTAATCTTTGTGGGATGCACATAACCATTCAAATTCCTCAAATGGTATGCTCCAAAAGGCAGAACTCTATGAATTTGATATGGTCCTTCCCAGTTAGGTGACCATTTACCAAACTTATGGCTTTTAATTCCTATTGGGAGTATTGTCTTCCATACCAAATCACCTTCATCAAAGCCAATGTATTTGACCTTCTTATTGTAATTTTTGGCTGCTTTCTTCTTTTGCAAGAGAATGCTGTTTAATACCAGAATTCTGGCTTCATCTATGCCTTCTAACTCCAAACATATACTTTGATGGTACTGCTCAGGATCTAACTGATCTTGGCATCTTACCCTCAAAAATTTAACATTAATCTCCACAGGTAAAACTGCATCATGCCCATATACTAAGGCATAAGGAGTGACTCTTGTGCTTGACCTTGGAGAAGTTCTGTAAGCCCACAAAACATCCAACAACAGGTTATGCCAATCCCTAGGATTATCTTCCACAACCTTTTGTATTCTTTTTTTCAAGGACTTATTGGATGATTCAGCTTGACCATTGGCTTGTGCATAATATGTGGTGGAATTAATGAGACTAATTCCAAATTCTGCCACAAAGGACTTCACCATCTTCCCATCGAACACAGTCCCATTATCCACAGTTATAGCTTGTGGGATGCAAAATCTATGGATTAGTTCCTTAATAAATCCGATAACTTCAGTTTGGTCTACAGCTTTGTATGGCTTAGCTTCGACCCACTTAGTGAAGTAATCAGTGGCCACCAGAATGAAACAATGATGCTTCGAAGAAGGTGGATGTATTTTTGTCACGACCTAAACCCGCCCCTATAGGTTTAGTGACATCACCGGCCAGTAATCCGTGGATTACCTACGGCCTCCAAACAGATTAACAAATATTAAGGGGCTGCGGAAGCAGTAATGTAAAATAAACAAGGTCCTATGAGTTGTGATGACGTATATGGGACAGAAAATTCAAAACTTATTTATATACATAATCATGCTAGTCAGATACACCCACATGTACAAAATATTTACATCAAACACTCCCAAGATCCGACATTGCAAAACACAACCATCAACTAGCATGAAGTGCAAAACTGCCCAAACATCAGGCTTCAGGCGGAACCTCCTCGGGAGGCGCAACAGGTGGCTTGACCAAAACCAAACGAAACAGGGGGCCATCAACTCTGGCCAGGGTCTTGAGCCGGCTCACCTACATATATATAATAAACTGTGAGCGAGAGCCCAGTGAATAATAACAGAGTAAAGGTTTTAATGAATGATATCCATCACAGAGTTAGAAATCAGAGTTTATTTCAGAAACACAATCTTATCAGAAATGGAGTCTTATGCATTTCAGATTTCCAAACAGAAACAGATTGAGATACATGCTCATATTCGATTTCACATTCGTGTACAGATTTTGCATAAGATCATATGTGGTACACCCATTAGCTATCAGATCAAGTAGGTCTAAAGACCACAACAGGTAGGTCCGAAGACCACAACAGGTAGGTCCGAAGACCACAAATAAAGTTGGTACCAACAGCCACGGTATTGTTACCCCCGGGCGAGGGCCATTCGGACTAAGGGTGCCACAAATACTTTTCAGAAAACTGGACATTCATTCATTCATTTCCAACATATCATAGCTTTTCAAAAACCAATCATTTCGTATCATAGTATACTGAAGATACATAACATTGAACATAACTTTACAAAGTTATTACTCACAGTGGGCGTTGATACAAGTAGACGAAGTCAAAGGATCAACAGATTGCGGCTCGTGACCTACATAACACATTACGGGTACACACTTTGAAACATGCACTCCAATTGTACACAACTCACATCCATGATTCTAAGTGTGTATCTAAACCCCTTACCCTTAGTATGGAGTCTTAAGCATGGCCTAGGAATGCCTAGGGTGGAATGGGGGTGTAAAAATGCCTTAGAAAACATTTTTCAAAAGTTGCTGAAAATAGGAGCCTCGCTCGAGCGAGCCTTCCTTCGCTCGAGCGAGATTCCAAAATCAAAGGATTTGCTCGAGCGAGACTTCCTTCGCTCGAGCGGTCTGATGAAACAGTCAAAATACTGGATGCTGATTTTTTCCGCGCGATGGTCGCTCGATGGTCGCTCGAGCGAGCTTGCAAAATAAAAGAGCTCGCTCGAGCGAGGAATCCTTCGCTCGAGCGAGGAATCCTTCGCTCGAGCGAGGAAGCCAAATCTGGAATTTCCAGATTTGTCTTCCAAGTTCGAACCAAGCATTCTACAACCCAAAACTCAACCTCTTGGACCCAAAATCTGGAAAAACACTTTAAACTCATAGTATATCAAGTTTCAAAAGCCAATTTGTAAAATCAAGGGCCAAGAGTGAGTCGATTTGAGCACCATTTACAAACCCATTTTCAAGAACAAAATGTAATCCCACATGCATGAATTCAAATGCATTTCAAAGCTTCAAATCATGATCCATGGCATCGTTAAACCCAGAATTTTGATGAATTCATGAACTCTAACAAAAATATAGACATGCATGCCAAGTTGGGATGAAAACAACCTCAAATGGCAAGGGTATACACATGCATGCATGATATGCTACCCAAATCCACCATTTCTAACCAAATCTAGAATTTAAACTTCTACAAGTCAAGAAACTTGCAAGAGCTAGCTCAATTACACAAATGAGAGGGTGAATTCTTACCTTAAACCCTTATTTTCAAGTCTAGGAGCTTAATGTTGCTATAAACCTTCAAATCTCCTAGTGTCTAGCCAAGATTGTAATTGAACTCAAGTTTTCCCTCCCCTCTCCCTCTTGCCTACGTTTTTCCTCAGCCAAAATGATGAAAATGGTGTCACACAAGATGAAACAAAGGAGCCCACTCACAATGGCAAAAGGGTAATTACAGCAACTTACGTGTTTAGTTTATTTTAATCTAATTTAATCATACCTAATCACATTTTGGATAAATATACCATTAAATCGTATAAAATCCCACTAGTCTAAAACACCAATCAATTTCGAAATCGGGCGCCGATAAGGCTTTCAATTTGCAGTTTAAAGTCTAAAACACGAACAGATATTTCGACACCGAACAGATAAAAACACATAAGTCATGCAATGCACATGCAAATAAATTCCAGATTTTTTCCTTAATTATTATTAGACATAATTAAGTCCCAATTACCGTTAATCGGGGTCGGGGTTATTACAGTCTTCCCCCCTTAAGAGAGTTTGGTCTCCAAACTCAAGTTACCTTCATTCGAAGCCAATGTCGGGTCTAGAGGAAACAAATCCGGATATCTCTTCTTCATGTCTTCCTCGGTTTCCCAAGTTGCATAGGTTCCCCCGTGGTTCTGCCAATCAACTTTCACCAACGGTATTTCTTTGTTTCTCAGTCTTTTAATCCTTCGATTCACAATCTGAATAGGCCTCTCTTCATAGGTGTAGTCATCTTTCAAAAGTACATGCGTCGGTTCGATGACGTGGAGTGGATCTCTCAAATATTCTCGTAGCATCGATACATGGAAGACATTATGCATATGTTCCATCACCGGAGGTAAGGCTATTCGGTAGGACACCAGATTGATCTTTTCAAGAACTTCGTAAGGTCCAACATACCTCGGAGCCAATTTTCCTTTAACACCAAATCGGGTTTGACCCTTCATCGGGGTCACCTTAATAAACACATGGTCCCCCACTTCATATTCCCTGTCTCTTCTTCGAACATCGGCATAACTTTTCTGCCTACTTTGTGCAGTTTTCAAACGTTGCTGTATCAATTTCACTTTCTCAGTTGTTTCTTGCACAAGTTCTGGTCCCAACAAAGGCCTGTCGCCTACTTCAGCCCAACATACTGGGGATCGACACTTCCTTCCATATAATGCTTCGTAAGGAGCCATTCCAATACTTGAGTGGTAATTGTTGTTGTACACAAACTCAGCTAATGGCAAATAAATTTCCCAATTTCCCTGGAAATCTAGCACACACATTCTGAGCATATCCTCGAGAGTTTGGTTAGTTCGTTCAGTTTGGCCATCGGTCTGTGGGTGGTAAGCACTGCGCAATCTCAATTCTGTCCCCAAAGCCTGTTGCAAACTCTGCCAAAATCTTAACACAAACTTCGAGTCCCTGTCAGATACAATAGACACTGGCACTCCATGCAGTCTCACAATTTCAGTCATATAGATGTTAGCCAGTCTATCAGCGTTATAAATAGTTTTAACAGGCAGAAAATGTGCAGATTTAGTCAAACGATCAACTATAACCCAAATAGAGTCCATACCTCGAGAAGAACGGGGCAATCCCACAATGAAATCCATAGTAATGTGTTCCCATTTCCATTCTGGTATTGGGAGTGGTTGTAACAAACCGGCAGGTCGTTGATGTTCCGCTTTAACTTGTTGGCAATGTAGACATCTAGCCACAAAGTCTGCAATACTCCTCTTCATTCCAGGCCACCAAAAATTCTGTTTCAAATTGTGGTACATCTTCGTGTTCCCCGGATGCATAGCAAATCTACTACTGTGAGCTTCAGTCATAACACGTTTCCTCAAGTCATAGCAATCAGGCACACAAAGACGGTTCTGAAATTTCAGCACACCATTTTCAAACACAAATTCGGGCCTCGGTTTCGAATCAAACTCCTCTATAATCTTCTTCAAGTGTTCATCTTCACATTGTTTCTGTTTAATCTCATCAAGAATAGCAGGTTGGGCAGAGATAGCAAATGTCAGTCCATCTTGTTCTAAGTCAGTTGACAAGTCTTTTCGGCTGGATAACAAACATGACACAGTTGCATCGGATTTTCGGCTCAAGGCATCTGCCACAGTATTAGCCTTTCCCGGGTGATACAAGATTTACAGGTCATAATCTTTGATTAGTTCCAACCAACGCCTCTGTCTCATATTCAATTCCTTTTGAGTGAAGAAATACTTCAAGCTTTTATGGTCGGTGTACACTTCGCAAGTTACCCCATACAAGTAATGACGCCATATTTTCAAAGCAAACACCACGGCTGCCAATTCGAGATCATGTGTTGGGTAATTCTTTTCATGAGGTCGGAGTTGTCTAGAGGCATAGGCAATCACCTTCCCATTTTGCATTAGTACACACCCTAAACCTTTATATGAAGCATCACTGTACACTTGAAACCCATCAGTACCATTTGGCAAGGTTAAGATTGGTGCAGTCACTAACCTGGTTTTCAACTCTTGGAAAGCTACCTCTCTTTGATCATTCCAGTCAAATGGCATGTTTTTCTGAGTTAACTGAGTCAATGGAAAAGCAAGCTTTGAGAAGTCTTTCACAAATCTCCGGTAGTAGCCTGCTAGTCCCAAAAAGCTTCGTACTTCTGTCACATTTGTAGGTCTCGGCCAATCCACAACAGCCTCAATTTTCTGAGGGTCTACAGAAACACCATTTCTGTCAATCACATGGCCCAGAAATGCTACACTGTCCAGCCAGAATTCGCACTTAGACAATTTAGCATACAACTTCTTTTCTCTCAATATCTGCAAGGCGATTCTCAAATACTTTTCATGTTCTTCCCTGTCTTTAGAATATATTAGAATATCATCAATAAATACAACAATAAAATCATCCAGATACGATTTAAACACTCTATTCATAAGATCCATGAAAGCAGCAGGTGCATTTGTCATCCCAAACGGCATTACCAAGAATTCATAATGTCCATATCTAGTTCAGAATGCAGTTTTCTCAATGTCTTCGGCTCTAACCTTTAACTGATGATACCCAGACCTGAGGTTAATTTTAGAAAACACTTGGGCACCCTGAAGTTGGTCAAATAAGTCATCTATTCGGGGCAGAGGGTATTTGTTTTTGATAGTCACTTTGTTTAATTCCCGATAGTCTATACACAATCTCAAAGACCCATCCTTCTTTTTGACAAAAAACACTGGAGCACCCCAAGGTGAAGTACTCGGACGGATAAAGTTCTTGTCTAACAGTTCCTGGAGTTGGGTTTTCAATTCTTTCAATTCAGAGATAGACATCCTATAGCGAGTCTTGGATATAGGTTGTGTCCCCGGAATCACCTCAACAGTAAATTCAATTTCTCTGTCAACTAAATCCCCCGGTAAATCAGTTGGGAACACATCAGGAAAGTCACAAACAACAGGGATTGTTTCTACGGTAGGACTGTCTGATGATGTAGTCAATATGCAGCACAGATAACCCCTACAACCCTTCCTAAGTAGTTTTACAGCTTTCATAGCCGAAATTAAGTATGGGGGAGGAACTACTCCATTTCCTCTAAAGGTAAATTCAGGCATACCCGGCGGTCTAAACACAACAGTTTTGTTTACACAGTCAATGGTAGCACAGTATTTAGTTAGCCAATCCATCCCCAAAACACAGTCAAAATGATGAATGTCTAAAGGTAATAAATCCACATACAATATCATATCGCCAACCACAACATCACAAGCCGGATAAACATGAGTGCACATCATAAAATCCCCAGAAGGTGTAGATACAGATAATACACATGTCATACGTTCTAGTGGCCTAGTCAATTTCCGAGAAAAAGTACGTGACACAAAAGAATGCGTGGAGCCAGAATCTATCAATACGCATGCATTTTGAGAACATACAGAAAGTGTACCTGACACTACGGTATAGGTGTTCGGTATGTCACCAGGCACTAAAGCAAACACTCGGCCCTATTTTAACGGTTCCTTTCCTGCATTGGCTTTGACGTTGGTTTTGGCCACCGAAGCAGATCCCACTGAGCTCACTGCAGGACGGCTAGTAGTCTCAGATCTAAGCGGACAATCCCTCATCACATGGCCTGTCTTGCCACAACTGAAACACGCACCTGATATTCGGTGACAAGTACCTCTGTGCTTATTCCCACAGTTGGGGCAATTTGGCATATAGTCATTACCTTGGCTTGAGTTACTATAAGACCCTGTGTTATGCTTCTTATTCCCAGAGAATGAACGGCCCTTTTTAAAGTTATTCCCGGATCTTTTCCCTGTCCACTCAGTCCGTGGAACGGAAGTTTGTTTCTTTGCTGCTAGAATGGATTCTGCCATTAATGCCCTATCCAGAACGCTCACATATGTGGGTAGATTCAGAACTCCCACTCTATCCAGTATGTCCAGATCCAATCCATCCTCAAACTTGTGGGCCTTCTTGTCTTCTGTGTCCACCATATGGGGAGCAAACCTGGCTAGCTCAGTGAACTTGGCCTCATACTGGGCTACAGACATCTTGCCCTGTTTAAGTTCCTGAAATTCTGAGACTTTCCGGTTTCGAAAGCACTGGGGAAAATACTTATCATAAAAGATTGCGTTGAACTGGGTCCATGTCATATTTTCGTGACCATTTCGAATCAGTAACCACCACCTGTGAGCTTCATTTTTCAGTGTGTAGGTAGCCAACAAAACTTTCTGAGTTTCAAAACAAGGGAACACCTCATACAACTTCTCCATCTCAAGCAACCATGTTTCAGCTTTCAAGGGCTCAATCCCACCGTAGAACATTGGTGGTTTCATTTTCAGGAATTTCTGTGTCAGATTAATGATTTCACTGTTATCGGCTTCGGCCTGTACTGGTGGAGATGGAGGGGGTAAGGGTTGTTGTCTCTGTTGCTGCATTACCACTTCGGTCAAGGTTGCCAACATTTGTTCCATTCTATCCATTCGGGCATCAGAAGACCCTGCTGTATCATCATTCCTTGCATTGTCCATGGCTATAGGTAAACAAGACTTTATATATTCAAATGTACATTCAGTTTCAATATTCAGTTGCATTACCACACGCTCACACATGCAAATGAAATGCCCCTAATTCTTACTAGGACATCCTAAGCTCATACGGACCTGTGTGTGCGGTACAACTCGTGCTCTGATACCACTCTGTCACGACCCAAACCCGCCCCTATAGGTTTAGCGACGTAACCGGCCAGTAATCCGTGGATTACCTACGGCCTCCAAACAGATTAACAAATATTAAGGGGCTGCGAAAGCAGTAATGTAAAATAAACAAGGTCCTATGAGCTGTGATGACGTATATGGGACAAAAAATTCAAAACTTATTTATATACATAATCATGCTAGTCAGATACACCCACATGTACAAAATATTTACATCAAACACTCCCAAGATCCGACATTGCAAAACACAACCATCAACTAGCATGAAGTGCAAAACTGCCCAAACATCAGGCTTCAGGCGGAACCTCCTCGGGAGGCGCAACAGGTGGCTTGACCAAAACCAAACGAAATAGGGGGCCATCAACTCTGGCCAAGGTCTTGAGCCGGCTCATCTACATATATATAATAAACTGTGAGCGAGAGCCCAGTGAATAATAACAGAGTAAAGGTTTTAATGAATGATATCCATCACAGAGTTAGAAATCAGAGTTTATTTCAGAAACACAATCTTATCAGAAATGGAGTCTTATGCATTTCAGATTTCCAAACAGAAACAGATTAAGATACATGCTCATATTCGATTTCACATTCGTGTACAGATTTTGCATAAGATCATATGTGGTACACCCATTAGCTATCAGATCAAGTAGGTCTAAAGACCACAACAGGTAGGTCCGAAGACCACAACAGGTAGGTCCGAAGACCACAAATAAAGTTGGTACCAACAGCCACGGTATTGTTACCCCCGGGCGAGGGCCATCCGGACTAAGGGTGCCACAAATACTTTTCAGAAAACTGGACATTCATTCATTCATTTCCAACATATCATAGCTTTTCAAAAACCAATCATTTCGTATCATAGTATACTGAAGATACATAACATTGAACATAACTTTACAAAGTTATTACTCACAGTGGGCGTTGATACAAGTAGACGAAGTCAAAGGATCAACAGATTGCGGCTCGTGACCTACATAACACATTACGGGTACACACTTTGAAACATGCACTCCAATTGTACACAACTCACATCCATGATTCTAAGTGTGTATCTAAACCCCTTACCCTTAGTATGGAGTCTTAAGCATGGCCTAGGAATGCCTAGGGTGGAATGGGGGTGTAAAAATGCCTTAGAAAACATTTTTCAAAAGTTGCTGAAAATAGGAGCCTCGCTCGAGCGAGCCTTCCTTCGCTCGAGCGAGATTCCAAAATCAAAGGATTTGCTCGAGCGAGACTTCCTTCGCTCGAGCGGTCTGATGAAACAGTAAAAATACTGGATGCTGATTTTTTCCGCGCGATGGTCGCTCGATGGTCGCTCGAGCGAGCTTGCAAAATAAAAGAGCTCGCTCGAGCGAGGAATCCTTCGCTCGAGCGAGGAAGCCAAATCTGGAATTTCCAGATTTGTCTTCCAAGTTCGAACCAAGCATTCTACAACCCAAAACTCAACCTCTTGGACCCAAAATCTGGAAAAACACTTTAAACTCATAGTATATCAAGTTTCAAAAGCCAATTTGTAAAATCAAGGGCCAAGAGTGAGTCGATTTGAGCACCATTTACAAACCCATTTTCAAGAACAAAATGTAATCCCACATGCATGAATTCAAATGCATTTCAAAGCTTCAAATCATGATCCATGGCATCGTTAAACCCAGAATTTTGATGAATTCATGAACTCTAACAAAAATATAGACATGCATGCCAAGTTGGGATGAAAACAACCTCAAATGGCAAGGGTATACACATGCATGCATGATATGCTACCCAAATCCACCATTTCTAACCAAATCTAGAATTTAAACTTCTACAAGTCAAGAAACTTGCAAGAGCTAGCTCAATTACACAAATGAGAGGGTGAATTCTTACCTTAAACCCTTATTTTCAAGTCTAGGAGCTTAATGTTGCTATAAACCTTCAAATCTCCTAGTGTCTAGCCAAGATTGTAATTGAACTCAAGTTTTCCCTCCCCTCTCCCTCTTGCCTACGTTTTTCCTCAGCCAAAATGATGAAAATGGTGTCACACAAGATGAAACAAAGGAGCCCACTCACAATGGCAAAAGGGTAATTACGGCAACTTACGTGTTTAGTTTATTTTAATCTAATTTAATCATACCTAATCACATTTTGGATAAATATACCATTAAATCGTATAAAATCCCACTAGTCTAAAACACCAATCAATTTCGAAATCGGGCGCCGATAAGGCTTTCAATTTGCAGTTTAAAGTCTAAAACACGAACAGATATTTCGACACCGAACAGATAAAAACACATAAGTCATGCAATGCACATGCAAATAAATTCCAGATTTTTCCCTTAATTATTATTAGACATAATTAAGTCCCAATTAGCGTTAATCAGGGTCGGGGTTATTACAATTTTCCCCATCATATCCATGGCCCATCCTCTAAATGGCCAAGGCTTTACTACTGCATGTAGGTCAGTTATGGGCACATGCCTTATTGTGCCATGCTTTTGGCATGCCTGGCAACCCTTTGTATACTCTTGGCAGTCTTTAAGGATAGTTGGCCAATAGTAGGAATGCCTTCGAAGCAACCATCTCATCTTCACACCAGGCTGATGAGCACCACAGATGCCTTCATGAACCTCAGCCATAGCTGTTAATGCTTCTTTTGGACCTAAACACTCCAGCAATAAGCCGTCTCCCCCCCTTTTGTAGAGAGCATTACTGTATATCATATATTGCATAGACTGCAATTTAATTTTCCTGCTGGCCTTCGAAGATGGACCAGCCAAGTACTGCATTATTGGATGCCTCCAATCTTGTTCTTGTAAGCCATTATGATTGACTTCCAAGACCACATTCCTTTTATTCAAAGGTGGTATCAATTTCTGATATGTTGTTTGGCTTATGTTCCTTTGGGCATTATCCATTCTCTTGAAGTTCGAAGCTTTCTGAGCCACATCATTAGCTCTATTATTCAAGAATCTTGGAACATGAGTTACATTTGCTATTTGAAATTGAGAAAGCAGATGTAATGCAACAACATAGTATGGCAAAATGCTTATGCTTTGACACTTGAAAATCCCTTTCACTTGGTTAACCACCAATTGAGAATCTCCAAATATGTCAACTGCATGAACTTGTAATCCAATAAGAATTTCTAGTCCCACTATTAAGGCTTCATATTCAGCTTGGTTATTAGAACAGGTAGCTTCATCCACTCTGAAAACCATGTGTGGTTTCTACCCCTTGTGGAGACTTAATTACAATACCAATTCCAGTTAAGCCATTGGCTTTCGACCCATCAAACCACATATGCCATGACTCAACACTAGCCATACCAAGTTCCATTATCTCTTGGCTCTCTGTTTGAGATGGATGGTCTGCCAGAAAATTGGCTAAAACTTGCCCTTTTACTGCTCTTTGAGGGACATATTCTAGATGAAATTCTGATAAGGCTAGTATCCACTTGCCAATTTTTCCCCTCAACATAGGTCTAGATAACATGTACTTAACCAAATCTGTGGTTGCAATTACCAAGACAGTTGTAGGTAAAAGATAGTATCTTAATTTCATTGCAGCAAAGTACAAAGCAAGACATAGCTTTTCAACAGCTGAATATTTACATTCACAAGAATTTAAAAACCTACTAAGGTAATAAACAGTTTGCTCCTTGCCTTCTTCATTATCTTGGGCCAAGAAAGCTCCCAATGAATCTTCTGCTGTAGCTATGTACAACTTCAAGGGCTTATTACCCTTTGGTGGCATCAGCACTGGGGGGTTGGCCAAGTAGGCTTTGATACCTTCGAAAGCAATTTGATGCTCTGCTGTCCACTCAAATTCCTCTTCATCTTTCAGCCTTATCAAGGAAGAAAATACTTTAGTTTTTCCTGCAGTGTTAGAAATGAACCTTCGAAGAAAGTTAACTTGTCCAAGGAACCTTTGTAATTCTTTCTTACTTGATGGAGGCCTGGCTTCAATGATGGCTTTAGCTTTATTCTGATCAATCTGTATTCCTTTCTTGTGCACTACATAACCCAAGAAGTTTCCAGATGACACACCAAAAGCACACTTAAGGGGATTGAGTTTTAACTTGAACCTCCTCATTTTTTTCAAAAGTTGCTTCTAAATGAAACAGATGCTCCTCTATGGATTGGGATTTCACTACAATGTCATCAATATAACATTCTAAATACCCTTCAATGAGGTCATGAAAGATAGTGTTCATAGCCCTCTGATATGTAGCTCCAGCATTCTTCAGGCCAAATGGCATTTTAACCCATTCGAAAGTGCCAATATTTCCAGGACATCTGAATGCTGTCTTATGGATATCCTCCTTTGCAATGCAGATCTGGTTATAACCAAAGTGCCCATCCATCATTGATAAAACTCGACGCCCTGCTGAACTGTCTACCAACAGATCCACTATAGGCATAGGGTACTCATCTTTTGGAGTTGCTAAATTCAAGTTTCTGAAATCAATGCATATCCTCATTTTAACGTTCTTCTTAACCACAGGCACAATATTAGATAGCCATTCTACATACCTGGCTGTCCTAATAAAGCCTGCTTTGAGTAGTCTAAGAATCTCCTCCTTGGCTTTCTGAATTACTTCTGGACTCATTCTTCTTGGTTTTTGTTTGTATGGTTTGAAATTAGGCTTCATAGGGAGCCTATGTTCCACTAATGACTTATCCAATCCTGGTAGTTCATTATAAGACCATGCAAAGCAATCTTTATATTTCTTTAGAACAACCAATAATTGGTCCCTGTCCAGATCATTCAAACAAGCACTTATATAGGTAGACTATTGCATAGAACCTTCCCCTAAATTTACTTCTTCTAAGGAGTCTTGTGTGTGAGAACTTACTGAAGCTTCTTCTTTGATTTCTTCTATCTTCGAAGCAATCTCCCTGCTTTGTTCTGCTCCCAGGTTCTTTAATTCAACATCTTTGCCCTTCTCTTCATAGACAAAGTCTGTTCACAAGGCTTCCTCTTCCTGTATCTCTTGGACTTTTGTTTCAATGTCCAATGCACAGTATTTATCAAGGGTCAAAACTTTGACCTTTTGCTGCTTCTGCTTACAGTCAATTATCATGGCTTCTCTCTCTTGCTCCTTGTAGACACCCCATTTTTGACCGCCCTTAAGACTTAGGCATTACTGATGGTTTGCTCGGTGTTGAAAGATGTGCAGGGCACAGGTCCGGTTTCTTCAGCAAGGAGAGGGGCAAGTCTTTCAAAACACTTTGTTTAGAGGTTTGGAATTGAAGAAAAGAGGAAAAGAGGGAAGAAAACAGGTTGAAGAAGAAGATCGGCAAAGATCTGGGTAGAAGGGAGTCGAGCAGCCCTCGCTGAATCAGGCTTATTCAATTGCATACTTGGAGTTGAGCTATGAGGCCACCACCATTGGAAAGAAGACTTCCGGGGCTTCATTTTTCATTCAAGAATCTCCTAGAGCCAAGTCAGGGTGGAGGAGATATGATTGGTTGAAGCTGGGCATCATCCCGGTTGGATCGAGTCTGCGCGACTTCACGGAAAAGGGCATAACTTTTTGCATAGGAGGAATTTTGATGCAAGGTTTGCGCCATTGGAAAGCTAACTTCCGGGGCTTCGATTTGCATACCACCGTCACTTTTTTGACCTCAGAATCATCTATCGGCACTATATTTTGCCGACCGGAAATATATAGTGCCGACCGGCACTTTATTTTGGCCGATGATCAAATTTTCTGGCCGGTTTGCACCCTTTGCACCCTCCAAGCCTGGTGCATACCAGCTGTGCCAGCTGGGATGCACAAAACTAGATCCATGTGCATACATGTGCCTATTTTGCACCCTTTAACCACCTTTTGGCCCCTTTTGTGCACCCTTTGCTCAAGGCTTCTTGAGGAAGCTTTGACCCCTTGTCTTGGCTTCCTCAAGAAGCCTACCAGCTGTCCAAGCTTGTTGAATAAGCCTTGCACCCTTTGCCCCTTTGATTTAGCTTCTTGGAGAAGCTTGGAGCTTGGTCCTTTGTCTATATAAGACAGCCTTCCTCCTCTATTGTAGGGGTTGGATATTCTTAAGCAAAAAATCAGAGATATAGATACATATTTGATATAGATACATATATCCCTCCATCTCTCACTATATCTCTCTCATTCAACCTCCAAACACCCTTGTTCTTGGGCCATTTCTTCACCAATCCATAGCACCACCACCACTACTCCATCACAGCAGCTTGGAGAAGTTTTTCAGAGGCCAAAGGTGCTGCAACTCAAGCCAAGAAGCAACCAAAAGGGTAGTCTTCAAGGGTGAGATCATTTTCCCTCTTTTGTAGCACATTCTTGTCACATTTTTCTACCCGATTTGCTTACTGTTTTGGGCTCTGACCCTAACTGAAAGGGGCACTCTTTTGAGCCATTCTTCATGTTTGTTTAAGGGCTCAACCCTGTTTGAGCCCTCCATAGTGCACTTGCTTCAATACCTCTTTGTATGCCATTATTTTGCATGCTATTTAAAGCCTATGTGTGATCTGTTTTTGAGCATAATGTAAACTGTAAGTAGGCTCATTTTGAGCCCTTCTTCAACATTGAAGAAGGGCTCAACCCTGTTTGGGACCCCTATCTTGCACTTGCTTCATAATTTCTTCTATTTACCATAATTTTGCATGCTTTGTTAGCCTATCTTGCTTCTGTTTTTGGGCCATCATCAGAAATGGAATGGGTCATATTTTGACCCCCTGGACATATTTCATTAAGGGTCTTTGCTTGTTTGATGAATGTTTGGTGTACTTCATGTTATACCCTTTTGTTATCCTAGTTCTTGCATGGCATTTTTAGCATGTTTGTATATTGATTTGGGGGCTGTCATCTACTGTGAGTAGTCATATTTTTGGTCCCTCATCAGTGTTGTAGAAGGGACTTTTCCTGTTTGGGCTTTGCATCATACACTTGCCATGTAAATCATGCTAGCTAGTCAAAATCACATGCTAATTTAGCCAAGCATGCTAGCTTATTTTGGCTACATTTCATACATGTTTTAGCATTATTTTGGGCTGCATGAGGACTGTTTGTGGCTGTCTTCATCATTTGGGCATCGCTTTGCATGCTTATAGTGTATTGCATCTCACTAGCTTTAGTGCTTAAGTCCTTAACAATGCATTACATGAATGTTTGCATGCTTTGGAGTCACTTTGGAGTCATTTGGCATGCCATTTCAGATTTGAAACATGCACCATTATATGCTATGTTTCATCATTTGCCATGCTTTGGTAGAGTTGCATTTTCGTGCCTTAGGTTTGGTTAATGCATTGTGCATGCATCCCATGTATTGTGTTGCCTCACTTGCCTCATTATGGCCACCGATTTTGGCATGCTTGCGAGCTATCCATGTTAGTTTAAGCCCATCGTTGCATGTTGTTGCATACCATGTTTGTTTACATGTTTAGGTTGCGCGCCTAGCATACATCGTTCATTTGCATGCCCATGTTGCATACTAGATCACATGCCTAGGTTGCATTGCATTGGCATGCATGCCTTGCCTCTTGATCAAGTGACAGAGGTTGGGCTTTATGTGTTTGTTTGGTTTGTATGACATTTGATATCAAAGTTGCTAACTTGGCTTTTGGGCCATCATGCATTGAAATGCGTGATTGATGGCCCGGGGGTCGAGGGCCATGCTCCCTTGAGTCCATTGCATGATAGGGAGTGTGTCCGTGCATACATTTGCTTGGAATTTCATGCCATACACTGTCTGTCCTTTGTTGCTGTCAAAACTGTCTTCTGCAGGAAGTTTCTGCCGACCGGCATCATTCAGTGCCGACCGGCCATTTATTCAGTGCCGATAGCTTTATCTCCAGCCGATGGATATTGTACATGGCCGGTGGCCATCCCTCCCAGCCGATGGTGTCCTGCAATGCTCATAGAAGGTTCTCTGGGACTTTGACATTCTTCAGAGAAGAAAAGGCAGTAAAACAGAGGCAACAGTGGCATGGCGCGGACTTTTCGGGCGAATCGGATTCGAGCATGCATCATTCGCGCATCCCGAGGCGGAGGCTGTGGCCATCTCTTCTTTGCATTTAATTTAATTAGATTAGAGGTCTTGTAATAATTTATTCGTTTATTTTTCTTGGACTGTATTATAATTTTGGTCCCTCTGTGTGAGGGCATATTTGTAATAAGTGTGGGTGAGTGTGTGTATGTCTTCCAACCCCCATTTCTTTCTTCCCTTTTATTTACTTGCTTTGATGGTTAGTATTAGGGCACGTTTATTTTAGCATGCCTTATGCAATGCATGCGTGCATCCATATATTTGTTACACATGCATCGGGCTCGGCACATCATACAAACTGCATTGTATTTCAATTCCAAATTGAATACGTGTTATTTGTAGCATTCCATGTGCCATGTTTAGGATAGCCGAGCTTGTCTAGATTGCATCTTTGCTTGTGTTGCATTAGCCACTTAACATGAACTAGGATCATGCATATGATTACTAACTGGTTTCTGTTTTGGCTCGGAGTACTAGGTGAGCTTTTATGCTTTAGCATATCACATGTGTGTGATTGTTGCCATGATAGCATGATTACCCTGAGGCTAGCTGCTTATGTGATATAACTGCTTGAATGCCTGTGGATGGAGGTTGAATTACCTAAATTGGGACAATGCATTAAAAACTGTGAGTTTTAAGCCCACTAGTTAGTGGCAAAACCATCTTTTCTAAAGCCCACTTGAGGGTGGCAAAACCTGCATTTTAGCCTACTTGCGAGTAGCAAACCGTTTTCAAAACAAACATGTAGTGTTTTGTTCCAACTTAGGCGATTTGGTCTATACTTGTTTGCTGTGCACATAACATAGTAATTCTAGGCTAATAATTGGAATAACAACGCATAACGTTTTCAAAAACGGATATCACGGTTAGTAGAGGCCGGTCTTCGGACCGGGCAAAAGGGGGTGCTCATAGCTGACCTTCCCCGATCGTACCCAAGCTCCCGAGCCAAGATCACTTTGGTGATGACGGACACGTGGCCTTCGGCACCGAGTCAGGGTTTCCTAAATTTCCCCATTTTAAAATATTTAGGTGGCGACTCTGTAATCTGGCAAAGCAGTCCATGTTTGGCACTTCTTTTCAAAATCTGTTTTTCTTCAAAACGATTTGCCGGATTTGGACTCTTTGGTTCAGATTTAGAACCGTGACACAAATCGAGTCCGAGCTGTAGCGAGGTCCCCCGCGGACGTGTTACACTCCTGTACTTTCTGGACTATTGCTTTTACATCCAATGTTGAGAATTTAATCAGAGCCAAGGACTTGGCTTCTTGTGCTTCATCTCTTTGCCTACAACCAGGCATCATTGTCATCTTTAACGACAACCTCTTCATCAGCACTCTCCTGGACTAAGTGCTTCAAGTGTGTCACTTCCTCATCAGCCGTCACTTCGGCTGAGCCATCAGGTTTCCTCAGTATACTGAGTGGTGTCACTCCCTCAATATACAGTTTGGCCTCTGCAAAGTCTGCACATGCTATGAAGGGTTGAGGATCTGCATCAATTTCCTCTGTCTCTCCATTGCCTAAGGCCATCATAATTTTCTGATGCAAAGAGGAAGATACACATTTGTTAGTGTGGATCCAATCTCTCCCAAGTAAAGCATTGTATTTAGCATTACTGTCGATTACGAAGAATGCTGTCATGCAGTCCTGGTTCCCACACTCAAGTTAATGGGTAGAATTCCTTGAGCCATCTGTTTGTCTCCAGCAAAGCCAGCAATGGTTGTGGTAGTTGGGATCAACCTGGGATTCTTTTTCCCTAGTTTCTTCAAAGAAGATTTCAGTAGTAGGTTCACTGTTGCCCCATTATCTATCAGGACTCGGTTCAATTGTATCCCATCGAAGAAAGCCTTGATGTACAAAGGCTTGACATGTTGTGTCATAGAATTCGAGGGATACTCAAAATGATATGAGAGGTTAATGCTCACCTCTTCTTCACTCTCATATTCAGTTTCCATTGGAGTAGCCATTTCAGAATCATCTTGTACCATACTCACTTGTGAGTCTTCACTAGAGACAGGAATATGATCAATTTCTTGACCATCTTGGTCCTCATCTCTAGCCTGGAACTCATGAGGCAGTATGTATACCATATTGACTGATACTGGAGGAAATGAGCCAAATTGGATGGCTGGCTGTACCTGTTTCCCCTCTTGGCCACCTTGTTCAGTTACTTCAGAAGCATCCTCCATGCTGCACTCTGGCACTTCGTTGTTAACTGATTCCTTCGAAGGATCTTTCTCGACTGGTTTCCCAACAAAAAATGTTTGCTCAGCCATGAAGGCTTCGAACATTTCTTCCTCCATCATTTCTTTCTTTTGGCTTACGCCATTTTCTTCTTCTGTCTCCCTACCACTCTCCATCAGAGCTTTCTCCAATCCTGCTAAGCTAGATTTCTCTCTGGCTTTTAGTTCAGAATGAGTCTTGGCCAACTGTTCTCTGCTGCAACCCACTTTACTTCGTAGAATTGTCTTTGGAGTATGGTCTGACTTTGGAGTCTTCTTTCCTTCTGTCTGGACCAATGAAGAGCTCTCTCGGTTTTCTTTCATATCTTTCTGGTACTGAGTGTACCTGCGCTGAATCTTTCTCCTTTGTGATCTCGAAATGACTGGGACCATATCTGGTTCCTTCGTCTTTGGGTGTTTAAGCAATACCCAATTGTTCGGAGCCACCAAAAGAGGTTTAACCATTCTTCCTTGGTTTCCAACATCTTTCTGAGTAGGCACTTCCCTAGGCTTGTTCTGCATCACAAACCAATCTGGAACTCCAGGTACCCACGAACTTACTGACTCAGATGTTAAACTGCTTCTTTCTACCTTCGAAGCTGGCTGTGAGGGCAATTGCTTGGTCCTGACCTCATGTTTCGAGCCTAATTCAGGCCTTCGATGTAGGTGGCCACTTTCTGTCCTGTGTGAGGTTGGTCTAGGGGGCCAATCCCTGGCTTTGATCCCATAACCTGAACTCTTCTCCAGTCTTGTTTCAGAATGACTGCTCTCCATTCTGTAATAGTTAGGTGGCCTGGACTCATACAAGGGCCTCTTGCCTTTAGCATGCATTCTATTGACTGCTGGTTCAACTACCAATGGCTGCTGCATAACACTAGCCGGATACGGCCTTTTGTTATAAGCATTGGCTGGTTTAGAGCGTCTCTGCACATCCCTATAGTATTGCTTCCCATAAATTGGAAGCCCCTTCAACCATTTATAACTCAGTCTGCACCTGGGACACATCCTTTGCATTACTGCTGCCTCTAAGGAATCATCATCCAGTGATTCTTCATCAGAGTGTTCCCTCTGGTGTGAGAAACCTTGTCCAATAACTGGCAGATTTCTGGTGTCCTTTTTTATGGTTGTTTGGTTAGCAACATAAATCTGCACATTGACTTCTTCCATTCCGTCAAGGACAAGTTCTGGAAGTCTGACATAATGACATTGGTTGCCACCTCTCCAACTTCTGGAAATGGATTACTGTCGATCCCCATGACCTTTTCTGATTTGGCTGGGAATTTCAAACTTCCTTTCCGAATTTGTTCTTGGATCCTGTCTCGAAAAACAATGCAGTTTTTAGTCGAGTGAGACCAAGAGTTATGCCATTTACAATATACTTTTCCTTTAAGTTCATCTAGAGATGGCAGTTTTACTCCTTTAGGTAACTTAAGGAAGTTGGCCGCAAGCAAATGATCAAAAATGTCATCTGCCTTTATTAAATCGAAAGAGTACTTTCTGTAAAGGTCTTTCTTTTTAAACTGCTGGTCAATTGTTGTATCTTTATGAATTAATGCCTCACAGATCACTGGTTCTTTGCCCACAATCTCTGCTGCATCGATCTCATAATTAGGATCCCTATAATATGTCTTGTACGATGCATTATTTCGATCTTGTTCCTCCTCTAGTAATGCTTCATACCTAGACACCTTATAGGTCAGTTCTACCAAATCTCTGAATTCAGTTGAGTCAAACTTCTTTCGAAGCCTGAACTCTAAACCATTTTGAGCCAATCTTACGAATTCTGGCTCTGGCATGATGACTCTAAATTTATTTCGAGCCTTTTTAAATCTAGCAATAAATTGAGTAGCCTTTTCTTCAGGCCTTTGACTCAATCTTGCCAAGTCTGCCATAGAAACCTCTAGCTCCGATTGGAAGAATTGGGCATGAAATGCCTCTTCCATTTGTTGCCAAGTTTGAGTGGAGCTAGGTGTAAGGTTGATGTACCATGCAAATGCTCTCCCAGTTAGAGAATTTGGAAATAATCTTAATTTCATATAGTCATGGTTAGTAAATTCACCGCATTGAGCAGCAAACCTAGCAATATGCTCTACTGTTGATTGGTTTCCACTCCCATAGAAAAGGGTAAAATCTGGTATCCTGAACCCCCTTGGGTATTCATGTACCCTATCTACCCATTATGGGTATGGTTTTCTGTATACAGGAGTCTGGACCCCCCAAGCCATCGGTCCACACATCTCCCTAACAATATCAGCAATTTGGTCCATAGGGACCATATTTTGTGCCTGCTGAACCACTACTAGAGGGACAAACACAGGATTTGGTGGACAAACTTGTGCTTGTGGTCCTCTTGGTCCATAAGGTGGTACATTTGGGACTGGTTGTCCCTGTGGTGCAGGTTGCTGTTGGGGGTGTGGGTAACCCCTTTGAGCTTGTCCTGCGAAAGGACTTGGGAAAGGTGCTGGAACAGGTGTTGTGTCCCTTCCATTTGTGGGAAAACCTTCCAACCCCCCGGGTATAAATTCGAATAAGGGATTATTGTACCCCCTAGTGCCAGGTACGGCTTCGAACATGGGATTTGTGACCATTCTTATGCCAGCTTCTTGTACTGGGCCAGATCCACCAACTTGCATGGCTTCATTGTTGAGCACTGAGGCATTTTGACCTGCTATAGGCCTCGAAATGGGTTCATACCAAGACTGAGGTAATGGTCTTTCATAATTTTGATTACTAGTTTGACCATTAGAATGTCCATTAACTCGCATAGGCTATTTATCTCTAGCCAATCTTTGCTGAGGGACATTTAAAACTTCCTCTATGTGTCTTGTGTTTGTTGGTTGGTGGTTATTCATTCGATCCAAAAAGGATGTTGCCCACCTTTCTATTGTGTTTATTAATTGCTGTCCCATGGCATCTACTAGGCCATCCTATGGATTTATTGGATGAGCAGATGGAATAGTGAATGGTCCAATTTCTTGGTTTCGTCCAATACTATGAACATGTGGTTCTTGTCCTGAAGTACTGGTTTGTTCGACCATAGGTTCTGATAATATGGGAGTTTCCACAGGATGTGTTACCACATTATCCTTTGGATTAGGTATTTCTACCTCTCATTCTATGCCTTCCTCCAAGCGTTCATTTTCTCCTTCTCTTCTTCATCTAGCCATTTCAATTGGTCCCATTGGGCGTGCCAAAAATATATGTTGGCTTTTTGGCTTTCGAAGGGTATTTTTGTAAATGCGAGCGTGCCAGCAAGGATCACTCAGTCCTTACAGAAATGTCAATTGCCAACCAATTATCAGACGATTGTGTTTTAGTTCTTTCAGCCTCAATGAAGAGGACTTTTACTAGTGGCTTGACTTAGGAGAAATAAAGCAAAATAACAGCTAAATGAAGAGCAATTGAAGTATTTCATTAGAATGAAAACTTACAATGATTCAAACTCAGCCTCATAGAGGTTTACAGCAACGATCTATTTGAAACTACTCCTATGAATGAAGTGTCGTGCAGGAATTTAAAGTACAGGAATGTAAAGAGCATGAATTTAAAGAACAGAAAATATAAAGACTGGAAATGTAAAACTGGAAAAGAAAAATATGTAAAGTAAGACTGGTTTGTATGATCTGAGTCTGGGGGTTTTTTTGGGGTCTTCCCCGCTATTTATACTTCTCAATGATGACCATCGAACTGCACTTCAAACCGTCAAACTGCTCCTCCATGATCGCTGATCATGCTGCCTTATAAGTAGTTCCACTATGCCATCACTTGCAGTTAGGCTTCCCTCCTATATTTGAATTTGAATCTGAGTAACCGTTGAAGCCACGCCACCTTACACCTCTTTATTGATCCAATGCTACTCAGATGACGTGAGAACCAATACTAACTGCCACGTGTACGATCAGGATCGAAGACTTGAATAGTCTTCCTATATTACCCTTATTCTGTCACGTGTTGAATTGTAACTGGCTTATATAAAATATGAAGCCAACAAGTTTTGAATTTTATTATAATATTTTTCTCCTTATCATTATGCTTACTTAAGTTAAGTTTAGCTATAATTTTTTTTATTTTTAAATTGTTTTTAAATATAACGGAGGACATGACCCATTTTAAGTTAGATTAGACACTAGAGACTTCCCACTTAGTTAGATTAGACATCCAAATTGGGTAATGAGATACGCCACTCTTCATCACCCCCAAAAATCAATTGGGGGTAACGGTGAAATTTTTTTTTATACCACTTGAACTTTACACAAATTTGGCAGGTTATAGTAGGTTATTTTTCCGATGTGAATCTAAATATGATATGACTCAATAACATAAATAATTAGTTACACATTTTAATATTATTTGCACTAAGTGGTGCTATGACATTTTTAATCTTTTTTGTAACTCCATCTAGTTGAATAAAAACAAAATTATGTAAAATAAGAATTTAAGACTATTTTTTTTTTCCATTTAATATACGTATTTTTCATTACCTATCTTAGAGCTCTAGTAATAAAATATAATAATAGGGTATATTTTTTCAAATTAGGAAAATGGAATTAAGTTGAAACCAAGCATTTTATGGATAGTTTCATTTAATAGAGATTAGTTTAATGAAATTTAACTTGTAAAAAAAATTAAAATTAAAAATTAAAAATTAATCTCGCTATACACTTGTTAATTTAACTAAGAGTGAGTTTTTGACATCATATATCAACTGGACATGAATTAAAAATGAGACAATATCATATTATGAAGAATAAATAAATAAAGTTAGTATTAAGATAATTTTGACATAAATTCGAGATAATACAACACAATGCCCCCCTTAATTAGGGCCCTAAATTTTGTTAAACTTTAGGGTCCGAAGTGACCGCCTTTAATGCTTCTCCTAAACACCGGCCTTGTTTAGTTATAATATATATATATATATATTCATAAGAGAATAATTATAAATATAAAAAAGTATATATATATATTCATAAGAGAATAATTATAAATATAAAAAAGTATTACAACAAATAAAATATTAACCCAAAATCATCAAACTTAACAAGCAATCATTATGCCCAAACCCAACAACCAATAATTACTACATAGGAAATCTTATGGGGTGAATACCATATGCATTCTATCACCAAAATATGTAATCTCACTATAAATTGACGTAATAAAATGTTTAAAATTTTGTAATAAATGTTGTAAAAGTTTGTGACTTACTTATGACATTTTTCGTAATGGAAATTTGTGACGAAATTTTTCATTTTATGATTGATTTTACAAATTTAATGGCAAAATTACGCATTTTGTAATATGTTGCATATGGTATGCACCCCTAAAGGAGTGCAGACCATAGCATTTCCCTTTCTACATACAACCCCATAATAGAAGAGAAATAACAACTACCACAAGGGTATCAAACTCTTTCATAAGAGTTGAACCCGGGAGCTCACATCACAAAGTGGTACGATACAATCACTAGGTCAAAGACTCTGATTTAATTGTAGTTTGGTTAAGAGGTTCAATGATTCAATTTTGTTCCTAAATTTTCGAAATGGATTTAGTTTCTCTCAAGTTGGTCATCAACTTGAGAGTGTTTTAGGTTGGTAGGCCCATTTGAGAACCAATTTTAGTAATCTGAACCGTTCACTTTTTAAGACTTGTTGAGTAAAATATGTATATAAAAAATCAAGATATACTTGAATCATTTGTATTATAAAAAATGAATAACTACTTAAAATTATATATATTGTCCATTTTATTAAAACAAATATGATTTAAACATATAGCTATCAATATTATGATTGATATTATGAAATTTTGTTATAAAATTATGCCAATTATGATAGGGTGTATATAATACATACCCTTGAAAGGGTGTGTAATATAAGATTTTCCCCAGAACATCCTAATTTTAGCTTATCTTTTCTTTATCTGGACAAATCCTAGAATAAAAAAAGCGTTTTAATATGAGGTAGGCAGAGATTCCTAGCCCTATGGAAAAAGACAATAAGGCATGAATCAGACACATGAAGAATAAAAATCTATGGCGGGTAAAAAGAAGTAATTCGCATTGGAATCAATGTCATTTCACTGAATTAAGAATCAAGGTATCCCAAGCAATCGGGGGTGAGGGAGGTGGCCTGGAGTCACATTACTATAGGCTTTGGATTCAAATTCCTAGTGTCTAATATGGTCTACCTATGGTTTCAATTAATAACATAGTCAATTTTATTAAGTAATTGAGAGACAATAAATGATTTTTTTTGGGATTAGAAAGTGGTAATTTGATACTTTTTGCTCTCGTTTCTCTTTATTGATATATTTCCATATGTAAAATATATCATTTTCATCAATAAAGTTTCTCTTTTACTAATAAAAAAAATAATAAATGATCTTTTTATAAGAAATTACTCAGTGCTCTTAGATTAATATATGATTTCATTTACTAATTGACACCTTTTACGTCGTCTCAAATGATGAATCATATGGTTTAAATTAATAACTAAAAAGAGTTATGATATACCAACCCAAAAAAAAAAGTACACATAAAATTTGTACAAAATGATGTGCTAGATAAATATTTATTCATTTCAAACTAAAAAAAAAATCATAAAGTGACTCATTTTATTCGAAATGTAGAATTTCTTATGCAAATTTTGTTTATAAATTGTTTTTTAACTGTTAACCTGAAATATCCTTAGACTTGCTACAACGACACTCAATAATTTTTTCTTACCGAGTATATTTTATAATTTTTATTTCTCAAAAATATCACATAACTAACATCACAAAATATTATGTGACTAGGAATTAATTTCATTGATGGAGAGAGACACTAGTGGGAAGTCTACGGTGAAGCCCATTTTTGTTCACGTGCATTGTGGGTGTCCCCTTGTGAATTCAACTGGGATGGAAACACACATATTATACACAAAAGGAAGCTCATGGTCACTTCTCGTTCTTCTTTGCTATATTGGTTGCAATTGTGGCCAACACTCCACTTACACCAACCAGAATGTCCCCATGCCATAAATATTGTTTAAAGTGTCATTTTGGATTGCAAACAATAGTCACCTCCACCACCCACTCTCACTCTTAGAACTTCCCCAAGTTAAGGATGGTGGTGGAAATCTACCATGGCAAATTCGCCATCTACCTCCTATTCAATTATTAATCATTGGTGCTTGTGATTTCAACTTAAATCAACCACAAAATTAATAATCAACTTAATAAATTATGTATAGAATCTATAGAATCTGTATAAATTAATAGTCAACTTAAACAAGATTGGAATAGAAAGTATTTATAGAATTGTCATCAGAATAATGTGATAGTGCTATTCATGTAATTAATAATCAACTTAAGTGGTATTTGTTTTGAGGGATTGAGGGGTGGGATTGGAATATTAGTCTTTGGTTCAAAATTTTTGCCCGAACTATTAGTCTCAAATTCATTGAACTATTGTGTCCCATGAGGGGGGGACAACTGGAGGGATAAGGAGGGATATGAGAATAGGTAGTGAAATGACTATTTTGACCCTCTCTTATTTAATTATGTATTATATTTAGTAAAATTTAATAAAATTTAAATGTCTCAATTTAAAAATAAAATAATTTTATTTAATTTTTATTGATGTTTTTATTTATTTAATTTTTTAAAATAATTTTTTATAGATATTTTATTGATGTTTTATTTTAAAATTTTGTTTATATTTTATTTAATTTCATTATTTAAATTTTAATAGACGTTTTATTTAATTTCATTATTTAATTACTATTATTTTTAAAATAAATTTATTTAAAATTTTAATTAAAAAATAACATATATTTTTATTGATATTTTATTTATTTAATTTATTTAATTGTGTAAAAAATAAAATAAAATAAATTTTTATTTAATCTAGTTACAAATAATTGAAAAGAGTAAAATAGTTATTTGAACATTTATTCTTCTCCATAATATCCCAAACAAACACAGGATTCATATTCTATTCAACCAAGTAGTCGTTTCCTGACATCTAATCCCATGACTAAACAAACATGGGATATAAATCCACGACTAACAGTCCGGTAGATTCCAATCTTCCTTATCCAGTCCGTCCAAATAAACACACCCTTAATAGATTCTTTGTTTTAAAGGCCAATTATACTGCCATATTATTTTGTACAAACTTTTTATATGTTTTTTCTATTTTTATAACGTAAATCAACCATAAAATTTACTAATAATTATAAGACACCAATCAACGGGCCTTTTCTTTCACTAAAATTGAGGAAGGCATGGGATGAAGTCTCATCTTTTTGATTTTTTAAAATTGTCTTATAGAAGTTTTATGGGCATTTATGTTGTTAATTTTTTGTTTTTTTTCAAATCTCTCAACGTTTATTTTCTTTCAAATTCATTTCAATTTTTAAATTTTGAAATTCAAATTTGCAATTTACAATCTTATTTGTTTGAAACAAAACAATTATATGCGTATACATTGCTTGTGCCATCAGATCTACTATGAATAAATGAAGTCTCTTATTCCATATATAAAAATAGTAGAGACACTACAACATTTTCTTAGTTTAGTGACATTTGAAAGTGCCACAAAACTATTCTTCTAATGATATTTTTTGGTCTTGTGGCATTTTGAACAAGTGCCACATCTATCGGTGCCACGGTAGATACGAGTGCCACGGTAGATACTTGCAAATGCCACTGCACCATCATGGCTAAAAACTTTCAATGACATTTTAATGTCATGGTAGATATTATTTGTGGCACTATCAAGCGCCATTAAAAAAAGAGTTAGTGACACTTATAAGTGTCATTACACCATCAAGACTAAAACCTTTCAGTGACACTTTAATGTCATGGTAGGCACTATTCGTGACGCTATCAAGTGCCATTCGTGACGATAATTCGTTGTAGAACAATTTGATCCGCTCTTGTAGAGACTCGAACCGCCAACCTCCCACACCATAAACCTTATACACCACACTGTTCCCACTACACCTCTATAGCACCATATGATTATATATACAACATATATTATTTATATAGTACATACATCTATATTAATATAAAAGTATATGTATAAACATAATTATTTTATTGAACATAATTTATGTAAAATAAACTATTTACTAGTACAATAAAAAAGGACCACTTTTGGCGACTAAAAATATTTTTTAGTCGCCAATTCTATACTTTTGGCTACTAATTGTTTTTTAGTTGCTAAAAAACTTAACTTTTGCCGACCAAAATCGGATTTGGTCACCAAATATGCACTTTTCAGCTACCAAAATTTTGGTCCCTAAAAAATTTAATTCCCGCCTTAGGATTTTAGTTCACACGCGCTAAAAATAATCACTTTTGGCGACTAAACTTATTTTTTAGTCGCCAATTGTAGACTTTTGGCTATTAAAATTTTTTTAGTCACCAAAAAGCTTTATTTTTGGCTACTAAAATTTTTTTAGTCGGTAAAACCCATATAATCAGCGACCAAACTTAGTTTTGGTCGTCAATTGTAGACCTTTGGCTACTAAAATTGTTTAGTCGCCAAAAAGCTTTACTTTTGGCTACTAATGCTGTTTTGGTTGCTGAAAGCTATACTTTCAGCGACCAAATTTTTTTTGGTCAGGAAATTTAGTCACCGAATATGCTTTTTCCTGTAGTGTATATTGAGTTTAATTTATTTATTTTTAATCATTTACTGCATTCTAAAAATTTTAAAAATATATTGGCATTTTTTGTTTTTCCAAAAATGCCATTATAAGCTTGGAAAGTTTTTGACTTAGTGGCATTTCTCAAAATGCTATAAAATATTTGTTTATGAAACTTTTCACCTAAGTGTCATAAAAAGTAATTTACACCTGCCTAGTGTCCTGACATTTTTTAAAAAATGCCATTGCTACTAAAGTTTAGTGGCATCTGTTGGTAAATGTCACGAACATAATTTTTTGTGTCATTGTTTTATAAAATGCCATAAAATTGATGTGACATTTCTTTATTAAAATGCCACTAGAGGCTTATATGTTTATGGCTTTGTGGCATTTATCTAAATGTGTCACCAAATATTATTTTTGTGGCATTTTCTAAAAACATGCCACTAGTATAGTGTCACTAAGGTGTGTTTTTGTTGTAGTTTTGTGACACTTGTTCATTGAAATGTCACTAGAGCCTTTTATGTTTGTCGTTTTGTGGCATTTTTCAAAAACGTGCCACTAAATATCATTTTTGTGGCATTTTCTAAAAATATGCCACTAGTGTAGTGCCACTAAAGTATGTTTTTGTTGTAGTTTTCTGACACTTGTTCATTGAAATGTCACTAGAGCCTTTTATGTTTGTCGTTTTGTGGCATTTTTCAAAAACGTGCCACTAAATATCATTTTTTGTGGCATTTTCTAAAAATATGCCACTAGTGTAGTGCCACTAAAATATGTTTTTGTTGTAGTGAGATATTAAATAATCTATTAAAAAAATTATCAAAAACTCACATAGGTGTGGACCACTCATATGAGTGGTTGAACTCCAAATAGCTTTTAGTGGGCTTTTTTTTTTTTTTTTTTTTTTGGGTATATTAGTCAAGTCCATATATATATATTTCTTTGGTGAATAAGTTATAAAAGTTGATATTTTTTAAGTTTGACTTATTTATTTAATCAATTGAATTTGAGTTAAATTTAACTAGCTTAATTCATTTAACAGCTCTATTTTCTTTTATTTTACGATTTGTTGAATTTGTTTTATGTTTGTAGTTATACATTAAACTTGGTTGAGTAATTTTATTTCTCTAATTTGTATTTACATTTGTTGGATTTGTAAAATAGTTTGATTCCTTTTATGATTACTTTTTCTTGCATTTGTCGGATATATTGAGTTTGTTGTATGTTTGTAACTTTTTTTCGCATTGTCATTTCGTAGTTTGAATGTTCAATTCGATCTAATTATCATATCGATGAACCCCAATAAATAAAGTAAAAAATACAGGAAAAATGTTTGAGGGCCACAATTTTTGTGGCTCAAATGGCTCAAAATTGTCAAAACGACGTCGTTTTGGCAATTTTGATATTGTTTTGTACTCAAAACGATATCGTTTTGACAATTTCGAACCATTTGAGTCACAAAAATTATAACCCTCTACCATTGCTGAAAATACAGACACTGCTGGGTACCTTCTTTTTCACTGCCTCGTCATTGTTGTAAATTGTCTGGCTAGCTAGTACTGTAATGGGTTATAAAGTTGACTCACATTTTCATATTTCTATTGGTTATTTGACAAATCTAGCTTCATTTACAGCTGCGTAAGCCCACCAACAATTTTATATTTTTATTATTTTATTGTTTTTTTGGGTGTGGAGTTCAAAAGCCATAGAGGCTCTGACTCTGTTAGAAGCTAATGGTGATGGCATTTTGGTGACAAACAAACTATTATCCAACAATGACCACTTAGCCATTAGAAAATATTAATGTTATTATTATGAAACATTATGGCTATTGTTGGACGACAAATGGTGATGCAGCATATAATTAGGAATATGGTGTGGATTCTCTCTAGTTGAATTTGAGGTGTCAATGCATTTCCTTAGACTCATCTTAGAATTTATTTTAATGATTTTGACAATCCATCTTGTAAGATTTATTGAAGAAAGCATCTATATACGGTAAGATATCAGTAGTCACATGATTAGAGTATATTCACTACAATATATAAGAACTTTAAAAATCAAATTTTTTATCATTAAAGTAAAAATTTTATTGTAAAGAAGATTATGAAACCCATTTCAGTCATTCTGTGAATTATCACGAAAGATCGTTTTAAAAAGTTTCAAATAGAAAAAAAAAAAATTGACCTTAGCAATAAAATTTTAATATATCGCTGATAAATGCATTTCTACAGACAAAACCACCTTGTGCCAAATGGCTTTACTTTTTGAGATGAAAATTTTGATCATAAAAAGATAGTAATTTATTGTTAAATTTACAGTTTCGTCGTTAAAAATACAATGATATTTTTAGCAACTTAGGATTTTTATCTGACTTTTTTTATTCTAAAACCTTAATTTGTTGCAGTAATTTTACTTAGTAGAATAGACGACACTTTATATTTTAAAAATAAATATGATTTGATCATGTTTTTATTAATATTCAATCAATTTATTTTTTTTATTAATGATTCATTTAATAATCTTCATAAAATACCAATTTAGATTATTGAAAGGTGATGTTACGAGCCTCATAGAAAGCTCTTCCAACCCCGTGTGAAGCTGTCTAGTGCGAATTGCAGCATTGCACCACTCACTTATTTCCTCTTTATTTACTTTTTTTGGGTGAATGTTTTAGCTTTGTTCATGACAACACAACTTATTTTCTTTATTGCCTGCATTTGATTATAAAACTAAGTACAGATCTCAATTTAATCAATAAGCATTATCACTTTTAATATAATATTATTATAATAATCACATTTACATTGTTATTTTTACTTTGTGATAAGAGAAATGATTGTATTCCTAACAAATATGACTAGTGACACCTGATCAACTAATACAATAATAACATGAAATAATAAACAAAATAAGATATATAAATGAAATTTTTATGACATTAATCCATCCAAAAATAGTTTGGCGACATTATGTATTAATCATTATCAAGAACTAACTTTTTAGGAGAGAGAGAGAGAGAGAGAGAGAGAGAGAGAGAGAGAATGGATTAGTGCAATCCTAATATACCAATGAGTAATGACCTCAGGCAGACAAATGGCCACCTGAGAAGTGGAGGACATGATGCTATCCTCGTGGCAGTAAACCATTTTGCCTTGTTAATAGCTTCAAGGGTCTTGCTACATCCCCTAAAAAAACACCCTCTAATCCCCCTAATTTCCATATCAAGTAAAAAAAAAAAAAAAAAAGGAAATAGTTACCTAAAATGGAAATTAGAGAGATTAAGGGGGACAGTTTTAGGGCTCTAAATCATTTTCCTAGCTTTAATTACAACATAAAAATACGGGCATGTTAAACAAGTGTTATTTTAATATTAAAAAATTAACATAATTATTCGTGCACAGGTATAAATAAGTAATCGAAAATTAATTTTTAAAATTAAATAATAATCTAAAAAAATTATTTAGAATATTTAGTAAAAATAATTTAGAATCAATTAAATTTTATTCATTTTTATCACAGTTACATATAAGAGAATTTTTTTTTTTTATTTTTAATTCTTATGTCATTAATTGTGTGTTCTAGGTTTTTAATAACAAATACATCTCATAATTTAATTGGTAAAAATTAAAAAAAAAATCACAAAAATTATATTTATGATAAGATATAAATATATTTCGTCTTATGAGTTTTGTAAATTTAATTTATCATATGATAGCCGTAAATTACATTTGTCAATATATTAATTTTTTCATGTTTTGTAAAGTCTAAAAATTTATCTAACATCAAAATTATAATTTGTTTTATGTTACAAGATTTACATAAAAATGGATTAAAAACATTTGTGATATTAAATTTAGGCTTAACATTAAATTTATGCCAACTTATCATTCACCTAATTATTAAAAATTATCTTCGTCTAATCCCAACTTATATGAATCATTTGACCTATCTATTTATTAAATTAGTAAATAGATATTCGTAAGTATTTTTTTATAATAATTAAAAATTTTGAACTTAGTTTAAAAAAAACTATATATTTATATTTATTAAATGAATAGTTATATATATATATATATATATTTATGGATGAAAAAATTATCTAAGATAGAGTTACCCTAAATTGTAGGTCATATTCTAGTCCTAATAAATTTAACTTTTATTAGAGCTTATCAATTTGTGACTGATATGAGCTAATTTGTGAAGTTTTAATATTGGATTAAACAGTAAAAAGTGGCCAAGAAAATTTCACTCAAGTCAATTTTTTTTTTATCAATAATTCTTGATTTAAATCTAATCCTTGAAGAATCGTTTAGTTTATGTCCAATCCATAAGTTAGTAGACCCACCTATTTATTTAATTTTTAATTAGTAAATATATATTTTAAAAAAAATTATAACAAAAATAGGAAATATGTACATATTTGTTTGGGATATTTATTAACAGTTTTAAAATTAATTAAGAAATTATGTAGTTATTCTTAAAAGAATAAATTACATTGGTAGTCCCTATATTTTAACTATTGTGTTATTTTTGTACTTTCAATTTTAATTTGCTCAATTTTGACCATGAATTTATAATTTTGTCTCAATTTGGTCCAATTGTTACAATTGATAGTGTATTGTTTATTTATTTATTGAAAATACATACATGAATAGCATCTGTTATAATTTTATAGACAAAATTATAAATTTGTTCAACTCAGTAAGTTAATGTCAACCAACTCAATAACTATTTTCTTTTAAAAATCTTAACTGACACTATCAATTAGACCAAATTTATACAAAATCTCAAATTAATGGTTAAAACCAAACTAATTAAAATTACAGAGACCAAATTGACACAAGAGACAAAATGCGGGGACTATCGATATAATTTACCCTTCTTAAAATATGTCTAATATTGATTAAGATATATTTATATCTAAAAAACTATTTAAGACTAGATTAGACTAGAACTTGAATAAAAAATTAATGGCTTATTAAAAATATTTAATAATTATAAATTTAATTTTGATCAATTTTCCATTTAATTTTTTTCATAATAGAATTAGGTTGTTTGATAATTATAATTTATAACTCCAATTTTTCTTTGTATTTTTTTAAAAATATTTTAAAATTATATGTAATTATAATTTCTTTTGAACTTTCTTTTTCAATCTCAAATTAGTTATAACTTGAATCATATATAATTTATTTTTAACTTATCATCTACAAAAACTAACAATGAAGATAAATTATTTTTTGAACATTGTAAAAAATAAATAAAGAAATATATTATCAATAATAATAATAACAAAACATATTATTATTTATCATGTGACATCTCACCACTATATTGATAATAGACATTAATAATAAAACACATTACAATAATATAGTAATAATATATCAGATGATAAGTAACATGTGATCACAACAATTTTTTATAGTTATACAAAAGTACATAAAATGATATATAAAAATTTTCAAATCTCAACCACATATTCAATTTTCATATAGTAAAATTCACACTTAATCTCAACCACACATTAGTTTTCTAAATCAATTCATCCTCCAAACTATCTACTATTCTTTTAAGTAATATTCACATTTTTAAAACTTAATCAAACAATACTCTAACTGAACTCATCATCATCATTATTGTTGCTATGCTCATCACTTCCACTTACCACTATGCAACTCCAGTTTAGTCTTTTATCTTTGCAAATTTTAAAAAAAAAACAATATTGAGAAAATAAGAAGGTACCGTTTGAGTTTTAAAGAGTTAAAAAAAAAAAAAAAAAAATAAAATGTGATTTTAGTTTTTCTTATTCCATATATGGTTGATAAATATATATTTTTTTAAATCCATAAATTATGGAATAGTGTTCATTATTTAAAATTTTATTTATTGATGGACAAGTTAATTAAATGTTTTTAATATTTTACAAATAAAAAATTTGAAAATTTTGTTTAAGAAATTTAAACAAATGGCCAAATTATAAAGAACAAGATGCCCTATTCTATTAAAAAACTTATAGCTGTATTATCAATTTATATATATCAAAAAAATAATAATAATAATAATAACAATATAAAAACTAAACAAACATCCACCAGAAAAATAAAAATAAAACTTCAAATTAAATCTCAAAACAAAGATAGTTAAACATGTATATATATATATATATTTGTTATCAATTTAGTTTGAAAAAAAAAAGTCATATAGAGAGGGGGGAAAAAAAATACTCACACGAAAATAGAAATTTACCAACAAAAAAAAAAAAAACTTGAAATAAGTTTAGACTATTGACAGAGAGAGAGACTAATCTTTGCATCGTTACATTTGGAGAGGAGTCGGCCAGGCTGGAAAAAAAAAAATCAAATATTGGCTATTCTAAAGAGAGAATTGTATTGAATTTTTTAATTTGATTGGATTTTTCAAATTTTAGGATTTATATTATTTTCGGAAAAGAAGAGGGTGGCTTACCATATTATTTTGAATTTTGAAATTCCAAATCATAGATAATCAGTGCCTTTATTATTTCTTTATTTGAATTGTTTTGATCAATATTATTTTTGAAAAAAGTGAGGGTGACTAATCATATGGTTTTGAATTTTAAAATTCAAAATCATAGATAATTAGTGCCTTTATTATTTCTTTATTTGAATTGTTTTGATTAATATTATTTTTGAAAAAAGTGTGGGTGACTAATCATATTGTTTTGAATTTTAAAATACAAAATCATAGATAATTAGAGTCTTTTTTTTTTTTTTAGTTTTTTGACTTAAGGAACTAACCAATAGATTTTTTTTTTTTTTTAATTTCTTTAAAAATTAACAAATTAACAAAATTAGTTTTGGAGTTTGGAACTCTCACAATCATTTTCCTTATATAATATATATATATATTATATAGAATCTATGCAATTTTCATTAATTTCATAATCTTTTCACCCATTTTATTTTATATTTTGTAAATTTTTGTACAATTTCTAAAGTACTTTTTACATAATTTCTAATATTAACCAATGACCATAAAATACTTGTTAGCGTTACGCCATAGAAAAATATTGCAGGCATTATTAAACTTTCCACGTGTTTCTGCACCAACTTCTTAATTGGAAATTTATGAAGTATATAATTGGAATAAATATTGAATGTAACTAAATAACTGGTATGAGAATCAACTTTATAGTCCCATCTAATCTCAGTTAATTGTTATTATTATTATTATTTTTTATGGATTGGTATCATACTATGACAATATTATCGTTCTAACTAGGTCCCGGTTAGATTTGATTTGATTATGATGCGAAAAGTTTAAATTGTGTATTCTATTTTGATAATTCGAAAGATTCATATCTAAAAATTTTGATAATTAATTGAAAGAGATTAATCAATACTTGATCCAATTTGTTAAGCTGATCAAATTAACCAATATGCAGCTGATAAAAATAAATAAATAAATTAACTAATATGCAACACAAAAATAATAATAATAAAAAATAGCTACAACCTACATATCTAAAAAATTAAAAAATAGTTTCAACCTACATATCTGATCTTTATTTTGTTTTGTATAGTAACCAATGGAACTTACCATGAATAATGGAAAATTAATATTATTGTTGTTATTATTTATTTATTTTTTTGTCGTAATGGAACATATAGCTTACTAAAGAACAATTAGATTCATATTCTACCGAATCAGTAGATTCATATTCGGATTGAGTTCGATAGATTTCCTAGCCATATCACATCTGATAGAATTGACATTCATCCAGTCCAAATCTGATCATTGGCAAGCCTCACTACAACGGTATCTATTTGGCAATTGGTTTCGGCGGTTCCTTATTATTTGGTCCATAATAAGTTTGTTAAACAATTCTCATACTAACATAGAAACCGGAGAAATTCTATTTCCACACACCACATTATCTTTGTGTATATCATTTCTTACTCTATACACTTAGTAATTTGATTCTGAAGTATTTATTTTAGTCCACACACCCTACATTTCAAATATACATATTTAATAAAAAATGTGCACACCCTCATAAGATTATATTAGACAAAATTCATAGACAACTCCAAGGCTCTGATAAGCCAAAATCAATACTGTCTTCCAAGATACTTTCTGTAACAAAAAAAAAAAACAAAAACAAAAACAAAAACAATTTGATCAAAAAACACATATGGGTTTGTTCCAAAACACAGATTAAAAGCAAACTCATTTCTCAAAAAACACAAATTAAAGGATTACACGATTCTGATAAAACCCAGTTTCTAAATCCATGATGGGTCTCCTCAAAACCTCATAGAAACCAAATTTAACCCCAAATTAGGAAGATTCAAAGATGACCCATTATTGAAAACACCTTCCCCAGCAAACAACTTCAATGAAATTGTGTAGTAGACACCAACAAATGATACACACAAACTAAAAAAAAACAAAGAAACATATAGTTTAATAATACACCCATCAATGAAGAAAAAACACAAAAAGCCACAAAACGAGTGTATGCACACCCTCATCAGATTATGTGGGTGAGATGTGTATGGAGAAATTGTGAGATATGTGGGTGACATGGTTGTGGGTGACATGGTTTTTTTGTTAAATGATAAAATTATGATTCTGAAAAAAATTCATTAAATGTGTGAAGTAAGGAAACTTGGTGTGTGGAAATAAAATTTCCTTAGAAACAGATTACATAACTAGACATCAAATATATATATATATATGTGAATACACAGAATATTAAAAAATTTATTAGTAGAATCCACATAAAAAAATTAATATTTTAGAGATAAAAGTTTATAAACAAAATTACTTTTTAGAGATGAAATATTTTTGTTATAAAAAATGTCATTATTTTATTTTTAATGACAAAATCACATATTTATTAGTGATGAATTAGTATTCTTTTGGAACACAATTTTTTGTTTTAAAAAGTAAATTTTTTTGACATCAAATTATTTTTCTCTTAAAGTACGTTTATTAGCGACATTTTTAAAATTTTGTAGTTGAAATTCTTTTTTTTTTTTTTTTTTTTGTTGGACCATTTTAAACATTGTGGTTCTCACAACGATAACAATTAATTCTAAATATTTTTAAAATTTGGTTCTTAAAATATTTATATTTTAGGGTGTGTGGGGCAGTGGTTTGGAAATACTCTTTTGATCCACTGGGACGCTCGAGATCCTCAGCTAGTGACCTGAAAAAGAATGAGCACTCCGGTCGGAAGTGCCGGAATTAGCACTCCGACGGATAAGTCAGTGTATACTCTCTTAGTTACTTGTATCTTAAGTTAAGCGTACTATTTCTCACATACCCCTCTTTGGTTGTTGTTCTTCTATTTATATATACCTCTAGTCCTCAGGATAGGGCCCACTATTAATCTGTCGTGTGATTGCTCACTCGGCTCTTCTTTTGTCGTATTCCAACTTCCAATTGGTCCCTCGTTCAACTGGCTTTATGGCCGACTAAGGTATTCGGCATCCAGAACATACAAGACGGGGGCGAGTATAATATGTATCGATTGTCTAAATGTGTACTCAGCCTATCTGTGCCCTCTTTTATCCGGCTCCCATAGGGTGTTTTGAAAAAGTAGTTAAAAGTTAACTTTTTGGTTTTCTTTGACTTTAAAAAAAATATATATTCAAAAAACGTAAGAGATAATAGGATAAAAAATGGTGACTTTTTGTTAAAAGTTGACTTTTTGTTTTTGTTTTGCTTTGTTTTTTTATTTTTTCATTATTAAGTGTATAGAGCTCTGTTTAGAACTCTATTTTTAGAGCAATAAGGATCCTCTAACTTTGTTCTCTTGTCCCAGTTCACTAACAATTATTAGATATGTTTTGAGATTTTTAATTATTGGAATTCTTATATTATCCAATATTTTTAAAATCCATAAAAATATGAAATAAACTAAAATATTTAATAAGATAAAATGTCATATCAAATCTATAATTATTTTATTTTTTCTCATAAAAATCACATCTAATTATAAAAAAATTTAATATTCTTTCCAAACATAACAATTTTAACCTATTGAAATAATAAACTTTCCAACGAAAGAATCAACAGAAGTCATACTTTAGTTTAGTTTTCTATAGTATGAGATTATGGGTGATTCGTTACATAAGATGTGATCCATTTCTTTGAGATTAGTGGAGCAATTTAATTAATACTAAAAAAAAAAAAAAAAACCCTCTCCAACATCATGGAACCTTTATATAACTAATTAATAAAGATGTTGAAATTACTTTAAAAACCCAAATTATTGTTAGGTTCTAAAAGCACATTCCAAAGGGCTTTGGCAACGTCATGAGTAGGAATCCACATAGCTAAATGACGTGGTCCCAAATATCAAGCAATACTACTATCATAAGATATATACATATTTGCATAATGACAGGAGTGAAGTGACATGTGGTAATAAATTAGTCACATAATTAAAGTATAAATTAATCAGTAAATGTTTTAAAATTTGTTAGTAGAGTTAATTTTTGTAAAATTTTCTTAGGTAAATTACACTTACATTTTTTAAAAATATGGTAAGTCTTACACTTATGACATAATTAAATTAATTTTTCTTTTAGTAAGATTAAATGAATTAAAACTAATACAGATAGTATATAAATATTAAAATAAGGACAAATTATGATGGTTGTCCTCATACTTTGATCATTGTGTCATTTTAGCACTTATAATTTCAATTGATTTGATTTTGGCTTGAATTTATAATTTTGTCTCAATTTAGTCTAATTGATTATAACTCTAAACATTTCTTTATGAAAAATATGCAAATAAGTGTTATATGTCATAATTTTTAGGGCAAAATTATACACTATTTCAACTCAGATTACTCAACCAATTTAGTGATAATTAAAATAAAAAAAAAACATTAACGATATTATCAATTGGATCAAATTGATACAAAATATAAAATTAAGGATTAAAATTGAGCTAATTAAAAATGTAAGGACCAAAATAACATAAAAAATGTAAAATATAGAGACCACCAATGTAATTTGACCTTAAAATAAACAAAGACAATTATACCTTTTAGTAAATTAGAAATGACAATATAATTTATTCATTCATACGACTAATCATTTATTAATGAAAAATAAACTAACTATTATGTGAATTAAAATGTTAAAGGAGGTTAGTGTAATTATATCAAAAGTATGAAATGTGAGTGTAATTTATTCTCACACACATACACATATGTATATATATTGGGAATGGCTTTCCTCCAATCACGGACTGGAAGGTACTGTTAGGCCCATGGGGCCCCACCACAGGTCCCATTTTGATAATCCAACTTTTCTAGAACTCGTCAAGTATTATATGACTGTAAATAATCACGTTAATTGGATATCAATAGTTATGTGATCAAATCAGTTTTGTATGAAAAAATGGACGGTGAAAAATAAACGGTGAAAAATAAACGGTTTATAAAAATCTGATTTCATCACATAGTTATCAATATTCGATCAACGTGATTTTTTTTATGAACATATAATATTTGACGAGTTTTACATATTAACAGTTTAGATTATCAAAATATGACCTGTAATGGACTCCCACGGATCCAGGGCCGGCCTTGAGATTTAGGGGGCCCAAGGCGAATTTCGGAAATGGGGCCCTCTTACATTGAAAAAAAAAAATTTCATAGATAAAACGATAAGTTACAACTTTTTTATTTGTTTGTAGCAAAAAAAAAAAAAAATTTACTTGCATATATAATCATTAAAATTATAAATAAAAATTTACTTTCATATATTAAGATAGGAAACAATCACTACAAATACTTCAAAAAAAAAAATAAAAATCTAGTCTTGTTGCTTTTTTTTTTAGCCCCATGTTCAATTGGGCCTATAATATTTGGGCCTTTTTTTTATATATATATATATATCTAAAACACAAAATTATATTTGGAGGCCCCTATTTTCAGCTCAAATTTGGGGGCCCAAGGCGCAGGCCTCTCTTACCTGCCCTCAGGGCCGGCCCTGCACGGATCTAACAATACCCTCCAGTCCTATCAGACAAAGGAAGGAAGCCATTCCCATATATATATTTTATAATTGTTTATGGATAAATACGGTTAATTAAGTCATTGTCAATACCTCAACAGTCAAGAATGAAGAATCAGCTTCTGATTATTATTTCGATTCTCCTGGCAAATGTGCACTTCGATGCGAATTTGCCAACCAAGTCGACTAAGTGGCATCCACCAAGGTATCCAAATATATGGCTTGAATTTTGCCGTGTTGGCGTTTACACGAGCAAATGGTCGCCATGGAGGTGGACAATTACAATAATATTACAAATTTGAAAAAATTATTCAAAAAAAAAATTACTCAGAAAGTGAATCAATGAATTATATTTATTGTGGGTATGGTGCATATCTCACTCACTTTAATCTACAATATACACTAATATTTTGGAATAAAATTTGAGATATATTTGCGTGATACATAATATTTTTGTGATTAAAAAGATAAATGATCTTTCGTATATGAGATTTTTTGTTATCTTTGTACTCAACCTATTCTTAATTATATGAAATAGTAAAAATTTTGAGTTATGATCATGCGACAAAGAAAAGTATTGGATACAAGGGAATAAAAATATCGAGTATAAATGATTTTATATCTGTTTAAAAAGTCTTAAACTCCTTTTCAAAGTTAATTATTTTGGTGTTCAACAGATTTCTTTTAATTTTAAATTAAACTTTTGATATTGTAAATCTGACCTAAATGATACTAAAACTTTAATTAAAGATCCACTAAAAAAAATGCCAAACTTTTGACCCCTTTCCGAAAAAAAAAAATTTTGACTTAAAAAAAAACTAAAAACTGAAAAATAAAATTAATAGGGTAAATTAAAAATACATCTCCTGAGATTTGTTTAAAGTACGAATTGCCCTCTGTGATTTGAAAAATTACAAATATCTCCCTGTCAGAATTTTTTATTTAACAGAATTAATTGAAAAAGTGAAATTTCTAACTATTCATCTATACAATAATAAAATTATCTGAATTATTAATTAAAATAAAATTTTAATATTATTAAAAACTGTTAATTAACTTGATGATTTATTAATAAAAAGACCTATTTGTTATGAAATTAAAAACTTTAGGGGATATAATGTAATTTCTAGAACCACAGGGAATAATTTGTAATTTAAGTAAATCTCAAGGATATATTAGTAATTTATCCAAATTAATAATAGTAAACGAAAAAAAGCTGAAAGGGAAATGCAAAAAATAAACTCACAAAGAGGGCCTCAGGGCTAGGGGTGTAAATTCAGCCTGGTCAGGCCCACTAGGACTCGGGTTGGCCCATATCGGGCCATGCGAGTTCCCTCCAAATTTCGGACTTCGTTGGGCCGGCTCACAGACTAGAAAACTAGGCCTAAGGATATTCAGGAATTATAAAATGCACCACAAGAAATAATTTACAAATTATTTGGATTTCTCACGAATTATAGAATGCACTACAAGAAATACATCACAGATTATTTGGATTTCTCTAATTTAAGATTCTTCATATCTTCCTTCAAATATTTCAAATTAAAATGAGAATTCTAGGGATGATTATATCATCATCATGTCTGAAAAGGATTAGATGCTTCGAAAATCTTAGCAATGGAGTAAAGTGTGTGTGCCGTCATTTGGGAAGCTACTCTTCCAATAATTGAATTTCAAATCGTACTAGTGCTATGAACACAAAAACTTAAAATAATAATAATAATAAAAAAGATGCACCAAAAATTGATAATATGCGATCTGGGATGTAGTCTTACAAAATTGAATTAGAATCCTCTGATTTAGATTTCTCTATAATGTTTTTGTTCTAAGAATCCATTGATTTAAGTTTAAAATCATAGTAGATTAAGGGCTATTTTGAGAAAATGATTAAGAGCTAATTTTTTGATTTTTTTTTTTTTTTGAAAAAATGTGTAAAAAATATACAAGGTGATCCAAAATGGGTTAAAAGCTGTTAAAAGCTAGGAAGTGGCTATTAACCCACTTCACAAAAGAGTCCTAAGAGTTGTTTGAAATGATTTAAATAAGTATATTTTTTAATTTTTTATGAAAAGATGTGCAAAAAAATACAGAAGTGATGTGACTTAAATAACTGCACTTATCTAAATAAGTGCACATATTTAATTTATGTCAAATAGGGCCTAAATTGTTTTATAACGTGGTGTAGAAAACATCCAAACTATTAGTCCCCATTTGAGTAGTTGGTTGGAAGTTGGTTGAGATTAAAAAAATATAAAACCATAAAATAGGTTAATAAGATAAAAAATTAAATCTAAATCATAATTATTTTATTTTTTTTCTTACAAAAAAGTCAAGAAAGTAAAAAAATTATTCCCAAACGAAACTAATTTAATCAGGCTAAATTAGTCAAAAACTAAAAAATCAAATTAAAAAATTCTTTTCAAACAACCCCTTAATGTAATGTTTTTCGTTTTTGAGCTCGGAGTCATTTGATTATGTAATTTTCTGACATATATAGCTTGTTGTGACCAAAAAAAATATATAAATAAATACAAGCTGATTGCATGAAATTTATGAAAGAGGATCTTAATTGAACATAAATTTGACTCACAAATTGATTTTTTTATAAATTTTTTTTGTAATTTTTTCGTCTTGCTTATAGTATTATTTCAAATAAAAATATATTATTGTATGGGTCATGCATTGAGGGTGTGGACTATATGCTAGTCATAACATATATAAGTTGAGTATCACAAATATCATAATTGAATTATTTTCAATCGTAACTTTAAAAAAAAAAAAATCACAATCAAATCCTACGTATGGTACAAATAAAGACTTTTTAGATATAATCAAAATAATATCGGGCTATTTTGGGAAGATGGTTATAATCAGTTTTTTGGTGAAAAGCTGCTTATAAGTAGTTTTTTTTTGTGAGAGAGGAAGTGGGTTATAATGTGGGAAGTGGATTATAACCCACTTCCCAAAATAGGCAACATCATAATTAACACAATATTATGTATTATTAATGTCGTAACTAACATTGCCATAAACCATAATTTATTACAAAAATCAGAACTGAGATATATAGTACATAGTGCATATTGCAAAAGAGGATGGATACCATAGAATATTTCCATTTTTATAGGTAAATAAAGTTAATGCAATTTTACTGTAGTACTATTAAGAAATAGTTGAAAGTGATACACACATTCTCATTTTTTACGTATTTATTTATTTAAATAAATAATTATGGCACCAATAGGACATACTTTTGCAAACAGGGGTTCCATTAAGATTTAAGAAAAGGAAAATTTTATACAATATATACAAATTAATAATAAATTTTATAAGTATTAAAATGTGAAGAGATGCATTTTTTTATTAATTAGTAATTAATTTTTTTAAGAAATCACTAAGCAGTAGTTTTTCCTTTAAGAAAAGCAAGTTGTTTCTCTTTGATTATTATTGTTTTTCTTTATTATAGTTTTTTTTTTGTCTTTTTGTCTTTTCTTTTCTTTTCTTTTCACATAAAATAGGGAAATATATATGTGTGCGAGGAATAGGCCTAGGAATCCACCAGGGTGATGTTAAATTGGTAATGGAATGATGTGGCAGCAATACAAAGTATAGTGCTGAATTACATAGATTTCCCTTCAATTTTGGAAAAAAAAAAAAAAATCAAACTTTCACTGTTTTGGTGTAATTATATTAAACTAATTTAAAGTTTTATTTGACATAATACTTATCTTTTCATCAATAATCTATATATTAGGATTAATTTGTGATAAATCTAATATAAAAAAGGTACAAGGTATTATGTCCAAGAAATATTTTTTTATTGATGAGAGGTCCATACTTTATAAAATAATTTGATGAGAGTCCAGCAAAACATTTATTATCATTAGTTTATTCCATCTAACTTAAATATTCCCTTCTTTTGAAACTGATGTGGGACTAACTTAAATATTCCATCTATCTATTAGTTTTATTTGGACGCGGGGTCCTGCTGTGTTGCAGCCCCTGCTGTGCCTGCCGTGATTTCAAACGGTGCCGTTTAATCATTTTTCTTTTGTTTTGCCCCTAAAACGGGCACAGTTTCATCCTCTTCTTCTTCTTCTTCTTTTTTTTTTTTTTTTTTTCACTATGTTTTTTGACATGATAAATTACACTTTACTCTAAATCTTAAAATAAAAAAATTACATTTTAAAAATTAAATCCTAAACACTAAACCCTAAACCCTAAACCCTAAAATAAAAAAAAAATTAAAAATTAAACCTTAAACATAAACCCTAAACCCTAAACCCTCAAATAAAAAAAATAAATTTTAAGAATTAAACCCTAAACCTTAAACCTTAAACCATAAACCCTAAAATAAAAATAAAAAAATAATAATAATTAAACCCTAAACTCCAAACCCTAAAATAAAAAAATAAATTAAATTAATTTTAAGAATTAAACCCTAAACCCTAAAATAAAAAATAAAAAAAAATTAAGAATTAAATCCTAAACCCTAAACCTTAAAATAAAAAAAAATAAATTTTAAGAATTAAATCCTAAAATAAAATTAAAAAAAAAGTAATTTATCTCACCAAAAAATATAGTGAGAACATTAAAAGAAAAAAAAAGAAAAAAAAATACTAAAACTGTGCCGTTTTAGGCACAGCAGGGAACACTGCACAGCAGTGACCCTGCTCCCGTTTTATTTGCCTGTTGATGCTCTCTTTTTATTTGCTTATATATATACTAGCATATTACGCGTGTTATGCACGGATTATATTTATAATTATCTATATATGTGAATTGTGATTTTTAATTTTTTTTTAAATGTGAATTGTGATAGATGTGAAAAATTATCTATTTGTGAAAAATTATCTATATATGTATAATAAAAATATAGACTATATATGTATAATAAAAATATAGACTATTTGTATACGGTTCGGATCGGTTCCAATCCGGAATAGTGGGATTCAATTCGGAACCAATCCGTGGACTATAGATTTTTAATTCTTCAATCCGGAACCGAATTACGGATTCAAAAACTAATCCAAACTTATCGGATTAGACTGGACTGAATCAAATTACGGATGTTACTTATTCCTTACTCAGCCCTCGTAATGACAGGAGTGAAGTGACATGTGGGAATAAATTAGTCACATAATTAAAGTATAAATTAATCAGTAAATGTTTTAAAATTTGTTAGTAGAGTTAATTTTTGTAAAATTATTTTAGGTAAATTGCACTTACATTTTTTTAAAATATGGTAAGTCTTGCACTTTTGATATAATTAAATTAATTTTTCTTTTAGTAAGATTAAATTAATTTTTCTTTTAGTAAGATTAAATGAATTAAAATTAATACAGATAGTATATAAACATTACAATAAGGACAAATTATGATGGTTGTCCTCATACTTTGATCATTGTGTCATTTTAGCACTTATAATTTCAATTGACTCGATTTTGACCTGAATTTATGATTTTGTCTTAATTTAATCTAATTGATTACAACTCTAAGCATTTCTTTATAGAAAATATGCAAATAAGTGTTGTGTCATATTTTTTAGGATTATTTGTTATGTGTCATATTTTTTAGGACAAAATTATAAACTATTTCAACTAAGATTACTCAACCAATTTAGTGATAATTAAAAAAAAAAAAAAAAAACTAACGATATTATCAATTGGATCAAATTGATACAAAATATAAAATTAAGGATCAAAATTGAGCTAATTAAAAGTGTAGGAACCAAAATGACATAAAAAATGTAAAATATAGAGACCACGTGTATAATTTGACCTTAAAATAAACAAAGATAATTATACATTTTAGTATATTAGAAATGACAATATAATTTATTCATTCATACGACTAACCATTTATTAATGAAAAATAAACTAACGGTTACGTGAATTAAAATCTTAAAGGAGGTTTATAAAATTATATTAGAAGTATGAAATGTGAGTGCAATTTATTCACACACACACACATATATATTGGGAATGACTTTCCTCTAATCACGGACTGGAAAGTACTATTGGGCCCATAAGGCCCACCACGGGTTCCATTTTGATAATTCAACCGTTTAATGTGTAGAACTCGTCGAGTACTATAAGTCTGTAAATAATCACGTTAGTCGGATATCGATAGTTATGTGATCAAATCGGTTTTGTATGAAAAAAAATGGATGGTGAAAAACAAACGGCTTACAAAAATCTGATTTTATCACATAACTATCGATATCCGATTAACGTGATTTTCTTACAGACATATAGTACTTGACGAGTTTTACACATTGAACGGTTTAGATTATCAAAACGAGACTCGTAATGAACCCCTACAGACCTAACAGTACCTTCTAATTCGATCACGGACGGGAGAGAAGTCATTCCCATATATATTTTATAATTGTTTATGGATAAATGTGGTTAATTAAGTCATTGTCAATACCTCAACAGTCAAGAATGAAGAATCAGCTTCTGATTCATTATTTCGATTCTCCTGGCAAATTCTTTGATGCGAATTTGCTAACCAAGTCGACTGCCTATTTTGACAACATGATTTTTAGTCACTTTTTTGGATTAGTAGCAAAAGTTAAAAGTTAGTTTTTTTTTTTTATCTTTTTTTTCATTTGGGAAGTTGGTTTGTAGCCAATGGTGAAATTACAATTTTACCCCTCATGGGTCAAAAAGTGTTACATAGGTGAAGTTGTAAATATTTTAAATAAATGGGGGTCGTTTGGTCATTTTATTGTGATTTGACATCATAAACAAACATTAATCAAAAAAGTCAAAAGTCACTTTTTACCAACTTCCCAAATCATTTGTCTAAAAAAGCCAAAAGTTTGGTTAAAAATGAAAAAATCACTTTTTACCATCTTCCAAAAATAAGCTAAGTGGCATCCACCAAGGTAACCAAATATATGGCTTGAATTTTGCTGTGTTGGCTGTTACATGAGCAAATGGTCGTCATGGAGGTGGACAATTACAATAATACTACAAATTTGAAGGAGTTATTCAAAAAAAAATTACTCACAATGATTTATTGTGGGTGTGGTGCGTATCTCACTCACTTTAATCTACAATATACACTAATACTTTGGAATAAAATTTGAGATATATTTGTATGGTACATAATATTTTTGTAATTAAAAAGATAAATGATCTTTTGTATTTGAGATTTTTTGTTATCTTTGTACTCAACCTATTCTTAATTATATGAAATAGTAAAAATTTTGAGTTATGATCATGCGACAAAGAAAAGTATTGGATACAAGGGAATAAAAATATCGAGTATAAATGATTTTATATCTGTTTAAAAAGTCTTAAACTCCTTTTCAAAGTTAATTATTTTGGTGTTCAACAGATTTCTTTTAATTTTAAATTAAACTTTTGATATTGTAAATCTGACTAACCTAAATGATACTAAAACTTTAATTAAAAATCCACTAAAAAAAATGCCAAACTTTTGACCCCTTTCTGAAAAAAAATTGACTTCAAAAAAAACTAAAAACTGAAAAATGAAATTAATAGGGTAAATTAAAAATACATCTTCTGAGATTTGTTTAAAATACGAATTGCCTTCTGTGATTTGAAAAATTATAAATATCTCTCTGTTAGAATTTTTTATTTAACAGAATTAATTGAAAAAGTGAAATTTCTAACTATTCTCCTATACAATAATAAAATTATCTGAATTATTAATTAAAATAAAATTTTAACATTATTAAAAACTGTAATTAACTTGATTTATTAATAAAATGATCTATTTGTTATGAAATTAAAAATCTTAGGGGATATAATGTAATTTCTAGAACTAAATGAAATAATTTATAATTTAAGTAAATCTCAGGGATATATTTGTAATTTATCCAAATTAATAATAGTAAATGAAAAGAAGCTGAAAGGGAAATACAAAAAATAAACTCACAAAGAGGGCCTCAGGGCTAGGGGTGTAAATTCAGCTTGGTCAGGCCCACTAGGACTCAGGTTGGCCCATATCGGGCCATGCGAGTTCCCTCCAAATTTCGAACTGCGTTGGGCGGGCCCACAGACTAGAAAACTAGGCCTAAGGGGTATTCAGGAATTATAAAATGCACCACAAGAAATAATTCACAAATTATTTGGACTTCTCACGAATTATAGAATGCACTACAAGAAATACATCACAGATTATTTGGATTTCTCTAATTTAAGATTCTTCATATCTTCCTTCAAATATTTCAAATTAAAATGAGAATTCTAGGGATGATTATATCATCATCATCATGTCTGAAAAGGATTAGATGCTTCGAAATTCTTAGCAATGGAGTAAAGTACTTATGTGTGCCGTCATTTGGGAAGCTACTCTTCCAATAATTGAATTTCAAATCATACTAATGCTATGAACACAAAAACTTAGAATAATAATAATAATAAAACAGAGGCACCAAAAATTGATAATATGCAATCTGGGATGTAGTCTTACAAAATTGAATTAGACTCCTCTGATTTAGATTTCTCTATAATGTTTTTGTTCTAAGAATCCATTGATTTAAGTTTAAAATCAAAGTAGATTAAGGGTTATTTTGAGAAAATGATTAAAAACTAATTTTTTTATTTTTTATTTTTGAAAAAACGTGTAAAAAATATACAAGATGATCCAAAATAGGTTAAAAATGGGGAAGTGACTTTTAACTCATTTCACAAAAGAGCCTTAAGAGTTGTTTGAAATGATTTAAATAAGTATATTTTTTAATTTTTTATGAAAAGATGAGCAAAAAAATAGAGAGGTGATGTGACTCAAATAACTGTACTTATCTAAATTAGTGCACATATTTAATTTATGTCAAATAGGGCCTAAATTGTTTTATAACGTGTGGTGTAGAAAAAATCCAAACTATTAGTCCCATTTGAGGAGTTGGTTGGAAGTTGGTTGAGATTAAAAAAATATAAAACGATAAAATACGTTAATAAGATAAAAAATTAAATTTAAATCATAATTACTTTACTTTTTTTTTTACAAAAAAGGTCAAGAAAGTAAAAAAATTATTCCCAAACGAAACTAATTTAATCAGGCTAAATTAACCAAAAACAAAAAAATCAAACTAAAAAAATTCTTTTCAAACAAACCCTTAATGTTATTTTTTTCGTTTTTTTGCTCTGAGTCATTTGATTATGTAATTTTCTGACATATATAGCTTGTTGTGACAAAATAAATAAATAAATAAATACAAGCTGATTGCCTGAAATTTATGAAAGAGGTTCTTAATTGAACATAATTTGACTCACAAATTGATTTTTTTTATAATTTTTTTTTGTAATTTTTTCTTCTTGCATATAGTATTATTGTTCAAATGAAAATATATTATTGTATGAGTCATGCATTGAGGGTGTGGGCTATATGCTAGTCATAACATATATGAGAGCATCTCCAACCGTTCACTATTTTTTTCATTAAATTTGAGTAAATTTTTTTTGATTTTCTCAATTTGATATGGGTTACTCCAACGGTGCATCAAAAGGGAAGGGTCATTCGGTGGGTCGACCGGTAAGGCTAATTTATTATTATTATTTTTTAACATGTTTGAACCTTTTGACCTGTTTGAATCTACCTATTTGAAAGGGAACCGATCGACCGGTTGGTCAACCGGCCGGACATCCGGCTGGTTGACCGGTTGGTCTCCCCCAACGGTAAAACACAGTAACATAGTGAAATATGAAGCCTGTTCTCACTTTGATGAATTTTTTGTTCTATTATCATTTTGATACCAATTTACTGAAACCATTGAAGCTCCAAAAAATGACTTTTTCACCAAATTTCAAATCTGATACAAGGTTTGATGAACCGTTGGAGATGGTCTAAGTTGAGTATCACAAATGTCATAACTGAATTATTTTTAGTTGTAACTTAAAAAAAAAAAATTCACAATTAAATCCTACGTATGGTACAAATAAAGACTTTTTAGATTATAACTAAAATAATATTATAACTAATATCATAATTAATCATAATTAACACGATATTATGTATTAATAATGTCATAACTAACATTGGCATAAACCATAATTTATTACAAAAATCAGAACTGAGATATATAGTACATATTGCAAAAGCGGATGGGTACCATAGGCCCTGTTTGGTAGAACTGTGGGAAAGTACTTATAGCTTATGCCTAAACAGCTTATAGCTTATAACTATGAACATAAGCTGATTTTTGACTTACAAATTAAGCATCTCCTGCCCCACTCAAAGAATAAGCTGATTTTTGACTTCCAAAAAGTTATAAGCTATAAGCTATAAGTTAAACCAAACACATCAAAATAGCTTAAATTAAGCTGAAAGCCGAAATAAGCAACTTTTAAGCTGTACCAAACAGGGCTATAGAATATTTCCATTTTTATAGGCAAATAAAGTTAATGCAATTTTACTGTAGTACTATAAAGAAACAGTTGAAAGTGACACACACATTCTCATTTTTTACGTATTTATTTATTTAAATCAATAATTATGGCACCAATATGACATACTTTTGCAAACAGGGGTTCCATTAAGATTTGAGAAAAGGAAAATTTTATGTCAGCGTATATTTAAAACAATATATACATTAATAATAAATTTTATAAGTATTAAAATGTGAAGAGATGCATTTTTTTATTAATTAGTAATTAATTTTTTAAGAAATCACTAAGCAGTAGTTTTTCCTTTAAGAAAAGCAAATTGTTTCTCTTTGATTATTATTGTTTTTCTTTATTATAATTTTTTTTTTTTTTGTCGTTTCGCCTTTTCTTTTCTTTTCTTTTCACATAAAATAGGGAAATGTATATATGTGTGCGAGAAATAGGCCTAGGAATCCACCAGGGTGATGTTAAATTGGTAATGGAATGATGTGGCAGCAATACGAAGTATAGTGCTGAATTACATAGATTTCCCTTCAATTTTGGAAAAAAATCAGTAACTTTCACTGTTTTGGTGTAATTATATTAAGCTAATTTAAAGTTTTATTTGACATAATACTTAGTCATCTTTTCATCAATAATCTATATATTAGGATTAATTGGTGATAAATCCAATATAAAGAAGGTACAAGGCATTTTGTCCAAGAAATATTTTTTATTGGTGAGAGGTCCATACTTTGTAAAATAGTTTGATGAGAAGTCCAGCAGAACATTTAGTTTTCAATTTTACCCCTTTACTTTTTTTTTTATCTGTTTGACTTTTTGTTGAAATTATTTTTGTTTGTTGAAATTTTTTATCAATTAAATTTTTATTTGTCCAAATTTTTTTATCTATTGAATTTTTTTATCTGTCTAAAATTTTTATTTTTTTGAAATTTCTATCTGTTCATTTTTTTGTTTTTATCAATTGTTCAAATTTTTTATTTATTGAAATTTTCTATTTGTTCAAAAAGATATTTCTATCAACAACAACAACAACAACAACAACAACAACAGATGGAGAGAGATTCAGATAGAAAGACAACATCAGATAGAAAGGGATAGAGAGAGAGATTCTTGTGATCTGTTCAAATACAAAAAAAAAAGAAGAAGAAGAAGAAGAAGAAGAAGAAGAAGAAGAAGAAGAAAAACAAACTCAGATCTAAAAAAATAGACAACCTTGAAATTTTAACTAATAAAGGTCCAATCGTCATTCTTGTTTTAGTGAAGATATTTTCTCAACTAGACATTCTGTCAAACACCTCAACTACAAAACCGAAAATTACTCCTTCAGGTTTGAGAATTGGACATGTACCACATATAATCACAGAGACAATAATAACAATGCAAAGCACCAAAGCAAAGATATCAAAGCTGTAATGCCCCAAGATAAATAATAATAATCCAACTCATAACATTACTCATAAATGATCAAGCGACATTGTATCTTCTATTCCATTCATTTCGTGGATCAATACAAAAGATGATATCTGCAATATACATTCATAAATCCAAGATTCTAAATCCATAGCAAATGATATGGATACATGAATTTAAAATAAAATTAAACCAAATAACTAGATGTTCTAATGGTTACAACTTTCCAAGTCGATACTTGAGTACAATAAATTGAGTTTAACTCAATACAGGTGAAGCCCAGGGCTTAAACAAAAATAATTACATCAATAAACAAAAATGAAGCCTTCAGCTCCAAGTCCTCCCAAGTTACGTCCTTGGTAGAGGCATATCGTCAGCATCTGAAAGTTGTTTTCCACATAAGGTGAAATACACGTACATGCCATTTGTCAAACATGCCTCGTTTTCCATCTCAAAACAATACAATGCGAGATTACAAATCAATTCATGAAAATAATCATTTTATAATAGAAAATAGGGCAGTGGATACAAAACATTAGGAGTCGCTAGGTGTAGACTGCCTGGAACTCCGGCTCCACGCGCGAGGGCGCGAATCGTTTGTTCTCTAGCTACTACAGTTCGGATTCAATGTCACGGTTCTTAATCTGATCTCACAAAGTGCAATGTAAAATTGATAAATCACCAAAGAGTCCAAATCCGGCAAATCGTTTTGGAAAACTGATTTTTGTAAAGAAGTGCCAAACATGGACTGCTTTGCCAGATACAGAGTCGTCACCTAAATATTTTATTTTGGGGATTTAGGAAACCTTGACTTGTGCTGAAGGCAACATATCCGTCATCACCAAAGTTGCCTTGGCTCGGGAACTTGGGTACGAGAGGGGAAGGTTATGCAATGAGCACCCCCGCTCGCCCGATCAAAGATCGGCCTTTACTAACATGATATCTTGTTTTTGAAAACATATGTGTTCTTATTCTGGTTATTAGCCTAGAATTACTATGTGATGCGCACAGCATACAAGTATAGACTAGATCACCTAAATTGGAACAAAACATCTTATGTTTGTTTGAAAATGATTTGAAGGTGCTACTCGCAAGTAGGCTAAGACGTGGATTTGCCACCCTAGGTGGGCTTAGGAAAACATGATTTTGCCACTCTCAAGTGGGCTTAAAACTCGCATTTGATGAATTGTTCTAATTTAAGTAATCCAACCTTCACCCACAGGCATTCAGGCAGTTATATCATATAAGCAAATAGCCTCATGGCAAGCATGCTGTCATGGCAACACTCACACTCATGCAAGATGCTAAAACATAAACACTTACAGTGTACTCTGAGCCAAAACAGAAACTAGTTAGTAATCAATGCATGATCCTAGTTCATGTTAAGATGACTAATGCAACACATGCAAAATGCAACTAAGATAGGCTCGGCTATTCTAAGATGGCATGTGAGATGCAACAATCGATACATGTATTCAACTTAGAATTGAAATACGATGCAATTAGTATGGTGCGCCGAGCCTGGTGCATGAATGACGCACGCATGCAAAGCATAAGGATGCTAATTGAAATATGCCCTAAAACTAACCACTGAAAGCAGATAAGTAAAAAAGAGAAAGACGTGGGGTTGGAAGACATTCATACACTCACGCACACTTATTACAAAATTCGCCCTCTCAACGGAGGGTCCGAATAAATAATACGGAATCGACTAATTAACTAACTATTCTAGCTAATTAATTATTACACAACCAAATTGAAACAAATACACATTCTAAGCTGACAAAAGTACTGAAATGGCCTCATGACGAGGGATGCATGCATGCTCGAATTGCCTCGCTCGGAAATCCATCGCGATACCCCGATTTGCCTCTGTTTGCAACTGGTCCAAGAACACTGCACAAAGCTCCAGAAGGCTGAAACTCCACCTTGGGAACCTGTAGGGATGCTGCCGACCAGTTGTTGGCATTGGAGACCACCTGCCGACCATTTTTTATGCTAAAAACTAGAAAAAGTGGTCGGCCAGCCACTTTATTTGGTCGGCCGACCAGTTTTTGCTGCTGGTTTTTGGTTTGCTGCAACAGAGAGTAAGAAAGGGGCATGACAAAGTATTTGCAACACATGTATGCACAACCACCCTCCCTATCATTTCATGAGCTCAAGGGAGTGTGGTTCTCGACCCTCGGGCCACCAATCACGCATCTCGATGCATGATGGCCAAAAAGGCAAGATTGCACATTTCAATGTAAATGAATGCACACATAACACATAAAGCCTAAAACTCTATCATGCTTGATCAAGAGCGTCGGCAACCGAGAATTGAGGCATGTTTCATCACTTACAAGTATGAAACGTCCCTTGTTTCCCAAACATAATGCAACAAAACATGGCATACACAATGCGATGTAACTCAAGCATGCAAACATGCAAATGTAACTACGTGGCATACTCAATGCAACTATAGCATACGCAATACAACTAACAACAAAGCATACGCAATGCAAGGAATAACATGGCATACACAATGCAAGGAATAACATGGCATACACAATGCTCAATGCTAAGAACTAGATGGCATACTCAATGCAAGGCAACAATAAGGTTCTAAACACCATGTAATGCATGCATGCACAATGCAATGCAACAAGGGCAACTTACCAATGTTAGGGACATGCATACTCAATGCAAGGAACAACTTGGCATGCACAATGCGAAGGACTACATGGCATGCACAATGCAATGTAACATGATGGCATACACAAGGCTCAATGACCACATAGCATACACAATGCAATGTAAGATAATATGCATACTCAATGGAAAGGACAACCTCATAAGCATGCACAATGCAAACAACATGAAAGCCAACACACTTAATGGACTTAAACCAAAATGGATAGACCTCAGTCATGCCCAAATCAGTGGCCATAATGATGAAACCAAGGCACCAAAAGCATATACAAGCATGGATATGTAATGGCCCATTGGCTAGGCATAAGAGCACAACTCTCAAGAGTGCTCAAGAAGTGACAAATGTGGAAGTATAAAAACACTAAAGTGCACTAAAATGAAGTAAGAAATGATGCTAAATCATTCAAACAACACAAGTATGACATGCTAGGACCCTAAGGAATGGAAGCTAGCAAAGAAGACTACAAAGGAGGCATGCAATGCATGGCACAAATGCATGAACTAAGCATGGACAGAGCTCAAGTAGGTCAAAATAAGGACCCAAACATGCTGAGATGATGGCTCAAATACCTAGGCATGCAAGCATACAAGCTAAGCCATAAACTAGGCAATAATGCACAATAGTTAAAGGCATTCAAAGCATGAAAGAAGTGAGGACATGGCAAGTCTATATGCTCTGAGATGAAGTATTAAATGATGCCAAATCATCCAAATAGCTCAAAGATAGCATGCGTGAAGCATCAAAACACAAAGCTAGCAAGGCCAATTGCACTATAGCTATACAAAGCATAAGGCATATGACAAAGGCAACCCAAAATAGTCCTAGAACATGTTAAAATGAGTCTAAAACTTGTATGGATGGAAGCCAAAATGTGCTAGCATGAAGGGGCATAAGACATGGAATATGTAAGGCAAATAGGGTGAATTACACTACACTTATCAGGACCAAACATGATATGACTTAAGAACCAAAAATCAGAGTTATATTATGGCAAAATAACCCCAAATAATCACTGAAATGATGGCTCGCAAGCTATGGCATGAATGCATACGCAATGACTCATGTTAAGGCATAAATGGACAAACCTTCCAACGCATTGATTGAGTGATAAATGCAAGTGCATGGCCATGAAACATGGACTAAAATCACCTAATAAATGATACCAAATCATTCACATAGTCCAAGTAATGCATGCTAGAGGATTCAATGCACAAAGCTAACAAGTTAGATTGAACCAAGGCTATACAAAGCAAGTCATGCATGGCCAAGACAACACAAATCAAACCTTAAACATGCTAAAACATGAAAAAAATGTTCTTAGAGCTAAGTCAAAAACATGCTAAAATAACATGTTAGAGCATGAGACACATTAGGCTATTTCATGGAATTGTACTACAAGTGCATGGAGCATGCAAGGGCCAACTAAACCAAACCAAAACAGAGTCATGACATGGTAAAATATCACCAAAAACATGCTGAAATGGAAAGAAAACAAGCTAGAATGACATGCTCAAACATGAAGCATACAAGACTAGTTTAAGAGATTTACACTACAAGTGTATTATACATGCATGGAGTGACAAAACCAAGTAAAAACAGATCTAAGGCATGTCAAATGATGGCCAAAAACCTATTGAAATGGAGTCCATACATGCAAGAAAGGCATGCTACCTTAGTGAGCCATGAATGTGATTACACTACACATACAAGAAGCAAACACAAGGTGACCAAACCAGCCACAGACAGAGCTAAGGCAGGCCCTAAAAGTCACAAAAAAGTGCCTGAACCAAGCCTTGAAAGTATGAAGATGCATGCTCCTTTGATAGGCCAATAACTCAAGCAAACAAAACAAGAAGAAAGGGGATCACCCCCCTCTGATTTGAGGCCTCAAAACCACATGCCTACCACTGAAAATCCACTGGATTTCAGTGGCTAGAAGGCCAAACCAAGACTAGCTCAAAGGCCTTAAGGCATGGCTCAAAACCAGGCCAAACAAGGCCTAAAAGAGGGTAGACTACCACCGACACCAACAAGGCCTCAAACAAACATGTTAAGGACTGAAAAATAGAGCTTTTTGTAGTTTAAAGTTAAGCCAACAGAAGCATGCAAATATGGCTAAGAGTGTAATCAAAATAGAGCTTAAAAAGGGAAAAAGAGGGTTACCCTTGAAGCACTGCAAAACCAGCAGATTTCCTGAGCCAAAACCAACTTTTGAGCTCCCACAAAACCCTCCAGCAACTCAACAACAAGGTAAGAGTGTTTGGGTAGGAGGTTGTGTGCACAAATGTGAAGCAATGCACAAATATAGAGAAGGAAAAAGAGGAATATAGAGATGGTGTGGGCCTATGCTCTCAGCCAAAATCAGAACCTGGAGAAGGGACGGAAAGCCTCTCTCTTATAGAAAAAATAGGCTAAAGCTTCTTGGAGAAACTTAGAGCTTGGATAAATCCCTCCATACACGTGTATGAAGGATACAATCTGTGCCCTCCAGTTGGTACAGCTGGCATCCACAACACCTGTAGAATATGCAGGAAGGCCGCCGACCAGTTAAAGTGGTCGGCCGACTACTTTTATTGGTCGGCCAGCTACTTTTTCTGGTTTTTCAGGACAAAAAGTGGTCTCCCGGAATGAAAAGTGGTCGGAAGGTGGCTTCCAAGGCCAAAAAGTGGCTTCCAAGTGTCCAAATTGAAGCCCCATAAGTTAGCTTTTCAATGGCGCCAGCCTTGAATTAAAATTCCAACTGTTCAAAAAGTTATGCCTGTTTTGGTGAAGCCACGCAATTTCGGTCCAACCGGATTGATGCCCTACTTCAACCAACCATATCTCCCCCGTCCGGACTTGGCTTTAGGAGATTCTTGAGTGCAAAATGAAGCCCTGGAAGTAAGCTTTCCAACGGTGGTGGCCTCATAGCTGAAATCCAAGTATGCAAATGAATAGGCTTGATTCAGCGAGGGCTGCTCGACTTTCTCTTAACGGTTCATGCCCATTTTCTACCCCAACTAGGTTTCTTCCCTCTTCTCTTCTTTTCTTCAACTCCAAACCCCTAAACAAGGTGTTTTGAAAGATTTTTCAGAGATTTCATCTCTCTTTCATTTATTTCCATTTTGTCCTTTGCTCGTTTTACTGAAAAGCGCGACATTTAACAAAATGCAAGCGTTGGAGTTGAAGAAAAGAGAGGGTTTCAAGGTCTAAAATCTTTTGATCAAGATTGTTTTGATACAAAAGGGGTATGAAGTTGGGATTTGACTCTCTCTTTACCGAAGAAATTGAACCTTTGCCCTGCACACCTTTCACCACCAAGTAAACCATCAGTAGTACCCAAGTCTTAAGGGCGGTCAAAAATGGGGTGTCTACAGTTGCCCCTCTTTGATAGAGCTCGAAGTCATGAAATGACATTAATGAATGTCAAAGCTCAGAGAGGACCCATTTTTGACAAGGCCGAAGACTTGGACAAACAAACAAAGTACAGATAAATAAATGGTTGCGCCCGCAGGTTGCCTACGTATCCCATTGCAAGGAATCAAACCAGCGTAGTTCAGGGGCAAGATGCAAATGATATGCAGGAAAATTTTGATAATTGAACTTACACGCTACGCGAAGCTGATTTGGGTGGTGTGAACAGACAGGCGCACCTGCTGTTGTTAACCGATTTTGATAATTGTACTTATACGCTACGCGAAGTCGGTTTAAAATTTCAGGATTTATGCAATGCAATGGATGCAATGAATAAGGCGCACGGCCAAACCACATTTTGCCTAGAAAAGGCATAGACACAAAACAGACCACGTCTAACATAGAAAAGGTGCTGACATCCTCAGACCACAATTCTCTTAGTGGAATAGGCATGTACACATAATCACAGAACCATGCTTTAACGCAAAAAGCATGGGCACATGCCAGACTAAGCTTAACATGGAAAGGATGCAAGCGATAAATGGACAATGCAGTACATGCATGCAATATATTCTATATGCAATGCGATAAACATACTAGACAATGTAGTAGCTAGGAAGCGAAGGTACCTCACAGGGGCAATTGGCAATGACTTACCTCAGCAATGTCTCACCTCATGCTGATGTGGGAATCTTTCCCTTTTCCTTGGTTGTGTTTCCAGATCACAGGTACTACTTTTCTCCCTGACTATGGTCGCAGCTTTCCCTATTCTCCAACAGGGTGACAGACTAGGTTGGTTCAGTATCCAGAATTGAGGCGCATACACATGTTATCTCAATCTATGGGGCTGCCATACAAATTTCAAGCTGAGGATATACCCTTGGGTATTTAAACCAGACTTTAGTCTCGAAAATCCCGAACCTTTGCATTCCAGGCATGAGCCATTCGAACTCTAGTTTCCACCGTCTCAGTTGATCTCCTAGGAACTCATCGCAAACACAGGCAGGTGGCTATACCAGACCACTGGAAGTCGTTCGGGCACGACAAACACCAAAGGAATTGCACCTTTAGAGGATTTAAGGTCTCCTAGACCGGAGAGTGCACAAGACAGCGCGATGCAGAGGGAATGCACAAAACAGTGCTATACAGGTGCACAAGACAGTGCGATGCAAGGTGAATGCACAAGACAGTGCGATGTAAGTGTGTGCACAAGATAGTGCTAAGACAAAGGATGCGCAAGATAGCGTGAGCAATGAGATGCACTAACAAGTGTAGGTAAGATGCGCACGAAAGCGCGAACAATGCGATGCACTAACAAGTGCAGGTAAGATGCGCAAAAAAGTGCGAACAATGCAATGCACTAACAAGTGCAGGTAAGGTGCGCAAGAAAGCGCGAACAGTTCAATGCAAAAGATACAAGCATTTTCTATGCAAGATGAGAGCCTGTAATGAAATGCACAGGATAGTGCGATGCGCAAGAAAGCGCGAGTGTAAAACTGCACAAAACAGTGTGATGCGCAGGAAAGCGCGAATGTAAACTGCACAAAATAGTGCGATGCGCAAGAAAACGCGAGTAACAGACTGCACAAAATAGTGTGATGCGCAAGAAAGCGCGAGTGAAATGTATGCACAATGCAGGTAAGGTGCACAAAATAGTGTGATGCGCAAAATAGCGCGATAAAATGCATCTTCTATGCAAGTAAAGGTGCACAAAACAGTGCGATGTGCAAAATAGTGCGATAAAATGCATGCACAATGCAAGACTTGGCACATAACTTATGACATAGCATTCCATTCATTTGGCACACAGCTCATAACACAACACTTTGTTTGTTTGGCACGCGGCTCACAACACAATATTCTGTTCATTTGGCACGCAGCTCGAAACACAACACTCTGTTTATCTGGGCACATAGCTCTTTTGGGCACACAGCTCATTTCGGGCACGCAGCTCATTTTGGGCACACAGCTCATTTCGGGCACACAGCACATTTCGGGCACGGAGCACATTTCGGGGCACACAACACATTTCGGGCACACAGCTCGTTTCGGGCAAACAGCGGATCTCGGGCACACAGCTCATCTTGGGGCCACACAGCTCATTTTTCAGGCACACAGCTCATTTTTCGGGCACACGGCTCATTTTTCGGGCACACGGCTCATTTCGGGCACACAGCTTATTTTGGGCACACGGCTCATTTTTCGTGCACACAGCTCATTTTGAGCACACGGCTCATTTCAGGGCACACAGCACATTCTGGGGCACACAGCACATTTGGGGCACGCAGCTCATTCTGAACACACAGTTCATTTCGGGCACACAACTCATTCTGAACACACAGTTCATTTCGGGCACACAGCTTATTTGGGGCATACGACTTATTTTTTGGGGGCACACAGCTCATTTGGGGCACACGGCTCATTTTTCGAGCACACAGCTCATTTCGGGCACACAGTGGATCTTGGGTACACAGCTCATCTTGGGGGTACACAGCTCATCTTGGGGGCACACAGCTCATTTTTCGGGTACACAGCTCATTTTTCGGGCACACGGCGGATCTCGGGCACACAACTCATCTTGGGGGCACATAACTCATTTTTCGGGCACACAGCCCATTTTTCGGGCACACGGCTCATTTCGGCCACCCAGCTCATTTCGGGCACACAGCTCGTTTTCAGGCACACAGCTCGTTTTCGGGCACATAGATCGCTTTTTGGGCACACAGCTCGTTTTCAGGCACGCAACTCATTCTTTTCAGGCACACAGCTCGTTTTCGGGCACACAACTCATTTTCGGGCACACAACTCATTTTTAGGCACGCAGCTCATGAACACGGCATTCTGCTCAATCTGAACACGCAGTTCACAATGCAATATTCTTTTAATTTGAACACACAGCTTAATCTGAACACACGACTCATAACACAGTATTCTTTTGATTTGAACACACAGCTCAATCTGAACACACGGCTCATAACACATTATTCTTTTAATTTAAACACACAGCTCAATCTGAACACACGGCTCATAACACAGTATTCTTTTAATTTGAACACACAGCTCATACAGCATACTGCTCATTCCGAACACACAGCCCATTCTGAGCATATGAGATGCAATGACGGAACTTGCAGAAATGGAAACAAATTCAGATGCTCCAAATTTTCCCTATTTTCTTTTGCTTCGCAGTCCGGAACACATATAGCTTCAGATAGGTCCTGGTTTTGCTGTTCTAATATGACCTGGGTTGAACCCTACAGTTTTATGAAACGAATCTTGTTTTGCACAAATGTGGAGAACGGCACGGCACTCTGAGCACAAAATGATTCTTTTGAAATTGTAATGAGAAAAGGGTTCTCAACTGGGTATTGAGCCAACGACTGAACACAGTGCACCACGACTCAATAAAGGAAAAGAAAAGTGTAAACAACCTAAACACGTCGAGACACACTCGAAACGACTCAAAACGAGAATCGAGACAAACAAAACAAAAGACACAACACGCAGACGTGTTACAAAGGCGAGAGACCTCTAAGTTCGCGAGGAGCCAGTTACTTCGGGTATTATTCTCCACCCTTCTTATTTGTGATTCTCACATCACCCCGCCCTCAAGCTCGGTTTTTCTCTCAAAACCCTTTTCTCTCTTTTCCTCTCAGCGCACATCTCTCCATTATTTAATCTCTCATTTTTCATCCCTCCCCAGGGTGGTTGATGGATAAACAGGAAGTCGCGGGCTCTTGCCCCTAGCATTCTGCTAGATTCTCTTCTTCTGCTCACAACAGTGTACTTTCTCGCAGAGGGGCTACGCTACAACTGGGTGTGTAGCAAATCTGCAGCTGACATCGGTTGACGATGTTCTGCTGGGGAGTTTGGACATGATCAAATGTGTCCAGACAAGGGAGTGGAATATCTTGTCCATTCCAGTTCATGGTTCGCACTTGGTTTGATATCTCGTTGCTTGGAGGATGTTGAGAGCTTTCAGCCCTTTGTTGTTAGCTTCAGTTATGCCCTTTTCTGGCAGGTAGAGTGCCCTTTCTGGCAAGTAGAGTGCCCTTTCCTGGCAAGTATGTTGACAACAGGGAAAAGACAGAACACCTGGCTCAACTGTGCCCCTAGTTCATTATTTTGACCATTTTTTTTGTTTTGGTTTTTACTAAAACAATTTTGACCAATATGAGAGTTAGATTGACATACTTGTTCAACTTTTTAATTTGAAATCATGCAAGTCAGGCTATGAGCACTGAAAATTTTCCTTTTGGGGTCCAAGAAATGGTCCAGTTTTGGAAAAATAGAATAATTTTCGAGAGAATTAGTCAACCTCATTAAAAATTCTCAAAAACTATTTTTGCAAATGGCCACTGCTTGACCAACGCAGAATTTACTCTTGAGATGCACAACCTCAGATCCAAAACAAATGGAAAATTGCCCCTTGTCTGAACGACACTGCATGGCAACTGAAAGTTGCCCCTAGTCTGAATAGCACCGCAGCACTGCATGGCAACGGAAAGTTGCCCCTAGTCTGAATAGCGCCGCAGCACGTGGCAACTAGTCCTCACAGTGACAATTACAACCAAATTCTCAGATACAGAGAAGACAAAGATGACCAGAACCATCACATGGACACAGTCGAATTTGAAGTGTTTTACGGCTGGACTTCAGAATGAAGTTGCCTACGTATCCCAAACATGGGAATCAAGCCTTACGTAGTTCGGGTTAAGGTACACTCGGGTATTTAACCTCTCTTTTTATGCTTTAACTTTTGCCAAGGCTGCCCTTTCGGGTTTTCAACCTTGTGAGCTTTGTTCTTATTTTCTTTTCATCTTTTCTTTTTCTTTTCTTTTCATTTTCTTCATTTCTTTTTTCATTCTTTGCATTTTTTTTTGTTTTTTGTTCTTTTCTTTGCTCTAACTTTTGCCTGGGTCGCCCTTCCGGGTTTTCAGCCCAGCGAACCTCTCAAGGGTAAAAGTGTAGCTTTGTCCATGTCAAATGGTTTTGAGATCTCGAAGCCATCTGAATCCAGGAGAGTGGCTATTGTTCGCTGATGATGTAGGAGTCTATCCAATGGGGGACTGAAGTACCCCCAGTGTTGTGGATAGGAGCTCTATTGTCCTTCAACAATACTTTCTTCTTTCCTCCCTTCTGGGATTTGGCATTCTTGCCGATCTTGGTTAGTTTGAGGAATGTCCCAATTTTTGACTTTTCAAGCACATCGGACATTTTTTGCCCCTAGTCCGAGGGGTGCTTCTGATCTAGCTTCACAAGCTTCTTTTGACGACGTCTGACCTTCTTGATCTGACTTTCTTGCCCCTAGTTTGAGGGCTGCTTCAAATCTGGCCACACAGGCCTCACATTGTGGTTGAACATTCTGAATTAAGGTTCAAGGTTTGAAAGTAAGAGGTCGAGTCTTGAGGCTGAGAGCAATCCTGGGCTGCACAATCTCAAGAGCGATTCCACACAGGTCTTCGCAGGACCTCGCAAAATATTTTTTGAATCTTTTAAGAAAGCGACTATTTGCTCGCGCTGAAGACAATGTAGAATCAATCTAGATCAAGCTAGGATCCTTCTCAGTACTCACATTAACAAACATGATCTCATTCATTAAGGGCTTAGTATGCCTCTCTTTCTCTCAACTGATCAAAATTTTCAAATCTCGAGGAATTCCTTCCTCTTTGTTTTCAACACATCGTTCAAAAAGTTTTGAAAAACTTAGGTCAACGCAATGATTTAAAAGGCACAGAAAAGTAAGTGAAAAGCACTGCCGTTTCATCAAATATTCTGGCACAATTGGCTCAAGGTAGAAACAAACACAAAAGCGTGAAAACCACCGCTGTTTCATTCAGATCTTTTGGTGTAACTGGCTCCACAATAGAAACAGACTCAAAAAGTGGGTGTAAAAGACAAACACAAAACAAGCAAGTGATGTCCGAGGTAACACCCCCAGAATCACCCGACTTCTTTGCAACAGGACTGACTCGATACAACAAGACAGACCCGACTGACATAGTACAAAAAGACTGACTATTTACAAGACAACAAAACTGACTGAATACCCAAGTCAGAAAGTACAAAAACTAGCATTCGCAAATGCTCAAAATAGTGCGTGCCATACGCCACATCTGAAGTAAACTGAGCGCCGCCTGTAGGTGGTTCATCCCCTGATTACATCAAATTATCCTCCGGATTCACTAATCCAGTGACGATAGACTTTGTTGAGCTAGGTGGGAGGACGACCCCGTTGTCAAACAAATCCTGTACTTCATGGCGAAGACGGAAGCAATTGTCAGTGGTATGACCAGTTTATTGATGGTACGCATAGTACTGGGTAGCGTCATGGCTAGGTGGAAGACGACTAGGGAGAGGCCGAGGCTCAAGGGGTTTGAGATGCCCATTTTCAGCAAGGATTTGAAGAGCCTTGGACAAAGGCATATAGAGGGCATGGAAGACCCTGCGACCCCGGGGTAAATACTTCGAGGTTTGTGGATTTTTGCTGGACGCACTAGCAAAGGGGTTGGCAGGTGCTGACTTGGTCTGCTGATCTTTCCCGGGTGTAAGATTAGGGTTGGAAGGAACAGTTCTGGTATAACGACCCTTCTCTCGATTTTCCCCTTGGCTTGAACTGCCCTCGGTCTGAGTGGGAAAAATGTCATTCATAGTTTTGGCGACAACCGTGAGTACTTGTTGTTTGTTCAATCCCCCGGCTTTCAAAGCCTCAACGGCCTGCAGAAGTTGTTCATAGGGATCAGTGTCTGCCTCCACTTTGTTCTTACCATTAGCCTCAGCTTGGTTAAAGGTTTGAGTAGCTACATCGGAGCGGAGCCCGGTTGTTGTCGACTTGTCATTGCCGAAACTTGGGATGGCTTCAGGTTGGCTGAATTCAATTACAATTCGCCCTAATAGCGGGGACTCTTCTGGCATGAAGTTTCCGGCATACAATGTGGTCGGCGGGACCGACATTCCATAGGCTAGGTCAGCCACAGATCTCTGAAAGTCGCCGATCATTCCCATCAGCTCAAAAGTGGTGGGTTCACGGGTTTGAAATAATTGAGGTTCCCAGATTGGATGTGCAGCAGGTGACCTGGGCGGGTGTGGCATGTCAACATCGGTCTCACCCTGTATGGTGATTCCCTGGTTTAGTGCCGTTGCCATGACCACAATTTCTTTTGAATTTTGTGTCATCACGGTTTGCTGATTTTGAACAAAGGTGATGTGGCTGGTGACTGACGGATCAGATGAACTGGTGAGCCCTGACTGGCCTTTCTTTGCCTTATCTCAGCGAAGGAACACTGGTTTCTCTGAACTGAATCTCTGATCCCCCCCTCTAGCAAAAAGAGAAAATAGGTAGCACCTTAGCCCAATTTGACCAGAACAGATTTAATCATAGCTGAATAACTGTATTTCTTTACTGAATTCTGTCCCAAAGTTCTGCCTCAAATCTGATACCCTCAGGTAAAACTGATTTCCAAATACTGATGCCCTCAAGCCAAATACCTAGACTTGCAAACTGATACAAACAACCTGTAGAGACACACTCTGACAGCACGTATCATGCAAATAAGAGCCAAAACACCCCTATGTTGGGGTTAGGGTCTCCCTGCCTTGTTTTGTCAGGAGCTAGGATTTCACTACGCACGCAGCGGTTTCAAACAACCTATAATCGGGTAAGCAACCTGTCCTAGTTTGGAATAATCACTATGTATTCCGATATGCACTAGGTCGAATGGTTAAAAGGGTGCCCCGGTAAGAACCGGGGTTTGTGTTCCCGTTGTGGCAGAGGCCGTAACCGGTCAACCTTATGGCACGCTTCTCAAAGCGAGCCTCCGACAAACCATTCAGAATAGCATACGGCAAACACGGTGTCCTAGGCGCACCAATGCAAATGCAATGCAAAGAGACACATAAGTGTAATCAAAACAAGATATCATGAGTTCGAGTCAAGTTCTCTAAATCCCTAGCAGTGTCGCCAGAAACTGTAGACCGCCCAGAACTCCGGCTCCATGCGCGAGGACGCGAATCGTTTGTTCTCTAGCTACTACAGTTCGGACTCAATGTCACGGTTCTTAATCTAATCTCACAAAGTGCAATGTAAGATTGATAAATCACCAAAGAGTCCATATTCGGCAAATCATTTTGGAAAACTGATTTTTGTAAAGAAGTGCCAAACATGGACTGTTTCGCCAGATACAGAGTCGCCACCTAAATATTTTATTTTGGGGATTTAGGAAACCCTGACTTGTGCCGAAGGCCACGTGTTCGTCATCACCAAAGTTGCCTCGGCTCAAGAACTTGGGTACGAGAGGGGAAGGTCATACAATGGGCACCCCTGCTCGCCCGATCAAAGATCGGCCTTTACTAACATGATATCTTGTTTTTGAAAACATATGTGTTCTTATTCTGGTTATTAGCCTAGAATTACTATGTGATGCGCACAGCATATAAGTATAGACTAGATCGCCTAAATTGGAACAAAACATCTTATGTTTGTTTGAAAATAATTTGAAGGTGCTACTCGCAAGTAGGCTAAGACGTGGATTTGCCACCCTAGGTGGGCTTAGGAAAACATGGTTTTGCCACTCTCAAGTGGGCTTAAAACTTGCATTTGATGAATTGTTCCAATTTAAGTAATCCAACCTTCACCCACAGGCATTCAAGCAGTTATATCATATAAGCAAATAGCCTCATGGCAAGCATGCTGTCATGGTAACACTCACACTCATGCAAGATGCTAAAGCATAAACACTTACAGTGTACTCCGAGCCAAAACAGAAACTAGTTAGTAATTAATGCATGATCCTAGTTCATGTTAAGATGGCTAATGCAACACATGCAAAATGCAACTAAGATAGGCTCGGCTATTCTAAGATGGCATGTGAGATGCAACAATCGATACATGTATTCAACTTGGAATTGAAATACGATGCAATTAGTATGATGCACCGAGCCCGGGGCATGCAAGACAAATGAATGATGCATGCATGCAAAGCTTAAGGATGCTAATTGAAATATGCCCTAAAACTAACTACTGAAAGCAGATAAGTAAAAGGGAGAAAGACGTGGGGTTGGAAGACATTTATACACTCACGCACACTTATTACAAAATTCGCCCTCTCGACGGAGGGTCCAAATAAATAATACGGAACCGACTAATTAACTAACTATTCTAGCTAATTAATTATTACACAACCAAATTGAAAAAAAATACACATTCTAAGCTAACAAAAGTACTGAAATGGCCTCGTAACGAGGGATGCATGCGTGCTCGAATTGCCTCGCTCAGAAATCTATCGCGATACCCCGATTTGTCTCTGTTTGCAACTGGTCCCAGAACACTGCACAAAGTTCCAGAAGGCTGAAACTCTACCATGGGAACCTGTAGGGATGCTGCCGACCAGTTGTTGGCATTGGAGACCACCTGCCGACCACTTTTTATGCTGAAAACTAGAAAAAGTGGTCGTCCAGCCACTTTATCTGGTCGGCCGACCAGTTTTTGCTGCTGGTTTCTGGTTTGCTGCAACAGAGAGCAAGAAAGGAGTATGGCAAAGTATTTGCAACACATGTATGCACAACCACCACCCCTATCATTTCATGAGCTCAAGGGAGTGTGGTTCTTGACCCTCGGGCCACCAATCACGCATCTCGATGCATGATGGCCAAAAAGGCAAGATTGCACATTTCAATGTAAATGAATGGACACATAACACATAAAGCCTAAAACTCTATTATGTTTGATCAAGAGCGTCGGCGACCGAGAATTGAGGCACGTTTCATCACTTACAAGTATGAAACGTCCCTTGTTTCCCGTGTTTGGACTAACACCGATTCCAAACATAATGCAACAAAACATGGCATACACAATGCGATGCAACTCGAGCATGCAAACATGCAAATGCAATTGCGTGGCATACTCAACGCAACTATAGCATACGCAATGCAACTAACAACACAGCATACGCAATGCAAGGAATAACCTAGCATACACAATGCAAGGAATAACATGGCATACACAATGCTCAATGCTAAGAACTAGATGGCATACTCAATGCAAGGCAACAATAAGGTTCTAAACACCATGTAATGCATGCATGCACAATGCAATGCAACAAGGGCAACCTACCAATGTTAGGGACATGCATACTCAATGGAAGGAACAACTTGGCATGCACAATGCGAAGGACTACATGGCATGCACAATGCAATGTAACATGATGGCATACACAATGCTCAATGACCACATAGCATACACAATGCAATGTAAGAAAATATGCATACTCAATGCAAAGGACAACCTCATAAGCATGCACAATGCAAACTACATGAAAGCTAACACACTTAATGGACTTAAACCAAAATGGACAGACCTCAGTCATGCCCAAATCAATGGCCATAATGATGAAACCAAGGCACCAAAAGCATATACAAGCATGCACATGCAATGGCCCATTGGCTAGGCATAAGAGCATAACTCTCAAGAGTGCTTAAGGAGTGACAAATGTAGAAGTGTAACAACACTAAAGTGCACTGAAATGAAGTAAGAAATGATGCTAAATCATTCAAACAACACAAGTATGACATGCTAGGACCCTAAGGCATGGAAGCTAGCAAAGAGGACTACAAAGGAGGCATGCAATGCATAGCACAAATGCGTGAACTAAGCATGGATAGAGCTCAAGTAGGTCAAAATAAGGACCCAAACATGCTGAGATGATGGCTCAAATACCTAGGCATGCAAGCATACAAGCTAAGCCATAAACTAGGCAATAATGCACAACAGTTAAAGGCATTCAAAGCATGAATGAAGTGAGGACATGGCAAGTCTATATGCCCTGACATCAAGTATTAAATGATGCCAAATTATCCAAATAGCTCAAAGATAGCATGCGTGAAGCATCGAAACACAAAGCTAGCAAGGCCAATAGCACTATAGCTATACAAAGCATGAGGCATATGAGAAAGGCAACCCAAAACAGTCCTAGAACATGTTAAAATGAGTCTAAAACATGTATGGATGGAAGCCAAAATATGCTAGCATGAAGGGGCATAAGATATGGAATATGTAAGGCAAATAGGGTGAATTACACTACACCTATTAGGACCAAACATGATATGACTTAAGAACCAAAAATCAGAGTTATATTATGGCAAAATAACCCCAAATAATCACTGAAATGATGGCTCGCAAGCTATGGCATGAATGCATACGCAATGGCTCGTGTTAAGGCATAAAGGGACAAACCCTCAAAAGCATTGATTGAGTGATAAATGCAAGTGCATGGCAATGAAACATGGACTAAAATCACCTAATAAATGATACCAAATCATTCACATAGTCCAAGTAATGCATGCTAGAGGATTCAATGCACAAAGCTAACAAGCTAGATTGAACCAAAGCTATACAAAGCAAGTCATGCATGGCCAAGACAACACAAATCAGACCTTAAAAATGCTAAAACATGATCAAAATGTTCTCAGAGCTAAGTAAAAAACATGCTAAAATGACATGTTAGAGCATGAAACACATTAGGCTATTTCATGGAATTGCACTACAAGTGCATGGAGCATGCAAGGGCCAACCAAATCAAACCAAAAAAGAGTCATGACATGGTAAAATATCACCAAAAACATGCTGAAATGGAAAGAAAACAAGCTAGAATGACATGCTCAAACATGAAGCATACAAGACTAGTTTAAGAGATTTACACTACAAGTATATTATACATGCATGGAGTGACAAAACCAATAAAAATAGATCTAAGGCATGTCAAATGATGGCCAAAAACCTATTGAAATGGAGTCCATACATGCAAGAAAGGCATGCTACCTTGGTGAGCCATGAATGGGATTACACTACACATACAAGAAGCAAACACAAGGTGACCAAACCAGCCATACACAGAGCTAAGGCAGGCCCTAAAAGTCACAAAAAAGTGTCTGAACCAAGCCTTAAAAGTATGAAGATGCATGCTCCTTTGATAGGCCAATAACTCAAGCAAACAAAACAAGAAGAGAGGGGATCACCCCCCTCTGATTTGAGGCCTCAAAACCACATGCCTACCACTAAAAATCCACTAGATTTCAGTGGCTAGAAGGCCAAACCAAGACTAGCTCAAAGGCCTTAAGGCATGGCTCAAAACAAGGCCAAACAAGGCCTAAAAGGGGGTAGACTACCACCGACACCAACAAGGCCTCAAACAAACATGTTAAGGACTGAAAAATAGAGCTTTTTGTAGTTCAAAGTTAAGCCAACAGAAGCATGAAAATATGGCTAAGAGTGTAATCAAAATAGAGCTTAAAAAGGGAAAAAGAGGGTTACCCTTGAAGCACTGCAAAACCAGCAGATTTCCTAAGCCAAAACCAACTTTTGAGCTCCCACAAAACCCTCCAGCAACTCAACAACAAGGTAAGAGTGTTTGGGTAGGAGGTTGTGTGCACAAATGTGAAGCAATGCACAAATATAGAGAGTGGAAGAGAGGAATATAGAGATGGTGTAGGCCTATGCTCTCAGCCAAAATCAGAACCTGGAGAAGGGAGGGGAAGCCTCTCTCTTATAGAAAAAATAAGCTAAAGCTTGTTGGAGAAGCTTAGAGCTTGGATAAATCCCTCCATACACGTGTATGGAGGATACAATCTATGCCCTCCAGCTGGCACAGCTGGCATCCACAACACCTGTAGAATATGCAGGAAGGCCACCGACCAGTTAAAGTGGTCGGCTAACTACTTTTACTGGTCAGCCGACCACTTTTACTGGTCGGCCGACCACCTTTCATGAGAAAGTGGTCGGCCGGCCAGCCACTTTTTCTAGTCGGCCAGCTACTTTTTTTGGTTTTTCAGGACAAAAAGTGGTCTCTCGGAATGAAAAGTAGTCGGAAGGTGGCTTCCAAGACCAAAAAGTGGCTTACAAGTGTCCAAATTGAAGTCCCAGAAGTTATCTTTCCCATGGCACTAGCCTTTCATTAAAATTCCAACTGTGCAAAAAGTTATGCCTGTTTTGGTGAAGCCGCGCAGTTTCGGTCCAACCGGATTGATGCCCTACTTCAACCAACCATATCTCTCCCGTCCGGACTTGGATTTAGAAGATTCTTGAGTGCAAAATGAAGCCCTGGAATTAAGCTTTCCAATGGTGGTGGCCTCATAGCTGAAATCCAAGTATGCAAATGAATAGGCCTGATTCAGCGAGGGCTGCTCGACTCTCTCTTAACGGTTCATGCCCATTTTCTCCCCCAACTAGGTTTCTTCCCTCTTCTCTTCTTTTCTTCAACTCCAAACCCCTAAACAAGGTGTTTTGAAAGATTTTTCAGAGATTTCATCTCTCTTTTATTTATTTCCACTTTGTCCTTTGCTCGTTTTAGTGAAAAACGCGGCATTTAACAAAATGCGATCGTCGGAATATCGTAGGAACTTTATTTCAAAAACTATTTTGAAAGAGAGGGTTTCAAGGTCTAAAATCTTTTGATCAAGATTGTTTTGGTCCAAAAGGGGTATGAAGTTGGGATTTGACTATCTCCTTACCGAAGAAATTGAACCTTTGCCCTGCACACCTTTCACCAGCAAGTAAACCATTAGTAGTGCCCAAGTCTTAAGGGCGGTAAAAAATGGGGTGTCTACACTAGGTACGTGTCTACCCGTTGGCTATAAAAGTACTACCAAAGTCATTTTACTAGTACTAACTGAAAGGATCGGCATCTTACTGCGCGGGTTTCTGAATTTTCACCAAAGACACACAGGCCAACATCATAACTAGAACCATACCCTCTAACCCGATTCACCAAGGTATTTACCCCTCTTTCTAAAAACCAATACATTTACAATGTTTCATATGAAATGATACTTAATGCACAATGTATGAGAAATTAGTTTCAATGTAGCCTAATTCTCATGCAATGTCTATAACAATCAAGACTATCCTTCACTGATAGCTCAAAACAGATACTTCAATTTAACAAGTAATTTTCAATCAAAAGATATAATTTCATCATTTACAATGGGAGTGATATCCACTATCATCATCAATAACATAAACATATTCCAATCTTACAAAACCCAACATCATTTTTCATTTTCCATTTCCTTTCACAAATCGAAATATCTAAAATTTAGGGCAAAACCCCATTTTCTTACAAAACTGATTTTAAGAAAAGATATCTACTATTTTAACTCATCTCAATCATAACCATTTGCCCACAACCATTTTTAGGAGCCCATTTGGAAAACCCCTCTTTTGATTTCAAACTCAAACCCTAGGTTTTCTAAAAAATCTCCATATCAATAAACCTTTTCAAAGAGCAAATAACTAAATTAAAAATCATACAAAAGAGTTAAAGAAATCCCTACCTCGAAGTAGAACACAAGAAGAAATAATAGATAGAACTTGATGGAGTCGAAAATACTAACTTCTCCGATGAGAATGAAGCCCCTTGACGTGCTCTATCTTTTACTCCAAAGGATTGGGGTGAAGAAATCAACGGATTGAGAGTATTTGGAGCAAGAGTACAAGAACTAGAGAGAGAAGGTAAAGGTTTTAAGGTTTTAAAATGGTTAGAGAGAGAGAGAGATGAAAAAGTGGCTCAAAATGGCCTTTTCTAGGACTGATATACGGACAGACCGCTCGAGCCACCAAAACACCTCTCGAGTGAACAAACACAAGAAGTGACATCGCTCGAGCAACCAAAACCACCGCTCGAGTGCACAATGACCCCCTCCCAATAGTTTTACAGACATGTAAAAGATCGTTCGAGCACGAGAAAGACCGCTCGAGCGTAGATTCCCAACTCCCAATTGTTTTACAGAACGTAAGAGGCCGCTCGAGTACGAGGAAGACTGCTCGAGCGAACAGGCAAAAATCTGGGCAATGACTCATTGAAAAACTAACTTCCTAACTTGCTTCAAACGCAACCAAAACTTCCAATAGCCAAACTCAATAAGAAACAAGATGGAAATGAGATGAACAACAATTAAGTACATGGGTTCTCGGATTCAAAAGCAAGAAAATGAGTCAGGTCTAAACCTGAATCGTTATAATCTCCCCTCTTAAGGAATTTTGTCATCGAAATTTAAAATCAACTTTCATTGAGAGTAAAACAAATCATATATCATCAAGACTTGTAACAAGGATACACCATGTTTTTTAACATTAACTATTCCCATTCAATTCTCCAAAACATGTATAATGTTTATATATACAATATAATATGATTTTTAACATGAGTCTCAAATATCAACAAATAGGTCCGAATACTTCTTACAAACTTCTGCCTCACGCTTTCAAGTCACTTCTTCAACCTCGTGGTGTTACCATAACACTTTAACTAATAAAATAGTCTTGCCTCGCAAGACTTGGTCCCGAGAGTCTAAAACTCATACATGTCTCTCCTCATTCGAGGCATCCTCACTTATCTCTAACTCATTCCAATCTAACACGTGTGAAGGTTCAGGTTCAGGTTCGTGTAGACACCCCATTTTTGACCGTCCTCAAGACTCAGACGTCACCGTTTGAACACTCGGTGATCATCCATGTGTGTGTTCGTTTGGAGTTCCCGGAGTTCTCGGCTCGCGCGCCTTGCCTCAGGACCTCCGAACTTGACCGTTTTGTGTCCGATTTTGCACCAGACACCTGTGTTTTGCCTTAGAGGGGCAGGGAATGCTTTGTGAGGCATTCCCACACACCACCGGCTGTGGCTAGAGGCCACCGGCTGGCTGTAGTTGCCACCGGCACTATATTGTGCCGGTCGGCACTATTTTGTGCCGGTCGGCACTCAGTTTTGTCAAAATGACATTTTTTTGCCGGCCGGACACTGTGCACTTGCTTTCTGAGATATTTTCAGACAGCTGTGTGCCATTGACTTCCCCTCCATACACGTGTATGGAGGGATGAGCCCTTGTTTGCTTAGCTTGTAAGTCTTACAAGTTCTATAAGAGAGAAGGCTCTTCTCTTGGCTCAAGGTTGGGAATTCTTGAGAGGTTTCAGCCATTTTTAGAGAGAACCAAGCTCTGGTTTTAGGGTTAAGATAGATACACATCCTATCTCTCCCTTTCTCTTTTGCTTTCTAGGTGTTTTAGTTCATATTATTGCACTAACACACCTAGTCTTCCACCTTTTCTTGGCATTCTTGAAAATCAGAGCTTATTCTTGAAGTTCTTGACTGGTTTTGAGTCCAAAGGAGCCACAACATCAAGCTTTGTGAAGAGGGCTACAAGGGTGAGACACTAACTCTCTTTTTACCCCATTTTTGCACCTTCTTTTTACCTAGCTTAGGACTGTTTTTGTGCTTAGCATATAATACAAAAAAGTTCTGATTTTGAACCCTCTTGGTTGTATATTAAGAGTGCTTAGTGGTTTGGGGAAGTTTGACCCCCTTTAGACCTTGAAAAGGGTCATTTTTTGTGCTATTTTGGAGAGATCCGGGACTAGTGTGTTTGGGCCTCTCCACCACTGAAATCTTGAGGGATTTCAGTGGTGGAGATGGTGCCATAAAGTCCTAGAAAGGGGAGGGCCACCCCCTCTCCTTGATGTCCTTGAAAAGGGCAAGTTTTGCCTCTTGAGAGAGCACCATGCTTGAGTGTGTGTTGAACATGTTTGAGTTGTTTTCCATGCTTATATTGCCATGATATAACATGTCTATAAGTTAGTTTTGATCTCCTATGCATGCTTAGCATGGTTGCCTTGTAATGCCCCTTTTATGCCTTAACATACCTAGGTTGTATGCCCTAGTTTCTAGCATGTTTTAGGCTTACATTTGTGAAGCTTTTGTGCTTATATTATCATGTTTTAGGTCTGTCCATAAGTATTTGGGTCAATCTTAGCATGTTTAATATAGCCTCTTTGCATTTGGCTTGTTGGCCTTAAGGGCATGAGTGTGTAACATGCCTTGCTTGCATTGTTTTTGATGGTTTGGAACCATTTCATATGCTATTTCAGTCCCTTAGAGGTGCTTGTATGTTTACATTGCATGCTTCTTTGTGACTTCTTAAGCTTGTGTCGCATGCTCCATGTTTAGGCCTTATCGCATGCCTTTGAATTCAAGCTTCTTAGATGCCATCTAAGTAGTCCTTTGGGCCTATTTTGACATGCTAAAAATCTGTTTTGGGTTGATCAATGCATGCCATAATTGCTTTGTCTTGGTTTGGTTCAAACCCCCATTGACTTGCCTTAAGCCTAGGCCATTTGCATGCTTTGTTTGGCATGCTTCATTGCATGATTTGGCATCATGTTTAACTTGAATTTCAGAGCTTTAAGTGCATACTAGTTGCCCATGCTTGGTCTCTTTAAGTGTGCATGAGAGTTGCTTTTGTATGCCTAAGTCTTGAGCCTTAACACTTGCATGTGTGTGTGTGCATTTGGTCTCATTTTCTAGGCACTTTGGCCACTGATTTTAGGCCCATTTTGAGTTGCCTAATTCATGTATAAGTCCGTCCCTCTTGTGGTTTGCATGCTTGCATTGTATGCTTGTTTGCATGCTTGCATAAGTGTATCACATTGTCCACATTGCATGCCTAGTTGACATACTTAGGATTTCACCACATTGACATGTATACCAAGCCTCTTGAAGTGAGTTTGATAGAGGTTTGGTACCCCCTTTGTGCCTATGTGATTTGCATGCATTTGAAAGTGAAGTTGCATCCGTGGTTCTTAGGGCCATCACGCATGGAAATGCGCGATTGGTGGTCCGGGAATCGAGGCACATGCCCCCTTGAGTCAATAACATGATAAGGGGTATGTTTAGTGCATAAATAGCTTGGATTGTATTGCCATGCTTGTTGTTTCCCTCTGCTGCTGTGAGTTGCAGGTTCTGCAGGAATTTTGTGCCGACCGGCACTAAAAAGTGCCGACCGGCATCCCTTTGGCAGCCGATAAGGGAATTCAGTGCCGATGGCCTCATCCTTCAGCCGGTGGTGTTCTACCCCAGCCGGTGGTGATCCCCAGTGCCCTGGGAGGTAGTCCTAAGATTTTGGCAATTTCCTGAGGAGGAGAGCAGAGAAAACAGAGGCACACTTGCATGGCAGTGCGATTCCGAGCGAGTCCCGGGCACGCGCATGCATTGGACCCTCATCCCGAGGCCATTTACTGCTTAATTAGATTAATTAATTTATTTAATTAATTTAGTTGATTTGTAATATTTTATTAGCTAGAATAGTTAATTATTTATTTGGTTCTGTATTATTATTCGGTCCCTCCGAGGGAGGGCAAAATTTGTAATAAGTGTGCGTGAGTGGGTGTATGTCTTCCAACCCCCACTTCTTTCTATCCCTTTTATTTACCTGCTTATGGTAATAGACTAGGGCACGTTTATTTTAGCATACCTTATGCAATGCATGCGTGCATTCATGCATTCGTTCACATGCATCAGGCTTGGCACATCATACAAACTGCATCGTACTTTCAATTCCAAATTGAATACGTGTTATTTGTAGCATTCCATGTGCCATCTTTAGGATAGCTGAGCCTGTTCAGATTGCATCTCTGCATGTGTTGCATTAGCCATTTTTAACATGAACTAGGATCATGCTAGGTAAGTTTTTACGCTTTAGCATATCGCATGCGTGTGAATGTTGCCATGACAGTAGGCTTACCATGCGGCTAAATGCTTATGTGAGATAAACTGTTTGAATGCTTGTGGGTGGAGGTTGGATTGCTTGAGTTGGAATAATTCATTGAAATCCGTATTTTAGCCTACTTGCGAGTAGCAAAATCTAACACGTTTTTCGAGATAAAACGGATATGCAATGATTATTTCCAAATTAGGCAATCTAGTCTATACTTTTGTGTTGTGCGCATCACATAGTAATTCTAGGTTAATAACCGGAATAAGAACGCATAAAGTTTTCAAAATCAGATATCACGGTTAGTAGAGGCCGGTCTTCGGACCGGGCGAAAGGGGGTGCTCATAGCTGACCTTCCCCGATCGTACCCAAGCTCCCGAGCCAAGACCACTTTGGTGATGACGGACACGTGGCCTTCGGCACCGAGTCAGGGTTTCCTAAATTTCCCATTTTAAAAATATTTAGGTGGCGACTCTGTAATCTGGCAAAGCAGTCCATGTTTGGCACTACTTTTCAAAAATCTGTTTTCTCAAATGATTTGCCGGATTTGGACTCTTTGGTTCAGATTTAGAACCGACACAAAAAGGGAGTCCGAACTGTAGCATAGAGGTCCCCCGTGGACGTGTTACAGTTTCTGGCGACTCTGCTGGGGACTTTAGAGAGCTTGACTCGAACTCGTGATATCCTGTTTTGATTTCAATTATGTGTCTCTTTGCATTACATGTGTATTGGTGCGCCTAGGACACCGTGTTGGCCATCTGCTATTCCTGAGCGGTTTGCCGGAGGCTTGTCTTGTCAAGGCATGTCCGTAAGGCTGACCGGTTGCGAGCTCTGCCAGTTTGGGAACACAAACCCCGGTTTTACCGGGGCACCCTTTTCGACCATTCGACCTAGTGCATATCGAAATCCGTAGTGACCATTCCAAACTAGGACAGGTTGCTCACCCGATATTAGGTTGTTTGAAACCGCTGCATGCTTAGTGAAACCCTAGCTCCTGAGAAAATAGGACAGGGAAACCCTACCCCAACATAGGGGTGTATTGGCTCTCATTTATATGCTATGTGCTTTTAGAGTATATCTCTACAGGGAATGCGCATATCAGTTTGCAAAATTTGGGTATCAGGCCTGAGGGCACCAGTATCAGTGTTGTTGTGAATCAGTTATATCTGCGGGTGTCAGATTCAGATTTGGGACAATGACTTCGGGGAACAGTGTTCAGTAGTAGAGTGCAGTTGTTCGACTACACCCGTGTTTGATCTGTTTGGGGCTGAAATACTGCTTGTTTTCCGTTTCAGTTCAGAGATTCAGAGAATTGAGCCAGAATAGCTAGTGTCTTCTCCTTGCTGAGGCAAGACCAAACATGACACAGAACTCAGAAGAAATTGTGGTCATGACGGCCGCAATGAGTCAAGGAACCACCCCACAAGATGAAGCTACTGTTGACATGCCGCATCCGCCCAGGTCGCCTGCCGCACACCCAATTTGGACTCCTCACCTATATCAGGCTCGTGAGCCTACTACTTTTGAACTAATGGGAATGATAGGAGATCTTCAGAGGTTAGTGGCGGATCTCGCCTATGGGATGTCTGTTTCGCCACCAGCTGCATCATATGCCGGAGGCTTTGTACCCCAGGAGCCCCCACTACTGGGACGAATTGTGATTGAACTCAGCCAACCGGAGATGGCCTCCAACTATGGCAACGACGCAGCAAACCAAGTTCTAGACCAGGCTGAGGCCGGAGACAAAGGTAAGATGAAGGCGGATGCCGACCCTATCGAACAACTGCTGTGGGCAGTAGAGGCTTTGAAAGCCGGGGGAATGAACAAGCAACAGATATCCGCAGTTATGACAAAAGCTGTGGAGGATTCTTTCCCTACTCCGCCTGAGGGCAGTTCCAGTCAATCAGAGAACCGGGATAGGCCCCGTCATGCCAGGACAGTTCTTCCCGTTCCCAGCCTTGCATCCGGAAAGGATCAGAAATCCAAGGCCGCACCCGCCGATCCGTTCGCTAGTGCATCTAGCAAGAGTGCTCAGACTCCAAAATACCTGCCCCGAGGGCGCAGGGTCTTTCATGCTCTCTATATGCCATTGTCCAAGGCATTGCAAATCCTTGCTGAAAGGGGACACCTTAAGCCCCTGGAGCCTCGGCCGCTCCCGAAGAATCTCCCGGCCACGCATGATGCTTCCCTGTACTGTGCGTACCATCAGCAGACCGGCCATGCCACCGATAATTGCTTCCGCCTCCGTCATGAAGTACAAGACTTGATTGACAACGAGGTTATCCTCCCGCCTACCTCAGCGAAGTCCGTCACCACTCAATTGTTAGATTTTGAGGACACAGATACCGCGAGTATGTAAGCAGAAGGTGAATCGCCTGTGGGCCGTGTTTGGTACATTTTTGGATATGGCATTTGGCACACATTTTTGGGCATCCGTGAATCTTGGCCTTGCACATTCTGACTTGGGTGTCGAGTCAGTCTTTTGTTTTGTCTTGAGTCTGTCTCATTGTTTTGAGTCAGTCCTTTTGTTTAAGGGTCTGTCTAATTGTAATGAGTCAGTCCCTCTTTTGTATAAGAATACTAGGTGACTTCGGGGTTGTTGCCTCAAGCACCGTTTTGTAATTACTTCTTTTTTTTGCTTTCTTTTTGGGTCCCCCTCCGCTGTGGAGCCAGTTTACACCCGGGGAAATCTGAATGAAACAGCCGTGGCTACCGTGTTTCCATGTTTATTGATTGTATTGGGCTAGTTGTGCCAAAGAATTCGAATGAGGTGACAACACATTCTGCCTGCTCTTTTGTGCCTTAAAAATTATTGCTTTGACTTGAGTTTTTCGAAACCTTTTAAGCACTGCGGTGAAAACGAAGAGGAAGAAATTTCTCGGGTTTTACAAAGTTTTGATCATTTTGAAAGAAAGAGAGGCATGTTAAGCTTTTAATGAATGAAATCATCCTTGTCAGCGTGAGTACTGAGAAGGACCCTAGCCTGATCCAGACTGGTTCCACACTATCTTCAACACGAGCGATTTGTCGCTTTCTTAAAAACTTTCAAAAATAAAACATTTCGCGCAAGTCTCGCAAAGACCTGTGTGGAACCGCTCTCGAGATTACGCAGCTTAGGATCGCTCTCAGCCTCGAGACTCGACCCCCCATTTTCAAACCTTGGACCAGCATCCAGAATGTTCAAAAGATAGCTATCAATGCGACGCCTGTGTGGCCCAATTCAAAGCAGCCCTCAAGCAAGAGGCATCAAAGTCCGATCAGGAAGATCAGATCCCACCAAGCAAAGCTCGAGAAGCAACCGTAATGGACTTTTCCTGCAAATCAATACAACGGTCGCTCTCTTGGATACGGGGAGGCTTCAATCTCAAAACCATTTGACATAGGCTTGCTACACTTTTACCCTTTGAGAGGCTCGCTGGGCCGAAAACCCGGAAGGGCGACCCAGGCAAAAGTTAGAGCAAAGAAAAGAAAGAAAAAAAAAGAAAAAAGAAAAATACAAAAGAAGCAAAAAGAAAAGAAAAGGAAAAGATGAAAATGCAAAAGAAAAGAGAAAAAAGAATGGAAAAGAAAGAAAAGAAAGGAAAGAAGAACAAAGCTCGCAAGGTCGAAAACCTGCAATAGGCGCCTTGGCAAAAGTTAGAGCATAAAAAGGAGAGGTTAAATACCCGAGTGTACCTTAAACCCGAACTACGTAAGGCTTGATTCCCATGTTTGGGATACGTAGGCAACTTCATCCTGAAGTCCAGCCCCCAACGCTTCCATAGCGTCTCAGTCCATGTAATGGTTTTGATTACCCATGCTTCCTCCGAATCCGATGTCTCGGTTGCAACAATTGGAGCTGCGTGATCAACTTCCTTCTGGAACCCAGTCACCAACGCTTTCAAGACGACTGTGTCCATATACTGTTTGTGGCTGTCTTCGTCCTCTCCGTGCCTGAGAGCCCGATCGAGCTCAATCATCAATAGGCATGCCGCGGCATCATCCAAACAAGGGGCAACTTTTCGTTGCCATCTATTGCCAAAGTCGCCCTCAGTCGTCATCCAAACTAGGGGCAACTTTCCGTTGCCCTTCCTCTCCCCCTTTTGAGCCAGGGGCAATTTTCCAAATTGCCTCCGATCCGAGGTTGCGCATCTCGATGGTAAGTTCCGTGCTCGTTGCGCATCGACTGTATGCAAAAATAGTTTTTGAAATTTTTTTTACTGAGGTTGGCTAGTTTCTCGAAAACTATTTCATTCTCCAAAATTGGACCATGTTTGGACCCAAAAGGAAAACTTTCAGTGCTTGCAACCTGACTTGCATGATTTTCAAATCAAAAATTGCCCAAGCATGCTAATCTGGCGTTCATTTTGATCAAAACTGTTTAAAAAAAAAAAACAAAGAATGGTCAGAGTAATGAACCAGGGGCACAGTTGAGCCAGGTATCCTGTCTCCCCCCCACCGTCAGCACGCATTTGCCAGAAAGGCGTTCTATCTACCAGAAGGAATAGCCGCGAGCTAGCTGTATCGGGCATGAATCCGCCGCTTCCTATTCATCTATCAACCACTCAGGGGAGGGATGGAAAATGAGAGAATAAAGAATAGAGAGGTGTAAGCCGAGGGAAAAGTGAGAAGAAGGTCTTGTGAGAAAAAAACGAGCTCGAGGGCCGAGTGATGCGAGAATCACAAATCAGAAAGGGTGGGAAACCCGCCCGGAAGGATTGGCTCCTCAAGATCTTTTGTTTTCAAACACGTCCGTGTCGTGTCTTTTGGTTTGTTAGTCTCAACTTAGTTTTGAGTCTTTTCCGAGTGTGTCTCGTTGTGTTTAGGTCGTGTGCCTTTTACTTTCTGTACTTGAGTTCTCCGGCGGTGTCCAGTTGTAGGCTCGATACCCAGGTTAAAAACCCTTCCTTACTTCGAAAAGATCGTTTGTGCTCTGAATGCTGTGCCATTCTCTACATTCGTGTGAGGCAGGAGAAGGAAAGGGATGATTTGGGACATCCGGATGTGTTTCAACTATAACTGTTTCAGCTTTCGTGGTCCGTCTTGTCAGATTGGGCTGTTGATTCAGAATTTGTTGTATGCAGAATGGGCCGAATGCTGCGTTCCGGGTTGCGTACAGATCAATCCCCAGCAGATTAGTCCCCAGCAGAGTATAGGCTGTGTGTCCAGTTTTGAGCAGTGGTTCGTATGTGTTGTGTTGCTGTTTAGTTGGTTGGTTATCTGATTATTACAGTGCAAGTGTTCAACTGTCAGACAACAAATCATTTTCATTTACATTTGAGGTGTAACATGATGCAATGCAGTGCAAAGTATGAAATATGCAGATATATACAAATGTAACACTTTTTCAGACAAAAAGTTTGTTCCATTTCATATCATCTCTTTCAAGTACATAGTTTTGGAAACAAAAATCTGCTCGTGGCAGTACAAGGTAATCTAACTACCAAAAGAAAAGAGAAGAAAAGAAAAGAAGCAGCAAAATCATCATCATCAGCAGCAGGCCTCATGCCTGAGGATCAGTCCTCGCCCTCTTCCTGGGCAAAAGCACAGGAGCATCGTCGGAGCTGTCACTGTCGGAGCCCGAGTCCGAGCTATCCCCGGCCTCCTCCGCAAATGACTCCGTCCCCGCCTCTGACTCACCATCTCCTGGAACTGGAGCTCGTGAGCTGCTCCCCACGTGACCACGTCCCCCTCTAGTGCGAGGGAATATCCTGCCATCCTGAGTAGAGACGGGAGGCCCAGCTGGAGCAGCGCCACCCACTGGAGGGATCGGGAAAGGAGGCTGAAAATACAAAGAACAAACACATCAGAAAACTGTGAGCAGTTTATCAGTACAGAATGCAGTGTATGAGTACAGTGTGTGAATGCCGTGAACAGTTTATCAGTACAGAATGCAGTGTATGAGTACAGTGTGTGAATGCTGTAAACAGTGAATCAGTGCAAGATGCAGAGTATAAGTACAGTGTATGAAAGCCGCGAGCAGTTTATTAGATTTTTGTGCAGTGTAGCAGATTGTGCGAAACAGAGTATGATTTGAGACTGTGGTCAGTAGAACATACCGGCAGGCTGTAGACGGCCAAAGCGTCGAGAGTCCGCTGCAGCATCCCCATCAGGGAGGCATTCAACTCCACAGACTGACGGGTATACTCGGAGGAAGCCTGCAAAAGTTTTAAATACATCAGTATTCTGTGGGATATCTGAATGAACTGAAATGAAATAACAATGCAAGATGCAGAAATAAAGTAATACATACCGGAGGCAAGTCAGGAATACCAGCCAACTCATGACCAGCCGGGGAAGGAGCAAAAGGGATCTGGTAGGTCTCCCCACTCTGCCCCCTATAAGTCAACACGGTAGGCAGAGCAGGCCAGCCCGTCCCTCGTCCCCTCTGCACTCCCCTCCTGCCGCGAGCTCGAGCCCTCTGTGACGACCCCACTCCTGCTCCTGCCTCTGCCCGGGCCGCTGGCGCCGCAGGTCTCGCTGGATCAGCTCGGGAGCCCCTGCTCAAAGGCCGCATCAAGAAGGTCTGGACGTACTCTGAGTAGTCGCCCTCGCCCCTGTCGGCATCTACGTCCACGGCCCAGCCAAGGGTGTAGTCCTCCATCTGCTGGAAGCTGTACCCCTCAGTCTCCCTCATGCGCTCGGGAGGAAGGATCGGAACTATCTGCTCCGGCAACCTTAGGGTCTGGCGTATGAAACGCTCACCCAGGTACCAGGCCCGACAGACCGGGCCCTCCAGCAAAATCCGGTAACGTGAGGTCTCGATCGCGCCGGCATACCGATCTCGTATCACCGCTGGTAGTGGAGCCCACGGCTGCCAGGTGACCTGAAGTGAAATACAGTCGATTATCTACTGATATAGAAATGTACGCTTGAAAGCGAAGCTTAAACGGACTGTAAGTAAAACATACCTCGGTGGGGGTGATGGTGTCGAAGAAACGGCGGAAGAAGCTAAAAGTGTCCCGGGGCCTCCGGGCGCATCGCCCGTCGTAACGGCGAGAGAAGGGGACAACCAGAGGGGTCTCCGCCTCCGGCACTGGCTCTAGTCTGGGGAAGTAGGCGTACACCCACAGCTGCAAAACAGACGTCAGTATGACTATCAGATTAAGCAGGATGCAGAATAAAGCAGAAACAACGGAGCCGTGTGTTGTGTATTGTGTTGTGTAGAGTGTACAGCGTGAACAGTGTGCAGCCAGTGTAAAGCGGAGTATGTGTGTGCCGTGTGTACAGTATACAGACTACAGTGTGCGCAGTGTGCAGAATACAGAAAATATAGAGCAGAAATGTAAAGCAGAGGAGAAGACGTACCTCCCAGGCTCGCCAGTAGCCTCCTAGCAGCTGTCCACTGCCACGAGAGACTGAGCTCATATAACCGTAAAGGGTGGCCAAAGCCGCGCCCCCCCAATCATACTGCACAATCCTCTCGACGTCCACCAAAGCGCTGAGCAGGCAGAGGGGCACTGTGTTCGCCCGGTCGGCAAACAGGGTGGTCCCCAGCAAGAACATGAGGAAGCCGCGTGCATATCTCTCAGCGGCCTCCTGGGTCATCGGAGCTGCGTCCACCAGCACGGACTGCACTCGGAACTGCACCTCGAACCAGGAGTAGCGGACGAACCCTGGACGAGCAAGTGGCGGCGCCTCGCCGAGCAAGTGAATCTGAGCGGCAACCCACTCATCCATGTCTGTATCAAAGGGGATCGGATCACCCCCCGCCCCGATGCCGGTGAGCATCGAGAAGTCGTAAGGGGTCATCGTCATGTCCCCAGTCGCTGATAAGTGAAATGAATCGGTGGTGTCCCACCACCTCTCTGCTAGGGCGGCAAGAAGAGGTCTGCAAGCAGAGAGCCTGGAGAGTCCCCTGCAGAAGGTGCTAAAGCCGGCCCGATCTACAATACGGCTAACGGCGTCAGGCAGCTCGGCGTACCAATCGCGAGCGGTGACGTTCCCATACCCGCGGAGAGTATGGGAGTCTCCCTGTAGTCAAGAAATTGCAAAGCCATATAAAGATATGCAGTCGGTACAAATCTGGTATGCGTACAGATTTTTTAAAATTCAAACAGAAACCGGGTACCGGTGTGCTTACAGTAAACTACAAGCGCGTGATGCGTCAGTGTGTTTTAGATGCTCCAGTGTAAACTTGGTGCATGTGTGCACATTTTTCAGATTCAAGCAGATATCGGGTTTCAGCGTACCAGTAGGTGGGCTACGGCCTGTGATATGTCAGTGCTCCTATGAGGATCAGTGTAAACAGCATGTGTGCGCGTTTTTCAAAGTTCAAATAGAAGCCAGGTCTCGGTATGTTTCAGTGAACTACAACGTGTGATGTGTCCGCGTGTTGGTGTAGTTTTGTGCAAATCTAGCATGCGTGCGAGTTTTCAGATTCAAATAAGCACCGGGTGTCGGCGAATTGGCAGTGCAATGTGTGCCGTGTGTTTGGGTGATTCAGACTAGTGCAGTGTGTGTGCATGTGCGTCGGTCCTAAACAGATGTCAGTTATGAGTTTGTCTACAATCGACTACAATACAGTACATCAGAACTAAACAGATAATGGGTTCGGTTGGCTACGGCAGTTGACAGGAAATCCTACATTACAGAAAATAAAGCAAAGATAAGGGTGTTACCTCGGAGGTGCCAAAGGACAAATGAGTGGCCGGCTCGCACAGCAGAAGCTCCGGGTCCAAAGCCTTGTCGAAGCCGTGGAAGTGGCGGAGTCCGTCTAGCGGAAGCACGTGGATGGCTGGCTGGTAGGTCACCGGGTCGAAGGGACGCTCGCGTAGTGGCAGGAGCTCGACCCCGGGATCCATCTCGTGGTCCGGGGGAGTCCCGACGTGTGGAATATCATCGGCCATAGCAATGGAGATGAGAAAAATAGCCGGAAGAAGAAAAATGGGCCGGAATGCGAAAAGTCAACTGGGAAGTCAATCCCGAGAGGGTCGGAAATGGCCGGGAAGGCCGGAAGAGGAAAATGCACGGAAATGTAGAGAATATCAAGGGAACAAGTCCCGAAAAGGCAGAAACGGCGAAAAGTGCACCGAAATGAAGTTTTGTTCGGTCGAAAATGTCCGAAACGCGAAGAATATCGCGAATCCGACGAGAAAATGGGCGTGAAACGCGGAGAAATCGGCGAAAAATCAAAAGGAAAACACTCTAGAGAGAGAGAGGAGGAGTTTTCGGCGGTGTGGAAGTAAGAAAATAGGGTTTAGGTGCCCTATTTTATAACACCCGTGGCAAATTGGCAAAACTGCCCCCGATCAGGCATTTTCTGCCGGTCGGCACTTTTTTGTGCCGATGGATGAGTTTAGGCAGCCGGTGGCAGCCGGTGACCACCCCACCCGGCCGGTGGTGCTCCCAAGGATGTTTTTAGGCAAGATGAGGGGTCTTGGGTCTCCATAGATCAATAAAGTGCAAGAAGGTGCATCTCTGATGCTCAACCGGCCTCCGTTTTGACTTCGGACTGTGTCTACCGTGAGTGGCACTCAAATTCAAGCAAAGATTGTATCCTTTTGTATCCTTTTGTTGTTTACAGAGATTCAAAAGTTGCCCCGTGTGCGTTGCATGCATCCATCACATTGTCCGGCGCATTGTAACGCGCCATCTTGCACGTCCCTTGCGACTTGCACCGCTTTGTATTGTCGTGTGGCATGTGTGTCATACTCCATCATCTTGCATTTCATTATGATCCACGTGAGGTGTACTACCTCACGTGCTTCATTTTGCATTTCATTTTGATCCACGTGAGGTGTACTACCTCACGTGCATCATCTTGCATTTCATTTTGATCCACGTGAGGTGTACTACCTCACGTGTTTCATTTCGCATTTCATTGTATCTCGAGGTACGTGTGCCTCGTTTTTGCATTTCGTTTTGCATTTCATGTTGCATTTCATTGCATCTCGAGGTACGTGTGCCTCGTTTTGTATTTCATTTTCCATTCAATGAGGTATGCTTGCCTCGTTTCGCATTTTCATTACCTTTCGAGGCACGTAGGCCCCATTTTGCATTTCATTTTCCACCAAATGAGGTATGCGTGCCTCATGAGCAGTTCATTTTACGAACAAGGTCCGGCGGGACCAAAAACACGCAAGGTCCGGCGGGACCAAAAACACGCGCGGTCTGGCGAGACCTTAAACCCGCTTGACTGCATTGTCACGTGCTTTATTACAAACACCGTCATGCATTTATGCTTTGTATCGTTGCCCCGTCCGGGTCTGGCGAGACCTTAAACACGTATGGTCTAGGAGACCTTAAATCCTCGGGAGGTGCGAGACCTTCGGTGTGTTAAGTCGCCCCTCATTGCATTTGGCATGCATTTCATCGCGCCGTTTAGCGCACCCTCATTGCACTCCATTTTCCATCTTTTGAGACACACGTCTCATTCGCCCCGTTTGCATCCGTGTGTGTGTCTCGTTTGCATCGCATGCGCTTAAAGTGTTGTGTAAACAGTTGCCCCCCTGGTCTGGCGAGACCTTAAACACGCACGGTCCAGGAGACCTTAAATCCTCTGAGGGTGCAATTCCTTCGGTGTTTGTCGTGCCCGAACGACTTTCGGTGGTCTGGTAAAGCCACCCGTCTGTGTTTGCGGTGAGTTCCTAGAAGACCAATGGGGACGGTGAAAACTAGAGTTCGAACGGCTTATGCCTAGAATGCAAAGGTTCGAGATTTTCGAGACTAAAGTCTGGTTTAAATACCCAGGGGGTGTACCCTCGGCTTGAAATCTGTATGGAAGCCCCATAGTTTGAGGCGGCGTGTTTACGCCTCAATTCTGGATACTGAACCAACCTAGTATATCGCCCTGTTGGGAGAATAGGGAAAATCGCAATCATAGTCATTGCATCATACTGCATATCATGCATCATTAATATTGCATATGTCATGCATTTCAAAAAATTCAAAAAAAAACAACAAAACAACACATGCATTTCATGCATCATTTGTAAATATTGCATATGTCATGCATTTTCAAAAATTCAAAACCAAAAACAAAAAAACATGCATATGTCATGCATCATCATTATAGTATAGTGCATATGTCATGCATTTTCTGTAAATATCCATTTCCATTGCATTGTAGTTGCATGCATCCACTGCATCATCTTCCATCTATGGCTTGCGCCTTTCCTTGTTGAGCTTGGTCTGGTATGTGCCCTTACTTTTCACGTCAAAGCATGGTCCATGTGCATCGCGCCTATTCCTTGATGAACTTGGTTTGAGGTTGCGGCACCTTTTCTGTGTTAGACATGGCTTGTATGTGTGCATGCCTTTCCTAAGCAAGATACGGTTTGGCCCACGCGCCATAATCGCATATTGCATTGTAGTGTAATTGTTGCACCCGGCATTAGGATCATTATTCTCTCCTCAGCGGGTCGTCACCCCACTTATGTCAATCCACCCAATACTTGTTCTTGTGTCCGTCTACATCACTCATAGTTCAGACATCGTTCTATGGTAGACGGACTTGCTACTTCCATCAATCTACTTGACATTTGTGTGGTTTTGAACCGCTCATGATTGGATCATGATTCAATTGCTTTTCAATTGCATTGCATATTATTTGCATTGTTTATATTTTTCTTTGTAGTTTTGCATATCATTTGCATTACATTTAGATTCAATTGCATATCATTGCACTGTTTTGTGCACTTCATTTGCATTGCCATGCATATGGCTAACAATATTGTACCTGTTAAGTTTACTTTCTTTGCAGGCACGATATTGTATGTACGGCTCATTTGAGGCCGGCGCAACCGGACAAGCCGCACAGGTATTATGTCCTCCGCGTGAGACGTTTTGAGAATTGCATAATTCTCTTACATCCTTTCTGCATTGTAGTGTAGATTGGCATATTCTGGCTTATAACTGTTGCATGTGTGCTTCATTACAGCTTCCTTTGCATGATCATAAGTTATGCCCGGCTTTTTGCATTTTCAGTTGCATTTTGCCCCTGCCTTCGGGCGCATACCTTGTTTTGTCTTGCATGTTTGTCCAAGTCTTCGGCCTTGTCAAAAATGGGTCGTCTCTGGGCTTTGACATTCACTCCCGTCATTGTTATGACTTCCGAGTTCTGTCAAAGAGGGGCAACTGTAGACACCCCATTTTTGACCGTCCTCAAGACTCAGACGTCACCGTTTGAACACTCGGTGATCATCCATGTGTGTGTTCGTTTGGAGTTCCCGGAGTTCTCGGCTCGCGCGCCTTGCCTCAGGACCTCCGAACTTGACCGTTTTGTGTCCGGTTTTGCACCAGACACCTGTGTTTTGCCTTAGAGGGGCAGGGAATGCTTTGTGAGGCATTCCCACACACCACCGGCTGTGGCTAGAGGCCACCGGCTGGCTGTAGTTGCCACCGGCACTATATTGTGCCGGTCGGCACTCAATTTTGTCAAAATGACATTTTTTTGCCGGCCGGACACTGTGCACTTGCTTTCTGAGATATTTTCAGACAACTGTGTGCCATTGGCTTCCCCTCCATACACGTGTATGGAGGGATGAGCCCTTGTTTGCTTAGCTTGTAAGTCTTACAAGTTCTATAAGAGAGAAGGCTCTTCTCTTGGCTCAAGGTTGGGAATTCTTGAGAGGTTTCAGCCATTTTTAGAGAGAACCAAGCTCTGGTTTTAGGGTTAAGATAGATACACATCCTATCTCTCCCTTTCTCTTTGGCTTTCTAGGTGTTTTAGTTCATATTATTGCACTAACACACCTAGTCTTCCACCTTTTCTTGGCATTCTTGAAAATCAGAGCTTATTCTTGAAGTTCTTGACTGGTTTTGAGTCCAAAGGAGCCACAACATCAAGCTTTGTGAAGAGGGCTACAAGGGTGAGACACTAACTCTCTTTTTACCCCATTTTTGCACCTTCTTTTTACCTAGCTTAGGACTGTTTTTGTGCTTAGCATATAATACAAAAAAGTTCTGATTTTGAACCCTCTTGGTTGTATATTAAGAGTGCTTAGTGGTTTGGGGAAGTTTGACCCCCTTTAGACCTTGAAAAGGGTCATTTTTTGTGCTATTTTGGAGAGATCCGGGACTAGTGTGTTTGGGCCTCTCCACCACTGAAATCTTGAGGGATTTCAGTGGTGGAGATGGTGCCATAAAGTCCTAGAAAGGGGAGGGCCACCCCCTCTCCTTGATGTCCTTGAAAAGGGCAAGTTTTGCCTCTTGAGAGAGCACCATGCTTGAGTGTGTGTTGAACATGTTTGAGTTGTTTTCCATGCTTATATTGCCATGATATAACATGTCTATAAGTTAGTTTTGATCTCCTATGCATGCTTAGCATGGTTGCCTTGTAATGCCCCTTTTATGCCTTAACATACCTAGGTTGTATGCCCTAGTTTCTAGCATGTTTTAGGCTTACATTTGTGAAGCTTTTGTGCTTATATTATCATGTTTTAGGTCTGTCCATAAGTATTTGGGTCAATCTTAGCATGTTTAATATAGCCTCTTTGCATTTGGCTTGTTGGCCTTAAGGGCATGAGTGTGTAACATGCCTTGCTTGCATTGTTTTTGATGGTTTGGAACCATTTCATATGCTATTTCAGTCCCTTAGAGGTGCTTGTATGTTTACATTGCATGCTTCTTTGTGACTTCTTAAGCTTGTGTCGCATGCTCCATGTTTAGGCCTTATCGCATGCCTTTGAATTCAAGCTTCTTAGATGCCATCTAAGTAGTCCTTTGGGCCTATTTTGACATGCTAAAAATCTGTTTTGGGTTGATCAATGCATGCCATAATTGCTTTGTCTTGGTTTGGTTCAAACCCCTATTGACTTGCCTTAAGCCTAGGCCATTTGCATGCTTTGTTTGGCATGCTTCATTGCATGATTTGGCATCACGTTTAACTTGAATTTCAGAGCTTTAAGTGCATACTAGTTGCCCATGCTTGGTCTCTTTAAGTGTGCATGAGAGTTGCTTTTGTATGCCTAAGTCTTGAGCCTTAACACTTGCATGTGTGTGTGTGCATTTGGTCTCATTTTCTAGGCACTTTGGCCACTGATTTTAGGCCCATTTTGAGTTGCCTAATTCATGTATAAGTCCATCCCTCTTGTGGTTTGCATGCTTGCATTGTATGCTTGTTTGCATGCTTGCATAAGTGTATCACATTGTCCACATTGCATGCCTAGTTGACATACTTAGGATTTCACCACATTGACATGTATACCAAGCCTCTTGAAGTGAGTTTGATAGAGGTTTGGTACCCCCTTTGTGCCTATGTGATTTGCATGCATTTGAAAGTGAAGTTGCATCCGTGGTTCTTAGGGCCATCACGCATGGAAATGCGCGATTGGTGGTCCGGGAATCGAGGCACATGCCCCCTTGAGTCAATAACATGATAAGGGGTATGTTTAGTGCATAAATAGCTTGGATTGTATTGCCATGCTTGTTGTTTCCCTCTGCTGCTGTGAGTTGCAGGTTCTGCAGGAATTTTGTGCCGACCGGCACTAAAAAGTGCCGACCGGCATCCCTTTGGCAGCCGATAAGGGAATTCAGTGCCGATGGCCTCATCCTTCAGCCGGTGGTGTTCTACCCCAGCCGGTGGTGATCCCCAGTGCCCTGGGAGGTAGTCCTAAGATTTTGGCAATTTCCTGAGGAGGAGAGCAGAGAAAACAGAGGCACACTTGCATGGCAGTGCGATTCCGAGCAAGTCCCGGGCACGCGCATGCATTGGACCCTCATCCCGAGGCCATTTACTGCTTAATTAGATTAATTAATTTATTTAATTAATTTAGTTGATTTGTAATATTTTATTAGCTAGAATAGTTAATTATTTATTTGGTTCTGTATTATTATTCGGTCCCTCCGAGGGAGGGCAAAATTTGTAATAAGTGTGCGTGAGTGGGTGTATGTCTTCCAACCCCCACTTCTTTCTATCCCTTTTATTTACCTGCTTATGGTAATAGACTAGGGCACGTTTATTTTAACATACCTTATGCAATGCATGCGTGCATTCATGCATTCGTTCACATGCATCAGGCTTGGCACATCATACAAACTGCATCGTACTTTCAATTCCAAATTAAATACGTGTTATTTGTAGCATTCCATGTGCCATCTTTAGGATAGCTGAGCCTGTTCAGATTGCATCTATGCATGTGTTGCATTAGCCATTTTTAACATGAACTAGGATTATGCATATGATTACTAACTAGTTTCTGTTTTGGCTCGGAGTACTAGGTAAGTTTTTACGCTTTAGCATATCGCATGCGTGTGAATGTTGCCATGACAGTAGGCTTACCATGCGGCTAAATGCTTATGTGAGATAAACTGTTTGAATGCCTGTGGGTGGAGGTTGGATTGCTTGAGTTGGAATAATTCATTGAAATCCGTATTTTAGCCTACTTGCGAGTAGCAAAATCTAACACGTTTTTCGAGATAAAACGGATATGCAATGATTATTTCCAAATTAGGCAATCTAGTCTATACTTTTGTGTTGTGCGCATCACATAGTAATTCCAGGTTAATAACCGGAATAAGAACGCATAAAGTTTTCAAAATCAGATATCACGGTTAGTAGAGGCCGGTCTTCGGACCGGGCGAAAGGGGGTGCTCATAGCTGACCTTCCCCGATCGTACCCAAGCTCCCGAGCCAAGACCACTTTGGTGATGACGGACACGTGGCCTTCGGCACCGAGTCAGGGTTTCCTAAATTTCCCATTTTAAAAATATTTAGGTGGCGACTCTGTAATCTGGCAAAGCAGTCCATGTTTGGCACTACTTTTCAAAAATCTGTTTTCTCAAACGATTTGCCGGATTTGGACTCTTTGGTTCAGATTTAGAACCGACACAAAAAGGGAGTCCGAACTGTAGCATAGAGGTCCCCCGCGGACGTGTTACAGTTCGTACTTTCGAAGCATAAAAATATAGAACATGTCATGAACCCTGGAAAGTTGGGGCGGCAAGGCTAAACGATAAGCTACCTCCCCAATCCACTCTAGAATCTCAAAAGGCTCAATAAATCTAGGAAACAACTTCCCGCTCTTCCCAAATCTCATTAAACCCCATCTTGGTGATATCTTCAGGAACACATGATCTCCTATCTCAAAAGATAAAGGTCTCCTCTAACGGTCGGCATAGCTCTTCTGGTGACTCTAAGCCGAAACCAACCTTTTACGAATAAGCGCGACTTTCTCTATCATTTACCAGACTAATTCAGGACCTAACATAGGTGCGTCACTCACCTCAGCCCAACATACTAAAGATCTACATGGTCCGCTATACAAGGCCTCAACGGCGCTATAGCAATACTCGCCTAAAAGCTGTTATTATAGACAAACTCCACTAAAGGTAAATGCCTCTCCCACGACCCCTTAAAATCTAGAACACAACCCCAAAGCATGTCTTCTAAGATCTGAATGGTTTGCTCGAATTGCCTGTCAGTCTCAGGATGATAAGTGGTGCTAAACGTCAATCTAGTGTCCAAGGCATTTTGTAAGCTCTGCCACAACCAAGCCGTGAAACAAGGATCTCTATCCGAAACAATAGTCACAAAGAGCCCATGAAGTCAAATTATGTCCCTAACATAAAGGTCGGCAAGATAATCTACTAAGTCACTCTTGTGTGTATGTACAAAATGTGTTGATTTAGTTAACCAGAGGACTATCACACACACGACATCATTACCCCGTTGAGTCCTCGGAAGGCCCACAATAAAATCCATTGCGACATGCTCACATTTCTACTCGGCTATACGTAAAGGTTACAACAAACCCGCTGGTCGTTGGTGTTCGGCCTTCACTTGTTGACAAGTAAGGCACTTCGTAACAAACAAGGCTACGTCTCTCTTCATCCCCCTTTACCAAAATTGGTGGCTAAGGTCATGGTACATCTTTGTGCCTCATGGGTGTACTGTCAGGCGTGAATGGGAATGGTGGAACTCTCAGAGTACCTCCTCCCTATAAGATTATTACACAAAAGACGGTTTAGATACCTCACACTCAATTTAGAATACACATTCAAGCTCTTCTCTACCTTTCCACTAACTATCTTCCCTCTGATAATCCTTATTTCATGATTGCCCCTCTATGCTTTTATAACTCGACACACTAGCATAGGTTGTGCAACTACAGTGAACAAAATAGCTGACTTAACAGACTTGCTAAGATGCAAGTCGAATTCGCCAATAGCACCCAATATCTTTCATTCCTGGATGGAAATACTAGCTACATTGCTTATTGACTTCTTACTCAAAGCGTCGGCCACTACACTAGCCTTCCCCGGATGATAGTGTAATTCAAAGTCATAATCCTTTATAAACTCTATCCACCTAATCTGTCTCAAATTTAAATCTTTCTGTGAAAATAGATACTTTAAACTCTTGTGATCGAAAAACACCTCGAATCTCTCACCATATAAGTAATGCCTCTAGATTTTTAAGGCAAAAATCACCGCTGTTAGCTCTAAGTCGTGAGTAGGATAACTTCTCTCATGTGGTTTTAACTGCCGCGAGCTGTTTGCTGCCACTTTTCCTTCTTGCATCAATACAAAACCCAACCCCTCTCGAGATGCATTACAATAAACTGAATAGCCCAAACTCCTTGTAGACACCCCATTTTGATCGCCCTTAAGACTTGGGCGCCTCATGTTGAACACTCACTGAATAATTATTACGTTGTATAATCGTTCAATTTCTTCAGCAAAAGACTTCAGTTTTCAAGCTTCAGAACCTAAACCTTGTACCTCCTTTGAAACAAAACTCTTTTTTTTTTTTTTTTTTCTAGCCTAACCACTTAGAGGCCTGCTGGCCAACAAGTGGTTGGCAAGCCATTTTTGGTTGGCCGGTCGTCCACTCTCATTGCCGGCCAGCCATGTTTAGCGGCCAACAGATATTTTGTAGCCAACTGTCCCCCCTATGTGTATGTTGTCACAACCCAAACTCGCCCCTAAAAGTTTGGTCCATGACTAGCCTATACATAGGCCTCAAAACAAACTTTCAAAATAATATTTATTCAAATACGTGGCCTTAAGCGAAGGCAAATACCAACATAGATAAAATGCCCATTGAGCTTGTGCATATATGAAGGTTTAGAGTAATTTAAGCATTTAAATATGCTTCCATATGTACATATATAATCACAGAATTATATAGATCTCACACACATTTACATAAGACTCAATAAATTACATAATTAAATTACATAAATCCCAATACAAAATTAAGGCCTCAACGCGGAGGTGTAATCTGGGCGGCTTGATAGACAGGTGGACCTCAATACAACTCTAGTGTCGATCCCCGATGGCTCACCTACATAAATATGTATAAAGTTGGAGTGAGCAAGGCTCAGTGAATAATAGCAATGTAAGGAGGTTAGTTAAACGAGCATAGTCTTAGAGAATATAAACATAAATATCAAACCATACACAGATCTTATTCATAACCATATTTCAAAATGGCCTCAGGCCCATATGTAATACAGAATGACCTCGGGCCCATGTATGATGCGAAACGGCCTTAGGCCCAACATAATGAAAACTATCCAGAGCAATATAGGGAAGATGGAACATTAGCATGTCTCCATCTCCCTTGGCGTTAAAGCCATTAGTCATGTATGATTCATATCATTATAGGGTAGATGGAACATCGGCATGTCTCCATCTCCCTCGGCCTTAGGGCCGTGAGTCATAAACAATTCACATCATAACGGTCTAGGGCCCACTTTTATTAATAGGAACAAAGCGACCATAAGTCCATATCAATGCTATCGTTCAATCATATCCATTAATTTAATCAAAGCACAATGGCAATAGTATATGCCATTCACAAACTACGATATATAAATCATGATCATAAGAAGTAAGTAAAACATATCGTTACACTACTATTACTCACAGTGATGGGCTTCCGGTAGCAATGGGACGATGTCCTCGTCTTGACTTACAAACACAATGCACAAAGCATAATATGAGAATATAACCGATCCCTTACTTGTTCTCTTTGATCAATTAGTTATATTGGTTCTAAACTCATTAGTCCTCACTAGATCATAATCCATGTCCAAGAAAATAGGAGGAAACGAAAGGAAACTAGGTTAGGACAGAGAATAACATGAAACGGTTAAAGGGAAACTAAGCAGTCTTCACTAATTTGAGCATATCTATTTGTGTATTTAGAATTTTGGTGTGAGACCACTACCATTGGAAACTAGACTTCTGGGACTTGAGTTTAGGCTTAAGAATCACTTACAACAGAGTCCGGATGAGAGAGATATGATTATTTGAAGTTGGCTGAAATAGGGCTGTCCCGTACTTGCGGGAAACAGGGCCGCACGTGCGGGAATTGGGCCGCATGTGCGGGACAACATGCTTTTTTAACAGAATTAGATTTGTTGTTGGAAATGGACTGCCGCACATGCGAGAAGCCCTGCTGCACGTGCGGCTCTGGGCAAAAACCAGTCCGAAAATGGCTTCTTGACTTGGAACCCCTCATTTTGAAAATTAAACTTCAATTTCATGTAAATCAAAGCCCAAAACTCTTTAACACATGTTAAATTTCACATTCTTATCTTCCATCAAAAATCATAACTCCAAAATACTACTCAATTTCCCAATTACAAGAACAAGATTAAGAATCAAAACACAAAAGCATAAAGTAGACATGGTTGGGGGTTCAAAGCTCACTTACATGGTGAAATTCTCTTTGGCCTCTTTAAAAGCCATAAAACTCCTACAAGAAATTAAGTTGTAGCATAAATTGATGCCATGTGCAAATATTCACATCTTCTTGCTTGAATAAATAAAACTCATACATGTAATCATAGATGACCCAAGAAACTCACTCTTTAACTTATGATCTTCAAGTATTGAGAGGGAAAATCTTACCTTAAGCCTTTAACACCACTTATTCTTGCATAATCATGATGAATTCAAGCCAAATATTAGATTTCCTCTTTCATTCCTACACTTTCTCCCTTCTTCTCTTCAATCTCTTCAATTTATCTTTGAACCCCATGAATGTTGCTCTCTCTTAGAGAAGCTTTGTCTCTCATTCTCTCTCTCTCTCTCACGGTTCTCTCCCTCTCCTTTTCCCTTAGATATTTTGGACTTCAATTGATGAGTTCAACAACTCATATCATAGGTGTATATATATATATAAAAGCTTATCACAAGTAGGGAGAGCTAAACGCGCCCTTACGAATAGTACGAAATCAAATTTTAATTAAACTTCTCAGGTGACTCGAAAATTATGCTGATCATAATTATGTACTCTGTTATGGTTTCTGAAGCCTCTAAGGCCTTCAATTTGCAGTGCAAAGTTAAGCACCCAAACATACCTTAACGAATCAGACAAAATAAATTTCCAATTAACTTTCCCAAATGGCCCTAAAAATTCCCATTCGTATATTCGTGCACTCAATTTTGATTCTTAAACCCATAAAGGTCATCAATTTCAATTTTAAAGTTATAATTCGATAGATAATTCTTCAATTCAAACCGATATCATTAAATTAAAGTACATTTACCCACAAGTAAATAAATGTAATTTCTGATACGCATTTTGGGATCGTTACACATGTCTTGCACCAGCTGGCTTATTACAGATATTTCCAATGTGAGATAGTGTTTTTTTTATAAATAGATGACCACACCTCCTGGTTTGGGGTTAGAAAATTTTCCCAAGAGCCTATAGCTTGTCAAACACTCTTTATCTCTCTCTCTTGAAATATACATACACTATCCATACACTTTTTAAGCCAAAACTAAAGGTTTCTTGCTGAGATCATTGAACACAAATTTTAGCTCTTGAGAGTGATTACCTTGTGGTTTGTGAACTAAGAGCACCCCCACTTCAAGAGGTATAGCCTTTGTTATCCTTTTCCTTGTTTACACTACCCTTTTCTTCTCTCTTTTTTGTTGTTGTTTATACGCTGGTTTGGACTGGTTTTGATGGCTGAAGCATGTGATTTAAAAGCTACCAAACGTGGAGGGGTTAACCACCCTTTCTTGAACTTTATCCCATAGCTTGTATCCTTGTTCTTCCCACTTCTTTCTTTGATTTAGCTACTATTTTTTAGAGTTTTTAAAGGCTAAAATATATGATTTAAAGGTACAAAAAGTGGAGGGATTGGCCACCCTTCCTTAGGTTTGCTTACTAGTTTTGTTCTCTTCCATTTTTGGTTACTTTTTCTAGCTTTTCAAAGTAATTTTAGCACTATTTTTTTTTAATAGTTTTTTGGGGCTGTTTTGATTGTTTATTTAATTTATGCTTTAAATACTATACTTGTGTTGTTGTAAGCCCTCATAGATTTGGTTGTTGAGTTGATAGCTCTCTTTACATAGTTTTCATACATATACTCATACTTGTAATAATCACCTTTGCATAATCATCTCTGCAATCTCCCTCATTTCTTTGCTTTCTTTGATTAAGAGTTGTGTCCAACCCTAGGTTGTTGCTCAAAGCACAAAAAAAAAAAAAAGACTTTATATGCTTAATGGTTTAATCTCTTCCGAGGTTCATTACCAAGACATCACATCTCTCTCATGCTAAGCACAACCTCTTGTTTGACATTACTCTTTATCGCTTTTTTGCATTTAGTGGACGTAATGATCACTCTTGGACAAAATGAAGAAAAGATAAGAAAATGGAAAAGTAATGTAAAAAAGGCTAATAAAATTGGAGTAAAAGAGGTAAAAAAAGATAATAAAATTGAGTTAGGTTCAACCGGACGTTATATTGAACCCATCGTGTCTTGACTCATTACATACTCTTTGGTGATGATTCAATGATTCAAGAGGCAATGTCCACCCTTTCCCTTGAGGTAACTCCATGATAAGGATGATGTGTTGTTGGTCTTTTATTAAGCTTTTGTCCTATTGGTTCTAAGATCGTCATGCAACAAACATACGAATATTGATGATTTGTGAACCGAATCTACTCTTTCCTTGATCATCTTCATGATAGGGAAGGACAGAGAGGATAAAAATTTCCTGGAAACACTCTATTTTTGCTCTGTTTTGATTCTATTGCAGTAGGGTAGTCCCTAAAAAACAGTGGTCGGCCAGCCACCTTTTTGTCCGGTTGACCACTTTGGCCACCTTTTGTTGTACAGGCAGTAGCATTTTTGTGGCAGAATAGAGCAGAAGCTAAGGCAAAAATAGAATTTTTTTTTGACTGCAAAACAAAACAGAATTTGGAAGCAAGCAGAGAGGTTTTCGAAAAGATGTTCTCGGCTGTGCGCTTGTGGCTCCTCGCCTCCCGTTCCATTAATTTAGTGTTTTAATATTAGTGTGTTGTAATTAATTAGTTAGCTTAATTCAAATTTGTAATAATTAGTTAATTTAGTTTGTTCATTTATTTGGTGTTGTAATATTTTAGTTCAATTAGGACATTCATTCGGACCCTCTTGTGTGAAGGAAAATTTGTACCACTTGTAATATTTTGTATGTCTTCTAACCCCCATTATTTCTCCCTTTTATTTACTTGCTTATGATGGTTCCATGTAGTACCATATTTTTGGTTTCATATCGTTGCCATGACTTGTATCTGTTTTTGTATGCATTGGGTTTGGTTTATCATTTTGACATTCTTGTCATTTATTTCTTACTTGAATACATGTGCAATCGCATGCTTTGAGTTGAGCCATATGACATGTTAAAAAACCGAACCTCGTAGTTGCATTTTGTATGTGTTGCATTAATCACTTTGCATATTAGAACATGTATTTTTTTAATTATTTACTTTGGCTTTCCTTGGAGTACTAGGTGAGTATTTATTACTTTAGCATATTGCATATATGTTTGTGTTGCCATGTCAAGCATATTTACCATGAAGCTAAGTGCTTATTTGATATACCTCTTGACTGCTTGTGGATGAAGGCTATTTTGCTCAAGTTGGGATGATTTCGATTAATGTACATGAGCTTGCTTTTTCAAGTAGCACATATTCAAAATTCTTTTGAAAAAAACATGAAATCAAAGCATTCTAAAGTGGGTGACTTAGTCTATACTTCTGTGCCTCACATAGTAAGTTAGCATTAATAATTGGAATAAGAGCATATAATATACATAAAAATCACGTTATGATTAGTAGAGGCCGATCTTTAATCGGGTGAGTGGGATGCTCAATTCATGACCTTCCCCTCTCATACCTAAGTTCTCAAGCCGAGACACTTTGGTTATGACGAACAAGTGGCCTTTGGCACAAGTCACAGGTTTTCTAAATGTCCTAAAAATATTTAGGTGGCGACTCTAAAATCTAGCAATGTAGTATATTTTTGGCATTTTTGATTGTAAATCAATTTTCGAAAGATTTGCCAGATTTGGACTCTTATTTGTTTAAACTATTTCACATTATACTTGTGAAACCAGATTCAAAACCATAAGAGTTCGAACTGTAGGGCTATTGTATTCGAGGAGACTAAACCCCTTCAAGGAGCAAGAAAACCAAGCCACACCCCTCTCCAAAATAATCAATACTGGAGTAGTGGTGAGTCTAACCTTAAGCTCTTGGAACGACTTTTCACAAGTCTCGCTCTATACAAACTTTACTCACTTCCTCATTAATCTAGTCAATGGTGAGGCCAATCTGCAGAAGTTTTTCACAAAACGTCGGTAATACCCAACTAAGCCCAAGAAACTCCAGAGCTCAAAGGCATTCTTAGGTTGTTCCCAATCTTGCGTTGCCTCTATCTTAGAAGAGTCTACCATCACCCATTTCCCAGATACCACACGGCCTAAGAACTTAACTTCTTTTAATCAGAACTCACACTTCCTGAACTTAACATAGAAATGGTAGGCTCTAAGCAACTCAAGTACTTTCCGTAAGTGTTTCTCGTGTTCCTTCTTGAAGGATGAGTAGATCAAGATGTCATCAACAAAGACAACCACGAAACGGTCTAAGAACTCACGGAAGATTCGATTCATGAAATATATGAACGAAGCCAGTGCATTGGTTAGGCCAAAAGGCATCACTAAGAACTTATAGTGGCCATACCACGTATGGAATGCCATTTTCTGAATATTCTCCTTATTTACCTTCAATTTGTGGTAACCTGATCTCAAGTTAATCTTAGAAAGCAACAAGACCCCTTCAACTGGTTAAACAGATCATCTATACGAGGTAATGCATACTTGTTCTTAACAGTTGTCCGGTTCAACTTTTGGTAATCGATGCATAGATGCAAAGTGCCATTCTTCTTTTTTTAGCAAAGAGAGCGAGTGCTCCCCAAGGCGATGTACTAGGGCAAATGAAGCCCTTATCTAACAACTTGGTGAATGCAAATCTATACAGTGCTATGAAAATCGGTGCTGTGCCAGGCACTAAGTCAATAGAGAACCTAATCTCTCGGTGGGGAGGCAAACTAGTAAGATCTATGAGAAAGACATTCAGGTATTCACAAACTACGCCTAGTAACTCAACTTGGACTACCTCATTCTTATTACCCAAGAGAGCTGCAAGAAGACAACTATGCTCGCCCTAACCACGCAAGTCACATACTGGCTACAAAACTTTATCAGCTCGGTTTCATAGAAAATAAAACAGTCACCACTCGAGGTGCACACCATAACTCTCTCATGGTAACAATCTATAATAGCATGGTATGAAGAGAACCAATCCAAACCTAAGATGACATTGAAACTCGTCATGTCTAGCAATACAAAAGCAAAAGGAAGTCAGCGATCGACAACCTCAATCTTACAACCTCGACATCCCTGGTTCAAGTTGACCTTACCCCCAATTGGTGACTCTACCCTGAGTGGAGATGCTAATTGAGCCACCTCTAACCCCTAAACTGATGAGAATGCAGACGAAATGAAGGAATGAGATGCACCAGTATTAATTTACATATTGGTAATAGAATTGAACAACATAAAGTTACCTCTCAAAACAAAGGGTGCTAGCAACAGATCTAGTGTGGTAATAGCATACACACGCCTCGTAGGTCTCTGCCTCACCTACTCACCCCTCAGAGCATATGACTGATAAGCTGATTGAGCCAAAGAGGCTCCCTGAGTGGCCCTCGAGGCTTGTGCTGACTAGGTAGACTGGTAGCTCTATGTCTGCCTCGAACCAGATGTACCAGATATGCCACTTGCTTGAGGGAAAAACCTCCTCAAGTGCCCCAATTACCCACATTGATAACAGGTAGTCAGCTGCCCTCTCACCTGACTCTAGCTCCATAGACGAGCCGAAGTCAGTGCAGACTGTTGCCCTTTTCCTCTCTGGGGAAAAACTGAAGACTTGTTGTGACGCCTCAAAAATCGGGAGCATCGGATAATATATTAACCAATAAATATAGGGTTTATCTAAGGTTTCAAGAGTAGAAAACGTCACTAATGAGTCCTATGGTTAATAACCAAATAAGATCCCAGATCGCCGGAGGAGTCAGATTAGCCTCCCTTCTAAGTCCGGCTTTCTTAGGCAGCGCACTACCTTTTTGACAGATCTTACCAGGTATTGACACAAGGTCTCATAAGCAACGATAAGGTGTATACATATAAATAATAGAATAGAAGTACATAACAACCACAATATGTATATAATTCAAAAGATGGTTCCAGTACATTACATCCCAAAAGAAAGCTTAAATCTTCAAATGAGTCTTTACAAAACATCCAAAAAGAAACTTCTAATTTTTCTAGGATAGCCAAAAGTCTTCAAAAGTTTCGGGGCTCGTCGTCTCCAGCTATGAGTTCCGCTTCGTCACTTGGCATGATACGCCGTGAGCTTTGAATGCCCAGTAAACACACACACACGCCCCAACCCTTTTTTCCCAATCCAATACACAACCACAATTATAACATCAAGTAGTAAAGCATGGTACTTCAATAAATAAATAAAGGGTTAGGTTAGGTGTTAGCAACTAGAAATCCCCCAAAGAGATTTCGTCCTCCCAATCACAAGAATCGGACGCGGATTATTCGGTATGCCCCCTCTTTTGCTACTTTGTTGCAGAACTAACCTCGGATGCCTACCAACGGTTATATACCGCGTAGTGCCAACCGCAGGGCCTCAAAAGAGACGATGAAATAGGGCCTTGCCCGAATCCCTCCTCACACCAAACCACCTAGGGTCCAAATACAACCGCTCCGTTCAAGGGTTCCGAAAATCACTTGCGCAAGACTTTAACTTCAAATAGGGAACGCATCCCAAAAATCCATATGACACATATTCTCATCTTTTCATTTCTCAAGTGCTCGAAAACCCAATACCCTCCCAATTAGGTTTCCCGTTGAATTTAAATGTTTTAAATCAAGGTTAGTCCAACTTATAAGACAATAATATCCATGTAAGCATGCATTCTTAAGATGAGAAGGGTAAATAATATAACCACAACACAAATAATATCATGCCAAGATATGATCATAAGCTAGCAAGAAATCTCACGAACTCAAGGTTATAAAACACCCACACATAACAAATTTCCAGATTTAGTATCGCATAAAGATTAAAATGAAAGGTCCATTTTAGATCCTCCATCGGACTTGGTCTTCTTATGGTTCGTAGGGAATTTGATCTAGTTTCTAGAACATTTTTCGGAAATGGGATTACTTTTCCAGATTTTAAGTTGTTTAGAAAATATTCCAGCGCTGTCCAGAATCTGTCCAGATCCGTCGACCGTTACGAAAATTTGATTTTCTTGCAAACCGCTTAATGTTTTTCGATGAAACCAATTTTAGTTGAAAGCTAACATCTTAAGGAAAGTTTTTACATAAAATAGAGGTCCAGAATAATTTTGTACATTTTTCTAGAATTTCTGGAAGTGGGCTGCAGAAACAGGTTCTAAGGTGCTCTGCCCCAAACAAGAAGATTTATGAAAAGGGGGTTCCACCAAGGAAAAGTTTCATTTCTTTTGTGAAGAAAATATGCTAACTATCACATGTTTAACCCAGAAATTTTTTTTTGAAGGAGTGCTCTTGAAGAGTTGAGAGATTGGTACAAAAAGAGATGGTTTTGTGTCAAAATAGAGAAAATACAAGAGAGATGGAATCAATACTCAACCCTTAGCATTTTTAACATAAGAACTCAGTAACAACAGATCTGAAAACATTATTTAGAACCTTTGGAAACATGTAGTGAAAAAAGAAAATGAAAGAGAAGGTTGTGTTGGTGGCTTACCTACTAAGCTTTGCACAAGAAGCTCTCTTCTTCCTCCTTCTTCTCCTCTAGACTTCTCTTTCTTGCTCTCCTCCCTCTCTCTAACAGAAATGTGTGTGTGAGTGAGTGTGTTGTGTGTGTTTGCAAGCTAGGGGGGTGTGGGTATTTATAGACAATTTGGTGTAAAAAGACAAAAAGGCCCTCTAGTTGAGAATGGATGGAAAGTTTAAGATTTGTTTGAAGTTCAAATGAATAGAAGTGACTTGGGGAGTGGTTTACTCAAGGATTAGGCAACACTTGGTTGTAATGAAACTAGTTTTGGGAATTAGCATCCTAGGTCTAGGTATTAGGTTGTGTTTTTTTTTCTAGAATGTCATGATGATGTGCTTTGAAAAATGGTTTCCTCACTTTCTCCTAGACGGGGCTATTTTTTTTTTATTAATTTTAGTCCTAGGGCACACTCTACAAGGTGTATATATATATATCTTACAAGATTGATGGTACTTCAAGGTACAAGGTACAAGTACTAGCTTTTGGGAAAGTTTTGAATTTAAATAAAAGAGTGAGGGCTTGGAGTTAAATACATGTATTGGGACCTTACTCGTGTAGAATTAAATTAAATTAGGTTAGGGAACCTAATCTGGCAAGGAAAATTCCAGTTTCGATAAAAAAAAAAAATGCTATCCGACAAGATTTGAAATAATTCGAGAAAGTGAGGGCTTTAAGAAAATAATTCAACATTACGGTTTTTAAAAGTGAATACATATTTTGGGGGCTTCACAACCTATCCCCCTTAAAACAATTTCGTCCTCGAAATTCAACTACATAGTGCCTTCGAAAAGCTCGGGGTAGTTTGCCTTCGCCCAATCCTGGCGCTCCCAAGTAGATTCCTCAATTCCCCGATGACGCCATAGCACTTTCACTAAGTGAACCGTTTTGCGTATAAGGTTCTTTTCTCGGCTATCCTGTATTGCTACCGGTCCTTCTTTAAACGTAACATCTTTGTCAAGATTGATTTCTTCCCATTTGAGGACGTGTGTCGGGTCAGCGATGTATTTTCTCAACATAGATACATGGAAGACGTTGTGTTTCCCTGCTAACTGCGGGGGTAGAGCTAGTCTATATGCTACTTCGCCCACTCTTTCCAATACCTCAAAAGGTCCAATATATCGTGGTGACAGCTTCCTTTTTCTCCCAAAACGTACGACTCCATGCCTGGGTTGCACCTTTAGGAATACGTGGCTGCCTACTTCAAACATCAATGGTCTTCTCCTCCTGTCTGCATAATTCTTTTGGCGGTCTTGGGTAGTCTTTAACCGTTGTCGGATCAATTTGACCTTGTCAGTAGTCTCTAGAACAAGTTCGGGTCCTATCAGGTTTGCATCACCCACTTCCGTCCAACAAATCGGCGATCTGCAAGGTCGCCCATATAATGCTTCAAAAGGTGCCATACCGATGCTAGCTTGAAAGCTGTTGTTGTAGGCGAATTCGATTAGGGGTAGGTGTCGTTCCCAACTTCCTTGAAAATCCATTGCGCAAGCTCTCAACATGTCTTCGAGTGTCTGGATGGTGCGTTCAGATTTTCCATCTGTCTGGGGGTGAAAGGCGGTGCTAAAACATAACTCAGTACCCAGAGCTTCCTGCAAGCTTTCCCAAAATCGAGAGGTGAACCGTGGATCACGATCTGACACAATAGATATCAGAATCCCATGTAGTCGAATGATCTCTCCAATGTAGAGCCTGCACATAGACTCTAAAGTGTCGGTCATCTTATAGGGCAAGAAGTGTGCTGACTTGGTGAGGCGATCCACTATTACCCATATAGAATCGCGCCCTCTAGGTGACTTAGGCAACCTTGTCACAAAGTCCATCGTCACATACTCTCACTTCCATTCGGCTATTGGTAGCGGTTGCAACATTCACCCTGGTTTCTGATGTTCCGCCTTCACTTGTTGGCACGTCAGACATTTCGCCACAAACCTAGCCACTTCCTTCTTCATTCCATTCTACCAATACTGCCTCTTCAAATCTTGGTACATTTTAGTCCCTCCTAGATGCACCGCAAATGCAGAATGATGACATTCCTTTAGTACCCTTTCTCTAAGTAACTCGTCACTTTGTACAAACAATCTACCTTGGTATCTTAAACTCCCATCGGGGTGAATTACCCAATCAGGCACGGGTTCTCCTGATTCCAGACGTCCCTTGATGTAGGCTACCTCTTGATCGTGCTTCTGGGCCTCTAGGACCTCATTCATCAATTTAGGCATTACCTTCTGCGCACTAAGATATGCTCTTGTATCTTGAGATTCTACTTGAATCCTGAACTCATTGAGTGTCTTAACCATATCCCATTCCTTGACGGAGATCTTAGCCATCATCCCTCTGCTCTTGAGACTTAGAGCATCTGCTACTACATTGGCTTTACCGGGGTGATATGAGAGAGTGAACTGGAAATCCTCAAGATACTCCATCCATCATCTTTGTCTTAAGTTAAGGTCCTTCTGTGTGAATAAATACTTCAAGCTCTTGTGATTTGTGAAAATCTCAAATTGTTCCCCATACAGGTAATGTCGCCATTGCTTTAGGGCAAAAACTACGGCTGCTAACTCCAAGTCATGTGTGGGGTAGTTGAGCTCATGTGGTTTCAACTGCCTGGATCCATATGCGACTACCTTTCCATTTTGCATGAGCACGCAACCTAATCATTCTTTAGACGCATCGCAATACATAGTGTACCCCTCTTCTCGTTCTGGGAAGGTCAAAATTGGCGCACTAGTTAACCTCTTCTTTAGCTCTTGGAAGGATTTTTTGCAAGCTTCATCCCACTCATACTTTACTCCTTTTTGCGTCAAACGAGTCATTGGTTTAGCTAGTTTGGAGAAATCTTGGATGAACCTCCGGTAATAACCGGCCAATCCTAAAAAGCTGCGGATTTCTGGCACGGTTTTTGGTTGTCTCCAATCTATTTCTGCCTCCACCTTGGTTGGATCCACCGCAATCCCATTCTCTGATACCACATGCCCTAAGAATTTTACTTCATTCAACCAGAACTCACATTTACTCGCCTTGGCATATAACCGATTATTCCTAAGAACTTGGAGGACAGTACTTAAATGTTGCTAATGCTTTTCTTCAGACCTTGAATATACCAAGATGTCATCAATGAACACTACTACGAACTGTTCAAGGTATGGTCTAAAAATCTTATTCATTAGGCTCATGAATACTGCCGGTGCGTTGGTTAGTCTGAAGGGCATTACTTCAAACTCATAGCGGCCATATCTAGTATGAAAGGCAGTTTTTGGTATATCCTCCTCCTTGACTCATAGTTGATGGTAACTTGACCTGAGATCGATCTTTGAATAGCACCTTGAGCCTCTAAGTTGGTCGAAAAGGTCATCGATCCTTGGGAGTGGGTATCGGTTCTTAATGGTGACTCGATTAAGTTGACGATAATCGATGCATAGCCTCAACGGCCCATCCTTCTTCCTAGCAAACAACACGGGTGTTCCCCATGGCGAAGTACTTGGTCTAATGAATCCTTTCTCGAGCAATTCCTGTAATTGTGTCTTTAATTCTCATAGTTCTGCTGGTGCCATACGATACGGGGCCATGGATATTGGGGTAGTCCCAGGTTGCAGCTCGATGCTAAAGTCTACTTCCCGGGTTGGTGGCAAACCTGGTAATTCCGTAGGAAACACATCTGCATACTTGCATACTACGCGCGGAAGCTCTATTTCTCCATGGCCCTCCTCATTTAAAATCAGACTTACTATCCTACCCGCAAGTTGATCGCGCCACTACGCCCTACATTTCGTAGAAGCCATGGAGTCTTGTCTATCCCCCTTAAACTGAAAACATGCTCCGTTGGATGGGTAAGTCATCTCCTTCTTTTGGTAGCTATCGATAATTGCTAAGGTACGAGTAACGAATCTATTTTTGAGATGAGGTCGGAGTAGGGTATCTTCATGAAGTTGAGTTTCCTTTCCACAAGCTCCAAATCCTCTTGGATTCTACCTTCTTCCATTCTGAAGTCAATGTTGTGCCGATTATTTCCACGAAGATGGTAAGACTCCTCCAATATTTGATTCTTGATAGGGTTCGGGATTTTAGCCACGGTTACTAGTCCATTCTTAAGGTTTCAATTGGTACCGCATTTCTATTGTTGCTTGCAAGCTCATGTTATTACTTGTCTCGAAGTATGGTCCACCATTTGTTTTTCTGTGAATGGGGTGAGGCGTAAGTCAAATTCTAACTACAGAGGCAATTCCTTATGGGTAAGCAACTAATCTTAAGTTAGAGTTTAAATATCCTAAGGTGTTCACACAGCACAACCTCATGTATACATAATAATAATTACAAGATTCTTAAAATTGGATTGAAGTGGAGATGAAGAATACGAAGCAGTTATGGTGATAACATCAGGATTAATTGAAATATGGATGAATGGTATGATGTTATGGTTTCGAACTTCAATGTGATCAAGGTTATAGATGTAGTGACTAAACTAGATATTTAACTTGAAACTGATCCGCGTTTCAAACTGAATATCCAAGATTCATCACCGAGTAAAGAAAATGAAATTATTTACAAGAAGCCTTGGGATAAATAAAATAATCAAGGGTCAATGGAGGTCAAATTTACAAATAGTAGTATATAAAACAGGACCAGATAGACAAGACTTAATCTTGGAAAAGGCTGACATTGAATAAAGGTTACGAATACAAGATGAGGATACAGCAATCGATAGAAGATGCGTAAAACTAATAGTACCCACTACTGTGCGATGTGAGGCCGCACTCAAAGTTAAAACCATTTCACGTTCCTGAAGTAGGTCCTCATGAGTTGATGTTGGTGTGCCCGAAATTCGAAGAAATTCCCTAAGATACGTCAAGAGAGATTTTAACATAGTCGGGGCAAGGTAGTCTCTAACCGCAAGTCGAAATGCGTGGGTAAGGGTTGAACCTAGGCTTTGATCCCAAGTTGTGACGCCCTAAAAATCGGGAACATCAGATAATATATTAACCAATAAATATAGGGTTTATCTAAGGTTTCAAGAGTAGGAAACATCACTAACGAGTCTTATGGTTAATAACCAAGTAAGATCCCAGATCGCCGGAGGAGTCAGATTAGCCTCCCTTCTAAGTCCGGCTTTCTTAGGCAGCGCACTACCTTTTTGACAGATCTTACCAGGTATTGACACAAGGTCTCATAAGCAACGATAAGGTGTATACATATAAATAATAGAATAGAAGTACATAACAACCACAATATGTATATAATTCAAAAGATGGTTCTAGTACATTACATCCCAAAAGAAAGCTTAAATCTTTAAATGAGTCTTTACAAAACATCCAAAAAGAAACTTCTAATTTTTCTAGGATAGCCAAAAGTCTTCAAAAGTTTCGGGCTCGTCGTCTCTAGCTATGAGTTCCGCTTCGTCACTTGGCATGATACGCCGTGAGCTTTGAATGCCCAGTAAACACACACACACACCCCAACCCTTTTTTCCCAATCCAATACACAACCACAATTATAACATTAAGTAGTAAAGCATGGTACTTCAATAAATAAATAAAGGGTTAGGTTAGGTGTTAGCAACTAGAAATCCCCCAAAGAGATTTCGTCCTCCCAACCACAAGAATCGGACGCGGATTATTCGGTATGCCCCCTCTTTTGCTGCTTTGTTGCAGAACTAACCTCGGATGCCTACCAACGGTTATATACCACGTAGCGCCAACCGCAGGGCCTCAAAAGAGACGGTGAAATAGGGCCTTGCTCGAATCCCTCCTCACACCAAACCACCTAGGGTCCGAATACAACCGCTCCGTTCAAGGGTTCTGAAAATCACTTGCGCAAGACTTTAACTTCAAATAGGGAACGCATCCCAAAAATCCATATGACACATATTCTCATCTTTTCATTTCTCAAGTGCTCGAAAACCCAATACCCTCCCAATTAGGTTTCCCGTTGAATTTAAATGTTTTAAATCAAGGTTAGTCCAACTTATAAGACAATAATATCCATGTAAGCATGCATTCTTAAGATGAGAAGGGTAAATAATATAACCACAACACAAATAATATCATGCCAAGATATGATCATAAGCTAGCAAGAAATCTCATGAACTCAAGGTTATAAAACATCCACACATAACAAATTTCCAGATTTAGTATCGCATAAAGATTAAAATGAAAGGTCCATTTTAGATCCTCCATCAGACTTGGTCTTCCTACGGTTCATAGGGAATTTGATCTAGTTTCTAGAACATTTTTCGGAAATGGGATTACTTTTCCAGATTTTAAGTTGTTTAGAAAATATTCCAGCGCTGTCCAGAATCTGTCCAGATCCGTCGACCGTTACGAAAATTTGATTTTCTTGCAAACCGCTTAATGTTTTTCGATGAAACCAATTTTAGTTGAAAGCTAACATCTTAAGGAAAGTTTTTACATAAAATAGAGGTCCAGAATAATTTTGTACATTTTTCTAGAATTTCTGGAAGTGGGCTGCAGAAACAGGTTCTAAGGTGCTCTGCCCCAAACAAGAAGATTTATGAAAAGGGGGTTCCACCAAGGAAAAGTTTCATTTCTTTTGTGAAGAAAATATGCTAACTATCACATGTTTAACCCAGAAATTTTTTTTTGAAGGAGTGCTCTTGAAGAGTTGAGAGATTGGTACAAAAAGAGATGGTTTTGTGTCAAAATAGAGAAAATACAAGAGAGATGGAATCAATACTCAACCCTTAGCATTTTTAACATAAGAACTCAGTAACAACAGATCTGAAAACATTATTTAGAACCTTTGGAAACATGTAGTGAAAAAAGAAAATGAAAGAGAAGGTTGTGTTGGTGGCTTACCTACTAAGCTTTGCACAAGAAGCTCTCTTCTTCCTCCTTCTTCTCCTCTAGACTTCTCTTTCTTGCTCTCCTCCCTCTCTCTAACAGAAATGTGTGTGTGAGTGAGTGTGTTGTGTGTGTTTGCAAGCTAGGGGGGTGTGGGTATTTATAGACAATTTGGTGTAAAAAGACAAAAAGGCCCTCTAGTTGAGAATGGATGGAAAGTTTAAGATTTGTTTGAAGTTCAAATGAATAGAAGTGACTTGGGGAGTGGTTTACTCAAGGATTAGGCAACACTTGGTTGTAATGAAACTAGTTTTGGGAATTAGCATCCTAGGTCTAGGTATTAGGTTGTGTTTTTTTTCTAGAATGTCATGATGATGTGCTTTGAAAAATGGTTTCCTCACTTTCTCCTAGAAGGGGCTATTTTTTTATTATTAATTTTAGTCCTAGGGCACACTCTACAAGGTGTATATATATATATCTTACAAGATTGATGGTACTTCAAGGTACAAGGTACAAGTACTAGCTTTTGGGAAAGTTTTGAATTTAAATAAAAGAGTGAGGGCTTGGAGTTAAATACATGTATTGGGACCTTACTCGTGTAGAATTAAATTAAATTAGGTTAGGGAACCTAATCTGGCAAGGAAAATTCCAGTTTCGATAAAAAAAAAAAATGCTATCCGACAAGATTTGAAATAATTCGAGAAAGTGAGGGCTTTAAGAAAATAATTCAACATTAGGGTTTTTAAAAGTGAATACATATTTCCGGGGCTTCACACTTGTGGCCCAACTGACCACATTTAAAGCAAGTGATCCCACCATGATTACCCCTTTCCGAACCAAAACCTAATACAGGAAAAGTGGATTTGAACGGTACTACCTGGGACTACTGTTGGGTGGAACCCTTTTGCCTCTTGTTGTCCTGAGTCTTTCCTTGGACCTCCTAACTCCTTTTCTTGGAACCCCTCATCCTTTTATCCTCGACATGAATCACGGTCTCTAAATGAGCCGCCACCTCTAGAAGATGACCATAATCCCTAATCATAGACCCGACCACCTTGAAAAGGAGCCCGGTCTTTAGTCGTTTCTTGAACTCGACACAACGGTGTTCCTCCGTCGCCACAAGCTCTAGTGCAAATCTAGAGAGGCTAGTAAAGGAGGCCTCAAACTTTGCTACAGGTGTGTTCAGTTGTCTGAGCTTCAAGAACTGATTAGTGGGAGGTAAGAACTTGTTCTAGAAGATGTTGACAAAGGCCTCCCAAGTCACCCCAATATGCCCACGCGGATACTTCCACTATTGACCTGTATCTCCCTTCAGCTGGAAGGATGTTAGGGTCACTCTCAATCCATCATCCTCGATGCCAAACATTTCAAATGTCTTCATCATCTACTCCAGCCACTTATCTGCCTATAGTGGCTCCTTCAGATCCCCCAAAAACTCATTCGAATTCGATCGGAAGAACTTCATTTTCAAAAAAGATGGCCTCGTTTCGGCAACATGGGCTTGGACTTGATTCTCAGCTTTGAGAATGTCCATGGATTCCCTAAAAGCATGAGCCATTTCCAGGGCCAAAGCGCCCTTGGCTTGCTGACCTGCTGGCTCGGCTACGTTAGCTTGACCAACTCCCTTCTCTTGTGCCGGAATATAGTTCAGTAATGACACCTCCTGCCGCCTAGGCCTACCATCCTTACCACCACCACATCTACATCCACGTCCACATCTTGACATCCTAATAAAGGTGTAACAACCCTCGTACTGATTACCGATAAACTACTGAATTAGCTACTGGTTACTGCTAAACTGAACTGATAATGACTGATAATTGAATTAACTGAAGTACTGAATGGACTGATTGAAATCGAAACTGAAATTGAATAAGTTTATCTATTGAATTGCATATTGCATCTGTTTGATTGATTGATTATCTGTTTGAATTCATATGTTTAAACTGCTAATTGAAGGCCTTATCGGCGGCCGAATTAGGAACCGTTTAGAGTTTTGGGATCAGTAGAATATTTGTGATTTAATGGTATATTTATCTGAAAATTGATTAGGAATGATTAAATTAGATTAAAAGGAGTTAATTGCCAAATTTAACTTATTTACCAAATTGCCACCTATAATGGACCTTTGTTTATTATTATAATAGAGCCTTATTACACTGAATATATCAATTGATCAGCTCTTCTTGTGGCCTCTAACCGACCAAAACATAGAGAGAGTGAGGAAGCAAGGAATTCATCTTGTTCATCTAGAGAATTGCTTGGAAATTGAAAGATTTGAGGCATAGATTGCATAATTGAACTTGTTCTCTTTACGTTGAGACTTAGATAAGTGAATCCATCTTCTTCTTGTTGTCTTTGAGTTCCATCTTGCAAGTATCATGGTTATAGAGAAGTTAAGTCATGAATTTGCTCATATATGTTGAATTGGAACTCCATTGTTGCATGCATGCTTGAATTGGTGCATTTTGAAGTTGAATTCATGATGGATTGTACATGCATGCTCATGTTTCTATCAAAGTCCATGTTTTCATTTTGTTTTCCAACTATTGAGCTCATTAGAGCAAAATTTGAACCTTGAATTTGGTTAAAAACTCATGCATTGCATGTTTTGAAATTGTTCTTGAAAATGGGTTTGAATTTTGGATTTAATTGACTCACCTTTGGGGCTTGAATTCATAAATTGGCTTTTGAAACTTGTTATACATTGTTTTGGGATGTATTTTCCAGAATTTGGGCCCAAGAGGTCGAGAATTGAGTTGAGAATGCTTGGTTTGAGCTTGGAAGGCAAATCTGGAAATTCTAGATTTGGCTTCTTCGCTCGAGCGAAGGATTCCTCGCTCGAGCGAAGCCTTTGATTTTGCAACCTCGCTCGAGCGAAGGAAGGCTCGCTCGAGCGAGACCCCTGTTTTCAGCAACTTTTGAAAAATGCCTTCCAACTGTATTTTTGCATCCTCATCTCATCCTAGGCATTCTTCGGCCTAGTTTAAGACATCTTAATAAGGATTTAGACGTAGAACCACACCGAGGAAATTTAGGGATTTAATTATCATCCTTCCCGACTGTGAAACTTAGTGTGTGTTCTATTTGTTAACTGTTTAGGGTTGGCTCTCTGGGACGCGCTCTAGCTGCTATTAGCTCAATCTCTGTGAGTAACGATTGTGTAAAGATATGTTCAAAATGGTTATCTTTTGAATACTGAACTGAACTGTTTATTGGACTGATATTATTTACTGAATGAATGTATGTCCTGTATTCTGAACTGTATTGTGGCATCCTTAGCAGTTACTGTTTACTGTTACTGTTACAGAGCTCTGTCGGTTCCTTTGTGGAACCATACTGCTTACTGATTGATGGCCATCATTACTGTTGGGTCTGTTAAGACCCGGTCCTTTTGGACCTACTGTTTATAGGCTAATGGGTGTACCACATATGACTGATTGACTGAAATACTGAAAGACTGAAATACTGTTTAATGAACTGTTTTCATTACTGTAAGGACATTCATTCATAACCTCTTTACGCTTTATGTTATTCACTGGGCTTTAGCTCACTGTTTATATATATATGTAGGTTCTCAGCAGCCAGACCGGAGCTAGGAGCGTGGGTGGGTCCCCAGTTTTGTCAAGCCAGCCTATGTGCCTCACTGCGAGGTTCCAAGTTGCCATGCTATGGCTTGGGGTGTTTTTGTGTCCCCCATCGGTCTCCTTACTGTTTTGTACTAGTGTATAGACTGTCTACTGTTTTACTGTACTGTTATCGAGGGATTAGGTCCCGTACTGAATGTTGTATAGGATTGTATAGACTGTATATAGACTGTACTGTTCTGAACTGTATAAATGCATGAAAAATGTTTTTGGCATACAGATTTTCACAGATCAATGGACACTAGTTACTTACCGTAGTGGCTTCCGCCAGGCCCTGTACTCTGTTTAACTGTATTACTGTTAAGCAGGCCTTCGGTAATCTCGGATTACTGGCCGGTTACGGTGCTAAACCCATAGGGCCGGGTTTGGGTCGTGACAAAAGGTAACACAACAGATTAACACATTCACAAATGTGCCGAAGCTAATTCACTTATGTCTTAATACGATGGACAACAATTAATTCACTCCACATAAGCACTTAATTACATAAACACCAACGAACTTCCTTTCTAGATAATGATCGTCCCACAATATTGCCAGAGTTCCAGTTAGAAATAGCAACGATCAAGTGCTTTTATAACAGAACTTCTAGAAACTCGTAGACCTAATCAATATCTAAGAAATTAAATTCCATACTCATTTAGTCACATAAGCATGTTATCATATACCATACCAAGTCTATTCCTAATACCATCTAGCAAGAGAACCCATTGTGGTAAAAACCACATCCCACGATCCAAAAGTATTCTAACCCGGTAGCTCTAATACCAAGTTGTAATGCCCCAAGATAAATAATAATAATCCAACTTATAACATTACTTATAAATGATCCATTCATCGTATCTTCTATTCCATTTATTTCGTGGATCAATACAAAAGATGACATATGTAATATACATTCATAAATCCTAAATTCTGAATCCATAACATATGACATGGATATTTGAATTTAAAATAAAAATAAACCAAATAATTAGATGCCCTAATAGCTACAACTTTCAAAGTCGATGCTTGGGTACAACAAAATGAGTTTAACTCAATACAGGTGAAGCTCAAGGCTTAAACAAAAATACTTACATCAATAAACAAAAATGAAACCTTTAGCTCCAAGTCCTCCCAAGTTACGTCCTTGGTGGAGGCATATCGTCAGCACTTGAAAGTTGTTTTCCACATAGGATGAACTAAAGTCCAATAGAGATGCTCTAACATAGTATATGAATCTTAGCAAAATTATAAGGTGAAATGCACATGCATGCCATTTGTCAAACATTCCTCATTTTCCATCTCAAAACAATGCAATGCGAGATTATAAATCAATTCATGAAAATAATCATTTTATAACAGAAAACATGGCAATGGATACCAAACACTAAAAATCTATAGGTACATATCTGCCAGTAGGCTATACAAGCACAACCAAAGTTAACCGCAAAAGTTTTTGAACTTTCACTAAGGGTACACAGGTCAACGTGATAACCGCAACGTCACCCCTTAACCAGATTCACCAAGATATTCACCCACTTTTCTTAAAACTAATACATTTACAATGTTTAATATGAAATGATGCTCAATATATGAGAAATTAGTTTCAATTTCCCCTAATCCTCATACAATGTCTACAACAATCAAGACTATTGTCCACTGATAGCCCAAAACATATTTTTCTATTCAACAGGTAATTTCCAATCAAAAGATATAATCTCATCATTTACAATGGGAGTGATATTACCTATCCAACTCCACCATCATCATTAACAACATAAACATTATTCCATTCTTGCAAAACCCAACATCATTTTCCATTTCCTTTCACGAGTCCAAATATCCAAAATTTAGGGAAAAAAACCCCATTTTCTTACAAAATTGATTTTAAGAAAAGATATATACCATTTTAACCCATCTCAACCATAGTCATATCTCCACAACCATTTTCAAGAGCCCATTTGGAAAACCCCTCTTTTGATTTCAAACTCAAACCCTAGGTTTTCTCAAAAATCCCCATATCAATAACCCTTTTCAAAGAGCAAATAACTAAGCTAAAAAACATATAAAAGAGTCAAAGAAATCTCTACCTTGAAGTAGAAGACAAGAAGAAATAATGGGTAGAACTTGACGGAGCCGAAAACACTAACTTATCCGATTAGATCAAAGCCCTCGACGTGTTCTATCTTTTACTCCAAAGGACTTAGGTGAAGAAATCAATGAATTGAGAGTATTTGGAGTTCTAGTACAAGAACTAGAGAGAGAAGGTAGATGTCTAGGGTGAAAGTCTCAAAAAATACGTATATACATGGATGCCAATTCCAGAGGACGAAATATCTGTAAAAGGGAAATAGTAGCGCTTGTATAGGCTACGTTTACATGGGTGCCATTTGAAGGTTTCCCGCAGACAAAATATTCGTGAAAAGTTGTACCGGTTGAGATTTTCTCCTTGTTTTTTTTTATTGTAAAGGACATGATTTGAAAATTGTGATATAAACTGAGCATGGCATGGTTTTTGGGAAAGAAATGTAAAACGTTTTGACATGGGCATTGCATATGCATTTCACCTTTATATCTTTGTTAAGATTCATATATTGTGTTGAATTGTTTCTACTGGGTTTTGGCTCACTCTATATGGGAAAACTACTTTTAGGTGTTGGTGAGATGCCTTCGCTAAGGCAGTAGCTTGGGAGGATTGGAGCAAAAGTTTCATTTTGTTTACTTGTTGTTGTTATTTTGTACATGCCTAGGGCTTTATCTGTATTGGATTCAAATCCATTTTGATATAACCAAGTATAGTCTTGGAAAGTTGTAGCATTTAGGGCATTTCAATTATCTGTTTAACTTCTATTTCATATCTTGTTTTTGACACATGCTATAGATTCAGGGTTAGGACTTATGAATGTAAATCTATATATGCCACCCTTTTGTATAACTAAGTCTTATGTGATGGAAAGATATTATACTTTGACTTAGATTGTTATTTATTTATCGTCGTTGATGGTTTATTATAATTATTTCGGGGTGTTACAAGAAAAGGGCCCAATGTGAGATGCCAAAACTAGTGATTGTGAGAAAATCTAAAAGCTATAATTGGTAGGTAAATGCTAATTTCAAAAAAGATAAGAGGATAAGGGTCACTGGTAATTCATTGTTTGTCATTTTCATTTGGTTATTCATTTTTTGATTTAAACAAATTTTGCTAGATTGACTTTCACAAAAAAAAATTATTATTATTATTACTATTATATGGCATACTAAAAAAATGTAATTGGTAAAAAATAATTATAATAATTGTGACACTTTGTACTTCTTGGTATAATGGAATTATATTTGAATCTTTGATTGTCAAAGTTGGAAACCTTCTTGGTTGATATTTGAGCCTTGGTTGAGGTGTTACCATTAGTGATTATGCGAGATTGGATCAAAAATTCCAAATTCGAACAGTTATTATTGTGAAGCTTTCACTCTTTTATAATTTTCTCTCTCCACACTTTGAATCTTGATGTGAGGCTAGAACCATTAGAAAGCTTACTTTCAGAGCTTCAATTTGGACACAAGAATGACTCTAAATGGAGTTTGGACGAGAGAGTTATACCCGTTTGAAATTTGTAAATATATGTTGTGTGCATAGTTCGCTTAAGTACAACTTTCACCATTCGAGTAGTTGTAGACCCTTCCAGCTCTGTTTTTCAAAATTGTTTGAGATACTAGAAGTCTCGATTCATCGCTTGAGTGCACTTTTGATTGCTCAAGTGGTCTATCTAGGATCGAATATTTAAAAATCATTTTTTGGATGAAACCTCTTCACTTTTCACCCTCTCTTCTCTCTATTTCCGTCATTTTTGAGTTTTCAAGCTTTTTAACCTTGATTTCATCTTTTTAAACATCTTTGACCCCTAGTGTCATATACCAAAACATAGAGCTCGGTGAGGACTTCCATTTAATCTGAGCGGATCGTTGTTTTATTGTTAGTGATTTTTGGGTTGTCTCCTAATAAGTTACCTAAGCCACAGCAAAACATATGTTCTCTTATACAACTGAAGCCAAGAGATCTAAAGCAACAAGAGATAAAGAAAGAGCTATATAGATATAAAAGAGATAGTAATGCAACTGTAAAGTAGTTAGAGGCAATTAGAGTTTGTTATAACAAACTCTAACCATTTTGTATAAATAAGTGTAAACACAATCTAATTGATTTGATTCAGTGAAAATAGTTTTAAACTTCCAGTTATGGTATGCTTTAAGAGATAGCGATTCTTTTGCTCATTTTCAATACCTCTTTATAGATAGACAAGTGGTAGTTTTTATTACATTTAAAAATATGTTTGTTAAGAGATTTTTCAAAAGTATGAAACAGGATTTAGGGTTTGAGTTTTGGGAGTTGGAACTATATAATTGTTGGTTGATTTGGTATGTTGGGTGGTAGTTAATCATATCTATGTTGATTGTAGTGAAAAACATTAATTTATTGTTAAGAATTTATAAATAAAAAGGGGTAAAGTTGGGTGATAATTGGGTTATGTGTTATGAGATTGAATTAATGCTTATGAGATTTAACAACTGCTTTAGGGGATTGAATTAATGCTTTGGTTGCTAAAAGGGGTTAACTGGGCCTAGTAATTGTTTTGTTTGTGTTGTGTTGAGTTGAGTTGAAGTTGGATATCTTAAAGAGGGTTCTATTAATGGAATAGAGGTTTTGACAAAGATGTTGGGATTCTTGAAACAACGGGTTGGGCTTGATAATAAAACTATGTTGATAATTCTTTGGTTTAATGAAATGAAAAATGGTTGATTTGAAATGGTGGAGTTAGTTATGAAATCGAGTTATAAGAGTCTTGTATTTAAATGTTAGAGGTTTTGTCCCTAGTAATCGGTGGAAGATGACATTGTTATTGTTGAATAGATTATGAGTATGTAATACAGTTGTGTGGTAGCTATGTGATCTAATATGTTGTGATGTGATTGGAGATCCGTTTCTCTCCGGTTAAGCTGATAAAGTATGGCGCCTTCAGATAGGCTTTTTTCCTTTCCTGTTTGCACCCGATAAAGCGTGAAATTGAGGTTCATTTCACTTTGGAAGCCTGTAAAGCATGACGCCTTGAGATAAGTTCCTCTCCCTTCTGGTTTATGCTTAGTAAATTGTGACATTGGGGCCGTTCCCCTCTGGGTGAGGCTGATAAAGAATTATGTGTTATGTGAGTTGTATCATTTTCTATCTATGCTGTAGGTCAGTGGAAATGGAAGTATGTATTACATTCATATATTTAGAGATAGTTGTTTCTCGGTATTCTGTTGAGGGTGCTCCTTGCCCTTGGGCCTATGGCCAGGGAAGAGAGTAAATGTGTTGTTACATAGGTGTGTGAAATGTGTTGAGTTATGTGATTGGGTTCTGACTTGTATATGTGAGCGTGCTTCCAAAACAAATGTGGAGACGGAAGGAATTCTTTTATATTAACGTGAAGGTTTAAATAACCAAGGTTGTGTTGTGAATAAATGCTTTTGGAACTAAACTAGATAATTGGAAAGAAAATAAATGGTTTTACACCTTGTGGTGTACAAATGGATGAATTGGAGAAAATGTACCTTTATAATGTATCTTTATAAGTATATTTTGAATATTAAACTGTCACATTATTTATATTGTATATATGGTGCATTCATGATTATAGATATATGTATGTTGTTATGGTTTAGAATCATGTTGGGATCTCTACTAGACTTTATGTTATCCCACTTTACTAATGATTTTTCAGGTGCAAATAGAGAGATGATTCAAGATCGGTGATCTTCCTTGATTGTTAGCCACGGGGCCTATACTTGTTAGCAGAACGTCATTGTTGTAAAAAGGGATAAACCCTTACTTTAATGTAACGATGTAAACCTACGTGCATTTTGTTTAAATGTAATTCCTGTTGCATTCCATATATATACGATTGAGAAGACTTTTATTTATTTATGGATGTAATGTATGTATAGTTTTGCATGTTTTTAATGGAAGATGATTCATGTTAATGGATATGCTAATGTTATTCGGATAATAAAAAGTGGGATGTGACAATAATTATTGAGTTTCACATAGTTCATGATATTATCTAATATATAGCAAATTAAAATTATGAAACCCTTAGAAAATAATAATGTATTTATATTTTATCATAGGTGTAGTTTTTGCTCTTAAAAATAAAAATTAAAAAGTACAACTTTATTACTTATCATAATTTTTGTTTAATTTTTACTAATTACATTATGATTTATGTTATTGTTATTTAGAACTTAAAACATAACATTAATGGTAGGAGGGAGGGAGGGAGGGAGGGAGGAATCATAAGCGAAATTGTGATAAAAATTGTTAAAATTTAATTAATTATATTTTTTTACTGTTAATTTTGATTTTAAAATTAATTATTAATTATTTATTTAAAACTGTACATAGCACGGGCATTATACTAGTTCATTAGTTATATGAATGTACAAGATGATGGCTTTGTGGCCTAGTGGCCTGAGTGCAACACTTGGGTGCTTGCAAGGGCGAGGTTGGAAATTCAACTCTCCAGAGTAGTAATCTAACAATTAACATTGTGGGTAAAAAATAGAAAAAATTAGAAAGAAGAAAAGTCATATGATTGTACAAATAATGTTGTCATTTGTGATCTCTTTAGCCTTCTTAAAGGTAGTTAGTTTTATCATTGTATCTTCACACTATTTGCATTAATTCTGATTTGTTTAGCCTTCTTAAAGAGAGTCAGTGTAATTATACCAAAATTGTAAGAGTAGTTGTATTTTTTCTAATTCTTAAAAGAGGTTAGTGTAATTTATCCAAAAAGTAATATGATGAGAAACAATTAGGACTACAAACGAGCGGAGTCAAGCCGAGCCGAGTCGAGCTAGCTCAGCTCGTTTACTTATCGAGCTCATTTATAGAGCTCGAACTCAACTCGATAAGTAATTGGGCTCGAGCTCGGCTCAACTCAGCTCGGCTCGATAATTTTTTAAAAATATTATTTATATTATTTTAAATAAAAAATATTATTCAATATATAAATAATGTATTTATATTATTATTTAAATATATTTATATATTACTTAATATATAAATAATATATTTATTTTATAATTTAAATAAAGATAAACGATCCGAGCTTGGTCGAGTTTGAGCTCGGCTCGTTTACTAAACAAGTCAAGTCGAGCTTATTTATGAACAACTCGACTCATTTGTAGCCTTGGGAGCAACCCAATAGCCAAATGTGCCTACTACTGTTCATTCCAAACACTCCTTTAGTTAATCGAAAGAAACAATCAAGGAAAAACTTTTTAGTGTAGGGATGAATTGTAAGACTTCTCCTTTGTGAAATTAATCTATTTTAAGAAATCAAAATGATAATAAACAAAAAGTTCGAGTGACATTGATTAACATAAGAAGTAATCAAGGAGAGCTTAATCCTAATAGCTTATACCCATGTGATCTAATATAGCATCTCTAGTGAACCAGTTTAAAATTTTGTATTAATTTGTACACAAATAAAAGTGAGATTCAACAAGTTTACCGAGATTGTTAACCAGTTCATTGGAGTGTAAGAGATAAGGTTTGCTTAGGCTTCGTTTGGAAAGTTGGATTGACTTTTTGACTACTTTAGTCCAAACTAAAAAGTTCGTCTGGGTTAGTTTGTTAGTTTTATTTTTTATTTTTGTGAGAGAAAAAATAAAATAATTATTATTTAGATGTGACATTTGTCTTATTGAGATTTTAACATATTTTGTCTTTTTATAGCTAATTTAGCCACAACATCAAAAAAGCTTACATCCCAAACCACACCTTAATATATAAAGAGCTTGCTTATTAGGTGTGATACCTCAGTTCAAATATTACCGGCCACATGATGCAATTTTATCTTCTCTTATACCCAAAAAAAAAAATTTAAAAATTAAAAAATAAATAAAAATAAATAAATAACCTTATCCGTTACTTTCAAAACACACACTAGCTCATACACTTCGCAATAACACATCATAATAAGCTACCTTCCATACTTGCATCTCTTTATATCCATCTATATTTCTCTTGTGGGCTCAAATTCGAATTCACGTAAATAATCTGAACTGTTTAATTTGTAGGTCCCGTAATAAAGGTTATTCATGTAAAAAATCAATTTTATTAGATATTTATAAATACAAGAACAAATCACATTTTATTTTATAAAATAAATAGCAAATAGAATTGTAAACTTAAATAATTCATTTTGTAAAACAAAATGTGATTTATTTTTGTATTTATAATTGTTCAATAAATCTAATTTTTTTGTAGGGATAACTTTTATTGTGAAGCTTACAAAATAAACATTTTGGATCATCAAAGTGAGTCCCAATTGAGACTCACAGGAGGAGTATGGAGAGATGAAGTGTGGAGGGGCACTTATCCCTTTCATTATTTTTCATTTTTCTTGTTTTCCAAAAAAAAAAAAAGGATAAAATTTCTAATACACGTGTGCAGTTGATTGCAACTCCTCTACATGCAATATATTTTTATTATTTTTTTAAAATTATTATTATTATTATTATTGTTATTTTTTAAGCCTAGACCAGGACAGGATCACTTACTAATGCACATGCATTAGTATGCTTATGCCCCCATGGTCCAAGGAATCCCAGAGATGTGGGAAATTTTAAAATTTGTATTGGCAAAACCAATCAATATAAACTGCTTGAAATTGACAGGAGACTCATTTCTCTCCCATGCTTATCGTTCATGTCTCAATTGTCTGACTCTAATGTTATCCCTAGTTGGGAAATAAGTCTTCAATAATACAAAGGACGGTGCACTTTTCCGAGAAAAATTGATCACCATTTGCCAAAATTAAAGGAAAAGTTACATTGCAGAAAGGTTCACTTTAGTGATTATCTTAATCACGTCTTATGACTGCTCTTTTGTTTTGTTACTTGGACGTCTAAATACCTTATGACTGCTCTTTTGTTTTGTTACTTGGACGTCTAAACTACCTTATGACTGGTCTTTTGTTTTGTTACTTGGACGTCTAAACTACAAATCTTTGATCTTGTCCTAATTACAACTACTAGCTGATTGATCATGAATAACATTATAGAAAGTGAGTGTACTATTTGCAAAAAAATATGATTCGGTTCAAATGGAAACTAAATTAACATTTTGCAATGATTCTAATGGTCTGCTGAATACAATTACAGCTGTTTTCAAGACAAAAGAAAGCACACTAATGATTATTTAAGAAGAGACTAATAGGCAATTGATCTAGATTGAAGAGATAGACCACTGCAAAGGGAGGAAAACGTTAAAAAAAATATATATATAAAAAAATTCCAATAATAGTACAATTTTGAACTTTAAATTTGATTGTTAGGTTTTTGTTAATGGCAATTTTGTTGGACAAAACTCATTTCAGTTATATTTTTATTCAATCAAATATTTTATCTGTAAGTTATGATAGTTTAGATGCGAATTTAACCTGAGTTGTGCCTGAATAGAGGAATTTATGCTGTTATTCCATATCTTGTTTTGAGCATTCCTTATTTTCCACTTCATTGACTAAATAAGAAAGAATTCAAAGTTGATTAACCGCTCAAATGGTAAAGTATTCTAAGAAACATGTTTTACTGCTCAAGGGTAGATGTTCTGCTTGAGCAGTTGGCCTATATATGAGCACTGCCTTTACTCACACCGCTCGAGCGGTCTTCGCGGTTTTATTTAGTATAAAGTGCGCCGTTTATTCGATTTAAGGTTCAACCCATCCAGATTCTTAGAGAGGAAAAAAATAAAGTGTTTTTTATTGGAGTGTGTTTATTTTTTGTTTTCCTTCATGATTTAAGAGTGATCAATTGATCAACGAGCTTCATATTGACTATCATCAATGGTTGATTTGCTCTTTCATTCACAAAAAAATAGAGAGGTGTTCATCGGTGGATTGTGGGAAACTTGGGCCTGAAACTTTGGTGGATTCCGGAGTGGCTCATTGTAGTAGATCTGACATTGGTGTTGTGGATTCAACGTTGAGCAAAACAATTCTGATGTGAAGATAGTGGTATGGAAGAGGCACATTAGGTTCGGTTCAATTGGGGCATGGATTCGCTAAGTAATTAAGGATTATTGTGTGTAATTCATTTTTGTCTTCTTAATAAATTGTTTTATGGCTTTGATTCTTATTTTTTGTTATCACAATTGGAGGTGAATTGTGATTTTTTCTATCTTAAATCGTTGTGCGATTTACTATTAATTGTTTGATTATGATTGTTATTCATTGTTTAAAATTGAATAATAATCACAAATTAATATCTTGGGAATTTTTAAAATTTTCAAAGTTGTACAAAAAAATATATTTAAAAAAGAAAAGAAAAATAAATTGACTTAAAACCCCCCAAAATAAATGTTTTACTCAAAAAGTAAAGTGAAATTATTAATATGAACATGGTACATGGTTTGCTGGCTGATTTACTTAAGAGGAAACTAAAATAAGTTGTAAAGATCGCTTAGTGTGACATGATTGGACTTAAAGAAAACCCATATTGTGGGAAATAAATAACAAATGAATCTTTGACTGAAAAGAAAGCTGAATCTTTGTTTTTGTTGTTGATTAAAATGACATCACAAATTTCAATCATAGAAACTTTGAAAGGTGAAGACAATAGAGTAATGGTGAGAGATACAACAAATTCCTGACCTCTTTAAGTTGAGAGTCTACAACGCAATTGTGACTGGGCAAGGGTGGCCATGATCCTCGGAGACGATGTGATATGCCCCACAATGCAAGTCTACAAATCAAGCAATACTACGCAAGTAGTAATAATCAAAATACTTACTATTATCTTTATAATTTTAGAGCTGTCATGACCAAGAAAATATAATATATCGAGTATCGGTTTTGTTGTTGTACTAACTAATATTCTAGTACATAAACCGGATTCTCTATCTAGAATCTCAAGGAATCTCGGGCCTGTCTTGAAGACAGGTGGACAAAGTCGTTGCCTTGGATATTTTTGTTTAAAAATAAGATTTCAAGTAATTTTAGCTTATTTGCAGTTCGAAAATAAGTTGTACTAGGAAAAAAAATTAAAAACTTACTTGACTATACCAATTACACTGTCTACGTAGAAAGAAAATTTTCAAAAATAAAATTGATTAAATTTTACATTTGATCAACTGCCACAAGAAAGATTAAATAGATTACTATTATTATTATTATTATTATTATTATTATTATTTTGATATGTAGTGTATCCTGGGCTAGTTTGCGCGTATTAGATTAAGTTCTTATAGTTTAAACAAACCTTCTGAAATAAGGTTTAAGCCTTACGGTCCGTGGCCTCTGGAGTTTTTACTGTTGAGGAGAGTCGAACTTGAGACTTTTGGATAGAGCAAACCCCTAGGTCTGAGACCTCATCCACCAGTCCATACCCTTGGGGTTATAAATTAGTTATGTTATTCAGTGAAAAGAATATGATAGATATTGCAAGCTCAATCATAATTTTTGCAAATTAAAGTAGGAGAAGAATAATATTTAAATGATACTTTATTATTGGTTCAATTTGTATTTATTTATTTTTGAGGAAAGTTGTAAAGCAATTATGTTAAAATAGAAGTTAACATCATACATAGCAATAAAAAGAAAAAAAAAACAAAGGACCGAATAAGAAACCTACTGAAACTATAATAACAAATAAAAAAAATCAACAACGGTAAGGGAAAACTGCTAATCTACTTATAGATGTGATTTGAAAAATAAGATCTACAACTAAAAAAACTTAGCTCTGCTGTCACCATAGATGTCGTCCCTATTGTCGCTAGTCAACTCCACTGCTATCACCTTGTAGATCGATCACAGTTAGAAGCCAGAATTGGAGAAGAAGAATACCCACAATAGTAAGGGAGGAGGATTGAAAGAAGAGGATACTATTGTGGGTGTTGAAAATTTAAAAATTACTGGACGAGTACCAGAAATCTCCAGAGCCAAACCAACGCCCCTCTACTAGGTATTCTTTTGGTTCAAATTGCATTTGATGTTATAGAGTTAGATTTTATTTGATGTTTTATTCTTCTCATAAGTTGAGTTTTACTAAACTATAAAAAACAATATCGTTTAGTTCTTTTTAAGTTCTTGTAATGAGAGTTCCTTTTATCTTTTTAAGTTTAATTGTTTATTCATATCTTAATTTATCTAAATAAATTTTATTGAAACATATCTATGCAAACAAATCTGTACGGATAACTAGTACAAAATAAACAAAATTATAGATACTTATTATGTTACCCACTTTATGTTTTAAATATATAGAGGGTCCAACCACACGAAGGTGTCTCAAGATTTTCATTTTTTTTTTTTCTTTTTCAAATTTCTCACTGTATTGTTTAGAAAATGAATAGGAGATAGGGATTTTGGGCCAAAGAATCCATGGTTGAAATAATGAATGGAATCGAACCATGGATTCTTGATTTAGGCCATCCTGTGCAGCTCGCAGCTCACCCAAAATATGTTGGCCAAGCAAGGCCCAAAGCAAAAAACACCTTTTTTCAATATTCTTGGAGCAATACTTTATTTTATTTACTAATTGACACTTTATACATTCTCTTAAAATTCCAATACAAAATTGATAAATCCTACAATTTAAAATAACAGCAATGGCGATGTCAGAAAAGAACTCAAGTGGGTTCAAGTTCAACTTTCAAGCCTTAATTAAAATTGTTAGATCGATTAACACACTAGCAAAAACGTTAGGTACTAAAAATAAAAATTAAAAAAAAAAAGTGTCAAGAATTTGAATTTAAAGTGTAAATTTAAATTTGATGAAGCCACATTAAGAAGAAAGAGCCTAAGAACACAGATATTGATGCATGGAAGCGTATTGAAAAGATGAGCAAATAACAAGATCAACCTACAAACCAATCCAAACTAAAGATACTCTTTCGAAGAATGAAAAATAATGAGAAAACTCTCAATTTTATTAATCAAACATAAACTGATTTGCTCCAATTGCATGGGTATTTTTGCTAGACCAATACTTGAAGAGCATGTTAGGAAATAACCAATTGGGAAATTCTTGGTAATGAAGAATGCCTAAAAAGAAAATATCAATTTTTGCTAATCAAGAAAAAAATAAAATAAAGGTAAAACTTATTCTTGTTCACTAAGGAAAAATATGACTTGCTAACCATGCAAGTTTGATTTCTTTGACCTTTGTATATTAAATTTTGTTAAGAAATCCCTGGCTATTTGTTCTTCAGCATCCTCCCGAGTTGGAAAGAATTCTCCCTCGAATTTGACCTTGTCAAAAGAGCTGTCACCAAAAAATGAAATCCAATGCTTAACATTGAACACATCTGATGTACGAATATGACTATGAAGCTTCGAGCAACAGGTGTTGGGATTGATTTTTGCAAGAATCTCTATTGTCACATGTTTTGGGGAACAAGCAACCTGAAAAAAATGGCTATCTCGGAGGGAAGCGAAGGAGGGTGGAATCCGGTTCTCAGAAAACGGAGGACGGTTATGAAAAATGGTTGGGCAAGGATGAATGACTTGGTCTAGGATGAATGACTTGGTCTCTCTATTCGTTGATAAAGTACCAGAGGCCATGACCCCTAGAGATCTATTTAATCTGTTCAGTAAGTTTGGAGTTGTGAAGGATGTCTTCATACCAGGGAAAAGGAGGAAAACAACAAGAACAAGATTTGGATTTGTTAGGTATGACTGCAAGGTGGCTGCAAAGATGGCAGTGCACAAAGTTGATGGCTTATGGTGTCACAACAGGGCCTTGAGAGTAAAGTTGGCTGAGTATAACAAGTCCAATCAAAGTAGACAGATGCTAACAAATGCTATGCAGGGAGGTATGGTGCAGAAGAAGTAGTGGACCCCCATCCAACCTATGATGGGAATCAAAGGTAAGTCATATGCGGAAGTAGTTCAAACTGGACGACAAAATAGAGGAGAATATGGAAAACAAAATGTGTCTGTTAGAGCTGTGGAGGCTGGGAATGAGTGGTTATATGATAGTGTACTGGTCAAGCTCAAAGCATTTTTCTCCTTCCATGACTTTAGGAAGGAAATCTATAAGAGGATTGATAAGGATGTGGTAGTTAGACAAGTGGGAGGAAAGTAGGCAATTCTATCATTCAGCTCCAACCAATAGATGAAGGAAGCAAGAGTGAAAATGGAGGAGTGGATTCATGACTGGAGTGATAATGTATCTGAATGGGAAGAAGGGAAGTTTATGGGACATGATAGATGTATCTGGCTTACTTGTGTGGGAGTACCTCTTTAATCTCTGGAATATCAAAACCTTCGAAGCCATTGGCAATGTATGGGGAGATGTAGTTCAGTACGATGAAGATACAGTAAGAGGTAAACATTTTATGTTTGGCAAAGTTAGGATCATTACAAAAGTTATGGAGCCCATCAATACGGTTATTAATTTACTAGGAACTGAGAGGGCTTATCAAGTGTGAGTGTATGAAGAGCCCTTTGTCAGTATCTGTCAATGTAATGGTGAGTATAGTTGCCAGATAAATGAAGTAATGGAATCCAATATGCACAATGAGGTTGAACACTTGACCAAATGCAGGGGACAAGTTGATCATGTTCATCCAGAGGTAGCTATCAATGGTGCTGAAGGTGGGGATGAAGGTGAAGTCGGGTCGGTTGTAGAGAAGGACGATGATGAGGATGTAGCAAAAACTGATGAGGTGTCAACTAATGGAACTCACACAGTGGAAAGAGTACTAGCAGCAGTGGATGGAGGCTATCATTGCATGTCTGGAGCAGCAGAAAAAGAAGCTGAGCATGCTCTAGGGAAAGAAAGGGTGCTGCAGGCGATCTGCTCAAGGGTAGTGGAGAGTGGGATAGCTCAAGGGGTAGAAGATCAGGTATGCACTACAGGTTTTATGAATAGTTCAACTGGGTTGGAGTGTGACTGGCCCAAAATAAATTTAGAAGTTGTGTTACATGGAGCCCAAGTTCAGCCTATAACTAATGGGCCAAGATGGGAAGTTAATTCCAATTTGAGTGATTGCATAGCCCAGTCTCAGTATAAGGCTGTCGGGGAAGACGCAGCACAAAAAGACAACCATGAGAAGGAGGGCCCATCTCAGAAAGTTAATGCTGGATCAAAAATGAAGTCTGATCTGAGGAGGAAAGGAGTTGAACAGAGTAAAGAAAGAATGAATCAGGGGGGCCATCCAAAACAGAAGGGGATTCTATTTAGTAACAGTCTCAGGAGTGGAGTGATCCTTCGAGCGGCAACAGCTGCTACGTCCCTATCAGCATCACAAAGGAGTAGTTCACAAAGAAGAAGCAAGTTACTTAAAGAAGCCCGAGCTACGGTTGAGGTTGGAAAGGCTTTAGGGCTAAACTGCGAAGGGAATGAAGAGAAAGTGGTGGCCAGAATAATAGAGTTGGAGGAAAAAGATTTGGCAAGAGTTGAAGGAAGGGGAGAGGCTAATTAAGCTGTTGGAAAAATGAAGGAGGATAGGAGCTGTGTTGAACATTTTAATGAAGCTCATGTCATGGAATGTCAGGGGTCTTAGACGACCTGAAAAAAGGAGTAGAATTAAGGTATTGGCGAGGGCAAAATTAGTAGATGTTTTGATGCTGCAGTAGACTAAGAAAGAAGCTGTTGATGGCAATTTTGTAAAGTCCTTATGGCCAATGGATGAAATGGGTTTCATGGAGGTAGGTGCAGAGGGAAGTGCAGGTGGTCTCCTTTGCATTTGGAACCCCCAGATTTTTCAGTTGGTAGATTGCTGCAGTTCCAGGAATTTCATTCTTCTTTCAAGTATCTTATCTAAATCATTTCATTCTGTTATTTGCAATATTTATGCTCCGACTGATGTATTGAAGATGAGGAAACTCTGGGAGAGTCTCATAAATCTTAAACTCTCTTATCCCAACCCTTGGTGTGTGGGTGGTGATTTTAATGAGATTAGAGTTATGAGTGAAAGGAAGGGATGTTCAAGAAGGGATAGGGGAATGAAAGATTTTAATAATTTTATAGATAGCTTGGAGTTAATTAATCTGAATATGCATGGAAGATTATTCACATGGTGTAATGCACTGGATGGGGAGAGGTGGAGTAGGATTGATAGGTTTTTGCTTGATCCTGTTTGGCTAGAGAAGTTTAAATTTAAACAATGGAGATTGGCCAGAGGCATTTCAGATCACTGTCCAGTTTTGCTAATGGAGGTTGGAAAGGATTGGGGGCCTAAACCTTTTCGGTTTATTAATGCTTGGACATCCCATCCTCAGTTTAAAAAGGATGTGGAAAAGGTCTGGGAGGAGGCTCAGATTCAGGGATGGGCTAGTTTTAGAATCATGTCTAAGTTCAAAAGTCTGAGAGCATATCTGCGTAGGTGGAACATGGAGGTCTTTGGTAATATTGATGATCAACTCAAACAAGCTGAAGATGAACTCCATGAGTGGGACTTGAAGGCTGAATCTAGATCCTTGTTGGAATCAGAGGTGAGTAGAAGACGGGAGATCAAAAGTCAAGTTTGGAATCTAAGTAGAAGGAAAGACAGGTTGTGGCTATAAAAGTCTAGAATGTCATGGGCACAAAATGGTGATAAAAATACTAGACTATTTCACTTGATGACAAGTAACAGGTAGCGGAAAAATTATTTGATTCAGTTCAGGCAAATGGTGCTGTGGTGGAGGACCCAAGTATGGTGAAGCAAGTAGTGGTGAACTACTTTAGAAGAGTTTTTACTGAAAGTTGGAAGAGCAGGCCTAAGTTGGCAGGGTCTTTTCTGTCCATTAGTTTTGTTGATTCAAAGGAAGTGTTGGAGGCAGATTTTAGCGAAGCAGAAATTTGGGCAGCCATTCAAGATTGTGATGGGAATAAAGCCCCTGGGCCTGATGGCTTCAATCTGTATTGCATTCAAAAGTGCTGGTCTATAATGAAAGGTGAGTTCATTCAGTTGTTCCGAGAGTTTTATCGTAATGGGAAGTTGGCAAAAGGGGTAAACTGCTCTTTCATCACTTTGATCCCTAAAAAGAAGAACCCAATAGATTTGAGTGAATATAGGCCCATAAGCTTGGTTAGCTCAATTTATAAAGTGTTGGCTAAAGTGTTGTCTAGAAGGGTAAGACAAGTGCTCCCAAAGCTCATATGAGAAGTTCAATCTGCCTTTCTTTCCGGTAGATGCATCCTTGATAGGGTTTTAATTGCAAACGAAGTGGTGGATTGGTGGAGAAAGTCCAAGAAAAAAAGAATCATTCTTAAATTGGATTTTGAGAAGGCCTATGATTCAGTTAACTGGGAGTTTTTGCTGTCAATGATGAAGAATTTTGGGTTTGGTGAAAAATGGGTGGGTGTAACAACGCCCGCGAGGGACCTCGCTACAGTTCGGACTCGGTTTTGTTGTTGCAGTTCTAAATCTCGAACCAAAGAGTCCAAATCCGGCAAATCGTTTTGAGAAAAACAGATTTTTTTGAAAGAAGTGCCAAACATGGACTGCTTTGCCAGATAACAGAGTCGCCACCTAAATATTTTTTAAATGGGAAATTTAGGAAACCCTGACTCGGTGCCAAAAGGCCACGTGTCCGTCATCACCAAAGTTGGCTCGGGAACTTGGGTACGATTGGGGAAGGTCACATCGTGAGCACCCCCGCTCGCCCGGTCAAAGACCGGCCTCTACTAACCATGATATCTGTTTTTGAAAACATTGTGAGTTCTTATTCCGGTTATTAGCCTAGTTTACTATGTGATGCTCGCAGCAAATAAGTATAGACTGGGTCGTCTGAATTGGAACCAAAACACTTCGTGTTTGTTTGTTTGGAAATGGTTTGATGGTGCTACTCGCAAGTAGGCTAAAATGCGGATTTGCCACCCTCGAGTGGGCTTAAGAAAATCAGTGATTTTGCCACTATCTAGTGGGCTTAAAACAAACAGTTGATGAATTGCTCCAATTCAGATAACTCAACCTCCACCCACAGGCATTCAAGGCAGTTATATCATATAAGCACATAGCCTCATGGTAAGCATGCTTTCATGGCAGTCACTCACACACATGCAAGGATGCTAAAGCATAAACCTCACCTAGTACTCCAAGCCAAAACAAAAACCGATTAGAAATCCATGCATGATCCTAGATGCACAGAAATGCCTAATGCAACACATGCAAAGATGCAACTATAGCAGGCTCGGCTATTCTAAACATGGTACATGAAATGCTACAGCTAACATGTATTCAATTTGGAATTGAAATACAAATGCAGTTAGTATGATGCGCCGAGCCTGGTGCGTGCAAACAGATGAATGATGCAAACATGCTGTCATACTGTATGCTAATTGAAATATGCCCTATATCTAACCATCGTAAGCGGGTAAATAAAAGGGAAGAAAGAAATGGGGGTTGGAAGACATACATCACACTCACACACCCTTATTACAACATTGCCCTCGCGCAGAGGGTCCGAATAAATAATAATACAGTCCGAAATAAAAGAACATTACAGTCCGAAATATACAGTCCGAATATTACAAAATTCTAATTAATTAACAAATTAATTACAAAAGAAGTAAAACTGGCATGCAAGCCAGGGACTGCCTTGCTTCTGATGGATGATGTATGCTGGGCTGCCTGGCGCGGAAATCCACTGAGATGCCCCAATTCGCCTCTGTTTGCAATTTTTCTCGAAATGCGTGCCGGACTCCGAAAAGGTGCTGATTCTTGATGTTGCTGCAACAGAGAGCAGGAAAAGGGCATAGCAATGTATTTCACAAATATATGCATGTCTCGATCCTCGTGCCACCAATCACGCATATCAATGCATGATGGCCGAGGAGTCGGATCGCACAACTCAATATGGGATGAATGCAGATGAATGCTACAACAAAACCTAACTCCATCATGGGTAATCCGGAGTGTCGGTGACTTGGGAATTGAGACCCGTTCCGTCACTCGGAGTACGAAACGTGCCTCGTTTCCCGTGCCCGGGCTAACACCTATCCCGGACACGATGCAATATGCATGATATGCATGAAATGCAACTAACATACAATCCTAGCATGCGCAATGCTATGAAAATGAGATGCCTCGAAATGCGTGCCCACTGGCACGCAAACCGAGGCGATGACATAAAGGCACGAAATGCAATGATGGGCTTACACCAATATGAGAGGGCCTCAGCCACACTCACATAGGATGCCGGAATGATAAGAATGGGGTGCCTCGAAATGCGTGCCCACTGGCACGCAAACCGAGGCAATGATGAAATGCAAATCGGATAAAACAGAGTGCCTCAAAATGCGTGCACGCGGGCACGCAAACCGAGGCAGAGGCATACGCAATGCAAACCGAATAAAACGAAATGTCTCGAAATGCGTGCACACGGGCACGCAAACCGAGGCGATGATATGCGATGCAAAATCGGATAAAGCCGAAGTGCCTCGAAGTGCGTGCCCACAGGCGCGCAAACTGAGGCGATGATGAAATGAGAAAATCGGATAAAATTGGATTGCCTCGAAATGCGCGCCCATAGGCACGCAAACCGAGGCGATGATAAAATGCAATGAAATGGTATACGGGATGCGACGATGGGCTTACACCAATATGGGAGAGCCTCAGCTCACTCACATAGGCTGCCATCGGGTAAAAACAAAGCTGTCTCGAAACGCGTGCCCGCGGACACGCAAATCGAGGAATGCATAAAATGGCATACAGAATGCAGTGACGGGCTTACGCCAACATGAGAGAGCCTCAGCCGCACTCACATAGGCTGCCGTCGGATAAAAACGAGGTGCCTCGAAGCGCGTGCACACGGACACGCAAACCGAGGCAATGCATTAAGGCATGAAATGACATGGGAAATGATATGCAAGCATGGAAATGGAATTTCAGCACCTAAATAAAGGGGGAAACAGCCCCGAGACAATTCGAAATGACATTCGAAGCATGCATTCATCCCGAAAATGCGAAATTAAGCCCCGAAATGGCCTATAGCCATGCTATACATGCAAAATATGATCATGACAGGAAGAACAGTAGCAAGACAGTCCCAAAAATGGCATTTTTTCAGTAATAAACATGGCCTAAATGCAAGCATAGATAGATCAACCAAAGCATGCAAAGTTAGTGGCCAAAAGAGGGGTATTGAGACAAGTGATATATACAAACCCCAAATGGACAAACTTTCTTCTAAAACATTGAAGATGAGCTAAAAATAAGCACAATTTCAGAAGATGACATCCTCAAAATCAGAATAAAATCATGCTAACAATTCCATGCAAAAATGAAGCTCAAAAGAGGCTATAACAAGAGTCATGCAAAAAAAGCACCAAATGACAAAATTTTCTTCATGAAATGTGTAAAGGGGGTCAAAATAAGACCAAAGTCAGTAGGGGTCGAAGTCCCAAAAACAAATAGAAATAGGTCAAAAGTTGTGTACAAAAATGGGCACACTTGATGGAATTTGAAGGAAGTGGTGGATATAATGGCCAAATGAAATTGAGCCTCTCTACAATGTTGTAGAGGGGCTCAAAACAAGCAAGAAATCAGTAGGGGTTGGACCCCTAAAAACAAGCACAAATAAGCCAAAACTAGCATGCAAGATAATGGCATAAAGGCTAGGTATTGAAACAAGTATATCATAGAAGCATCAAATGAAGTTGAGCCCTTCTACAAAGTTGTAGAGGGGCTCAAAACAAGCACAAAAGCAGTAGGGGTCGGAGCCCCAATTCTCAACCAATTAGAGTGTAAAAAAAGATCAAGAAAAAGCCCTAAAAGTTGGTTTTGAATACTTACCCTTGAAGACTTATCTTTCTTTGCTTATTGGCTTTGATTTGTAGCTTCTCAACCTCTGAAATTCACTTCCTAGCTGCTGGAATCGAAGTTGGAATGGTGAAGCTAGGTGTTGGTGAAGGAATCAAGCAACACTTGAAGAAATTTTGGAACTTTTGGCTATGAAAATTAGGTTTTTTGCTATGGAGCTCTAGAAGCAATTTTTTCTAACCTAAGCAAAGGGGAAGGAGGGCCCTTCAAATAGACAAGAAATAGGGTGTAAAAGGGGAGGGAAAGCACCCAATCTTTCCCTCCCGAAATATCCCCCGGATGCCCCGGGATATGTTGGAAGATATCCGGACAGCTGGGACAGGCTGGAAATCAGGAAGCTGGCCGGCCAGGTAAATTTGTGGGAGGTGGCCGGCCGGCCACCCCACCTGGTCGGCCAGCTACCCCTCCTGGCCGGCCGGCCATGGCACAAAATTGAAGTGAAGATTTTCTGGCCGACCACCATGCAAGAGTGTCCTCCCAAGTGTGTAGAATAAGGTCCCGGGGTTGGAATCTGGCAACGCTGAAACAGAAGTCACAACATAGAGCTTGAAGGAGAGGCCCAAAAATGAAACCAACAATTGCTGGCCGACCACCAACTTTTTGTGTCCTCCAAGATGTGTAGAACAAGGTTCCAAGGTCGGAAATTGGCAACACTGAAGCAGGAGCCACAACATAGAGCTTGAAGGAGAGGCCCAAAAATGAAACCCTGAATTTCTGGCCGACCACCAACCCTTAGGGTCCTCCTAGATGCCCTCATCACAGATATGTAGCTTTGGTTGGAAGAAAATACCCCTAGGGTGTTCAACATTGGCCCGGAAGTGAGCAAAACGGGCTCCGGAGGAGCGAAACTGGTTATCTGGGATAATTGCTGGCCTCCCACCCCCCAGTGATTTTCCTGATGTTGAAACAGAGGTACCTGCCAAGTTTGAACAAAAACTAATGAGAAATGAATGTTCGGGGCCAAAACCGAGCAAATCGGGATCCCGAAAATGGGCTGCAGGTGCCGGAAGTGGTGTTCAGCAGCGAAGTGGGCATCTGCGACCCCAGTGTCCTCTGGAATGACGAAACAGAGATACCTGCCAAAAACCGGAGAAAATGGATGCGAAATGAATGCTCGGGACCAAAACCGCGCAGTTTGGGGTCCCAAAAACCGGCTACAGGCACCGGAAGTGGCATACGGCCACGAAGTGGGCATCAGGGGCCCCAGTGCTTCCTGAAATGATAAAACAGAGGTCCTCTACGAAAACCGGAGAAATCGGAGATGGTTGGGCGGTCCCGAGCCGAGGCACACGGCCTGACGGTTCCGAAAACCGGGAACCGGGCTCCGAAATGGGCAAAATGGCCTACGGCCATGAAAAGTAGCTCACGGCCACCGGGAGATAGTCTACGGGACCACTCCCTTCCCTCAGGAAAGAAAACAGAGAAAACCGAGCCTGGTTCGCAAACCGAGACAAGGTGAGACGAGGGTTCGGGAGTCCGGAGGCAGGGCGCACGGCCGCGACTCTGAGACTTCTGAACGAGCACAGTATGCAACATCACCGAGCGCTCAATCGGTGACGTCTGAGTCTTAAGGTCGGTCAAAAATGGGGTGTCTACAGTGGGTTGGATTAGGTCCTGTATATCTACATCAAGGATTTCAGTGCTTGTGAATGGGTCGCCCACAGCAGAGTTTTCTCCTCAGAAGGGTTTAAGACAAGGAGATCCACTATCGCCTTTCCTCTTCAATATAATCGCAGAAGGTTTAAATGTTCTATTAGAGAGAGCCAAAGAAAGGGGGATGATCAAAGGAGCTTCAGTTGGTCATTAAGAGCTGAAAATCTCTCATTTACAATTTGCAGATGACACCATTATTTTTTGTGAAGCCAAATGGGATGAAATTATGGTGCTTAAAAGAATTTTGAGGTGTTTTGAAGTCATGTCAGGCCTCAAGATTAATTTTCATAAAAGTATAGTTTGTGGTATTGGAGTAGAAGAGGAGTTAGTTAAGGAGTTTGCTAAAAACTTGAATTGCCTCAGCCAGAGTTTACCTCTGTCATATCTTGGCTTACCTTTAGGGGCCAATGTAAGGAGAAGAAGTATTTGGCAACCAGTGGTGGAAAAGTTCAAAAAGAAGTTAGCATCATGGAAAAGGAGATTCTTGTCCTTTGTCGGCAGATTGACCCTAATTAAGTCTGTATTGTCAAGGCTTCCATTGTATTTTCTATCCATCTTTAAAATGCCTGTTGGTATTGCTAAAACAATTGATAGGATTCAATCAAACTTTTTGTGGGGAGGTTCTGAAATTCAAAGGAAAATTCACTTAGTTCAATGGAAGGAGGTGTGTAAAAGTAAAGCCCAAGGGGGGTTGGGTATGAGAAGTCTCAGTGATGTTAACGTGTGTTTAATGTTAAAATGGTGGTGGAGGTATGATCGACAGCATCAGTCTCTTTGGAAAATGGTGGTATGTAGCAGATATGGTGGGGTTGGAGGCAGGTGGAAACCAGAACCAGTGTCAGCTGCATTGGTATCTACAGTGTGGAAGGATATTGCATCATTAGCCTCATCAAATAGTGTAGTGGTAGAGTTTTTCTCACAAAACTTCAGGATCATCATGGGAAATGGGGAAAGGATTCATTTTTGGACGGATAGATGGTTCAATGATATAAGTCTTAAGTGTGAGTTCACTAGACTGTTTAGTTTATCAGTGGAGAAGGAAGGTTCCTTGCAGTTTTTCTATCAACGGAAAGGGCCTGGCAGTGATTGGAAGTTGGCATTTAGAAGATCGCTCTTAGCATGGGAGGAGGAGGAAGTACATAGACTAAATGTATTATTAGCAGAGGTTCCTGATCTAAATCTTATGACTGAGGATAACTGTCTGTGGGAAGCTAATAATTCAGGAGTATTCACTGTGGCTTCAGTGTGGGAAAGGTTGGAGTTAGTTAATGGATCTATGATTCCCATTTCAAAGTTCTTGTGGAAAAATGCAGCACCTCCAAAGGCTCAGTTCTTTAGCTGGTTAGCTTGGAATGGGAGAATCAAAACTGCAGAATTTATGCATAGGATTGGAGATCTACCTATCAATGTCTGCTCCTTGTGTGTATTTTGCAAAGCAGAGGTAGAAACCATAAATCATGTGTTGCTTTTATTCCATGGGTATGGAAGTTATGGTCTGAGTTGATAAGCTAGTGGGAAGTGTAATGGGTAACACCAGGGTCTGTGATTGTTTTGCTTAACTGGTAGTCTGGTATGAAATTAAGGAAGAAGGAGTTCAATATTTGGAAGGTGGTCCCTTTGGCTATGTTATGGTCCTTATGGAAACTTAGGAATGAATGTTTATTTAACAATGGTGTTGAAGATTTTGCACAGATGGTAGAGATAGTGAAAATAAGAATTGCATTATGGGTTAAGTCAAATGTTAAGGGGGTGAATTACACAGTGCATGACATTGTCGCAAACTTGAAGCAGGTGAGAGGGTGTATGACATAGGATTATGGTTGTTCTGTCACTAGTGTGAAGGTGGAAGGTGGAAGCTGGGCTGAAGCTGGAAGCTGATCTGTCTGTGAAGGTATCTATCACCAATATTTGGAAGGTAGAAGCTGGTCTATGCAGATTGGTAGTCATGCTGATGTAGGAAGCTGGTCTGATCTGTCTGCTGGTCTGAAGCCGTTACTCTGGCTCCAGTGTTGTGAAGGTAATCTAGCCCCAGTGCTGGTCTGAAGCTACTGGTCTACATAATGGAGTGTGGCATAGCTGCTTTGCAGCTAGAATGGTCTGAGGCTCTTCCATCCTCTTCTGGTTGTTGTGTAGTTTGTACCAGTATGGGATGTTGAAGGATCATACTCAAGTCTGAATGGGGGCTGCTGCTGTGTGGATTGAATCATGCTCAAGTCTGAATGGTGGCTGTTGCTGTGAGGATCATGCTCTAGAGAAAGATCGTGCTCTGTTGTCTGAAGTTTGAATGGTGGCTGCTACTGTGTGGATTGCATTATGTTCTAGTCTCTACTCTACAGGAAGATCTTGCTCATGCTTCTAATTACACAATGTATTGGTGGCTGGCCTGGTTTTTTTAAACTTTCTTTTCCCTGTCTCTTGTTTTCTCTGGATTGGTTTCTCGCCAATCTTGGGTCAAGTGCTAGCAGATGATATTGCTTCCTTAGCGGTGCCAACCTAGATGGGATAGCGGTGATGCTTTTTGCACTTCCCTCTTTATTGATGTAAGTTTTATGCTTGTTCTATTTTCTTCATCAATAAAGTTCCCTTTTGCTTATCAAAAAAAAAAAAAAAAAAACATGTTCTGGGAACCTATCCTTAGCGAGGACAATATATTCATAAACTTCAAACTCTACCAAGCATCATTTTTTTGTGGGCTTTCTCCTTGTATTTTGCAAAGGCCTCCTTTAATTTCTTCTATGTGATCTAATGAACTTACTACAACTACACAAAATCTTCTGCCTTGAAATGAATCCTCTTCAAACAGGATTGTGGACAAGACCATAAACAATCTAGAATGGAGACAAACTAGTGTTACAATTAACAGAATGATCAAATGCAAACTCCGTTTTGCACACTTTTTGATCCTACGACTTCAAGTGACCCTTTACAAGACAACGAAACATGTTTCCTATTGAAGATTTGACCAATGCAGTTTGCCCAATTATTTGAGGGAGATAGGCACTACTAAAATCTGGCTCCGTGTTAGCCAATTTCCAAAGATAGCACCAAAACTTTTCCTGCAAATGCATATCTTTATTAGAAACAATAGGCTTGGGTAGCCCGTGCAACCTATAAATTTCTCTGAAATATAGCTGCACCACCATTACAACATCTGTAGTCTTTTTACATGGAATGAAATGCGCCAATTTTTATAGTTGGTCCACCTCGACATAAATTGAGTCATTACTTTGTTGGGTTTGAGGTAAGCCAAGGATAAAATCCATGCTAATGTTTGATCATGGATGAGAAGGAATATGTAAAGGCATGTATAGGCCGGCATTGGTAGCGACACCTTTTGAAACTTGGCATGTGTTACATCTTTTCACAAACTTATAAATCTATTTTTTCATTGTTGGCCAAAAATAATATACTGGCACTAATTTGTAAGTTTTGTCTAGGCCCATATGGCTTAGTTCCCTATTAATCATTAGCCTCAAATTGAGTTCTGGAACAGACAACTGGTTTCCTTTGAAAAGGAAACTATTTTGCACATGGTATTTATTGTACCAATATGCTACCATATTCTCCAACACATTTGAAAAAAATGGATCAGATGACAACAAATCTCAAAAACTATAAAAGCCAAATACCTTCGGTCAAATGAGTATGAGGAAAGAAGCTCGACGACTGAAGGCATTAATAACCTTGTTCATAGCAAAAAATAACTGTTGAACATAAGCAACCCACTTGGCATGCCGATTAGACATATTATCTTGGCTATTAAGATGTTTCAAGGCTTCATGATTGGAGTATAAGACAAATTCACTACGGATAAGATAGTTGTATTGGTGCTTCAAGGACTTCACAATTGCATAGAACTCGACATCGTAAGTGTTGTACTTCAACTTGACACCTTACAGTTTCTTACTAAAATAAGCCACATGATTTGAGTTTTGGTTAAGGACAATCCTAATTACAACCTTGGATGGGTCAAAATGCAACTCGCAAGTTGTGAACAATCTAGTAGAACCATCACTGATGCATTCATCAATTTCTGCTTGATTTTTTTTTTTGGGTGAATAATTTCTGCTTGATTACTTAAAAAGCTCAGCCTACTTCTACTATCCACATGAACTTCGCCCCCTTCATGCAACTGTGATAAGGGCCATTATGGTGTTGAAGTGGGGAATGAATCGGTAGTAGAAGAAGCTAGCTTATAGAAATTGCAAATATGGAACAGGTGTAGATACCATGCCTTTCGGCGCACTCACACGTTGGATTTGACTCTTTTAAGCACCTGAATTATCATTGTCTAAATTGGAAAAATATTGTATTTTCATCCAACAAATCAATTTAGCCCACAAATTACCAAGAAAAGACCAATTCACAAACGATTGAAACCGCACCTAATTTTTAGGAAAACTAGGAAACCCTAAATCAATGTTAATTTAGGCTACTAATCTATCACAACCAAAAATCTTAGTTTAGGAATTTAGGTACAAAAGGAGAAGGTCATTAATGTGAGCTCCCACTTCGCTCAATCAAATGATTGGCCTATACTAATTTCTTTTTATGAGATTTATTGCCTTATTTGATTCCACTTACTCATTTAATTTCACAGAATCTTTTAATCTAAACCTACCATCTATGTGACGCATACAATATAGACCATATCTTCTAACTTGAATATTTGTATATTTGCAAAGATTTTGTGATGTTCTGGGTCTTGGGCTTGAATATTATTATGTAGTAGGTAAGGATGTAATTTTGGCCCAGGCCTGGGCATGTCGGGCCTTCCGGGCTCTCGCCAAAAAATCGGGCCAGCCTGGGCCGGCCCACGGGCCAGAAAACTAGGCCCAGGCCCTAGCCTAGCCCCAGGGGTATTCGGGCTTTGGACGGGCCAGTGGGCTGGGCCTCTGGCCGGGCCCATGGGCTTGGGCTTTGGGCAAGCTTGGGCGGGCCTAAACAATTTTTTTTAATTGTTTTCACCAAAATTTTATTATTTTCCATTAAAAAAAATGGGCATCGAGTGGGCTGGGTGGGCCGGCCTTGAGCTGGCCAATGGGCCGGGCTGGGCTTCAAAACGATGGCCCAAGCCCTAGCCCAAGGCATCGGGCTGGGCTTGGGCTCGGGCCTTAACGGGCCAAGCCCACATCGGGCCGCGGGCGGGTTTCGGGCCGCCCACGGGCCACAGGCCAAAATAACACCCCTAGTGGTAGGGTAGTGTGCATTTCTTTGAATGTTTTGTTTACCGTATTTAGTCGTTGAGATTCCCTTTCTACTCCTACTTAATATCTCTTAACTTTTCTAGGTTGAAAATTTTGAGTTTTGAGATTGGAACTTGTTTCGAAATGCAAAATCAAACTCTGAGTTTTTGGACAAAACCGCTCGTGCAGAATTGGGAACCGCTCGAGCGAATCATCACAGAGTCTTCTAGGTTTTCTCGGCAGAAAACCGCTCGAGCGGATTTTGGGTCCCGTTCGAGCAAATTTTGGTGGAATTTTCTGGGCAACTAAAATTTCCGTTCATGTGGATTGGAAATTTCACATGTGTGGAATTGAAACTGCTCGTGTAGATTCCGATGCTTCTGTCTCAAAATTCGTGCTCTTTTCCTCAAAACCAATGCCAAAAACGAGATACACTTAGAATTTCATATTTCTCTCTCTCTATACTCATCTTTTCTCTCCTTTCTCTTTATCTAAGATTTAGCTCAAATCTTCAAGAGTTTGAGGGGGCTTTTTACATTAAATCAAAGAGGGCGACGAGGGCTACATTTGTAACCGATTGGATCGTGTTTTCGCCAACTTTGAGTTCTAGGGTTTTCTTCCTCTCCATCTCCCAAGCTTGAGGTAGGGATAATCTTTGAGTTATATATATATATATATATTTTTGCAAGATTATGCTTGTTTGAAGCATTTATTACAAGTTGAGTTATGATTTTGGGTTGTTGAATCCTAGATGATGTTAGAAGATGATTTTATCTATTTTTTCAAAAACTTTTAAGAATATGAATTATGTTCTAAGGTGTGGGTATTGTTTTGGAAAATCTTTTCAAAAATGGGACAAAAACCTTGTTTTGGTGGAAATCCTAAAATTTGGAGATTTTGGGAAAAAGTTAAGGTATTGTGAAAATTATGTTTGGTAAATTGTTATGTGGCGAAATGATGGAGAAATTCCTATGGTTGTATCAAATGAGGAAATTTCAAGAAAGAAATGAGAATAGTTGGTTTTAAAACTTATCGTTGGTTTGTCTTGGAAAACCGTGTTTAGAAAATGATGTTTAACATGTGGAGAATACATGAATGCTGATATTGTTATATTGCCTCTTGGATATATATATATATATTATGATATTATATTGATAAGAGAAGTGGAATTTGATCACTATGGAGGATTGTGTGGATGAATTGAGAAATTTCAAGGCATTGATATAGAAATACATTGTATTGACACTTGATTTCATTATCATCACCTTTCGAATTGGCATTGTTGAGATTATTAAATGGAACTTTATTATTTTGCATTGGACATTTGCATCGTCATTCCATTTTATCATTGATGCAATTGATTTCGAATATTGCATTGGAAAAGTATTACTTTGAGAAAGGAAGTTGTTTCATGAAACAAGATTACATTGATTTGTTTTTGGGATAAATACGTTGGTAAGTCCGGATAAGGGGTGTAGTTGGTATTGATTAAGTTGACCTGAGTGTCCATGGTGAAAGACTGAAAACACTCGCAGAGGAGGTACCATAGGCCTTCGGTTGGCAACCAGTGAAGTGAGGATTGGTAGTGCTTGTTATGCCTACTTATAGATACCAACCTAGGGATTACCTGGGTTGTATTTACCACCCCCTTTGAACTACATTGAAATTATTGAATTGTTAAATTCTCAAGATTGCATTGTGCATAAAAATTTCAAAAGATAAATATATATGTTTTTGAACATGGCATGGGATGTGCATTCTATCCCAAGAGTTTATATAAAATGTATATACTTTGTTAAGATTTTCCTACAAGGCTTTGTGCTCGCCCTATGGGATTTTGTGTAGGAAAGGATGTGGAGATTTTGCCGAGTTACAGGTGTGCAATGTCACGCCCCCAAAATAATTACAATAACCCATCACCAAACACTAGTACAAAGTGATATAAGTAAACTAAGAAGCTTTTATTCATCAGAATTAAATTACAAAAGGTAATACATGTGATATACATTCATAAGTTTTACCCCAAATCTATAACATGTGGCACCAACCTAAATGATCAATGAAATAAATGCCCTATAGGCTTACATTTTTCCAAGAGAGTTCTTGGTTACAACAAAAGTGAGCCTAGCTCAACACAATTTAAAGCCCTTGGCTATACAAAAATAGATATAACAAAATAGAAGCTCTTGCTCCCAATCACTCCAAGTTACTGCCTTGGCGGAAGCATATCACTGGCACCTGAAAACAGTTTTTCCCAAATAGGGTGAGCCAAAGCCCAACAGAAACTATCTAGCACAATATATGAACTTTATCAAGGTTATAAACATGATGCACATGGCCAATGCTCAAAATAAAATCATTTACAACTCTTCTTCCCATATCCATATTATGCCACGTATGATATCCCAATCCATTTTATATCAATTCATTTCATGTCATTTCATATCGCCTCAATTCATGAGTCATATCCATTGTTATCCAGACAACTTAATTGAGATTACAACTCAATGGTTTTCTTACCACACAACCATTACACACAAACATTTCAATTTGCCATTTTACGGAAATTTCATCCGTGGGAACCGGCACCCATATATACATAATGTTTTCGGGACTTTCACCCTGGACACACAGGCCAACTAAATTCAATGGAGTCCATCATCTTTCTCCTCCCAAACATAGAGTACATTCCCTATCTCCTCCCAAACATCATACATATACAATGTATTAAACACAGTCATATTGAATGACAATCAATAAGAGATTTGTTTCAATTTACCTAATCCTCGTGCAATTTCTACAACAATCATAGCTATCCTCCACCGATAGCCCAAAATAGATATTTCTAAATAGACACACAATCTTCTCAATAGATAAATTATTTAAATTTCCATATGTGGGAGATGATACACATCCAACTTCACCATTTATATAAACATTCATCTAATTTTATATTCCCATTTCTAATTTCATTATTTATGCAAAATAATTACTTGAACATTTTAGGGCAAAACTCCATTTTTTCCCATCCTCATCCCAATCACCAAAAATCAACCATTTTAACATAACCCAAGGTCATATCCATCTGCATAACCATTTCTAAGACAACCATTTGAAAACCCTTCTTTCGAATTAAAACCCCAAACCCTAGGTTTGTTAAAATTACCCCAAAACCCAATATTTCTCACATATCAAGAAATAATCAAGTCAAAACTCATAGAGAGTGTAGAGAGTCCCTACCTCAAACTTAGAAGACCAATAGAGCAAAGGAGAAACTTCAAGAGCGCCAAAACCAAGCTTTATTCGGACCAAAACGGAGCTTTAGCAATGCTCTGTTTTTTTTTTTATCAAAGAGAGTAGGGTAGAGATCCTTAATCTAGGTGTATTTGTAGAGAGAAGTGGTATTCAAGAGAGAGAAAGAGGGTCGGTCTAGGGTTTTTGAGAGAAGAGATATCAAAAAGTGATGTAAAAGGTATTTTTGCGAATTGATATACACGTAGCTTGCTCGAGCGCAAAAGTTGTCGGTCAAGCGACCAGACACAAATAAGTCACCTCACTCGAGCGCAGAATACACACTCCCAGAAGTTTTATAGATAGAAGGCCATCGCTCGAGCGCAAGAGTTATCGCTCAAGCGAAGAACACTACCCTCCCAGTATATTTGCAAGCTTGCAAAAGTACTGGGAGCTCACAAAGCTCGCTCGAGTGCAAGAAACTTTGCTTGATCGAAGAGGCCAAAATCTAAACAACAAAAGTTTGAACCAACTAGCAACCGATCTGTTCCAAACACAACCAAGGCACTCCAATACTCAATTTCAAAGAGGAATAAGGGGAAAATAGGAAAGAACAAGAATACAGAATTATGAAACTCGAGCCCGGGATATAACAAGGGTTGGGTCAAAACTGGGATCGATATAACCTCCTCCCCTTAAACAATTTTGTCCTCGAAATTTCAAATCAAGTTTTACAGTTATGCTTAAATCAATTACAAAGATGATCATCAATCAATTCCAATTTCGTGACCCATCCTCCGGTCCCTGAATCCCATCAACAAGATAAACGAATTCTCAACATTGAATACACAATTCATACTTCCAAAACATATACAATGTTTACAATAAACTCACATTTCCAAAACATAAATACATATACAATGTTTTCATATTCCTAAGACATACAAAATTTCATTACATGCTCAAATATCAACGAATAGGTCCGGATATTTCTCATGGACTTCCAACTCATGTTTTCAAGTTGCTTCCTCGACCCGTGATGTTTCCACAATACCTTAACCAAGGAAATTGTCTTGCCCTGCAGGACTTGGTCCCGGGTATCCAAGACTCCCACCGATCTCTCTTCATACGAGGCATCTTCATCTATCTCTAAGTCGGTCCAATCCAATACGTGCGATGGATCCAGCTCATACTTCCGAAGTATGATAATATAAAACACATCATGAACCCCAGAAAATTGTGCAGCAAGGCCAAATGGTAAGCTACCTCTCCAATTCGCTCAAGGATCTCAAAAGGCCCAATGAATTGAGGGGACAACTTCGCATTCTTTCCAAACTTCATCAAACCCCTCCTAGGTGATATTTTCAAGAATACATGGTCTCCCATGTCAAAAGATAAAGGTCTCCTCCTACGGTCAGCATAACTTTTCTGGCGACTCTGAGCTGTAGTCAACCTCTTACGGATATGTGCAACTTTTTTCGTCATTTCTCGGACTAACTCTGGGCCCAACATTGGTGCATCACTCACCTTGGCCTAACACATGAGAGATCTACACGGTCGACCATCCAAAGCCTTAAATGGTGCCATACCAATATTTGACTAGAAGCTATTGTTATAGGCAAACTCCACTAAGGGCAAGTGCCTCTCTCACGAATCCTTAAAGTCAAGGACACAACCCCGAAGCAAATCCTCCAAAATCTGAATGGTACGCTTTGACTGCCCATCAGTCTGAGGATGATATGTTGTGCTAAAAGTTAGTCTAGTGCCCAAGGCACTCTATAAACTCTGCCACAACTAGGTTGTAAAATGCGGATCTCTATTTGATACAATCGTCACTGAGACCCCATGCAACCTCACTATGTCCCTAATGTAAAGGTCGGCAAGATAATCTATCGAGTCACTTACGCGCATAGGTATAAAGTGCGCCAACTTAGTCAACCGGTCACCTTTCACCCAAATGGCATCACTACCCCGTTGAGTCCTCGGAAGGCCCACAACAAAATCCATCGTGACATGCTCCCACTTTCACTCAGCTATAGGCAGGGGTTGCAAGAAACCCACTGGCCTTTGATGCTTGGCCTTCACTTGTTGACAAGTAAGGCATTTGACACAAACACGACCACATCCTTCTTCATTCCCCTCCACCAAAATTGACAGCTAAGTGTGGACGCGCCCCGAACGTCCCGGGAAAGATTCTGTTTTGTTCATTTGGGCTTACTACAGTTCGGACTCAAAGTGTCACAGTTCTTAATCTGATCTCACAATGTGCGATGTGAGATTGATAAATTACCAAAGAGTCCAAATCCGGCAAATCGTTTTGGAAAACTGATTTTTGTAAAGAAGTGACAAACATGAACTGCTTTGCCAGATACAGAGTCACTACCTAAATATTTTATTTTGGGGGAATTTAGGAAACCCTGACTCGTGCCTAAGGCCATGTGTCCGTCATCACCAAAGTTGCCTCGGCTCGGGAACTTGGGTACGATTGGGGAAGGTCAGCTATGAGCACCCCCGCTCGCCCGATCAAAGATCGGCCACTACTAAACATGATATCTCGTTTTTGAAAACACATGCTTTCTTATTCCGGTTAATTAGCTAGAATTACTAGGTGATGCGTACAACACAACAAGTATAGACTAGATCGCCCAATTTAGAACAAAGCATCGCATGTCCGTTTGCTCGGAAATGGTTTTGAATCTTGCTACTCGCAAGTAGACTAAAACATGGATTTCGATGAATTATTCTAATTCAAGCTATCCAACCTTCACCCACAGACATTCAGGCAGTTATATCACATAAGCAATTAGCCACATGGCAAGCATGCTGTCATGTTAACACTTACACACATGCAAGATGCTAAAGCATAAACACTCATAGTGTACTCCGAGCCAAAACAAGGAACTAGTTAGAAATCATGCATGATTTTAGTTCATGTTAAGATGGCTAATGCAACACATGCAAAAAGCAGCTAGAATAGGCTCAGCTAATCTGATAATGGCATGTGAAATGCGGCGACTCGATACACGTATTCAAGTTGGAATTGAAATACTATGCAGTTAGTATGATGTGTCGAGCCCGGTGCGTGCAATACGAATGAATGTATGCAAACATGCTGACATAAGTATGCTAATTGAAACATGACCTAAAACTAACCATTAAAAGCAGGTAAGTAAAGGGGAGAAAGATGTGGGGTTGGAAGACATTCACACACGCACGCACACTTATTACAAAACTCACCCTCTCGACGGAGGGTCCGAATAAATAATACAAACCGAATAATTAATTAACTACCCTAACTAATTAAATATTACAAAGCCTTTAATTAATCAACAAATTAATTACAAAACAATCTAAGTATGAAATTAAAGAGGCCGCCGCAGCTCTGCCTTGAAATGATTAGATGAAGCATGCTCGTTCGCCTCGCTCGGAAACCCGTTGCCATGCCACATGTTACCTCTGTTTGCACTGTTTTATGCCTCTGAAAACTGTACAAGTCCCAAATCTGCTTCTGAACCACTCCCTAAGCATTGTGTGATGCCACCGGCCAAATGATAGGGCCATCGGCCAAATGATAGGGCCATCGGCCAAATGATAGGACCACCGGCCATGGAAATATGGTCATCGACCAAAAGTGGGGCCATCGGCTGGATATTTGTAGCCGGCCGACACTGACGATGGCCGACCGGCCATATCTTCCTGCAGAATTCTGTTTTTGCTGCAGCAGAGGACAGACAGTGCATGGCAAGGCATTTGCAAGACAATGTGCGCACAGCCACTCTCCCTATCATGCTATGAGCTCAAGGGAGTATGGCTCTCGACCCTCGGGCCACCAATCACGCATTTCAATGCATGATGGCCAAAGGTGCCAAGTGTGCAAATTAATGTGGAATAAATGCAACAAAACATATGAATGCCTAGAACTCTATCATGCTTGGATCAAGAGCGTCGGCGACTAAGGATTGAGGGACGTTTCGTCACTTCAAGTACGAACGTCCCTTATTCCTCGTGTTTGGTTCGACACCCCAAACCAAACATAATGCAATGTATGTATGCCAAATACAATGCAAAACATGCAACCAATGTAACGCAATGTAAGCATGCCAAATGTAATATGACTCAACGTGCACACAAGGTTAAGGTAGCAAACATGCCAAATGCAATACAACCTAAGCTAACATGTGACAAGATGCAAACTAACAAGCATGCAAGGTGCAACCTAGGTGTACAAATATGCAAAGTGATAGGCATGCAACAATGATACCAATCATAAGGATGCAACCACATGCAATGCGATAAGCATATAACAAATACACAAATGCATGATCCATGGACTTACACTAAAGATAGATGGACCTCAGTCGTACCAAAACAGTGGCCAAAGTGCCAAGAAATGATGGACAAAACACACCTAAACATGCGCATGTAAAGGTCCAACACTTAGGCGCAAAAAAGGTCGACTCTTAAGCACATTTAAAAGAGACAAATACGGACAAATAACAAGCATGATAAGCTCTAAAAATATGAAAGGGATGATGCCAAATCAACCAAGCCATGCAAGTAAAGCATACAAAGGAGCCTAAAACTTGAGACTAGTCAAGGGGCTCAAGCCATGGCTATGTGAAGCAAGCCCCAAAGGGCCAAGGGGACCTAAAATAGTCCCGAGGCAGGTCCAAGCAAGACCAAAAGTGAGCTCAAAGCTAGCCGAAACAAGCTAGAATACAATGCCAAAATAATGGGGCATGCAATGCTACCAAAGAGGTGTTATACTATGCCTAACACAACCAAACATGGCATGATTTAAGCAATGGAAAATAGAGTTATGGCATGTTGAAACAAACTCAAAAACCCACTTAGATGGTATCTAAATGGTCTAAGCATAGAGGCATGCACAATGGCCCAATCTTGAAGCATAAAACACAAACCTTCTTATGCATGGAAAATGTTATGAATGTGAATGCATCGCCACATTATATGGACTGAAATCTCATGTGAAATGATGCCAAATCATGAAAATGAGCCAAGTAATGTAATCATGCGACTTAGGCCTTCAAAGCTAACAAGCTAGGATGAACTAAGGCTATACAAAACATGACATATATGATTAAAACGACACCAAACAGAGCTTTAACATGTTGAAATATGACTAAAAGTTCCTTTGGGTCGAGTCAAAATATGCAAGCATGATAGTCCAAATGCAAGATACATGTTATGGCAACTGAGAGGATTGCAAGAAAAGTGTATGGTGTATGCATGAGGCCAGCAAACCAACATGAAACAGAGGTACAACATGACCAAACAACACCAAATACTTGCTAAAATGGAGTTAAAACAAACTAAGTAAATATGTTGCCACTATGAGCCCTTAAGGCAAGCAAATGAGACCTAAGGAGAGAGGGGTGCCCCTCCCCTATGCAAGACCTCAAAACCACTTCTCTACCATTGAAAATCCTCTGGATTTCAGCGGTGAGAAGGTTGAAACAAGAAAGGTTCCAAAGCCAAAAGGAAGAGGCACAAAATGAGTCCAAACAAGGCCTAAGGGGGGGTAGACAACCCTGAACACAAAAGTGACCTTAATGAAACATCTCAAGCATGAAAATACAGAACTTTTTTCAGTAGGACACTAAGCTTAAAACAACATGCAAGTATGTGTAAAAGCTTAAGCCAAAATGGGGTATCAAAAGCAAGTTGACTCACCCTTGAAGAACACTTCAAGAACACCAACTCCAGCACCCTCCTTAGATCAAAACCAACTCAAAAACTCTGAAATCAACCTTCTAGTGCCTCAGCAACCAAGGATAGTGTAGTGCTAGGTGTTTATGTGCAATAGTAAGAACAAAACACACTTTTGAGCTCAAACACACACAAATCTAGAGAGAGGGAGATATAGAGAGAGATATATCTAACTTCTATATCAGTTGGCTGAACTCCTAGAAAGGGAGGGGAGGCCCTCCTTTTATAGAAAATCCAATTCCAAGCTTCTAAGAGAAGCTAAGCTCAAGGATGAAATCCCTCCATACACGTGTATGGAGGGCAGAGTCTGTGCTCACCAGCTGCACAGCTGGCATACACAATGCCTGAAAAAGGTAAAGAAAAGGCCTCAGCCAGAAAAAGTGGCCGATCGACCAAAACAATGGCTGGCCGACCAATTAAAGTGCCGATCAGCCAACACTCTTAGCCAACAGCAAGAAAAAAAATGCCGGTGGCCTCAGGCCATGGCCAGTGGGTTAAGGGGATAGCCAACAAGCCATTTCCTACCCTCAGGTGCAAAAACCACAAGTCCTTAGTCCACAACCAAGCACAAAACAGTCAAGTTGAGAGATCCTAAGGCAAGGTGCGCAGCCGAGACCTTTGGGAACTCAAAACGAACACGAACATGGATGATCATCGAGTGTTCAAACGATGACGTCCAAGTTTTAAAGACGGTCAAAAATGGGGTGTCTACACTAAGGTCGTGATACATCTTTGTGCCTCCTGGATACACCATAAGGCGTGAATGGTGAAACTCTCGGAGTACTTCCCCTCGGCGAGACTTCAGCCCAAAGAGACGGTCACGGTATCTACTACTCACATCGGGATAGACATTCAAGCATTTCTCTATCTTCTCCCAAAGGGATTCTGCCTCAAGGTCACCCTTCTGTGCTTCTAACACTCGGTTCACAAGTGTAGGTTGTGTAACTACCGAAAACAAAGTAGCAGACTCAACATACTCGCCAAGATGCAAGTCAAACTTCCCGATAGCACCTAACATCTCTCATTCCCGGATGGCAATAGAAGCTACACTGCTAATTGATTTCCTACTCAAGGCATCGGCCACAACATTTGCCTTTCCCGGATGATAATGTAACTCAAAGTCATAATCCTTGATAATTCCATCCACCTCCTCTGCCTCAAATTCAAGTCTTTCTGTGTAAATAGATACTTTAGACTCTTATGATTAGAAAACACTTCAAACTTCTCACTATACAGATAATGCCTCCAAATCTTTAAGGCAAAAATCACCGTCGCTAACTCTACGTCATGAGTAAGGTAGTTCCTCTCATGTGTTTTCAGCTGACGCGAGCCATAGGCTACAACCTTCCCTTCTTGCATTAAAACATAACCCAAACCTTCCCATAAGGCATCACAATACACTGAATAACCTAAACCCCTCTCCGGAATAATCAATACTGGCATAGTGGTAAGTCTAACCTTAAGCTCCTGAAAAGACTTCTCACAAGTCTCATTCCATACAAACTTAACTTCCTTCCTCGTCAGTCTAGTCAATGGTGAGGCTAGCCTAGAAAAATCCTTCACGAACCGACGGTAATACCCGGCCAACCCAAAAAAACTACCGATCTCAAAAGCATTCTTATGTTGTTCCCAATCTTGCATTGCCTCTATCTTGGATGAATTTACAATCACCCCTTTCCTGGATACCACATGGCCTAAGAACTTAACCTCTTTCAGACAAAATTCACATTTTCCAAACTTAGCATGCAACTTGTGGGCTCTAAGTAACTCAAGTACTACCCGCAAGTGTTCCTCGTACTCCTCCTCAGAGGGTGAATAAAATAAGATGTCGTCCACAAAAACGACCACAAAACGATCTAGAAATTCACGAATGATCTGGTTCATCAAGTCCATAAACATAGTTAGTGTATTGGTTAGCCCAAAGGGCATCACTAGAAACTCGTAATGGGCATACCACGTACGAAATCTTGTCTTCAGGATGTCCTCCTCCCTTACTCTCAACTGGTGATAACCCAATTTCAGGTCTATCTTAGAAAAGTAACAAGACTACTTCAACTGATCAAACAAATCATCTATATAAGGCATTGGGTACTTGTTCTTGATAGTTGCCCAGTTCAACTTTTGGTAATCTATACAAAGTCACAAAGCACTATTTTTCTTTTTGGCAAAAAGAGCTGGTGCTCCCCACGACGAAGTACTAGGGTGGATGAAACCCTTAGCTAACAACTTCTGGAGTTGAATCTTCAATTCACTCAACTCGGCAAGTGCAAATCTATATGGTGCCATACCAGGCACTAGGTCAATAGAGAACTCGATCTCTCGGTGGGGTGGTAAACTGGTAAGATCCTTCGGAAAAATATTCGGGTATTCACAAACTACCATTGGCAACTCAGCTCAGACTTCATCAAACTCGGTAGTCAAGAAGTTGGCAAGAAGGCCACGGATCATACACCGGTGATAAGACTCTATCCACCCGGTTCCTTAATAAATAAAAGCAATCACCGCTCAAGGTACATACAGTAACCCTTTGACGGTAGTAGTCTATTACAGCCCGATAGGATGACAACCAGTCCATACCAGTAGCTCAACTTTTCGTGCCCCCTTTCGGAAGACGAATAAGCCCTACAGTATCGGACTCCCGCGATTCTAAATCTGATCTCACAAGTGTAATGTGAAATAGATAAACACCAAAGAGTTCAAATCTGGCAAATCTTTTTGGAAAATCAATTTTGAATCAAATGCCAAAAATGGATTGATTTGCCAGATACAGAGTCGCCGCCTAAATATTTTTTGGGAAATTTAGAAAACCTATAACTTGTGCCAAAGGCCATGTGTCTGTCATCACCAAGATTGTCTCGGCTTGGGAACTTAGGTATGGGAGGGAAAGGTCCTGAATTGAGCACCCCGCTCGCTTGATTAAAGATCAAGCTCTTCTAATCATGATATGAATCTTATTTACGTTATATGCTCTTATTCTGATTTATTAGACTAGCATTACTATGTGATGCGCACCCACACAAGTATAGACTAATTTGCAAAAATTGAAACATTTAGCTCATGTTTGTTTTGAAAATTGTTTCGTATATGTACCACTTGAAAAAAGTGATCGCATATAAACATTACTTAAATTATTCCAATTCAAGCAGCTAGCCTTCATCCACAGGCATTCAAGCAATTTATCATCTAAGCACTTAGCCTCATGGTAAGCATGCTAGACATGGAAACACTCACACTCATGCAATATGCTAAAGTGAGTAAAGGCTCACCTAATACTCCAAGCCAAGAAGATGAAAGAGTTAGAACAATGCATGATCCTAACTTATGCACTATGACCAATGCAACACAGGGGATATGCAATTACTAAGCTCGGCTACTAATATGGCATATGAAGTAATTTGATAGCATGCGGTCTAAGCACGTATTCAAACGATGTTTAACTAACAATACAAGTTAGAATGATGAACCGAGCCTCGGTGCATGCAATATAAATGGATGCAAATCATGGAGTATGCTAAAAGAAACATGATGCCCTAATCTAACCATTATAAGCAGGTAAATAAAAGGGAGAAAGACGCGGGGTTGGAAGACATACACATTGTTACAATATTTGCACCCTCACACAGAAGGGTTTGAATGAATAAACCAGCTAACTAATTAAAGCTAAGCTAATTAATTAACTATTACAAACCCAAACGAATAATTTAGCTAAGTTACTTAACTAATTATTACAAACCAAATTAGAATAATTAATTAACTACTCTAGCTAATTAACTAATTACAATACGAAACGAATTAGCTATTACAAAGCCACTACTTCAAGCACAACATTAATATTAACATCACTTCACGGATCCTGAGGATCAAGGGAGGGTTCATGCATGAATGCGTTTCTACCCGACGAAGGCCACTGTTCTGCTACCAGATACCTCTGTTGCACAGTAGAGCACTTACACTGTTTTCCACCTCAAGACCAATTCTGGTCTGCTTCAAAAGTACACTACTGGATTTTGCACTGGTGGCCAGCATGCTAGAAGTAATGGTCTGCCGACCACTGATGGTGGCCTATTGGCCACTGATGACTGAATTTTCCTGCAGTAACAGAGAGCAAACACAGTAGAAATAAGGTATTCTCAAGGGTTTGTTTGCACAACTTACCTCTCCTTATCATTTGAACAGCTCAAAGGAGTAGCAAACTTAGTTCACAAACCATCAATGAATGCAATTCCATTGCATGATGGCCTATGAACCAAAGGGTGCAAGTTCAATAAATGCAACAAATCAAGACTCTCAAAACCGTCCCTATCATGAATGATCAAGGGAAGTAGTTGGCAATGACTCTTGTACCGTTTTCATCACTAATGAGTATGAAACGATTCAAGACTTAACGGTTCAATTAACATTCGATTGAACCCAAACCAAGTTATTATCTTGCCGTTTTTTAGTCATCAATTTTATTACTCCATTTTAGTTATCTTTCAATTCTTTAATCAATTAAGTCCAAAAGGTGAGTTTAAGTCCTCTAAAGGAGAGAGGTGTCAAACCAAGAGTTGGCTTAAGGCATGAGAGATATATCATGTCATTGATAATGAACCCCTAAAAGGGATTAAACCATTAAGCATGACAACCTCAATCTCAAGCTTAAAAGAACAATAGGTTTGAAACAACCCTCAAAACAAAGCAAAAGCCAAGAAAGGAGGGAGGTTACAGAGGTGATTAAAGGCGATCACAAGTATGGAAAACAAGAAATAAGTGTTATCAACTCAAATAAGTTGGTGTCTAATGCCTAAAACACCAAACTTATGAGGACAACTACACTACAAGCATGCAATACAAGGCTCAAATGCAATGAACACTTAAAAACAGTCCTAAAACAGTGCTAAACAAGTCCTAAAACTTGCTATAATTAAGACAAAAATTGTCAGAATAATAAGCTAAAACATGGATCATGCTAGGCTAGTAAGCAAGACACAAGGAGGGGAGGCTAACCCCTCTGATTTTGGACTTCAAACCATGATTTTAGCCACTGAAATAAATCTAAAAATCAGTGTTTAAAAGCTCAAAAAAAAGATAGCGTAAAGGTGGGAAACACAAGGGTAAAGGCCTTGAAAGCAAGGTGCAAAGAAGGGTGAACCACCCCTCAACTCTTATTGGCCTTAAACCACAAGTTTCAACTCAAAAATATAGAGTTTATATAGCTCAAAAATAGTGGGAAAACAATAGGAAAAAGTGTAAATAAAGCAAGAAGAGAAGCAAAGCTTTATATCTCTTGAAGAGGAGAACCAATTCTAGGCAACAAATCAAGGCAAACACACCCTAAAGAGCTCAAACAAGGCTCAAAGGCACCTCAGCTCAAAGATGGAGAGGTTTGGTTAAGAGTGTATAGGCAAACGTTTGAAAAAAGCTAAGAAAATTGTTGCTCTAAAAATTCCAACCTTAAAAATGGAAGGGGAGGCCTCCTATATATAGAAAACCATGCAACTCCCTTAGAAATATCAATACATGCACGTGTAAGAAGGTGCATATATCTGTATTAACAGCTGGCACAGTTGGCAGAAAAATATCTACAAAACACACTTGTGGCCGGCAGGCCACAACAGTGGTCGGCAACTAGAAGCAATGGTTGGCAGCCAATAGAAGGGGCCGGCAGGCCACAAGAGGTTTCAGGCTTGAAAATCTCTTGTTTTGGTCCAAAAATAAGGCAACAGGTGTGTGGGGTTTGAAGGCTCAAAGCTGTGGCATTCCGTTGAGGACTTTGAGCACTTAAAAAGCATATACACTCATCATGGGGTGTGCAAGCGGTGACATCCAAGTCGTAAAGGCGGTCAAAAAGGGGGTGTCTATAGTTGCCCCTCTTTGACAGAACTTGGAGTCATGAAATGACATGAGTGAATGTCAAAGACCGAAGACGACCTATTTTGACAAGGCCGTAAGACTTGGACAAACAATCATGATAAAAATAAATAAATGGTTACGCCCGCAGGCTGCCTACGTATCTCTTTGCAAGGAATCAAACCAGTGCAGTTCTGGGGCAAGATGCAAATGATATGCACAAAAACATTGAAAGCTAGACTCACACACTTCGCGAAGCCGGCTAGTTTGAAAACTCATGATCATGCAAGATGAGGCAATATGCAATAACAGATGCAATAAACAATAATAAGATAACAACATATGAATGAACAGCTTCAAGCTTAAAACCAACATAGGTTCCCTACGAAAAGATCTAAAACACACTCAAACCACACCAAGACGCGAAACGAGGAAAGAACAAACAGCCCAGGGTTGCGTTTAACACATCGTGAGAAACTAAGAAATGAAAACCACTCGGGGTAGCATTTCACGCGTCCCGAGATAAAAGAGAAATCGCTTGGACTCGCACTTCACGCTTCTTGAGATAAAAGTAAAATCGCTCGGAGTCGCATTTCATGTGTCCTGAGATAAAAGAGAAACAGCTCGGGCTCGCGTTTCACGCGTCCCGAGATAAAAAAGACTACTCGGGCTCACATTTCACACGTCCCGAGATAAAACACGCCCAAGGCTGTGCTTCACGCGTCCTGAGATACAAGAGAAACTACTCGGACTCGCACTTCACGCGTCCTGAGATAAAACATGATTAGGCCCATGCTTCACACATCTTGAGATACAAGAGAAACCGCTAGGGTTTACACTTCACACGTCCTGAGATAAAACACGCCCAGGGCCGCACTTTATGCATCCTGAGATACAAGAGAAACTGCTCGGGCTTAGGCTTCATGTGTCTCGAGATAAAACACGCCAAGGGCCGCGCTTTATGCATCCTGAAATACAAGAGAAACCTCTCGGGCTCACGCTCATGCTTTACGCGTCCCAAGATAAAACACGCCTAGAGCTACGCTTCACACATCTTGAGATACAAGAGAAACCACTCAGGCTTGCGCTTCACGTGTCCCGAGATAAAACATGCCTAGGGTTGCGCTTTATGTGTCCTGAGATACAAGAGAAACCGCTCGGGCTCGCGCTTCACGCGTCCCGAGATAAAACATGCCCAGGGCCAGGCTTCACGTGTCTTGAGATACAAGAGAAACCGCTCGGGCTTGCGCTTCACGCGTCTTGAGATAAAACACACCCAGGGTTGCACTTTACACATCTTGAGATGCAAGAGAAACCGCTCGGGCTTTCGCTTCATGTGTCCCGAGATAAAACATGCCTAGGGCCGCGCTTCACGCGTCTTGAGATACAAGAGAAATCGCTCGGGCTCACGCTTCACACGTCTCGAGATAACACACCCAGGGTTACGCTTCACGCGTCCTGAGATACAAGAGAAACCGCTTGGGCTCACCCTTCACGCGTCCCAAGATAAAACACGCCCAGGGCCGCACTTCACGTATCCTGAGATACAAGGAAAACCACTCGGGCTCACGCTTCACATGTCCCGAGATAAAATACACCCAGGCCCGCGCTTCACGAGTCCTGAGATACAATAGAAACTACTCAGGCTCACCCTTTACGTGTCTCGAGATAAAACACAGAGCACTGAATGTGCGCGATAGATGCACAAAATGAACAGGTGTGATAGATGCACGAAGTGAACGTGTGCAATAGATGCACAAAGTGAACGAGTGCGATAGATGCACAAAATGAACGTGTGCGATAGATGCACAAAGTGAACGTATGCAATAGATGAATAAAGTGAACATGTGCGATAGATGCACAAAGTGAACAAGATTGCAAATCACCATAGTGATAAAAAACCAACAGATGCGGCTATTGAAAGCACATTCTATGCAAGACCAGAAAACATATACAAGTACAAATTATGCATGAATCTTGAGCGATGCAAGGCACGAATGTAATATAAGTGTATATGAAAATGCATGTTCCATGCAACAGAAGAGAACAAAGATGTAATTTGACAAAACAAATAAAACAATATTCGGTGGCAACCTCTGATTTACCTCTCGGATGCATTGCAACATGCTCAAAAAGGATACACCTCGTGGCAAGTGGGACACGTTCACACATCGGAACGCAGCTGCAAGCTCCCAAAACAAGACCTTCCATACACTCCTTAGGAAGCAGAAGCACAGAACAGCACCAGGACCTAACTAAGAGCCATCGGCCATTTGTCGGCCACCAGGAGAAGCTGTCGGCCACCTATCGGCCTCCGTCTAGGCCTACCATCCATAGATGTGGCATGTTGGCCACTCGTGGCAGTTTCGGGGCAAATTGGACCTTTTGCTTCGGGTCTTTAAGTATACCACTTCATACTTCATTTCCTCACTTCTCCAAGCCCGAAATCACTTCTCCTCTCTCTCTAGGTGCTTTCTCTCTCTAGATTCGAGCTATGTACACGTTTTCCAACACCCTACATAAACTTTTTTTTGTAAAACCCTCTTGATTCTCTACATTTTGAACCGATCAGATTTTGATTTTGTCGCTTTTTCTGCATTTTCACCACTTTAGGCTTGTTCTCATCGAGTTTCTCTCAGGTTTTGTGAACTTTTCCAGGTTTGGCTTTTTCTCCCATTTTCGCTCATAGGGTTGACTTTTTTGAAATTTACCCTATTTTCTCCATTTTTCTTCACTTTTCACCTACTTTTCACCCATTTTCCAGATGGCAGACAATATGCCACATGACGGAGCTCCTCCTGAGGTTTGACCTATGTTTTCACCCATAGCCGAGGTAGAGGAGCCAGCAATTGCCGAGGTCGCTGGGGCAACAGAGGACATTGAGCCTGACCTTGAGGAGGAGTTTGCGCCAGAGTTCGAGCCAAAGATGTTACCATTGAGAGTGCGGCCCTTCGATCCGGCGACATATCATCCCCGCACACGCATATTACCGCCTAGAGACATCAGGCGTTTAAGCGATTTTGCTTGTGGCATGCTGGAGGACCTCCTGCTGAGGGAGCCGGACTCCCACATTTCTTCTAGCGCTACTGAGGTATGAACTCTGTTTTCATGCATTCTTTCCTTTCCTTTAACTGCATTTCTTGCATTGCCTTTCATTTTCTTGCTCTTTCATCACTACCTAATTCACTATTTTTCTCTGCGACAGGGAGACTCCCGTGCCTATAAGGGGTACGGAGCAACGATGGCGAGGGACTGGTATGATGAGCTCCCTATCGAGGTCCGAGATATCGTCGATGAGGCTGGCTTCGGCCTTTTCTGCTCCGGACTGTCACGCGTCATAGTGTGCTGGCTACTTCTCGAAGCGCTGGTGGAGAGGTGGTGGGACACCACCAACTCCTTCCATGTCTCTATTGCAGGGGAGATGACGATGACTCCCTACGACTTTGCCATGATCACAGGCTTAGGAGTAGGGGGTGATCCGATCCCTTTTGACACGGATATGGGCGAGTGAGATGCCATTGGGATCCATCTACTGGGAGCACATACACCCTTGTACCGACCGGCCACGGTGAGATACAGTTGGTTTGCCGAGCAGTTCTGCAGGAGTGAGCCTGAGACACCAGAGGAGATGGAGAAGTATGCTCGGGGCTTCTTGATGTTTGTCCTCGGTACCACCTTGTTTTCGAATAGGTGGAACATCGTGGGTTTATACTTGTTGAGCGCCCTAGTGACCCTGTCCCGGGTTTGGTTCTATGACTGGGGCGGAGTTGGCCTCGCCACCCTTTACGACTACATGAGCTCTACCTCCCGCATGAGGGGAGAGCGAATCGGAGGCTATTGGGGAGCCTGGGAGGTATGCATTTCAGTTCCCTTTTTGCACTTATACTTTCTATGTCACATTTTCTGCTTTATATCTGTTCAACACCTGTGCTTTCTGCTTTGCACTTTCTATATATGTTCATATTGTGTGCTTTCTACTTTGCACTTTCTGTATCTATTCATACTCTGTGCTTTCTGTTTTGCACTTTCTATATCTGTTCATATTGTTGATCACATCACTACCCTTTCCTTGTAGTTATGGATTTATGCCTATTTTCCAGCTCTTGCTCCAGACCCTACGGAGGAGATCCCTCCCATTTTCCCTTATTTACGATGATGTGATGGTCGATGCCGGCGCTGGAGTCGTGACACTTTCGTCTTCTTCCGCCATTACTTTGATACAGTGGCCACCCACAAGGTAACTCAAAACTTACAGTCTTTTTTGCTTTAATACTGCTCTGATTCATACTTTGGCAACTGGCGATGACTAACAATCTGTACATTCGCTGTTTGCAGATCATGTGGCAACCTTGGGCGACGATACCGGCCGGGGTGAGAGACCAGTATGCGGAAGCTTGGGGCACATCTCACTTCTGGATTTTGTTGGAGAGTCCAGTCTACCAGGCTTGGTTTCTGAGCAAGCGGTTCATTCGCCAGACTATGGGCTCACCTGATCCAGTCGTTCTGATGCCACCCCCAGCGTCTATGAGGATAACAGATAGCCTACCAGTTGACACAGTCATACAGTTCATGGTAGGCCTAGGCGCTGACTTCTTTAGAGGAGAGGGTGATTACATGACATTCATTCAGACCCACCTTATGCCTCCTCTGACGGGCATTGACGCTAGCGAGGGAGCCGAGGCTCTTGTGGCGGGCGAGGCGACTCGGACGGGGCTCCCCCCGTTGAGAAGACTACCCGTTAGCTGAGCTTCCGACTGCGCTCATATGCTGGCAACTGACTGGGACTGCTTACTAGATTTCGATCGAGCCGACAGAGGTAGGGCACGAGTACGTCGGAGTTTGAGGCATGTCTCAAGTATGGACCACACTTTACAATTTGCACTCCACATTTCCATTTCAGATATGTTTATTACAGACATTGATCATCCAAATGCACTTGCAGGCACCTATAGAGTATACAGGGAGCCTCATCGAACTGGCCGCTTCTCTGATGGGCATGGTGCAGAGGAGGGAGATGCTACTTGGTCTCCACGGTATCCAGGTAATTTCTTTCAGTTCAGTACGCATTTCATTACTAACTCTGTTGTGCATCACGCTATCATATTTCCACTGATATGTCGGCATTTCAACTGTAGTCTTTCCCAAACTGCATTGATACACTGCATTGGCACACCGTACCCACTCACTGTACTCATACTCTATCTGATTTCTGTATGACACTTATTCTGCTACATACTATGCCTCTATTTGATACACACACTATAGCTGATATGTTGACAACTGTTTTTCTAGATTCCATCTACACCAAGGGCACTAGTGGCAGCAGCAGCAGCAGCAGCACCAGCACCGACAGCACCTCCTCCAACAATAAGAAGGAGAGAGAGGCAGGCTGTGATACCCCTGTTCTGTAGTATGCTAATTGGTCCTTAATACGAATGTGATTATGCGTTTTGATGTGATTTTGAGTGCCATTTGTATAGATATATGTGGTTTTGAATTTCCTATTCACCGTAGGAATATCTATTTGATTATCTGCTTTGGAAATTAAATTAAAGGCCTTATCGGCCACAGAACCTAAAATTGATTACGCCATTGTGATTGGTGTAATTTTTAGAGCCTACGGTGAAATTTAATTGAAAATTGATTCGGGTCAGATTAAATCGATTAAATTGATGAATTAAGTGCCCAAATATTTTATAATGAAATAATGTGTTGAGTGGGGCTAAAAAGGGGTGTTATAGTCAATTCCTCTCCCTTATATCATTTTGGCTGATGCTAACTCAAGAGAGAAAGGAGAGGGTCGGCCTTAGAGAGAGAGAAGGAGAGAATTGTGTAGTTTTGGCTCAAGGCTTGGAAATCTTGAAGATTAAGTCCAAGAATTGACTAGAGTTTGGAAGATTAAGCTCCTTGGTGAGTAATTCATGTATTTTAGTTATCATCTTGTGAATTCAAGTTTGAAAGAGGGTCAAGAACATGGATTAGTTTGATCATAAGGAAATTGAGTTGAATTTGTTGTAATGAAGACCCATATGTGCATGCATGTGTGTAATTGCTTTGAATATTGCATGTTTGAGCTCAAAGGGTATGATCCTTGTAAATTTGTAGTTGAAGCTCATGTTTTGATTACCTTTTCATCATCTAAGTTGAGAGTAAGGGTTATATAGCACATGCATGTACAATTCATGAGAATATGAGCTTGAATGCATGAGTTTGTTATGTTAGAATGAGTTTGATGGAAGATTGGGGTATGCATGTGATTTATTTGTGAAATTGAGCTTCATTGGGTTGTAATTTGGGGTTTATACCATGTTAGTATAATTATATTTGAGATTTGAGCCATTGCATGCAAGAAGTGTTAGCTTGAAGGTTGAATTTGAGCTCAAGAACACAATCTGGGAAACCCAGAATTTTGATGTCCGCTCGAGCGGGGTAATGGCCGCTCGAGCGGGAAAAACGTGCTCCCAGTACTTTTTGCAGACTTGGTGTCCACTCGACCTGGTGAGTTCACGCTCGAGCGAGGGAGCTACGTAGACAGACCTTCCGCTCGAGCGCCCTATTTCACACTCGAGCGTATTTTTCATGCAACCAGTACTTTTGCAGGCCTTAAGGGTCCGCTCGAGTGGTGGAGTCCACGCTCGAGCGGGGACCCCGTTTTCTGAAATTTTGTTTTCGTATTCAGTGTTTCGTTTTTCGTTCTCTTTCACTTGCAAGCACTCTTAGGCATGTGTTAAGCATTGTAAATGAGTTAAAGAGATAAGAACAAGGCCTAAAGAGGAATATGTGAAATAAGGAACGAATTGAATTGTTAATGACCCTTTTGTATTCGTGAAATGTGTAGGGTCGAGCTCTAGGGCAAACCAACCAACCGATCACTGTGAGTAATATCTTATCAAGATATCTGAAATATACTATTGTCCAATTGCTCACTTCTATGTAAGTTTTATAAGTTCGTCGATTCAATTGGTGGACAACGTTTTGACATCAATGAATGGATCGAAAGTCATTTTGGCATAAATGAATGGACCGAAGGTCGTTTTGACATAAATGAATGGACCGAAGGTCGTTTTGACATAAATGAATGGACCGAAGGTCGTTTTGGCATAAATGAATGGACCAAAGGTCGTTTTAATATAAATGAATAGACCGCAGGTCGTTTTGACATAAATGAATGGACCAAAGGTCGTTTTGGCATAAATGAATGGACCGAAGGTCGTTTTGGCATAAATGAACGGACCGAAGATCGTTTTGGCATAAATGAATGGACCAAAGGTCGTTTTGATATAAATGAATAGACCGCAGGTCGTTTTGACATAAATGAATGGACCGAAGGTCGTTTTGGCATAAATGAATGGACCGAAGGTCATTTTGCCATAAATGAATGGACCGAAAGTCGTTTTGACATAAATGAATAGACCGCAGGTCGTTTTGACATGAATAAATGGACCGAAGGTCGTTTTGACATGAATGAGTGGGCCAAAGGCTGTTTTGACACAAATGAATGGGCCAAAGGCCGTTTTGACATGAATGAATGGGCCAGAGGCCGTTCTGTCATGAATGAAAGTCTGAATGGGCCAAAGGCCAGTTTTTCATTTAAATGGGCCAAAGGCCAGTTTGTAACTTGAGTGGGCCAAAGGCCAGTTTGACACGAGTGATAGTTTGACATAAATAATAGTTTGACACGAATGATAGTTTGATATAAGTAATAGTTTGACAAGAATAACAGTTCAATCTGAATAATAGAATGAATGGGCCAGAGGCCGTTTTGACATGAATGAATAGGCCAGAGGCTGTTTTGACATAAACGAAAGTCTGAATGGGCCAAGGGCCAGTTTGTTATGGAAAGATAAATGGGCCAAAGGCCAGTATGTTTGGAACCACAGTCCCCTAACCTAAATTATGTATATATATGTTAAATAGAAATATGAATTGGGCCCAAGGCCGTTTGGAGCATGTTGTTCTACATATCATTTGTATAACTTCTGTATTTGATATTATTAATTGGGCTATCGCTCACGCTCATTCATGTGTTTGTAGGTGAGCCAAGAGAAGTCCAAACCCAGCCCCTGTGAAGTCTGTCAGGAATAACAAAGGTTTTGGAGAGTCAGCCCTTGTGTCTTACTTGCGAGACCCGCCTTTGCCATTTTGTTATGTATTATATTTTGTCATGTGGGCAAGGACTTTGTGTATATCTGTATATAGTTGAGATGGGTTGACTTAGACGCAAATGATCCTATTGCGCAGAACTTTTTGGTACTATGTTTTTGTTGTGAGTTATTAACGTGCATATGTATGGTTTGTTTTGATGTGCATATAAGCACGGCTCTATGGACAAAGTTTAAAATTTTTGCTTCCGTTGGCCCCTATACTCTAACGAGTTATTTCTATTTTGGTTTGAGGCCTTAGGTAATCTCAGGATTACTGGCCGGTTATGTCCTTAACCCATAGGGGTGGGTTCGGGTCATGACACAGGCCCCAGCACGCGGTCGAGATGTGCGCCACGATTGAGGCAAGGATAAGGGTACCCAAGGCCAGAGCAGTCCCTCAAAACCCATTTTGAGTGACGATGATGCTGAGACTAGTGACTCTGAGGAGGCAGTGAGTCGGCATTCTGAGTCATCGAAGAGTAGAGATGATGATGTTGGCTCAGGGTCCGAGAGCGGAGGTGATACCGAGGTGGGCTTTGAGGTAGGAAGTGGAGATGATACCGGCTCTGGTTCAGGGTTTGATTCTGACAGCGGTGCCGATGGAGATAGTGCTCTCAAGCCCCCTCCGAGGAAGAGGACGAAGAGGGCCGTTTGAGCTTGAGATGACCTGCGCTGATGTTTTTGTACTTTTTGCTTAGTTTCTTTTTTGTTTGGTAGCATTAGCACATGTATAGCTTTAGATAGGCTTTCATTATTGGTTTTGAAACTTGTACTCCTCTTTTGTAAAAACCATGATCGAAATAAAACCTCGTAGTTTTTATGAAATATGCTGTTATTTTCACATCATGAACACCATATTTGCATGAAATGGAAATGGAATCGAATTTGAAAATGAATGCTGAGCACTTGTATTGGCACAATGTTCTTAATTGGGTAATGAGCTGACCAACAACCGAAATACAAAATACAAAATACAACTCGATAAACAAAGCAAAAACAACTCAAATACAAATATAAACACTTGCTAAACCAAAAGTTTCAAAACAAGACCTCAAAACACAAAGATTGAGGCAAAACACATGCTGCCAACATTGCCCAGCACACAGGTGGACGGCAGGCCAGAAAAGAGAGCTGCCAGCCAGAGGAGGTAACCCATCGGCCACAAGTGTGAGGAACCTCCAGATTGTTGACAGCTGGCTTCCACTCACAGCCTTATATTCTACAAAAGGTTCTGCTTCGTGATTTCTTCTATAGAACCTTATTTTAGCTGCTATTTCTTCCACAAATGGAGATATTCCTTGCCGAGAAGCTCACGGAGTGGATAGCTACTTTAGATGGCATGAAAAGGGTAATTTTTTAGGTTTTCAGCATAAATGCACTTTTTCCGTTGAGCCGTACTCCACTTTGTTTTTCATTCCTCCATGTCGCGGCCCGATGTTGGGACCCAATTACACATGTCTTTCGCTTTAGAGCACAAGAAATGTGCCCGACTCTTGAAGAATTTTGAGCATTGATGGAAACCCGGCGCGATGAGGAAATCATGCCTCAGCCCCGTTTTGGCCATGCCCAAGCTTTGGGACGGATGTGTGGGCTCACATTACACGAGGCTCGATCTTTGGCCCACAATGGAGAGCTAGACATGCCCAGCTTGATTCATCAATTTTCTGACATCGGTGACAGAGGAGACCTTTTCTGGCGAGGTTTTCGGCAACATGCCCTTTTCTTATGTATGCTCGCTCATTTCCTTCTTGCCCCTAGTTTCGACGGATCCAGCATTCGGTTAATCGAAGTGGCCCAAGGTTTGAAAAAAGGCAAGAGTTGCATCGGTTTGGCACTGGCCGTGACCCTGATGGGCTTGAATGCCTTTTATCGGCAAGAAACCACCAGGTTTGCTGGGAGTCCACTACTTCTTCAGGAATTGTTTCCCACTCTTTCTCATATGTGCTTCTCACATCGCTCGGCACTCATGCTCTATTTTTCTCTTCAAGCCCTTTTCTTACTTTTTTTTCAACGTACATCTCTCTATTCTTTAATCTCTCTTATTTTTCATCGCTTCCTAGATATGGCTCATGGATAAGCTGAAGGTAGTGGACTCTTGCCCCGAGTACTCAGCTCGAGCTTATTTCTTCTGCCACTAGCTAGTGGATTTTCCCAACGAGCGATGGTGGTACAATTGGATGTGCAGCAGGTCTGCAACTAACATAACTAGGCGTTGCCTCTGGCTTAATTTGACCGAGATGAGTTACAGCATGGCTCGATGTAGCTCAAATTTTTCGCGCCCCCTTTCGGAAGGTGAAATATAAGCCCTACAGTTCGGATTCCCGCGATTCTGAATCTAATCTCATAAGTGCAATATGAAATTAATAAACACGAAAGAGTCCAAAGCTGGCAAATCATTTAGAAAATCAATTTTGAATCAAATTGCCAAAATTGGATTACTTTACCAGATACAGAGTCACTACCTAAATGTTTTACTTTGGGAAAATTTAGGAAACCCATGACTCGTGCCAAAGGCCATGTGTCCGTCATCACCAAGATTGTCTCGGCTCGAGAACTTAGGTACGAGAGGGGAAGGTCATGAATTAAGTACCCCAACTCGCCCGATCAAAGATCGGCCTCTACCAATTATGATATGAATTTTATTTAGATCATATGCTCTTATTCTGGTTTATTAGGCTAGCATTACTATGTGATGCCCACACACACAAGTATAGACTAAATTGCAAGAATTGGAACATTTCGATTCATATTTGTTTTCAAAATTATTTCGAATATGTACCACTTAAAAAAGTGATCGCATATAAACATTACTCAAATTATTCTAATTCAAGCAACTAGCCTTCATCCATAAACATTCAAACAGTTTAGCATTTAAGCATTTAGCCCCATGGCAAGCATGCTAGACATGACAACAATCACACACATGCAATTATGTTAAAGCGAGTAAAGGCTCATCTAGTACTCCAAGCCAAGGTAAACAAAAGAGTTAGAAAAAATGCATGATCCTAACTTATACAATATGACTAATGCAACACATGCGATATGCAATCTAAATAGGCTCGGCTACTAATATGGCATGTGTGTCAATTAAATAGCATGCGGTCTAAGTACGTATTCAAATAAGTATTAAACTAGCAATGCAGTTAGAATGATGAATCGAGCCTCGGTGCATGCAATACAAATGGATGCAAACATGAAGTATGCTAAACAAAACGTGATGTCCTTAAACTAACCATCATAAGCTAGTAAATAAAATGGAGAAAGACATGGGGTTGGAAGATATACACATTATTACAACATTGTGCCCTCACGAAGGAGGGTCCGAATAAACTAAGCTAATTAACTAACTAATTAAAGCTAAAGCTAATTAAGCTAACTATTACAAACCGAAATGAATAAACTAGCTAAGCTACTTAACTAATTATTACAACAAATTAATTAACTAACTAATTAAATAATTACACTGCAAGTGCAATTAAAATAACTAATTAGACTAAGAGAAGGTGGGAGGTTGCAGAGATTATTAGTGTTGAAAATGAGTGAGAAAAGCATAAATAAATGCTATCAACTCAAAAGAGAAGGTGTCTAAGGCCTAGAACACCAAACTCGTGAAGACTATTACACTACAAGTATGCAAAACAAAGCTCAAATGCAACTAACAGCCCAAAATAGTGCTAAAACAGTCTAAAATATACCCTAAAAGATGTTGGAATTGAGCTAAAAATAGCTAGATTAATATGCTAAAACATTGCACAAATTAGGCTAGTAAGTAAGACACAAGGAGGGGGGGCTAGCCCCTCCAAATTTGAACTTCAAAACCTGATTTTGGCCACTGAAATAGTTTTGAAAATCAGTATTTAAAAGCTTGGAAAAAGATAGTAGAAGGGTGGGAAACATAAGTGCAAAGGCCTCCAAAACAAGGTACAAAGAAGGGCTATTAACCCTCCAACCTTTAATGGCCTTAGGACCCAAGTTTCAGCCCAAAAATATAGAAGTTTTATGGCCCAAAATCAGTTAGAAAATAACAAGTATAATAGTAGAAAAAAATAAGTAAAGCGACAAAGCCTTATACCTCTTGAAGAGAATAAGCAATTTAATTAACAAAACCTAGCAAACAACATCCTCTAGAGCTCAAACCAAGCTCAAAGACACCTCAGCTCAAAGATGAGAAGATTTGGTTAAGGGTGTGTAGGCAAAGGTTAAGGAATTGTAGCCAAAAGTGTAGAGATTTGCCAGAGAGAGAGGGAATTATAGAAAGAGGAAAATTTTTGATCTCAAAATTTTCTAACCTTAAAACATGAGAGATGGGGCTTCTATATATAGAAAACATGATTTCTCTACAAGGATATCCAGCCCTACACGTGGGTGCAGATGCATGCATTCGTGCAAACAATTGGCATAGTTGGCATAAAATATCTGCAAAAGAAACTGGTGGCCAGCAGGACATCATTGGTGGCCGGCAGCCCAAAAGTGATGGCCGACAGCCTCAAAAGGTGGCAGGCAGGCCACCAGAAGCTGCAAGCTTGAAGGACTAAAGGCTTGGTCCAAAAGTAAGGCAACAAGGGTGTAGGGTTTGAAAGGCTCAAAGCTGTGGCGTTCCACTGAGGCAACCTATTTTTGAAAAGGCCGTAAGACTTGGACAAACAATGAAAATAGAAAATAAATGGTTGCACCCGCAGACTGCTTACGTATCCCCTTGTAAGGAATCAAACCAGTGTAGTTCTGGGACAAAATGCAAATGATATGCATAATGTAACTTTGAAAGCTGGACTCACACGTTACGTGAAGCCGGTTATTTTGAAAACTTATGATCATGCGCGATGATGCAATAAGCAATAATAAGATACAATAAGCAAGAGAACGAGACAATAACACATGAATAAGCATCTCCAAAATTAAAACCAACATAGATTCCACGCAAAAAGAAGATAAAACATACTCTGACCACACCAAAGCAAGAGACGTGGAAAGAAAACACCGCTCAGGGTTGCATTTCACGCATCTTGAGAAACTGAGACATAAAAACCGCTCAGGGTCGCGTTTCACACATCCTGAGATAAAAGTAAAATCGCTCGGGGATGCGCTTCGCACGTCCTGGGATGAAAGAAAACCGCTCGAGATGGCGTTTCACGCATCCCAAGATACAAGAAAAACCCACTCGTGTTCGCACTTCATGCGTCCTGAGATAAAAGGAAAATGCTCGGGTTCGCATTTTATGCGTCCCGAGATAAAAGACGCCTAGGGTCGCGCGTCACGCGTCCTAAGATAAGATCTCTCTAGCACGTGCTTCGCACGTCCCGAGATGAAACCTACCCAGGGCCGCATTTCACGCGTCCTGAGAGACAACAAAAATTGCTAGGGCTCACGTTTCACGCATCCCGAAATAAAACCCACCCAGGGCTGCGTGTCACGCGTCTTAAGATACAACAAAAATTGCTCGGCCTTGCGTTTCACGCGTTTCGAGATTAAACCCGCCTAGGGTTGCATTTCACATGTCCTGAGAAACAACAAAAACTGCTTGGGCTCACGTTTCACGCGTCTCGAGATGAAACGCACCCTGGGTCGCGTGTCACGCGTCCTGAGATAACAAGAACACCGCTTGGGCTCATGCTTTGCACATCCCGAAATGAAAACAACAAAGGGGTGTGCGATAGATGCACAAAGTAAATGTGTGCGATAGATGCACAAAGAATGTTTTCTACAAATCTGTGCAAGTTCTCCTACAGAGACACAAATGACTTTATCTGGAACTCCTTCGAATGAACCGTACATACAATATCATTTGCCTGTGTTACCAAAGGGAGAAAGAGAGCATAGTTCATACGAACAATGTGTGATGCGGTGAAAATGCATATTATATGCAAGATAACTAACTATGATATGAAGTTAAGTGAAGGCATGTTTTATGCGTGAAACAAAAGCATATTCTATGCATGATTAGAATGATGTGAGATACGCATGCAGCATACGCATATATGAAATGCACATTCTATGCAACAATACATATGAGATGTATATTCTATACAACAAATATGTGAAATGTATATTCTATGCAACAATAGAGAACGAAAGGAGAATGAAGGCAAAATGAACAAAAATGACATTCGATTGAACCTTCCGATTTACCTCTCAGAGGCATTGCAATATGTTTAAAAAGGATACATCTCGTTCATGTTGACAAGTGATGAACGTCGTGCACCGAAAACATAATTTTGAGCTTCCGTAGAGACAATCTGAGCCCAACAGTGAACTTTCCTTGCACTTCTTGGGAAACAAAGACACAAAACAACATTAAGACTTAGATGGAGGCCGCCGGCCACTTGTGAGCCACAAGAGAAGGCTGCCGGCCACCTATCGGCCACTGAACAACCTTGCCGGCCACCTGCTGGCCATTAATGGCAGACTCAGGGCATTTTGGACATTTTGCCTCAAGTCTTTAAGTATAGGCCTTGACCCTTCATTTCCTCACAACCTCATGTCCAAAAATCCTCTCTCTCTCTCTAGACACTTCTCTCTCTAGATTAGAGCCTTTTACGGTTTTCCAACGCCCCACGCAAACTTTATTCGCTAAACCCTCTTGATTCTCTTCACTTTGAACCGACTGGATTTTGATTTTGACACTTTTTTCCTCATTTTCACCCTTCTAGGCTTGTTCCTCTCGAGTTTCTCTTGGGTTTGGTGAACTTTTCTTGGCTTTGACTTTTTCTTCCACTTTCTCTCTCCTATTGTTGACTTTTTCCAAGTTTACCCTCTTCTCTTCATTTTTCTTTATTTTTCACCCACTTTTCATCCATTTTCCAGATGGCCGATGGTTCACCACACGACGGGGCTTCTCCGGAGGTTCCACCCATATTGCCACCTGTTGCTGAGGCAGAGAAACCGGTAGCTGTTGAGGCTGGCGAGGCAGTTTAGGGCATCTAGGCCGACCTTGAGGCAGAGTTCCACCCGTATTACTACCGTTGAGGGTACGCCCTTTTGATCCAGCGAGGTACCATCCCCGCACACACATCTTGCCAGTTGGTGGCACTAGGCACTTTAGCGACTTCGTTCTCGGTGTACTAGAGGACCTTCTGCTAAGGGAGTCGGCTTCTGACCTTTCATCCATCGCTGTTGAGGTATGAACTCTATTTTCATGCATTTTTTCCTTTCTTTGCTCACATTTGTTGCACTACTTTTTATCTGACTGTACTTTCATCATTGCCTTATTTGATTCATCTGTTCTTTGCCGCAGGGCAAGTCTTGTGTTCAGAGGGTATGGAGCCATGACTGCACGAGATTGGTATGACGAGCTCCCTATTGAAGTTCACGACATTGTGGACGAGACTGGCTTTGGCCTCTTCTGCTTCAGCTTGACACGGGTCATTGCTAGCCGTCCTCTTCTGGGAGCAGTTATGGAGAGGTGGTGGGACACCACCAACTCATTCCACTTTTCCACTGCCGGGGAGATGACGATGACTCCCTACGACTTTGTCATGATCATCGGCGTAGGAGTAGGAGGCAATCCAATCCCGTTCGATACAGATATAGAGGAGTGGGTGACTGCCTAGATTGAGCTGCTAGGAGCGCGTCCACCCTTATACCGAACAGGCATGGTTAGGTATAGCTGGTTTGCTGAGTAGTTCAGAGGGAGTAAGCCAGAGACACTTGAGGAGATGGAGCAGTACGCTAGAGGCTTCTTGATGTTCGTCCTCAGTACCACCTTATTTTTGAACAAGTGGAACACCGTGGGCTTATATCTATTGAGTGCCCTGGTGACCTTTCCCCGGGTGCGCTTATATGATTAGGGCAGAGCTGGCCTCGCCACCCCATATGGTTATATGAGCTCGACCTCCTGCCTGAGGGAAGAGCTAATCAGAGGCTACTGGTGAGCCTGGGAGGTATGCATTTCGGTTCCCTCTTTGCACTTTACATTTTCTGCTCTGCATTTTTTGATTTATATCTGTTCAACACTTGTGCTTTCTGCTTTGCACTTTCTATATCTGTTCATGCTGTATTGATGACATATTACTACACTTTCCTTGCAGCTGTGGGTTTATGCTTATTTTCTAGCACTTGCCCCAGAGCCCATGGGGGAGCTCCCCCTAACAGTCCCTTACTTGAGGCAGTATGATGGCAGGTGCCAGCGCAGGAGCTGCGAGTCGTTCACATTCTTCCAGCACTATTTTGATACGACGGTTGCCTATGAGGTAACCCAAAATACAGTCATTTTTGCGTTAACACTGCGATGATTCATATTTTCGCAACTGACAGCAGCTAACAATCTGTTCACTCTCTATTTACAGATCATGTGGCAACCTTGGGCCATGATGCCGGCTGGGATACGGGACCAGTACGCTAGGGCCTGGGCCATTTCTCGCTTCCGCATTCCACTTGAGGGCCTAGTCTGCCGGGCGTGGTTCTTGAGTGAGCAGTTTGTCCGCCAGACTATAGGCTTATCGGACCCGATCATTCTGATGGCACCGCCTGATTCCATGAGATTAGCAGACAGCCTATTCGTCGATGCAGTTACTCAGTTTATGGTGGGCTTAGATGCTGACTACTTTAGGGCAAAGGGCAACTACGCGACCTTCATTCAGACACACCTCATGCCACCTCTAACAGGTGCTCGCGGAGATGAGGGGGCGAGGGTTCCTGCTGTGAGAGAGGCACCTAGAGTGACCAGGGCGACTAGGGTGAATAGAGCCCGTGCTAGAGGGGCTCATCGGGTGAGGTAGAGGACTAGCTGGCTAGAGCTTCCCACCGCACTGACATGCTGGCGGCATACCGGGACAGCTTACCAGGTCCCGATTGAGCCTGCAGCGACTGATCATGAACTTGTCAGGTTTCGAGGCCCAACTAAGGTATGGACCATACTTTACGATTTGCACCCCGCATTTCAATTCAGATATGTTTACTGCGAACACTAATCATTCAAACACATATGCAGGCATCGATAGAGTACACAGGGGGGCTCTTGAGCTGATAGCCTCCTTGATCGGCAAGGTACAGAGGAGGGAGACGTTACTCGATCTCCATGCCATCTCTATAATTTCTCTAGTTTTACACTTCATGTTATCATCTTTCCACTGATACACTAGCATTTCAACTGTAGTCTGTTCCAAACTGCGCTAATGTATTGCATTGGCACATTGCATCCACACACCACATTTACACACTGTATCTGACTTTTGCTGGCACTCATTTTGCATACTATGCTTACATCCGATACACACACTACATACTATGCTTGCATCTAATACACACACTGAAACTGATATCTGACAACTGTCCTTTTCAGATCCCATCTATACCTATTGCACCGGCGGCAGCAACAACACCAACACCAACACCAACACCAGCAGTATCTCCTCTAGTAGCAAGGAAGAGAGGCAGAGATAGGAGTACTCGAGCCCAGAGCAGTCCTCCAGAGCCCATCTTAAGGGATGACGATGTTGAAACCAGTGACTCTGTAGAGGCAGCGAGTTAACATTCTGAGTCGTCCGAGAGTGGAGATGATGATGCCGTCTTGGGTTCTTAGAGCGGAGGCGACGATGCCAATGAGGGTTCTGGGGTAAAGGGCAGAGGCGATTCCGGCTCAGGTTCAGGCTCAGAGACTGATTTAGATAGCGGCGCTGATGGAGATAGTGCCCCGCAGTCCTTTCCTCCAAGAAAGAGGACGAAGAGGGCCTCTAGAGCATGAGGCAACCAATGCTGATTTTTTGTATTTTTTTCTTAGTTTCTTTTTTGTTTGGTAGCATTAGCAGATGTATAGCGTCAGATAGGTTTTATTTGCTTTAAAACTTGTACTCTTTTTTTGTAAAAAACCATGATCGGGATAAAAACCTCACAGTTTTTTTTTTATGAAAAGAGTTGTTATTTTTGCATCATGAGCACCATATTTGTATGAAAATGAACATGGGATTGAATTGGACAAGAGCGCTTGATTAAAACAACGTTCTTAATCGAGGTGATGACCCGACCAACAAACAAAATACAAAATACAACATACAACTCGAAAAAAAAAAAAAAAACAACTCGATAACCAAAGCAAAACAACTTAAATACAACTCAACAAACTTGCTAAAACCAAAAAGACTCAAAACAAGACTTTAAAACACACAAAGAGCAGAACAAAACACATGCTTTCAGCATTGTTCAGCGCACAGGTGGACGATAGGGCAGAAAAGAAGGCTGTCGGCCACAGAAGGAGCCTGCCGGCCACCTATTGGCCACAAGAGCTGGCTGGTAGACCACCAATGTGGCCTGCCGGCCATCAATGTGAAGCACCTCCAGATTGTTGACAGCTGGCTTCCACTCACTGCCTTATCTTCTACAAAAGGGTTCAACTTCGTGATTTCTCTTCAGAATTTCATTTCAACCTCAAATTCTTCCACAAATGGAGCCATTTTTCACTGAAAAGCTCTCGAATTGGATAACGACTTTAGACGGCTCGAAAAAGGTAAATTTCTGGGGTTTCGGCATAAACTTTTTTTGTTAAGCCGAACTCCACCTTGTTTTCCGTTCCTTCACGCCGTGGCTAGATGCTGGGGACCCGATTACACACGTCTTTAGCTTCGGGGGTCAAGAAATATGCTCGACAATTGAAGAATTCCAGGCACTAATGGAAGCCCACGGCGATGAAGAAATCATACCTTAGCCCCCTTTTGGCCATGCCCAAGTTTTGGGACGGATATGTGGGCTCACTCTACACGAGGCTCGATCTCTGGCCAACAAGGAAAGCTAGATATTCCCAGCCTGATTCGTTGCTTTTCCAATGTCGGTGACAGAGGCGACCTTCTCTGGCGGGGTTTTCGGCAACATGCCCTCTGCTTATGTATGCTTTGTTATTTCCTTTTTGCCCCAAGTTTCGGTGAGTCTAGCATTCTTTTGATCGAAGTGACCCAAGGTTTGAAAGATGGCAAGAGTTGCATTGGCTTGGTGCTGGCCGAGACTTTGATAGGCTTAGACGCCTTTCATCGGCGAGAGACTACCAAATTCGCGGGGAGACCACTACTTCTTCAGGTATTATTTCCCACCCTTCCTTTTATGTGTTTCTCACATCGCTCGACACTCATGCTGTCACGACCCAAACCTGTCCCTAAAAGTTTGGTCCATGACCAGCCTGTACTTAAGCCTCAAAACAAAATTTCACAAATATTTATTCGAATACAGGGCCTTAAGAGGAAGCAAATACCAACATAGATATAATGCCCATTGAGCTTGTGTATACATAAAGATTTAGATTAATTTAAGCATTTAAATACACTTTCCATATATATATATATATAATCACAGAACTTAGACAGATCTCGCACACATATACATAAGACTCAATGAAATACATAATTCTCCAATAAAAAAATTAAAGCCTCAAACCATATATAGGTCTTATCCATAACTATATATAGGTCTTATCTATATATAGGTCTTATCCATAACTATATTTCAAAACGGCCACAGGCCCACATGCAATATAGAACAGCCTCGGACCCATGTATGATACGAAACGACCTCAGGCCCAACATAACAACAGTTGTCCAGAGCAACATAGGGAAGATGGAACATCAACATGTCTCCATCTCCCTGGGCGTTAGAGCCATTAGTCATGTAGAATTCATATCATTATAGGGTAAATGGAACATCGGCATGTCTCCATCTCTCTCGGCCTTAGGGCCATGAGTCAAAAACAATTCACATCATAATGGCCTCGGGCCCACTTTTATTAATAGGAACAAAACGACCTTAGGTCTAAATTAATGCTGTCGTTCAATCATGTCAATTAATTCAATCAAAGCACAATGTCAATAGTTTATGCCGTTCACAAACAACGATATATAAATCATAATCACAGGAACTAAGTAAAACATATCGTTACACTACTATTACTCACAGCGATGGGCTTTTGGTAGTAGTGGGACGATGTCCACGTCTTGACCTACAAACACAATGCACATAGGATAATATGAGAATATAACCGATCCCTTTCTTTGCTCTTTAATCAATTAGTCATGTTGCTTCTAAACTCATTATCCTCAATAGGTCATAATTTGTGTCTAGGAAAATAGGAGGAATTGAAGAAAATGGTTTCGAAGAAGAAATGGTATAAAACCGGTAGACAAAAAGTGAACAACCTTCACTAATTTGAGCATATCTATTTGTGTACTTAGAATTTGGGTGTGAGACTACCACCATTGGAAACTAGACTTCCCAAGATTAAATTTAGGCTCAAGAATCACTTAAAACGGAGTCCGGATGAGAGATATGCTTAGTTGAAAGTGGGCTGAAATAGGGGTGCCCCGCACCTGCGAGAAACAGGGCCGCACGTGCGGGACAAGTTACTTTTATTTCAGAATCAATTTTGGTGCTGGAAGTGGACTGCCGCACGTGCGGCCCCTGGGCAAAATCTGTTGTCCGAAATTCTTGTTTGCTCTAACTCTTGTTTTTTCCACTTTCTAAGCTAGATTTCAACTCTAATCACTCAAAAACATGTAAAATTACCCCACAACATGATAAACTAACATCATTGAAGTGTAATTTCATCTCAAACAAATTAATCTTTGCCTCAAGTTCAAAATCAATGTTTCATATTTCATAATCTTGAAAGTTCCCAAAATACAACCCACAAACACACTTGATCCTTGCATAAATCTTATTCTATGGAAAATCTAGAGTTCATTTCATATGGTATTCATAAGATTGAGCTCCAATCATAAACAAAATCATAGGACCCAATTTCTAATTTCTTAAATTTAGCTCAATTAAATACATACATAAAACCCTAACCCAAATTGGTTTCAAATCTTCCAATATCATTATGATTTTATGAAATTGATGCATTAAAGATAGATTTCCATACCTTAGTTCAATCTTTACCTTTCTCTTAGCTCTCTTCAATTTCCCAAGCTTCCATAGTTGATCTTCTTCCTTTCTCTTCAATCTGTTCAATTTATCTTCATACCCTCGTGAATGTTAAGCTCTCTCTCTTAGAGAAGTTTTCTCTCTCCTTTGCTCTCTCCCTCTCTCGGTTCCCCCCTTCTCCCTCAGATATTTTTGGGCTAAAAAATGATGAGTTCAACTCATATATCATATATATATATACATAAGCTTATCACAATTAGGGAGAGCCAAACACACCCTTACGAATCGAACGAAATCAAATTTCAATTAAACTTTCTAGATGACTCTAAAAATCATGTTGATCATAACTATGTACTCCGTTCTGGTTTTTGAAGCCTCTAAGGCCTTCAATTTGCAGTGCAAAGTTAACTACCCAAACAAACCTTAACAAATCAGACGAAATAAATTTCCAATTAACTTTCCCAAATGGCTCTAAAAATTCCCATTAGCATATCCATGTACTCAATTTTGATTTCTGAACCCATAAAGGTCGTCAATTTAGTTTTAAAGTCGTAACTCAACAGATAATTCTTCAATTCGAACAGATATCATTAAATTAAAGTACATTAACCCACAATTAAATAAATATGATTTCTGATACGCATTTTGGGGTTGTTACACATGCTCTGTGTTTCTCTCAAAACTCTTTTCTCACTTTTCCCTTAACATACATCTCTCTATTCTTTAATTTCTCTTTTCTTTCATCCCTTCCCAGGTGTGGCTTATGGATAAGCTGAAGGTAGTGGACTCTTGCCCTAAATACTCAGCTTATGGCTATTTCTTCCGCCACCAACTACTGGATTTCCCGAATGAGGGATGGTGGTGCCACTAGATGTGCAACAGATCTGTTGCTGACATAGCTTGGCGTTGCCCCTGGCTTAATCTGACCGAGATAAGCTACAGCATGGCTCGGCAGCCTGGCATTCAGTTAATCGGCCTGACACACTACGTATTGTACTTCCCCTTCTGGTTTAGACGTCAGTTTGGGCATGATCAGACCCGCCTAGAGGAGGAGGTAGAGTATCCGGTTTCATTCCCCATCCGAGGTTCACATTTGGGTAGGTACCTCACTGCTGGGAAAACAAAAGAGCTTCTGGCCCCTGCCCCTAGTTTTAGTTGTGTCCTTTCTGGCGAATGTTTGGTTTGGCTCGAGGATGAGGCATGAAACCGGGTCTACTTTGGCATCAGAAGCTTCGACAAGCGCGAGCGGGGGACGTAGGAGCACCTTACTCATCTATGCCTCTAGTTTATTGCTTTGACCTTTCTTTTCAAGTTTTTGAATGTAACGGAGATTTGGAGATTTGGAGAACTTTGACTTGTATTAGAGATTTGGAGAACTTTTATGTTGAAATCAATGAAATTAAAGTTATGAGCACCGAAAATTTTCCTCTTGGTCCAAAAATGGTATAAGTTGTAAAAGGTAAAATTTGAACAAAATCAACTTTTATCAAAACTTTCCAAAACCATTTTCGAAAAGGATCACCACTTGACACGCATGGAATCAATCCTTGAGATGTACAACTTCGAATCCAAAGATCACAAATTGCCCCTTGATTCAATAACATTGCTCAGCACTGTAACCAGCTCTTCTCTCAGAGTAAAGATCAACCGAACCCTCAGGTAAAGAACAAACAAAGATGACCTGATTAGACACATGGACAGGACAGTTGAGTTGGAGGTGTTTATGACCGAACTTTGGGATGAAGTTGCCTACGTATCCCGAAGATGGGAATCAGGCCTTATGTAGTTCAGTTCAAATTCACTCGAGTATTAACCCTCTCCTTTTGCGCTCTAACTTTTGCCAAGGCCGACCTTTAGGGTTTTCAATCTTGCGAGCTCAGTTTTTCTTTATTTCTAATTTTTTCAATGGTTTAACTTTTGCCTGGGTCGCCTTTCTGGGTTTTTAGCCTAGCGAGCCTCTCAGGGATAGTATCTTCAACTTGTCCATGTTGATTGGTTGGGAAAATTCCAGGCCATCTAAGTCCATGAGAAGGACAGCTCCACCCGATCAGATGGTTTTGATGATGTAAGCACCAGTCCATTTGGGTCTGAACTTGCCCCTAGGGTCATGAATGGGAGCTTGGTTGTCTTTCAGCACTATATCTCCCTCTTTAAGATTCCGGGACTTAACCTTCTTGTTAAAAGCCCTAGCAATTCTGGGTTGGTAGCCCTAAATGTGATACAATGCTTTCAGCCTTCTCTCATCAAACAGCATCAGCTCTTCAAACCTGCACTGTTGCCAGTCTGCCTCTGCTATCTGACACTTAGCCATAACTCGCAACGACGGGACTTCTATTTCAATTGGCAGAACAACTTCCATCCCATAGATGAGAGAATAAGGAGTTGCCCTTGTAGACGTCCGGATTGAAGTTCTGTACCCTAGAGTACGAATGGCAATTTATCTGGCCAGTCCTTGTAGATCTCAACCATCTTCTGTAAAATATTCTTGATGTTCTTGTTGGCAGCTTCAACAGCTCCAGTGGTTTGCGGCCGGTGTGTAAATGACTTGTGAAAAGCCACATTGTATTTCTCCAACGAGTCTATCACTTCTTTCTTGAAGTGGTAGCCATTATCTGATCTAATCACGTTTGGGACTCTGTATCGGCAAATGATGTTGTTTCTGATGAATCTAGCCACATGCGCTGCTTTCAACACTTCATTGGACTGAGCTTCCACCCACTTTGTGAAGTAATCAATTGCCACCAGAATGTATTGATGCCCATTCAACCCTTTTGGTGTGACTGGGCCGTTGACATCGATTCCCCAGACTGAGAAAGGCCATGGCGAAGTCATGTTGTACAACTTTGACGACGAGATATTCATGTGATTAGCATGAAATTGGCATTTATGGCATCGGCTAACAAAACCAATACAATCCTCCTCCATGGCGGACCAGTACTAACCTTGCCTGAAAATCTTTCGGGCTAACATCACTCTGTTCATGTGCGCTCCGCACTCTCCTCCATGGATGGCCTCCATCAAGCACTTTGATTCCTCTTCTTCGATACACAACTTGTGCATTCCCAGATAACCTCTCTTGTACAATTTACCTCCACAGATTATAAATTGAATGGCTATTCGCCATATTCCCCCTTTGTCCTTGGCATTTGCCCCAGGTGGATAAATCTCCTTTTACAAGAAGTTCTAACTATCGTAGTACTAATGGTTTTTGTCTTGAGCTTCATTTATTGCAATGATAGTTTCATAGGCTGCCGTGTATCTTTGCTCAATGATGATCGGACGTATCCGGACTCCGAGCGGGATGTCTATCATAGAAGATAGAGTTGATAAATTATCAGTAAACTTGTTGTTCTCTCTCAGTAGATGCATGAAAGTCGGCTTTTCAAAGCTAGGAATCAGAACATCCAGGGTTTGGTGATAAATCTTCATCTTTTCTTTTTTGACTTTCCAGTCTCTATTTACTTGCGAAACAACTAGGTTCGAGTCCTTGATAACATCCAACCCTTTTGCCCCTAGGTCCAGGGCGACTTCTAAACCAGTGATACACGCTTCATACTCTGCTCATTATTGGACACCTTGAACCGGAGTTTGAAGGCTAAAGGTATATGGGATTTGTCAGGTGCTATCAGCAACACACCTATCCCATAATCGTATTGATTGGACGCTCCGTCAAAGTACATTGTCCAAGTCTCCTCCTCAACTTCCAGAATGGCTTCATCTGGGAACAGGTATTCCACCGCTTGATCCCCTTTCACTTGGTGATCTGCCAAAAATTCTTCTATAACTCTCCCCTTGACGGACTTGCGAGTAACATACTTGATATCAAATTTTGGAGAGAAGAAGCAACCAACGGGCTAGCCTACCCGTAAGCATTGGTTTCTCAAAGAAATATTTGATGGGATCTAATCTCGAAACCAGAATTATGGAGTGAGCTAACAAGTAGTGCCTCAACTTCCTGGTAGCCCGTACCAAGGCTAGGCAAGCTTTCTCCAATGGAGTGTAGCGGGTCTCATAATCCAACATTTTCTTGCTCAAGTAATAGGTGGCTTTCTCCATCCTATCCTCGGATTCCTGAGCAAGCATGCATCCCATTATGGTGTCTGTTACTGACAGATACAAAATCAAAGGCTTCCCCGGCTCTGGCAGCGATAACACAGGCGGATTCTGAAGGTACTGCTTAATCTGCTCAAAAGCGAATTGACATCGATCATCCCATCGGAATTTCTTTCCTTTCTTCAGGAGACCAAATAGTGGTTCACAAGCCAAGGTTAATTTGGAAATGAACCATCTTATGAATTGCACTTTATCCAGAAAGCCTCGCACTTCCTTTTCAGTCCTTAGTGGTGGCATTTCTAGGATGGCCTTGATTTTGGAAGGATCTACCTCGATGCCCCTCTGTGGGCTATTTTGGGAAGATGGTTAAAAGTTGCTTTTTGGTTAAAAGCTGATTAAAAGCTGCTTTTTGTGAAAGAGAGAAGTGGGTTATAATCTGGGAAGTGGATTATAACCCACTTCCCAAAATAGCCCTATGTGATAAAAAAGCCCAGCATTTTCCCTGCTGTTACGCCGAAAGTACACTTTTGCGGATTCAACCTCAGTCTGTATTCTCTGATCCGTTGAAAGAATTTCTTCAAGGTGGTGTAGTGGCCCTCTCTTTCTTTGGTCTTAACAATCATGTTGTCCACGTACACCTCGACCTTTTTATGGATCATATCATGCATAATAGTGGTTGCAGTCTGTTGATAGGTAGCCCCGACATTCTTTAGCCCAAACGGCATAACCCGATAGCAGTAGGTTCCCCACGGCATAGTAAATATAGTTTTCTTTCTATCCTCGGGCGCCATCAAAATCTGGTTATACCCGGAAAATCCATCCATAAAGGAGAACAATGCATGGCCCAAAGTGAAGTCCACTAATTCATCATTGTGCGGCAAAGGGAAGTCGTCCTTCGGACTGGCTCTGTTCAGATCCCGGAAGTCCACACACACCCGGATTCTACCATCTTTTTTCAGTACTGGGACAATATTGGCCAACCAAATCGAATATTTAGATACTAACAAGAAACTTGCCTCGATCTGCTTGGTGACCTCTTCTTTGATTTTCAACGCCCAATCCGTATGGATTCTGTACAACTTCTACTTAACGGGTCGGGCCTCAGGGTCAAGAGGGATCCGATGTTGTACAATCTTAGGATTGATTCCAGGCATGTCTTCATAGGACCACGCAAAAACAACTTTGAAATCTTTTAATAAAGCGACTAAGCACTCGCACTCCTCCGAAGACAACGTGGACCCGATCTGGACAAGACGCGGATCCTTCTCGGTACCCACATTGATAGCAACGATTTCATTAGCACAAGTTTTTGCAAACCTCTCCTCCTCTCGATTAATCAAGTTTTTGAAAACCAGAGGAATTCCTTCCTTTTCGTTTTCATTAAAATTTTAAAAATCTTAGTCAATGCAATAAACAAGTGACATAGAGAAATACTTAGAATCAATAGCATTCTCATTGATAAAGTCCAGCTCATCCAACTCCTCGGTTACAACCAACTCCAAAGCAAAAGAAAAAGAGGACCGGGACAAGACCTTGGCATCTGAGTTATCACCCCCAGGAATATCGGACTCAGACTCAGAAGAACCGGAATCTAATTCCGACTCCACAGACTCTGTGGAATCAGATTCTTGTTCATTACCCGACTTAGAACTAGACACGTAGCCCTCCTCTAGCTGCCAGACAAGAGATGGTGCTTCAGATGCATCCAAAATGCTGTTGGATGGATTCACAACCGGTTGGTCCCTGATTATGGAGATGGTAAGGTTATCCCCCAAGCTCTCTGAGTTGGCCAAAGGATTTGTAAGGACACATGTCAGTGCTACCCCTACTTCAAGCTCGCTGTTGTTCGAGTCACTTTCCATGCTCTTTTCAGCTTCTACAGTTGGATCAGTCTTTTCCTCAGCATCACTGTCTTGCAATTGTAGGTCGAAGAAGATTTCGAAGCCAGGAATACGTTGGTTCACAGAATTCATCCAAGGCTCAAGAAAGTCGCAAAAAGGGAAGTCTTCTCCCTCCTGAACAAAATAACCATTCAGCATTCCTCGAGTCGGCCTGTGAACAAGCCCAAAGTGTTTCCTAGCTTGCTTGGCTCTGGTTCTGCCTGCCATCTCTTCCCTTTTCCTGACCCGGTCCTCTTTGGTGGGTACATATCCCAGACCAAAGGCATGTGGATTATGCGAGACATCGGCCAATACTGTGACACCTTTCCGGCCACTTCTTCCCAGTCCCATTCCTGGCACATGTTGTAACTTGTTCATGACATAGATTGATTGGGCGCTAACATACATGCCCTCATCTGTTGCCAAGACGGTTTGTATTGCCCAGGCCTCGGCTAGAGTAAACCCTGAGAGAAAAACATCCTTCTCACCATGAACGATTTCTAGCACTAGTGTAGTTACCTCTGGTAGAGGATGGATGGATGAATTCCCAAAGACAATCGTCACTCCCTTCCTGTGAGGGTACTTTAACATTTGGTAGAGGGTAAAGGAGACTGCTTTCACTAGATGCAGCCAAGGTCTCCCTAGCAGTAAGTTGAAGGTGGTCGGGACATCCAGGACATGGAACTTGACATCCTGCTGAATTGGGCCCACCTGAACTCAGATTTGTACCGTGCCCATAACCTCCCTACTGGTATTATTATATGCCCGAACCACTTGGGCTGTAGGCACGAAATTTGCTAGTTGAAGGCCGATGGCATATGCTGTATGGGAAGGACAGACGTTGATAACTGACTTGGTGTTGACCAGCACCACCGGTACCCATTTTTCCTTGCACTCAACTAATATGTACAGGGGTTTGTTGTGAGCTGAGCCTTCCGGCGGCAGTTCTTTATTAGAAAAGGTTAGGGTTGGCCTGGCACCACCTGGGAAGACCAATCCCACAAGCTGTTTAGGGGTAGTGTCAATGGACAGCTTGGCTTTGTCCATTGCTAATCATACAACCTGTCGATGCACCCGGGAGGCCATAAGAAGACCCCAGATTGAGATGTCGGCTTGGATTTTCTTTAGTTGCTTTGACATTTCCTCTTCCTCCAACTATTTCTCTTTTTGTTTTTCAACCTCTCTATCTTTCCCAGAGGCCTCAGCTTGGTCTAAGTGTAGTGGCTTGAAGTACCGCCCATTTCTTGTCATGTGGTCTATCTCTTCAACGTACTACATATTGTCTGGCAGACACCCACCCCAGTCCTCATCAGTGTGAGCCAGAAGTAGACCATCCTCCCACCATACCCCTCCTATAGCCGACAAATAGTTTTCCGGCTCCGTTTGTATTACTTTCACCTCACAAGTTTCCCCTACAGGGTGTTGGGCCATTCCAGCTTCCTGGTTTTCTTCAATTCTCTCTTGTGCAAACAGCTTCAGCGCAGCTTCCTGTTCTGTGTCCACAGTACTACGGTGCCTAATTCCTGAGCTGAAATTTTCACGTCGATGTTCTACTACAGTTTTCCCTTTTCATCGACTATTTTGACCACTGCAGCAATTCTTACTTCCTTTTCTTCTGGTTTTGTTTCAATTTCTTCCTCCCTATCTGGTTCATCACTAAACCACCTAGAGTTGCCTGTTGACCCCTTCAAATCGAACCAGTCAATCTGCATATTCCCTTAATCTTGTTCGTCAAAGAACTGCAGGTTGTCTAAGTCCTCCTCTAGCTCCATCAGATCATCCAAACCTTGTCTCGGGCCATCCTCTCTAACCACATTAACCTCCACTGCTGTTGGCAATATCAGTTCTGGCTTAACTAAATCAATCGGCATAATGTAGCAGCTTGGATCGCACTCCCCCTCGGACAAGTCCTTAGAGCACTTAGGCAGCGGACTCGTACTCTCCTCTAAGGCCAGCCTCTCTTCTTCTGCCACTGTGACCACCACAGGTTTAGGTTGGAGTGTGGACGTGTCCATCATGCACAAATCTGTGCTTTCAGAAATGAACACCGTCGGTTTGGGTAGGTGGGAAGAGGTAATATATACGCTGGAGTCGGAAGGGATGGCTAGTGTATGGATGAGGTTTAGATTGTGAGGTGGGAGAACCTGATTATGGGCTGGGAGAGGGTTGGTAGTTACATTTGGTTTTTGGAGAGTTGTAATCACCTTATTGTCAGTGAGGTCTTGAATCTCATGACGCAGCCTGAAGCATTGGTCGGTATCGTGACCGTGCTACTGGTGAAATGCACAGTACTTAGCTGGGTTGTGTTTTGGCAGGAGATGATCAGGTAATGGACGAGGTTCTGATGGCTTGAGGTGTCCCTTTTTGATCAACAGCCTCATGGCTTGGGGTAAAGGCATGTAGAGTGGGGTAAAGGTCCTTTGGGATCAGGCAGGGTTGTTTGAAGTTTGTTGAGTTGTGCTGGCAAAGGGATTGGCGGTCTTGGTTGTGGTGGTAACAACACTCACATCAGATGGCCGCACAGCTATGCTACCACTGGTGGTTACATTGGTACTGCGCACAGAAGGTCTCTTGGCCTGCTCTTTTTCATCAGTGATCAAGCCCTGTTTCATGGCATCTTCGATCTGAACCCCCATCTCATGGAGCTCGGTGAATGTGAACAAAGGCAGGACGATCATCTTCTGCAACAACTTCCCGTGCAGATTAGGGACTACCATCCTTATCTGATCTTTCTCTGAAGGTTGTGTAGTCATCATTGAAGCCTTAGCCCTCAATCTCGTCACGAATTCTGAGAAACCCCCATTTGGCTCCTGGCGCGTTGCTTAGAGATCATGAGTTGTGACCTCGATTTGTGTGTTATAGAAGTACTGTGCAACAAAGGCCTCAGTCATTTCCTCCCAACTCTGCTTCACAGAATCCTCTAGCTTCGCATACCAGATAGCCGTTATTCCTGACATAGTCCAGCCAAAAAGTGAGAGCTTCTATAATCTGGTCAGGCCCATCGGCCGCAAGATGTCTAAAACAGATGAAGATGAACCATGGGGTCTCTAGAGCCATCGAACCTATCGATGTGTGGCAATTTGAACCAGTCAGGCAATGTCACCGCAGAGTCGGTATACTTGTCTTCTACGTCGAGAATAGAGTTCACACCCTACGCTCTCTTGAAGAGCTTCTCCAGCTTGTTGACCTTAAGCACGGTCGAGTCAACCTCAAAGTCAAATGGAGCCTCGGTTTGATAAACAGGCGCTTTGGATGCTTGTGGTGGGATTGGCTCTGCTAGGTTGCCCTATTTCTCACCCTGGGCATTAGCAGTGTGGATTGTAGCTCCGGGTGCTGGAATACCCGTAGGAGGTGTATGAGATGCAAAAGCCACTGCCAACTGTGGCTGTTGTTGTTGTAGCCTGTTTATTTCCTCTGCCTGACGAGTAGCGTCTTGTTGCATGGTTTCAACTGTTTGCTGAAGGTGGTGGATCAAGTCCTTCATGCTAACCCGGGGATACTGTGCCATCGGAATTGGTGAGTGATCTCATACTGGACTGGATGTAGAAGACTGAGCCTGACTAAATACAAGTGAAGTGAGAGATGATTGCTGGACTGGTGAATTGTGCCTAACTCTCTTCCGTCTAGTAACCGGTGGGAGCGAAGCAAACACAGGCTGTCCTCTAACAAGATCTTCGGTTTTGTAAAGCCTCCTAACACGGGTCCAGAGTGCTTAGGGGATATCCGAACTGTCCGAAGCTATAATGTTATACTACCTAGCAAAAAGAAATAAAGCAAAGAGAAAGTAGTAATCAGAAACTGCATAACACCTCAGCTCAGATGTCAACAAGCTTTTCGGGCAAGCCTCCAGCAAACTGTCCAGGAATAGTAGATGGCAAACACAGTGACTTAACTAATTAGTTTGAACCACTAAGCTATTCTGACAAACTGTCTAGGAATAGCAAATGGCAAACCATCTAGGAAGGAGGGTCCGAATAAACTAAGCTAATTAACTAACTAATTAAAGCTAAAGCTAATTAAGCTAATTATTACAAACCAAAATGAATAAACTAGCTAAGTTACTAAACTAATTATTACAACAAATTAATTAACTAACTAGTTAACTAACTAATTAAACAATTACAATGCAAGTGGAATTAAAATAAGTAATTAAACCAAACAATTAACTACTCCGCTTCGGGAAACGAGAGATGTTCATGTGCATGCTCAGTTTTCACTTGAAAAGACCACCATTTTGCTTCTGGAGAGCCTCTGTTGTGCAATAGAACACACACATTGTTGCCGACTCCTAGAATAACTCTGCTCTGCCAAAGGAACACAATACTGAATTTTGCATCAGTGGCCGGCCAGCCAGTGATGAGTGTCGCCAGCCATCAAAGGTGGTCTGCTGGCAAACTGCCGGCCACTGCTGCCCAGTTCTCCTTGCTGCAACAGTGGACAAATAGAGCATATACAGGGTATTTTAAGGGTTTGTTTTCACAACTCACCCCTCATTTTCATGAGCAAATCAAAGGAGTAGCAAGTTCGGTTCACAAACCATCAATGGATGCAATTTCATTGCATGATGGCTTATGAAACCAAGAGTGCAAGTTCAATAGATGCAAAAACAAGACACAAATCTCCTTCCATTTATGAATGATGAAGGGAAGTGTTGACCTTGGAACCTTGAATCATTTCATCACTAGTGGGTATGAAATGGTTCAAGTTTCCATGTGTTCAATTAACGTCCGATTGAACACAACCAAATTATTATCTTGCTCACTTTTAATTCCAAGTTTTAGTTACTTCATTTTAGTTACCTTTCCATCATTTAATCAATTGTGTCCCAAAGGGTGAGATTAAGTCCTCTAATGGAAAGAGGGCTCAAGCCAAAAGTTGTTTTAGGCATAAAAGAGAAATCATACCATTGGTAATGAACCCCCTAAGGGATTAAACCATTAAGCATGACACCTCAATCTCATATTTTCAACAAACAAGTAGTTTGAACCACTTTCAAAGCAAAACAAAAAGGACAAGAAAGGAGGGAGGTTGCAGAGATTATTAGTGCTAAAAATGAGTAAGAAAAGCATAAATAAATGCTATCAACTCAAAAGAGAAGGTGTCTAAGGCCTAGAACACCAAAGTCACGAGAACTATTACACTACAAGTATGCAAAACAAAGCTCAAATGCAACTAACAGCCCAAAATAGTGCTAAAATAGTCTAAAATATACCCTAAAACATGTGGGAATTGAGCTAAAAATAGTTAGATTAATATGCTAAAACATTGCACAAATTAGGCTAGTAAGTAAGACACGATGAGGGCAGGCTAACCCCTCCAAATTTAAACTTCAAAACATGATTTTGGCCACTAAAATAGTTCTGAAAATCAGTGTTTAAAAGCTTGGAAAAAGATAGTATAAGGGTGGGAAACACAAGGGCAAAGGCCTCCAAAACAAGGTACAAGAAGGGTTGTCAACCCCCCAACCTTTAATGGCCTTCGGACCCAAGTTTCAGCCCAAAAATATAGAAGTTTTACAGCCCAAAATCAGTTATAAAATAACAAGTACAATAGTAGAAAAAGCAAGTAAAGGGACAAAGCCTTATACCTTTTGAAGAGAAGAAGCAATTCAAGCAACAAAACCAAGCAAACAACACCCTCTAGAGCTCAACCCAAGCTCAAAGACACCTCAGCTCAAATATGAGAAGATTTGATTAAGGGTGTGTAGGAAAAGGTTAAAGAATTGTAGGCAAAAGTATAGAGATTTGCTAGAGAGAGAGGGAATTGTAGAGAGAGAAAAATTTTTGATGTCAAAATTTTCTAACCTTGAAACATGAGAGAGGGGGCTCCTATATATAGAAAACATGATTTCTTTACAAGGATATTCAACCCTACACATGGGTGCAGATGCATGCATCTGTGCAAACAGCTGGCACAACTGGCATAAAATATCGGCAAAAGAAACTGGTGGCCAGCCGACCATCACTGGTAGCCGGCAAGCCACATCAGTGGCCGACAACCCAAAAGTGATGGCCAGCAGCCTCAAAAGGTGGCCGACAGGCCACCAAAAGCTGCAGGCTTGAAGGACTAAGGCTTGGTTCAAAAATGAGGCAACAAGGGTGTAGGGTTTGAATGGTTCAATGCTGTGGTGTTTCACTAAAAACTTCGAGCACTTGGCGAGCATATGAACTCATCATCGGGTGTGCATACGATGGTGTCCAAGTCATAAGGGCTATGAAAAATGTGGTGTCTACACTTGGCAACCTGGCATAAACTTGGTTGGCCTCACGCATTCCGTGTTCTACTTTCCCTTCCAGTTCAGACTCCAGTTCGGGCATGATCAGATCCACCCAGAGGAAGGGATAAAATACCCAGCTTCATTCCCGATTCGTGCTTCACACTTGGCTAAGTACCTCACTACCTTGAGGACGAGGGAACTTCTGGTCCCTGCCCCTAGTTTTAGTTATGCCCTTTCTGGTGAGTGCTTGGCTTGTCTCAAGGATGAGGCACAAACCGGGCCTACTTTGGCTTCAGAAGCTTCCGTAAGCACGAGTAGAGGACACAGGAGCACCTGACTCACCTATGCCCCTAGTTTATTGCTTTGACCTTTCTTTTCAAGTTTTATGACGTAATAAAAGCAACTTTGATTTGTATCGGAGAGTTGGAGAACTTTATGTTGAAATCAATGGAATTAAAGTTGTAAGCATTAAAAAATTTTCCTTTTGGTCCAAGAATGGTCTAAGTTGTAAAAGATAAAATTTTGAACCAAATCAACTTTTATTAAAACTTTCCAAAACCATTTTTGAAAAGGATCACCACCTGACACGTACGAAATCAATCCTCAAGATGTATAACCCCGAATCAAAAGATCATAAATGCCCCTGATTGAATACCACTGCTCTACATTATAACCAACTCTTCTTCCCAGAATAAAGATCACAACCGAACTCTCAAATAATGGACAAAGATGACCTGATCAAACACATGGACAGGACAATTGAGTTGGAGGTGATTACAGCCGAACTTCAGGATGAAGTTGCCTACGTATCTCGAAAATGGGAATCAGGCCTTACGTAGTTTGGTTTAGGTTCACTCGAGTATTAAATCTCTCCTTTTGTGCTCTAACTTTTGCTAAAGTCGCCCTTTAGGGTTTTCAACCTTGCGAGCTCAGTTTTTCTTTATTTCTAATTTTCCATGCTCTAACTTTTGCTTAGGTCGCCTTTTCAGGTTTTCGGCGTATCGAGCCTCTCAGGGATAGTATTTCTTCAGCCTGTCTACGTTGATCAGTTGTGAAAATTCCAGGCCATCTAAGTCCATGAGAATGACAACTCCACCCGACCAGATAGCTTTGATGATGTAAGGACCAGTCCAATTGGGTTTGAACTTACCCCTAGGATCATGAATGGGAGCTCGGTTGTCTTTCAACACCATGCCTCCTTCCTTGAGATTCCGGAACTTAACTTTCTTGTTAAAAGCCCTGGCAATTCCGCGTTGGTAGCCCTGAACATAATACAATGCTTTCAGCCTTCTCTCATCAAACAGCATTAACTCCTCAAATCTGCTCTGTTGCCAATCCACCTCTGCTATCTGACGCTCAGCCATAACTCGCAGCGATGGGACTTCTATTTCAATTGGCAAAACGACTTTTATCCCATAGACGAGAGAATAAGGAGTTACCTCTGTAGATGTCCAGATCGAAGTTCTGTAGCCCCAGAGTCCGAATGGCAATTTATCTGGCCAGTCCCTGTAGGTCTCAACCATCTTCTACAAGATGTTCTTGATGTTCTTGTTGGCGACTTCAACAACTTCATTTGCTTGCAGTTTGTATGTAGATGACTTATGGAAAGCCACATTGTCTTTCTTCAACAAGTCTATCACCTCTTTTTTGAAGTAGGAGCCATTATTTGATATGATCTCGTTTGGCACTTCATATCGGCAAATGATATTGTTTCTGATAAACTTAGCCACTTGCGATGCTTTCAACACTACATAGGATTGGGCTTCCACCCACTTTGTAAAGTAATCAATCACCACCAAGATATATTCATGCCCATTCGACCCTTCTAGCATGACTGCACCGATGATGTCGATTCCCCAGATTGAGAAAGGCCATGGCGAAGTCATGTTGTACAGTCATGTTGTACAGTTTTGGCGGTGGGATATTCATGCGATTGGCATGAATTTGGCATTTGTGGCATCGCCAAACAAAACCAATACAATCCTCCTCTATGGTGGACCAGTAGTAACCTTGTCTAAGAATCTTCCGAGCCAGCATCACTCCGTTCATGTGCGCCCCACACTCTCCTCCATGGATGGCATCCATCAGGCGCTTTGATTCCTCTTCTTTGACACACAACTTGTGCATTCCCAGATGACCTCTTTTATACAGTTTACCTCCGCAGATGATAAATTGGACGACCATTCGTTGTATTCCCCTTTTGTCCTTGGCATTTGCCCCTGGTGGATAAATCTCATTTTCCAAGAAGTTCCAAATATCGTAGTACCAAGGGTTTTTGTTTTGCACTTCATCTATTGCGGCAATAGTTTCATAAGCCGACGTGTATTTCTGCTCGATGATAATCGAACGCATCCGGACTCCAAGTGGGATGTCTACCATAGAAGATAGAGTTGCAAAAGCATCAGCGAACCTGTTGTTCTCTTTCAGTAGATGTGTGAAAGTCAGCTTTTCAAACCTAGGAATCAGAATGTCTAGGGTCTGATGGTAAACCTTCATCTTTTCTTCTTTGGCTTTCTAGTCTCCATTCCCTTGAGAAACAACCAAGTTCGAGTCCCCAATGACGTCCAACCTTTTTGTCCCTAGTTCCAGGGAGGCTTCTAAGCCAGTGATACACGATTCATATTCTGTTTCATTATTGGACACCTTGAACAGGAGTTTGAAGGCTAAAGGTATATGGGAGTCGTCGGGTCCTATCAGTAACACACCGATCCCATAACTATACTGATTGGCTGCTCCGTCAAAGTACATCATCCAAGTCACCTCCTCAACTTGCACAATGGCTTCACCTGGGAATAAGTATTCCATTGGCTCATCTCCTTCTAGCTCTTCTCTTGACTGGCTTACGGGTGACATATCTAAGATCAAATTCGGAGAGGAGAAGCAACCAATGAGCTAGCCTACTTGTAAGCACTGGTTTCTCAAAGAGATATTTGATGGGATCTAATCTCGAAACTAGGATTACAGAATGAGCTAACAAGTAGTGCCTTAACTTCCTGGTAGCCCATACCAAGTCTAGGCAAGCTTTCTCCAACGGAGTATAATGGGTCTCATAATCCAGCATTTTCTTTCTCAAGTAGTAAATGGCTTTCTCCACCCTATCTTCAGATTCTTGAGCGAGCATATATCCCATGGTCGTGTTTGTCACTGACAAATACAGAATCAAAGGCTTCCCTGGCTTTAATGGCGACAACACAGGCGAATTTTGGAGGTACTGCTCAACCTGCTCAAAGGCGAATTGACATCGATCATCCCATTGGAATTTCTTCCCTTTCTTCAGAAGACCAAATAGTGGTTCACAAGTCAAAGGTTACTTTGGAAATGAGCCATCTTATGAATTACACTTTACCCAGAAAGCCTCGCACCTTATTTTCAATCCTTGGTGGTGGCGTTTCTAGGATGGCCTTGATTTTGGAAGGATTTATTTTGATGTCCCACTGTGTGATGAAAAAGCCCAGCATTTTCCCTGTCGTTACGCCGAAGGTGCATTTCTGCGGTTTTAACCTCAATCTGTATTCTCTAATCTATTGAAAGAATTTCTTCAAGGTGGTGTAGTGGCCCTCTCCTTCTTTGGACTTGACAATCATGTCATCCACGTACACCTCGACCTCTTTGTGGATCATGTCATGCAGAATGGTGGTTGTAGCCCTCTGATAACTATCTCCAGCATTTTTTAGCCTAAACGACATAACCCAGTAGTAGTAGGTCCCCCACGGCGTAGTGAATGCGGTCTTCTCTCTATCCTTAGGCCCCATCAGAATCTGGTTGTACCTGGAAAACCCATCCATAAAGGATAGCAATGCATGGCCAGCCATGAAGTCTATTAACTCATCAATGTGCAGTAGAGGAAAGTCATCCTTCGGACTAGCTCTGTTCAAGTCTAGTAAGTCCACACACACCCAAATTCTACTACCCTTTTTCGGCACTGGGACGATGTTGGCCAACCAAGTCGGATACTCAGATATTAACAAGAAACTTGCCTCGATCTGCTTGGTGACCTCTTCCCTGATTTTCAATGCCCAATCCGGACGGATTCTATGCAACTTTTGCTTGATTGGTTAGGCCTCAGGGTCAAGAGGGATCCGAAGCTATACAATCTCAAGATCGATTCCAGGCATGTCTTTATAGGACCACGCAAAAATATCTTTGAAATCTTTTAACAAAGCGACTAAGCGCTCGCGCTTCTCCGAAGACAACGTGGACCCGATCTGGATCAGACGCAGATCATTCTCAGTACCCACATGAATGGTAATGATTTCATTAGCACAGGGTTTAGCAAACCTCTCCTCCTCTTGATTAATCAAGTTTTTCAAAACCAGAGGAATTCCTTCCTCTTTGTTTTTATTAAAATTCTAAAAATCTTGGTCAATACAATAAACCAACGGCACAGAGAAGTACACAGAATTTGCAGAGTTCTCATTCAAAAGGTCCAGATCTTCGGTTACAGACTCAAAAGAAAAGCTGAATGAAGACCTAGACAGGACTTTGGTATCTGGGTTACCACCTCCAGAAATACTAGACTCAAACTCAGAAGAACTGGAATCTAATTCTGACTCCACAGACTCAGTAGAATCAGATTCTAGATCATCACCTAACTCAGAACTAGACAGATAGCCTTCATCCAGTTGCCAGATAAGAGATGGTGCCTCTGATGCATCCAAAATGCTACTGGTTGGGTTCACACCCAGTTCTTCCTCAATCACGAAGACAGTAAGGTTATCCCCCAAGTCTTCTAGGTCGGCTACAGGACCTGCCAAGAGATAAACCAGTGTTGCCCCTACTCCAAGTTCGCTGTTGTCTGTGTCACTTTTTATGCTCTGTTCAGCTTCAGTACTTGGTTTAGCCTTTTCCTCGATATCACTATTTTACAGCTGCAGATCAAAGAAGATTTCAAACCCGAGGACACACTGCTTCATGGAATTTACCCAAGGCTCGGGAAAGCCACAAAAGGGGAAATCTTCTCCCTCCCGAACAAAGCGGCCATTCAGTGTTCCCCGAATTAGCTTGTGGATGAGCTTATAGTGTTTCCTGGCTTGCTTGGCCTTGGCTCTGCCTCTGATTTCTTCTCCTTTCCTAATTCAATCCTCTTTGGTGGGTACATAGCCCAGACCAAAGGATATGGGTTGTGCAGCACATTTGTCAGTGCGGCAACACCTTTCTGGCCACTTCTTCTAAGCCCCATTCACATGTTGTAGTTTGTTTATGAAATAGATAATCTGGGTGCTGACATACATGCCCTCATCTGTGGCCAAAATGGTCTGCACTACCCGAGCTTTAACCAGAGTAAAGCCTAAGAGGAATACATCCTCCTCACCATGGGTGATCTCCAACACTGGCGTAGTTACCTCTGGCGATGGGTGAATGGGTGATTTTCCAAAAACAATCGCCACTCCTCCCTGTAGACACCCCATTTTTGACCGTCCTCAAGACTTGGACGTCACCGCTTGAACACTCGGTGATCATCCATGTTTGTGTTCGTCTTGAGTTCCCGGAGGTCTCGGCTACGCGACTTACCTCAGGATCTCTCGACTCGACTGTGTTGTGCTTGGTTTTGCACCAAACACTTGTGCTTTGCCTTGGAGGGGCAGGGAATGGTTTGTGGGCCATCCCCACACTCCACCGGCTATGTCTTGTTGCCACCGGCCAAATGTTTGGCCGGCCGGCACTATAGATGGCCGGCCGGCTATCTTTTTTTGGTCACTTGCACTTTTGGCCGGCCGACTACTGTGCATCTGCTTTTGCAGATATTTTCATGCAGCTGGCATGCACTTGGCTCCCCTCCATACACGTTAGCTAGCTTGTCTTGTAAGCTTACAAGATTAAAGCTCTATAAGAGGAGGCCTCCTCTCCATCTTTTAGGGTTAGAAAAGAAAAAGCTGAGGAGAGCTCTGATATTACGGTTTTGAGTGTATGTCTCTTCTATCTCTATCTCTCTTTCTCTTGAGCTTAGTGTGTGTGTTTGGCCTCACTTTTGTGCACAAACACCCACCATCACACCTTCTCTTGGAGCTGAGGCCCTTGAGGGTTGTTTTTGAAGTTTTGGAGCTGGTTTGGGCTAAAAAAACCAGCTGGTCTTCCATTCTTGAGGAGGGTCTACAAGGGTAAGGACTTTACCTTTAAATACCCAATTTTTGCAAAGCTTTTTTGACTATCTTGCATCTGTTTTTAGGCTTTGCATATAACATATAAAAGTCTTGTTTTTGAGCCCTCTAGATAGTTGTTTGAGAGTATTCTAAGCTTTGGGGTTGTTTGACCCCTCTTAAGGCTTGTTTGGCCCTTGTTTTGTGCCATTTTGGTTGAGCTCCGAGGCCATTGTGTTTGGGCCTCCTCACCACTGAAATCTTGAGGGATTTCAGAGGTGCGGATGGTGCCTTGAGGTCCTAAGAAGGAGAGGGCCACCCCCTCTCCTTGTTGTCCTTGAAAAGGACCATTTTCTTTGCCTCTTGAGGGAGCATATTGTTTAGGTTCATGTTGGCCATGCCTTAACTGATTTTTGTGCTTATTATGTCATAATATAGCTCTGTTTTCAATTGGTTTGGGTACACCATGCTTGCTTAGCATACATGCCTTGTAATGCCATGTTATGCCATGTTTAGGCCTTAACATGTTTTAAGTGTTGACCCTTGTTCTAACATGTTTTTGGCCAAGCTTTGTGAAGCTTTCATATTTGTTTTGGTATGCTTGAAGTTTGTTTTGGGTTATTTTGGTCGACCATGGCATGGTTTGTATGGCTACCTTACACTTTGGCTTGTTAGTCTTGAGTCTTGGACTAATTGCATGCTATGCTTGTCTTGTTTGCTTGATTTGGCATCATCTTTAACATGATTTTCAAAGCTTACATTGCATGCTAATTGTACATGTTGAGTCTCTTTTAAGTGTGCTTAAAAGTTACTTGTTTCATGCTTAAGTGTTGGCCCATTTGCATGCATGTTTGTGTGCACATTAGCCTTCATTTCCTTAGCATTGGCCACTGATTTTGGCATGCTTGCGAGCTATCCATGTTAGTTTAAGTCCACCCCTTTGCATGTTATTGCATGCTCACCTTGTATGTTGTTGCATATTTGTGTGTTGTTGCATGATTGAAGTTGCATGATTGAATGAAGTCACATGTTTGCTTGCATGCTTGAACACCCACATTGTGCCCTGCATACTTGTTGGTTGCATTGTCTCATGCCTTGCACGTCTTGCATGACCATTGTATGCCTTGTATGCTTCTTTGCATTTTCCATGGTTGCATACTAGCTCACATGCTTAGGATTGCATTGCATTGGCATGCATGCTTTGCCTCTTGAATTGCTTCTGATAGAGGTTAAGCCCCATTGTTTGATTATGTGCATTGCATTCCATATCAAAATGCACACTTGATTCTTTGGGCCATCATGCATGGGAGTGTGTGATTGGTGGTCCGAGAATCGAGGCCCATCCTCCTTTGAGTCATACACATGACAAGGAGTGTGGTTGGTGCATACATTGCTTGAAATGCATTGTCATGCTATACTTTGTCCTCTGTTGCTGTCAAACCAGTTTCTACAGGAAGATTTGGCCGGCCGGCCATCTTCAGTGCCGACCGGCCATCCATAAGTGGCCGATGGATTCATTTGTGGCCGGTGACCATTCTCTATGGCCGGTGACCAATCCCCTCAGCCGGTGGTGTTCCACAGCATTCAGAGAAGCAATCCTAGGACTTGTGAAGCCTTCAGAGGAGCAGAACAATCAAAGCAGAGGCAACTTGTGCATGGCAGTGACTTCCGAGTGGAATCGAGCGCGCATGCATTGGACCCTCTTCCCGAGGCTACTGTTTACTGCTTTCAATACTTAATTGATTTGTTAATTAATTAGGTGGTTTGTAATATTAATTAGCTTGTAGGTTAATTAATTGTATTATTCTTTCGGTCCCTCCGAGCGAGGGCAAATTTGTAATAAGTATGGGTGCGTGTGTGCATGTCTTCCAATCCCCACTTCTTTCTCCCTTTTACTTACCTGCTTTGATGGTTAGTATTAGGACATGTTTAATTTAGCATACCTTATGCTATGCATGCGTGCATCATTCATCAGTATTGCATGCACGGGGCTCGGCGCATCATGCTAAATGCATAAGTATTTCAAATCTAACTTGAATACATGCTACTTGCACATTTTCACATGTCATTCTTAGATTAGCAGAGCCTATTCTAGTGATATTCTGCATGCGTTACATTAGGCATTTAAACATGGACTTGGATCATGCATGATTGCTAACACGTTCTTGTTTTGGCTCGGAGTACATTGTGAGTATTTTATGCTTTAGCATCTCGCATGAGTGTGAATGATTAAACATGATAGCATGCTTACCATGTGGCTAGATGCTTATGTGATATAAACTGCCTGAATGCCTGTGGGTGAAGGTTGGATTGTTTGAGTTGGAATAATTTATTGAAATCCGTATTTTAGCCTACTTGCGAGTAGCAAATCTCAAACCATTTTCAAACAAATAGATATGAAATGCTTTGTTCCAAATTAGGCGATCTAGTCTATACTTGTTTTGCTGTGCGCATCACGTAGTAATTCTAGGCTAATTTAACCGGAATAAGGACACATGTGTTTTCAAAAACAAGATATCACGGTTAGTAGAGGCCGATCTTCGGATCGGGCGAGAGGGGGTGCTCATAGCTGACCTTCCCCAATCGTACCCAAGTTCCCAAGCCGAGGCAACTTTGGTGATGACGAACACGTGGCCTTTGGCACCGAGTCAGGGTTTCCTAAATTCCCCCATTAAAAATATTTAGGTGGCAACTCTGTATCTGGCAAAGCAGTCCATGTTTGGCACTTCTTTTCTAAAAATCTGTTTTCTCAAAACGATTTGCCGGATTTGGACTCTTTGGTTCAGATTTAGAACCGTGACAAATTGAGTCCGAACTGTAACCCATGAGGTCCGTCGCAGACTTGTTACAGTTTCTAGCGACTCTGCTGGAGATTTTAGAGAACTTGACTCGAACTCGTGATATCCTGTTTTGATTTCACTCATATGTTTCTTTGCATTGCATGTGCATTGGTGTGCCTAGGACACCGTGTTGGCCATCTACTATTCCTGAACGGTTTGCCGGAGGCTTGACTTTGTCAAAGCATGCCATAAGGCTAACCGGTTGCGGGCTCTGCCAGTATGGGAACACAAACCCTGGTTTTTACCGGGGCACCCTTTTCGACCATTCGACCTAGTGCATATTCGAAATCCATAGTGACCATTCCAAACTAGGACAGGTTGCTTACCCGATATAGGTTGTTTGAAACCACTGCGTGTGTAGTGAAACCCCAGCTCTTGACAAAATAGGACAGGGAAACCCTACCCCAACATAGGGGTGTTTTGGCTCTCTTTACTTGCTATGTGCTTTTGGAATGTATCTCTACAGGAACGCGCATATCAGTTTGCAAGTTTGAGTATCAGGCCTGAGGGCACTAGTATCAGTATTTGTGAGAATCAGTTATATCTGTGGCTATCCGATTCAGTATTTTGGGGCAGTGATTTTGGGGAACAGTGGTCAGTAGTAAAGTACAGTTGTTCGATTACACCTGTGTTTGATCTGTTTGGGCTGAAATGCTGCTTATTTTTCCTTTCAGTTCAGAGAGTTGATACAGAATAGCCAGTGTCCCCCCTTGCTGAGGCAAGACAGATATCTGATCCGTCAGTCACCGTTCAGTACAGTGGACTTATGATGACGCAGAATTCGGAGGAAATCGTGGTTATGACAGCCGCATTAGATCAAGAAATCACTCTGCAAAGTGAGACCAATGTTGATGTGCCGCATCCACCCAGGTCGCCTGCTGCGCACCCGGTCTGGGCCCCCCAGTTGTATCAGGCTCGTGAGCCCACCACATTCGAATTAATGGGAATGATAGGTGACCTTCAGAGGTCCGTCGCGGACCTCGCTTACGGAATGTCAGCTTCGCCACCAACTGCACCATACGCCGGGAATTTTGTACCCCAGGAGCCCCCACTGTTGGGACGGATTGTGATCGAACTTAGCCAACCCGAAGTAGCCTCCAGCTATGGCAATAACGTATCAACATTAACCCAGACCCTCGATCAGGCTGAGGCCAGAGGCAAGGACAAAATGAAGGCAGATGCCGACCCCATTGAACAATTGCTGTGGGCAGTCGAGGCTTTGAAAGCCGGGGGGATGAACAAGCAACAGATATCCGCAGTTATGGTAAAAACTGTGGAAGATGCTTTCCCCACTCCACCTGAGGGTAGTTCAAGTCAGTCAGAAAATCGGGATAGGCCCCGTCATGCCAGAACAGTTCCTTCCACTCCGAACCCTGCACCTGGGAAAGATCAAAAGGTCAAGGCAGTGCCTGCCGACCCTTTCGCTAACGCGTCTAGCAAGAATACTCAGGCTTCAAAGTACCTGCCCCGAGGGCGCAGGGTCTTTCACGCTCTTTACATGCCGTTGTTGAAGGCACTCTAGATCCTGGCCAAAAGAGGGCATCTTAAACCCTTGGAGCCTCGGCCTCTCCCAAAGAATCTCCCTCTCACACATGATGCTGCTTTGTACTGCGCGTACCACCAGCAAACCGGTCATGCTACCGATAATTGTTTTCACCTCCGTCATGAGGTGCAAGATTTGATCGACAACGAAGTTATCCTCCTACCCACCTCAGCCAAGTCCGTTACTACCTAGCTACTGGATTTTGAGGATACTGACACTGTGAGTATGTGATCGGGGTTGGACCACCTGTGGGCGTCGCCCGGTATTTTTGATGTGGCGTCTGGCACGCATTTTTGAGCATCTGCGAATGCTAGTTTTGTAAATTCTGGCTTGGGTGTCGAGTCAGTCTTTTGTTTTGTTTTGAGTCTGTCTCTTCGTCTTGAGTCAGTTCTTTTTGCTTAAGGGTCTGTCTTGTTGTAGCGAGTCGGCCCCCTTTGTATAGAATGTCGGGTGATTCCGGGGGTTGTTGCCTCGAACACCGTTTTGTAATTATCCTTTTGTTTTCTTTTTGGGTCTGTCTCTGCTGTGGAGCCAGTTGCAACCAGGAAATCTGAATGAAACAGCTGCGGCTATCACGTTTCCGTGCTTATTGCTATTTTTGAGCTAGTTGTGCCAGAGGATTTGAATGGAATGACCGTGCATTCCACCTGCTCTTTTGTGCCCTGAAAATTATTGTAATGACCTAAGTTTTTCAAAAACCTTTTTGAACACTGCGGTGAAAACGAAGATGAAGGAATTCCTCGGGTTTTGCAAAACTTTGATCAATTTGAAAGAAAGATAGGCATGCCAAGCCTTTAATGAATGAAATCATGCTTGTTAGCGTGAGTACTGAGAAGGACCCTGGCTTGATCCATATTGGTTTTGCACTATCTTCAGCGCGAGCGATTTGTCGCATTCTTAAAAACTTTCAAAAACAAAATGTTTTGCGCGGTCCTGTGAAGACCTGTGTGGAATCGCTCTTGAGATTGTGTAGCCTAGGATCGCTCTCAGCCTCAAGACTCAATCTGTTTGTTTTCAAGCCTTGACCACAATTCAGACTGTTCAACGGTCAACCGCCATGTAAGGCCTGTGTGGCCAGATTTGAAGCAGCCCTCGGACAAGAGGCACCAAAATTAGATCAAGAAGGTCAGATCTCACCGCAAGAAGCTCGTGAAGCAACCGTGATGGATCCTTCTGCAAATCAATACAACAGCCACTCTCCTGGATACAGAGGGCTTCGATCTCAAAACCATTTGGCATGGACTTGTTACACTTTTACCCTTTGAGAGGCTCACTAGGCCGAAAACCCGAAAGGGCGACCCAGGCAAAAGTTAGTGCAAGGAAAAATATATACAAAAGCAAAAAAAAAAAAAAAACAAAATGCAAAGAAAAGAAAAAGAAAAAGAAAAAAAAAAAAGAGCTCGCAAGGTCGAAAACCCGCATCGGGCACCCTGGCAAAAGTTAGAGCCTAAAAAGTGAAGGTTAAATTACCTGAGTGTACCTTAACCGGAAGTACGTAAGGCTTGATTCCCATGTTTGGGATACATAGGCAACTTCATCCTAAAGTCCAGCCCCCAACGCTTTCAAAAGCGGTTTAGGCCATTGTAATGGTTTTGATCATCCTTGCCCTCTCTGAATCCGATAGTTCGGTGGTGACAACCGGGATACATAGGCAACTTCATCCTGAAGTCCAGCCCCCAACACTTTCGAAGTGACTGTGTCCATATATTGGTTTTGACCATCTTCGTCTTCTCGGCATCCGAGAGTTCGTTTGAAATCATCACCGATGAGGACTGGTTTTTAGCATGCTGCGGCATCATCCAAACAAGGGGCAACTTTCCGTTGCCATGAGTTGCCACGAGTCACCGTTCAAACCAGGGGCAACTTTCCGTTGCCATGCAGCCCTTTCAAGCAAGGGGCAATTTTCCACTGCCTCCGATCCGAGGTTGCGCATCTCAAGAGTAGGTTCCGTGCTCGTTGAGCAGTGGCCATTTGCAAAAATAGTTTTTGAAAATTTTTACTGAGGTTGACTATTTTCTCGAAAACTATTTCATTTTCCAAAACTGGACCATTTCTTGGACCCAAAAAAGGAAAATTTTCAGTGCTTATAGCTTGACTTGCATGATTTTCGAATCAAAAATCAAACAAGCATGCTAATCTAACTTTCATGCTGGTCAAAATCGTTTTAAACCAAAGCAAAAAAAAAATGGTCAAAATGATGAACTAGGGGCACAGTTTGAGTCAGGTGTTCTGTCTCTCCTCCGTCATCAACACACTTACCAGAAGGGCATCCTATTCGCCGGAAGAAGGCACAGCCGAAGCTGTCTGCAAAGGGCCGAAAGCTCTCTCTGAACCTCCAAGCAACGAGGTGTCCAAGCTAAGTGCGAAGCGCACATTGGGATGGATCAAAATACTCCATTCCCTATCCGGAACATCGACTAGACGTCACCAGAAGAAATAGCCGCGAGCTGACAGTGTTGGGCGTGAACCCACAACTTCCTATTCATCCATCGATCACCCTGGGGAGGGACGAAGAATGAGAGAATAAAGAATAGAGAGGTGTAAGTCGAGAGAAAAGTGAGGAAAAGGGTTTTGAGAGAAAAACTGAGCTTGAGGGCCGAGTGATATGAGAATCACAAATAAGAAAGGGTGGGAAACATACCTGGAGGAACTGGCTCCTCGAGATTTGAGGTCTCTCATTTGTAAATACGTCCGTGTGTCGTGTCTTTTGTTTTGTTTAGTCCATCTTTTGTTTTGGGTCTTTTCCGAGCGTATCTCGTTGTGTTTAGGTCGTGTACCTTTTGTTTGAGTCTTTCTCGCAGTATTCAGTCGCAGGCTCAATACCCAAGTTGAAACCCTTGTCCAAATTTCAAAAATCGTTTATGCTCAGAGTGCTGTGCCATTCTCTACATTTAGGCGAAGCAAAAGGAAAAAGGGAAAATTTGGGGCATCTGAGTATGCTTTAACTCCAGCCGGTTTCACCTTTATAGTCCGTCTTGTCAGATTGGGCTGTTTGTTCAAGATTTGCCGTGTACAGAATGAACCGAGTGTTGTGTTACAGGTTGTATGCAGATTAATCCTCAGCAGAGTATGGGCTGTGTGTTCAGGTTGAGCAGTGGTTTGTGTGGGTTGTTTTGCTGTTAACTGGTTCATTAACTGGTTATTACCATGCAAGTGTTCAATTTTCAAACAACAGATCAACCTCATTTACATTGAAGTGTAACATGATGTGATGCAATGCAATATATGAAATGTACAAATGTAACACTTTTTCAGATAAAAAGTTTGTTTCATATCATCATCTTTTTCAAGTACAAAGCTTTGGAAACAAAAATCTGCCTGTGGCAGTACAAGGTACCCTAGCTACCAGCAAAAAGTACAAAAAAAAAAAAGAAAAAAAACAGCAAAAATCTGTATCAATGTCCAAAGGTCTCAGGCCTAGGGGTCCGCCCTCATCCTCTTCCTGGACGAAGGTCCAGGAACAGTGTCATCAGCATCATCATCTGAGTCTGAGCCCAAGTTGTCTCCGGTCTCCTCCTCGGACGACTCTACCTCCGCCTCTGCCACAGGCTTGGACTCCTCGTCATCATCATCAGGAACTGAAGCTCGGGAGCTACTCCCAACATGAGTGCGCCCCGCCTTGGTACGGGGGTATACTCTGCCATCCCGAGTGGCAACGGAAGGCCCGGCCAGAGCACCTCCCGCAGGAGGAATCTGAAAGGGATGCTGAAAAGTACAAAAAGCAAATGCATCAGAATACTATGAACAGTTTATCAATGCAGAATGCAGTGTATGAGTACAGTGTATGAATACTGTGAGCAATTTATCAGTGCAGAATGCAGTGTATCAATACAGTGTATGAATGTCGTGAGCAGTTTATCAGTGCAGAATGCAGTATATCAGATGCCGTGAGGGCCGTGTATCAAGTGTCGAGTTGTGCATCAGAGTATGTGAAACAGATTGTGTAGATTTTGAGACTACGGTTGAAGAACATACCGGAATGCCATAGATGGCTAGAAGATCAAGACTCCGCTGGAACATCCCCATCACCGAAGCAGTCAGCTCCAGGGACTGGCGGGTGTACTTGGAGGAAGCCTGCAAAAGTATTAAATGCATCAGTATTCTGCGGGATATCAAATAAACTGAAATGAAATAACAACGCAAGATGCAAGATGAAGTAGTACATACCGGAGGTAAGTCGTAGAACCCGACTAACTCGTGATCAGCCGGAGGGGGAGTAATGGGAATCTGATAAGTCGCCCCACCCTGTCCCCGGCATGTCATCGAAGTAGGGAGCGCTGGCCAACTAGCCCCCCGTCCCCTTCGAGCTCCACCCCTGCCACGGACTCGAGCTGTCCTCGATGTCCCTGCTTCTGCTCCTGCTCCGGCCGCTGGTGTCACTGGCCTCTCCCTCTCAGCTCGACGGCCACCACTCAGAGGCCGCATAATGAAGGTCCAAACGTACTCCGAGTAGTCGCCCTCGCCCCTGAAACCATCTGCCTCCCAGCCGATCGTGTAGTTGGCCATCTGCTCGGGAGTAAACCTCTCTGTCTCCCTCATGTGGTCGGGAGGGTGAACCGGGACTATCTGCTCCGGTAAACCCAGGGTCTGGCGTAGGAAACGCTCACCCAGGTACCAAGCCTGACAGACCGGGCCCTCTAGCAAGATCCGGAAGCGCGAGGTCTCCTCAGCACTGGCAAATCGATCCCGCATCGTCGCTGGCAAAGGAGCCCAAGGCTGCTAGGTGATTTGAAGATGAAATGCAGATTGTTATCTACTCTTATTGAAAATACAGTGTAAAGCGAAGCTTAAATGAACTGCAAAGTTGAACATACCTCTGCGGGGGTGATGGTGTCGAAGTAGCGGCGAAAAAAGATAAACGTCTCCCGCGGTCTCCGTACACACCTCCCGTCAAAGCGGCGCGAGAACGGGACGACGAGAGGGGTCTCCACGTCTGGTACAGGCGCAAGTCTCGGAAAGTAGGCATAGACCCACAACTGCAGAGCAAATACTAGTATGCTTATCAGATAAAGCAGAATATAGAATAAAGCAGAAATAGCAGGACCGTGTGTTGTGTACAGTCAGCGTGTGTTGTGCAGAGTGTACAGTGTGAGCAGTGTACAGTCAGTGTAAAACAAAGCATGTGTGTGCCGTGTGTGCAGTATATAGTCAGTGTAAAGCAGACCACAGTGTGTGCAGTGTACAGGGTACAGAAAATGTAAAGCAGAAATGAAAAGCAGAGAAGAAAGCATACCTCCCAAGCTCGCCAGTAGCCCCCGAGCAGCTGTCCGCTGCAATGGGAGGCTGAGCTCATGTACCCGTACAGAGTGGCCAAGGCGGCGCCACCCCAGCCATAGCGCAAAATCCGAGTGACATCCACGAGAGCGCTGAGTAGGCAGAGAGGCACAGTGTTCACCCGGTCGGCGAAAATAGTCGTCCCCAGCAGGAACATGAGAAAGCCGCACGCATATCACTCCACCGCCTCCTGAGTCATCGGAGCCTCCTCGACCAAGGCTGGCTAGACCTGAACTGGACCTCGAACCATAAATATCGAACGAAGCCAGGACGTGCGAGAGGCGACACCTCGAGCAAGTAGATTTGAGCAGCCTCCTACTCGTCCATGTTGGTGTCGAAGCGAATCGAATCACCCCCTATCCCGATGCCGGTGAGCATCGAGAAGTCGTAGGGAGTCATCGTCATGTCTCCCGTAGCAGAGAAGTGGAAGGAATCGGTGGTGTCCCACCACCTCTCCGCTAGAGCAGCAAGGAGAGGCCTGCTCGTGGTGAGTCGGGAAAGTCCTCTGCAAAATGCGCCGAAGCCGCCCTGGTCCACGATCTGGCGAACCGCGCCGGGTAGCTCCGCGTACCAATCTCGGGCGGCAATGTTCCCATACCCCCGAACGGCATGGGAATCTCCCTGTATGCAAGCAAACCATTGCGAAGCAATGCTAAATGTACAGTTTTGAAAGGCATTCAGAATTAGTATAGATACAGCGTGTGTGCACGTTTTTCAAATTCAAACAGATACCGGGTGCCGGTGTGCTCACAGTGAACTGCAACATACGATGTGTCAGTGTGTTTGGGTGTTTCAGTATAGATACAGCGTGTGTGCATGTTTTTCAGAATCCAAACAGATATCGGGTGCTGTTGTGCTCACAATGAACTACAGTGTGTGCTGTGTCAGTGTGTTTGAGTGGTTCAGGGCCAGTGCAGTGTGTGTACACGTGTCAGATTCAAATAGATATCAGTTGCAAGTGTGTTCACAGCCAACTACAGTATACAGTGCATCGATGTATCCGGGCTAAGCAATTAAGGAACATAATCAGCTATGGCAGTTAAATGTTCTACATTGCAGAAAATAAAACAGAGGAAACAATATACCTCGGAAGCACTGAAGGATAGATGTGACGTCGGCTCGCGTAAAAGAAGCTCCGAAGGCGCCGTCCTATCAAAGCACCTGAACTGATGGAGTCCGTCGGGAGGCAGAATGTGAATCGCCGGCCGGTAGGTCGCCGGGTCGAACAGGCAGACGCTCAAGGGTAGAAGCTCGGCCCCGGGATCCATCTCATGATCTGGGGGAGTCCCGCCCCGTGGAATATCATCCGCCATGTCAAAGATGATGAGAAAATGGCCGGGAAAGTGGGAATCGGATGAGAATATGAAAGGTCAACCAAAAAGTCAACCCCGAGAGTTTGGAAAATGGCCGAAAAAGCCAGGAAATGGAAGACGCACGAAGATCAAGAGGAAATCGAGGGAAACAAACCCTAAAAGGTGGAAATAGCAAAAGAAACACCGAAACGACGAAACGTTCGGTTCAAAATGTTCGAAATGCGAAGATATTCGTGAATCGAACGATGGAACGGGGGCTAAAACGCAAGAAAATAGAGAATCGAAGGGAAGAAAAGTGCTCTAGAGAGAGAGGGAAGCAATTTCGGCTAGAGGGAAATGAGAAAAATAGGGTTTGAAACCCTATTTTAAAAGACCCAAGCCGAAAGGACAAAACTGCCCCGATTCAGGCATTTTTGGCCTGTCGGCTACTTTTTTGGCCGGCCGGCCAAATATTTAGCCAGTGATGTGTTTTGACGGCCGGTGGACAGCCGGTGACTTCCCCTTCTAGCCGGTGAGCCTTCTGCAACCTTGTTTGGGTCAGATGTATAGCTTGGGACCTTCATTGCTCAATACAGTGCAAGAAATGGCATTTCCGAAGCTCAACCGGTCTCCGTTTTGACCTCGGACCGTGTTTTCTGTGCCAAGCACTCTAATACGTGCAAGGCGTATCCTTTTTGTATTCTTTTGTCTCTTGCAAGGTTCGAAAGTTGCCCCGCATGCGTTGCGTTACAACACTTTGTCGTGGACAGACGCTGACTATGCGTCATTTCATTCGCGTTATTGCGCACACATCTAGCATTGTCATGCCATGCTTGCATTAGTATGCACATTCTTAACACGCATTGTCATGCGCACTTCATTTGCATCGTCATGCATTTCGAGGGACGTGCGTTGTAACGCACATGTGAGTTTAGTTGCATTGTCATGCATTTCAAAAGCCGCGCGGTGTCACGCATTCCAAGTATCATTTGCATTATCGTACACCTCCATTCGGTCTGGCGAGACCTTAAACACGCACTTTGAGTTCATATGTCTTGACATATATCTCGAGCGACGCGCATTGTCGCACATTAGATTTAACATGCATTGTCATGCATTTCAAGCAACGTGCGTGGTCGCACATTCACGATCATGTGCATTGTCATGCACATCAAAGGACGCACGGTATCGCGCATTCGCACCAACATGCATCATTTTCACTTTCAAGAAAAGAAATGCATCATTAAGCATCTCAAAAGCCGCGTATTGTCGCGCATTTCGAAATCATGCATCTTCATGCATTTCAAAAAACTCATGCATTGTCTTCATCTCGAAAGTCGCGCATTGTCGCGCAATTCAAAACCATGCATTCTCATGCATTTCAAGCGACTTGCGTTGTCGCGTACTCCATGCAGCATGCATCTCAAAAAAAATACTGCATATGTCATACATTTCAAAAAATAGTTGCATATGTCATGCATTCCATTGTAAATAACTGCATATGTCATGCACATCATTGTAAATAGTTGCATATGTCATGCATTCCATTGTAAATACTGCATATGTCATGCACATCATTGTAAATACTGCATATGTCATGCATTCCATTGTAAATACTGCATATGTCATGCACATCATTGTAAATAGTTGCATATGTCATGCATTTCATTGTAAATACTGCATATGTCATGCATTGCATATTGTAAATATTGCATTGTAGCTTGCACGCATCCATTGCATCACCTCCATCTATGGCTTGCGCCCTTCCATGTTGAGCTTGGTCTGGTATGTGCCCATACTTTTCACGTCTATACACTCATAGTTTTGTGTGACCTTTTCTATGTTAGACGCGGTTTGTGTGTGTCCATGCCTTTCCTAGGCAAGACACGGTTTGGCCTGCGTGCCTTACCCATTGTATCCTATTCCATGCATTGCATATTGTAAATATTGCATTGTAGCTTGCATGCATCCATTGCATCACCTCCATCTATGGCTTGCGCCTTTCCATGTTAAGCTTGGTCTGGTATGTGCCCATACTCTTCACGTCTATACACTCATAGTTCTGTATGACCTTTTCTATGTTAGACGCGGTTTGTTTGTGTACATGCCTTTCCTAGGCAAGATATGTTTTGGCCCGCGAGCCATATCCACTGTATACATTACATTGTAGTGTAATTTTTGCATCCAGCATTAGGATCATTGTCCTTTTGTTAGCGGGTTGTTTCCCCACTTATGTCATTCCACCCAATACTTGTTCTTGTGTCTATCTACATTACTCATAGTTCTGCATGTGTACGCGCTTTGACGGTTGCGGCACCTTTTCTATGGTAGACAGACTTGTTACTCCCATCAATCTATTTGACATTTGTGTGGTTTTGAATCGCTCATGATTGGATCATGATTCAATTGCATTGCATATCGTTTGCATTGTTTCAATTGCATTGCATTTTCATTTGCATTGTTTATACATAGTTTTGTATATATTGCATATCATTTTGCATTCATTTTGCATGTTATACATGTTGCTAACGATATTGTACCTGTTAAGTTGCTTTCTTTTGCTGGCACGATATTGTATGTACGGTTCATTTGAGGCTGGTGCAACCAGACGAACCGGACAGGTATTGTATCCTCCGAGTGAGACGTGTGGAGAATTGCATAATTCTCTTACATCCTTTCTGCATTGTAGTGTAGTTTGGTGAATGCTAGCTTAAAACTGTCGCATGTTATGCTTCGTTACAGCTTTCTTTACATGATCATAAGTTATGTTCGGCCCTGTGCATTGTCTTGCATTTTTGCCCTTCGGGCGCATATCTTTATCGTCTTGCATGCTTGTCTAAGTCTTCGGCCTTGTCAAAAATGGGTCGTCTCTGGGCTTTGACATTCACTCCCGTCATTTTTATGACTTCCGAGTTCTGTCAAAGAGGGGCAACTGTAGACACCCCATTTTTGACCGTCCTCAAGACTTGGATGTCACCGTTTGAACACTCGGTGATCATCCATGTTTGTGTTCGTCTTGAGTTCCCAGAGGTCTCGGCTATGCACCTTACCTCAGGATCTCTCGACTCGACTGTGTTGTGCTTGGTTTTGCACCAAACACTTGTGCTTTGCCTTGGAGGGGTAGGGAATAGTTTGTGGGCCATCCCCACACTCCACCGGCCGTGGCTTGAGGCCACCGGCTGTGTCTTGTTGCCACCGGCCAAATGTTTGGCCGGCCGGCACTATAGATGGCCGGCCAGCTATCTTTTTTTGGTCAATTGCACTTTTGGCCGGCTGACTACTGTGCATCTGCTTTTGTAGATATTTTCATGCAGCTGGCATGCACTTGGCTCCCCTCCATACACGTGTATGGAGGGATTTCCCTCTTAGCTAGCTTGTCTTGTAAGCTTACAAGATTAAAGCTCTATAAGAGGAGGCCTCCTCTCCATCTTTTAGGGTTAGAAAAAAAAGCTGAGGAGAGCTCTGATATTAGCGTTTTGAGTGTATATCTCTTCTATCTCTATCTCTCTCTCTCCCTTGAGCTTAGTGTGTGTGTTTGGCCTCACTTTTGTGCACAAACACCCACCGTCACACCTTCTCTTGGAGCTGAGGCCCTTGAGGGTTGTTTTTGAAGTTTTGGAGCTGGTTTGGGCCAAAAAAACCAGCTGGTCTTCCACTCTTGAGGAGGGTCTACAAGGGTAAGGACTTTACCTTTAAATACCCCATTTTTGCAAAGCTTTTTTGACTATCTTGCATCTATTTTTAGGCTTTGCATATAACATATAAAAGTCTTGTTTTTGAGCCCTCTAGATAGTTGTTTAAGAGTATTCTAAGCTTTGGGGTTGTTTGACCCCTCTTAAGGCTTGTTTGGCCCTTATTTTGTGCCATTTTGGTTGAGCTCCGGGGCCATTGTGTTTAGGCCTCCTCACCACTAAAATCTTGAGGGATTTCAGAAGTGAGGATGGCACCTTGAGGTCCTAAGAAGGAGAGGGCCACCCCCTCTCCTTGTTGTCCTTGAAAAAGACCATTTTTTTTGCCTCTTGAGGGAGCATATTGTTTAGGTTCATGTTGGCCATGCCTTAACTGATTTTTGTGCTTATTATGTCATAATATAGCTCTGTTTTCAATTGGTTTGGGTACACCATGCTTGCTTAGCATACATGCCTTGTAATGCTATGTTTAGGCCTTAACATGTTTTAAGTGTTGACCCTAGTTTTAACATGTTTTTGGCCAAGCTTTGTGAAGCTTTCATATTTGTTTTGGTATGCTTGAAGTCTGTTTTGGGTTGTTTTGGTCGACCATGGCATGGTTTGTATGGCTACCTTACACTTTGGCTTGTTAGTCTTGAGTCTTGGACTAATTGCATGCTATGCTTGTCTTGTTTGCTTGATTTGGCATCATCTTTAACATGATTTTCAAAGCTTACATTGCATGCTAATTGTCCATGTTTAGTCTCTTTTAAGTGTGCTTAAAAGATACTTGTTTCATGCTTAAGTGTTGGCCCATTTGCATGCATGTTTGTGTGCACATTAGCCTTCATTTCCTTAGCATTGGCCACTAATTTTGGCATGCTTGCGAGCTATCCATGTTAGTTTAAGTCCACCCCTTTGCATGTTATTGCATGCTCACCTTGTATGTTGTTGCATATTTGTGTGTTGTTGCATGATTGAAGTTGCATGATTGAATGAAGTCACATGTTTGCTTGCATGCTTGAACACCCACATTGTGCCTTGCATACTTGTTGGTTGCATTGTCTCATGCCTTGCATGTCTTGCATGACCATTGTATGCCTTGTATGCTTCTTTGCATTTTCCATGGTTGCATACTAGCTCACATGCTTAGGATTGCATTGCATTGGCATGCATGCTTTGCCTCTTGAATTGCTTTTGATAGAGGTTAAGCCCCATTGTTTGATTATGTGCATTGCATTCCATATCAAAATGCACACTTGATTCTTTGGGCCATCATGCATGGGAGTGTGTGATTGGTGGTCCGAGAATCGAGGCCCATCCTCCTTTGAGTCATACACATGACAAGGAGTGTGGTTGGTGCATACATTGCTTGAAATGCATTGCCATGCTATACTTTGTCCTCTGTTGCTGTCAAACCAATTTCTACAGGAAGATTTGGCCGGCCGGCCATCTTCAATGCCGACCGGCCATCCATAAGTGGCCGATGGATTCATTTGTGGCCGGTGACCATTCTCTATGGCCGGTGACCATTCTCTATGGCCGGTGACCAATCCCCTCAGCCGGTGGTGTTCCACAGCATTCAGAGAAGCAATCCTAGGACTTGTGAAGCCTTCAGAGGAGCAGAACAGTCAAAGCAGAGGCAACTTGTGCATGGCAATGACTTCCGAGTGGAATCGAGCGCGCATGCATTGGACCCTCTTCCCGAGGCTACTGTTTACTGCTTTCAATACTTAATTGATTTGTTAATTAATTAGGTGGTTTGTCATATTAATTAGCTTGTAGGTTAATTAATTGTATTATTCTTTCGGTCCCTCCGAGCGAGGGCAAATTTGTAATAAGTGTGGGTGCGTGTGTGCATGTCTTCCAATCCCCACTTCTTTCTCCCTTTTACTTACCTGCTTTGATGGTTAGTATTAGGACATGTTTAATTTAGCATACCTTATGCTATGCATGCGTGCATCATTCATCAGTATTGTATGCACGGGGCTCGGCACATCATGCTAAATGCATAAGTATTTCAAATCTAACTTAAATACATGCTACTTGCGCATTTTCACATGTCATTCTTAGATTAGCCGAGCCTATTCTAGTGACATTCTGCATGCGTTACATTAGGCATTTAAACATGGACTTGGATCATGCATGATTGCTAACACGTTCTTGTTTTGGCTCGAAGTACATTGTGAGTATTTTATGCTTTAGCATCTCGCATGAGTGTGAATGATTAAACATGATAGCATGCTTACCATGTGGCTAGCTGCTTATGTGATATAAACTGCCTGAATGCCTGTGGGTGAAGGTTGGATTGTTTGAGTTGGAATAATTCATTGAAATCCGTATTTTAGCCTACTTGCGAGTAGCAAATCTCAAACCATTTTCAAACAAATGGATATGCAATTCTTTGTTCCAAATTAGGCGATCTAGTCTATACTTGTTTTGCTGTGCGCATCACGTAGTAATTCTAGGCTAATTTAACCGGAATAAGGACGCATGTGTTTTCAAAAACAAGATATCACGGTTAGTAGAGGCCGATCTTCGGATCGGGCGAGAGGGGGTGCTCATAGCTGACCTTCCCCAATCGTACCCAAGTTCCCGAGCCGAGGCAACTTTGGTGATGACGGACATGTGGCCTTTGGCACCGAGTCAGGGTTTCCTAAATTCCCCCATTAAAAATATTTAGGTGGCGACTCTGTATCTGGCAAAGCAGTCCATGTTTGGCACTTCTTTTCTAAAAATTTGTTTTCTCAAAACGATTTGTCGGATTTGGACTCTTTGGTTCAGATTTAGACCCGTGGCAAATTGAGTCCGAACTGTAACCCATGAGGTCCCTCGCGGACTTGTTACACTCCCCCATGAGGGTACTTCAACATTTGATGGAGAATGGAGGGGACAGCTTTCACCTAATGCAACCAGGGCCTCCCTAACAGTAAATTGAAGATAGCCGGCACATCTAAGACATGAAACTCAACCTCCTGCTGAGCTGGGCCCACCTGAACTCTAACTTGCATGGTGTCCATGACCTCTCTGCTCGTATTATCATATGCCTGAATTACTTGGGCTGTGGGAACAAAGTCCGCTGATTTAAGACTGATTACATAGGCTGTGCGAGAAGGACAAACATTGATGGCCGAACCGGTATCTACCAACACCACTAGTACCCATTTCTCCCTACACTCCACAGATATGTACAAGGGTTTGTTGTGAGCCGAGCCTTCCAGTGATAGTTCCTTATCAGAGAAGGTAAGGGTTGGCCTGGCGCCAGCTAGGAAGACCAATCCCACAAGCTGTTTGGGGGTAGTGTCAATGGACAATTTAGCCTCGTCCATTGCTAACAATACTGCCTGTTGATGTACCCGGAAGGCCATGAGAAGACTCTAGATTGAGATGTCAGCTTGGATTTTCTTAAGCTGTTTGACCACTGCCTCTTCTTCCAACTATTTCTCGACCTCTCTATCTTTGCCAGATGCCTCAGCTTGATCTAAGTGCGGTGGCTTAAAATATTGCCCACTTCTTTTCATGCGATCTATTTTTTTAGCATACCATGTGTTGTCCGAAAGGCACTCATCCTAGTCTTCGTTGGTGTGGGCCAGATGTAGATCGTCATCGTCCCACCATACACCTTCAGCAGCCGACAAATAGTTGTTCAGCTCCATTTGTATTACCTTCACATCACAGGTATCCCCCACAGGTTGTTGGGCCATTACTGCTTTCGAGTTATCTTCAACCCTCTCTCGTTCAAACTACTTTAGTGTAGCTTCCTGTTCTGTGTCCGCAATGCTCACAGTGCCTAGTTCCTGAGTTAAATTTTCCATGCCGACATTCTCCGGTAGCTTTCCTTTCTCATTGGCCCTTCCGACCATTACAGTAATTCCTGCTTCCTTTCCCTCCAGTTTCATTTCATTTCCTTCCTCCTTATCTGGCTCATTACTCAGCCACCCAGAGTTATCAATTGATCCATTCAAGTCGAACCAGCCAATCTGCACATCCCCTTGATCCTACTCATCAAAGAAGTACAAGTTGTCTAAATCCTCCTCGAGTTTCGCCAAATCATCCAACCCCTGGTTTGGGCCATCTTTTCTAACCACATTAACCTCGACCACAGTTGGCAACACCAATTAAGGCTTGATTTGACTAGTCGGCACAATGTAGCAGCTTGGATCGTGCACCCCATTAGGTAAGTCCTTAGAACTCTCTAGCAAAGGACTTATACCTTCCTCCAAGGTCGACCTCCCTTCTACTGGAACTATCACCACCACAGGCTTAGGTTGAAGTGCAAACGTGTCCATCATGTACATATCTGTGCTTTCAAGAATGAACAAAACTAGTCTCGGTAGGTGGGAAGGTGTAATATATACGCTGGGGTTGTAGAGGATGGCCACTGTATGGATTAGGTTTAGATTTTGAGGTGGAGGAACTTGATTGTGGGCCCGGAGTGGGTTTGTAGTTATCTTTGGTTTCTGGGGTGGTGCGATCACCTTGTTGTCAATGAGGTCTTGAATCTTACGATGCAATCGGAAGCATTGGTCGGTAACATGACCATGCTGTTAGTGAAACGCGCAATATTTTTTGGGGTTGTGTTTGGGCGGAAGAGGATCAAGTAACGGGCGGGGTTATAATGGTTTGAGGTGCCCTTTTTTAACTAGCACCTTCATGGCTTGAGACAGGGTCATGTAGAGTTGGGTAAAAGTCCTCCGAGACCGGCCAGGGTTGGGTAAAGTTTGTGGAGTTGTGTTGGCAAAGGGATTGGCAATCTTGGTTGTGGTGGTGACAACGTCCACATCTGACGACTTCACAGCTGTGCTACCACTGGTGGTAGCATTGGAACTGCGCACAAAAGGCCTTTTTGCCGACTCCTTCTTATTTATAATAAACCCTTGTTTCATGGCATCTTCGATTTGAACCCTCATCTCATGGAGCTCGGTGAATGTGAACAGAGGTAGAACGATCATCTTCCGTAACAACTTCCTGTGCAGATTGCGGACTACCATCCTTATCTGAACTTTCTTAGAAGGCCTTGTGGTCATCATTGAGGCCTTAGCTCTCCACCTCGCCACAAATTCCAAGAAGCCCTCCTTCAGCTCTTGGCGCGTTGCCTTGAGATCACGAGTTGTGACCTCGATTTGTGTATTGTATGAATATTATGCGATGAAGGCCTTAGCTATCTCCTCCCAATTTTACTTGAAAGAATCTTCTAACTTCGCATACCAAATGACTATTATACCAGACATGGTACGGCCAAAGAGAGACTGCTTTTGTAGTCTAGTTAGGCCCATCAGCCGTAAGATGTCCGAAAACAGCCGAAGATGAACCATTGGATCTCCAGAGCCGTCAAATCAATCGATGTGCGGCATTTTGAACTGATCTGGCAATGTCACTGCAAAGTCGGTATACCCGTCCTCTATGTTCGGGATAGAGTTAACACCTTGTGCTCTCTTGAATAGCTTCTCCAGTTTATTAACCTTAAGCACAGTTGAGTCCACCTCAAACTCAAACAGAGCCTTGGTTTGATACATAGGTGCTTTATAGGCTTGTGCTGGGGATCGGCTCTGCTGAATTGCCCTAATTTTCTTTGACATTAGTAGTATAGGCAGTGGCTCCGAGTGCTGGGATACCTGTGGGAGGTGCATGGGATGCAGAGGCCGCCGCCGGCTGTGGTTGTTGTTGTTATAGCCTGTTTATTACCTTAGCCTGATGGGCTGTGACCTCAGCCTGACGAGCTTGCTGTAGGGTTTCAATTGTTTGCTAAAGATGATGTATCAATTCCTCCATACTGACTGGGGGATACTGTGTCATCAGAATAGGCGAGTAATCTTGTGTTGGACTAGAAGTAGAAGACTATCCCTGAACCTGACTGGATACAGGTGAATTGAGAGGTGACTTTTGTAAAAACTGAACCGGTGAACTTTGCTTGACTCTCCTCCATCTTGTAACCAGTGGGAGTGAAGTAAACACGGGCTATTCCCAAACAAGATCTCCCGGCTTTGCAAAGCCTTCTGACTCGAGTCCAGAGTACTTGGGGGATATCTGAAGCTTCTGAAGCTATGGTGTTAAACTACCTAGAAAAAAGAAATAAAGCAAAAATAAAGCAGTAATCAGAAACCGCATAGCACCTCAGCTAATGATGTTACCAACACAAATGTAACCAAAGCTGTAGGACTGCACTCAACACTGAATTCTGGCCCTAAAACAGATAGTAAACTCGCAACTGATATGCATATTCCTGTACAGTTTCACTATAAAGCACATACCAGTTAAATGAGAGCCATACCAGTTAAATGAGAGCCAAAACACCCCTATGAGGAGGTAGGGTTACCCTGTCCTAGTTTTGTCAGGAACTAGGGTTCACTATTCAAACAAAGCAATTTCACATAATCCTTTATTCAGGTAAGCATCTTGTCCTAGTTTGGAACAATCTCTATGGCTTTTCGATATGCAACTAGGATGACTGGTCAAAAGGGTACCTCAGCAGACTACCTAATATACCTCACACACCTAACACCGAGAAGTGAAAGGAGGATTAAACGGTATAGTAGTAGTCCAGATCCATGGGTTGTGTTCCCATCATGGCAGAGCCCACGACTGGTCAGCCTTTTGACAAGCCTTTTCGGCGAGCCTCTGGCAAACCGATCAGGAATAACAAATGGCAAACACAGTGACTTAAGCGCACCAATGCAACTGCAATGCAAAGAAACATATAAGTGGAGATAAAATTTCATATCATGAAGTTCAAGTCAAGTTCTCTAAATCCCTAGCAGAGTCACCAGAAACTGTAGCTCGACCTTTTGTGCCCTCTTTCGGAAGACGAATAAGTCCTATAGTATCAGACTCCTGCGGTTCTAAATCTGATCTCACAAGTGCAATGTGAAATAGATAAACATCAAAGAGTCCAATTCTGGCAAATCTTTTTGGAAAATCAATTTTGAATCAAATGCCAAAAATGGACTACTTTGCCAGATACAGAGTCGCCACCTAAATATTTTTTGGAGAATTTAAGAAACCCATGACTCGTGCCAAAGGCCATGTGTCCGTTATAACCAAGATTGTCTCGGCTCGGGAACTTAGTACAAAAGGGAAAGGTCATGAATTGAGCACCCCCGCTCGCCCGATCAAAGATCAGCCTCTAGTAATCATGATATGAATCTTATTTACATTATATGCTCTTGTTCTGATTTATTAGACTAGCATTACTATGTGATGTACACCCACACAAGTATAGACTAGTTTGCAAAAATTGAAACATTTAGCTCATGTTTGTTTTCAAAATTGTCTTGAATATGTATCACTTGAAAAAAGTGATCGCATATAAACATTACTCAAATTATAACAATTCAAACAAATAGCCTTCATCCACAGGCATTCAAGCAGTTTATCATCTAAGAACTTAGCCTCATGGTAAGCATGCTAGACATGACAACACTCACACTCATGCAATATACTAAAACAAGTAAAGGCTCACCTAGTACTCCAAGCCAAGAAGATGAAAGAGTTAGAACAATGCATGATCCTAACTTATGCAATATGAATAATGTAACACATGCGATATGCAATTACTAAGCTTGGCTACTAATATGGCTTATGAAGTAATTTGATAGCATGCGGTCTAAGCACATATTTAAAGAATTTTTAACTAACAATGCAAGTTAAAATGATGAACTCAGCCTCGGTGCATGCAATACAAATGGATGCAAATCATGGAGTATGCTAAAAGAAACATGACCTAATCTAACCATCATAAGTAGGTAAACAAAAGGGAAAAAGACGTGGGGTTGGAAGACATACACATTATTACAACATTTGCGCCCTCACACAGAAGGGTCTGAATGAATAAACTAGCTAACTAATTAAAGCTAAGCTAATTAATTAACTATTACAAACCCAAATGAATAATTTAGCTAAGTTACTTGACTAATTATTACAAACCAAATTAGAATAATTAATTAACTACTCTAGCTAATTAACTAATTACAATACAAAACGAATTAGCTATTACAAAGCCACTACTTCAAGCATAACACTAATATTAACATCACTTTACGGATCCTGAGGAAGGGAGGGTTCATGCATGAATGCGTTTCTACCTAAAGAAGGCCACTGTTTTGCTACCAGATACCTTTATTGCACAGTAGAGCACTTACACTGTTTTCCAGGATGGCCATTGTTCTGTTCTGCTTCAAAAGTACAATGTTGGATTTTGCACAGGTGGCCAATAGGCTAGAAGTGATGGCCTGCCGTCCACTAATAGTGGCCTAGAGGCCACTGATGACTTGATTTTCCTACTGCAACAGAGAGCAAACAGAGCAGGAATAGGGTATTGTTAAGGGTTTGTTTGCACAACTTACCTCTCTTTATCATTTGAACAGGTCAAAGGAGTAGCAAACATGGTTCATAAACCATTAATGAATGCAATTCCATTGCATGATGGCCTATGAACCAAAGGGTGCAAGTTTAATGAATGCAACCAAGACTCTCAAAACTGTCCCTATCATGAATGATAAAGGGAAGTAGTTGGCAATGACTCTTGAACCGTTTTCATCACTAATGAGTATGAAACGATTCAAGACTCAAGGGTTCAATTAGCGTCCGATTGAACCCAAACCAAGTTATTATCTTGCCCTTTTTTAGTCATCAATTTTATTACTCCATTTTAGCTACCATTCAATTCTTTAATCAATTAAGTCCAAAAGGTGAGTTTAAGTCCTCTAAAAGAGAGAGGTGTCAAACTAAGAGTTGGCTTAAGGTATGAGAGAGATATCATGCCATTGATAATGAACCCCTAAAAGGGATTAAACCATTATGCATGACAACCTCAATCTCAAGCTTAAAAGAACAATAGGTTTGAAACAACCCTCAAAGAAAAGCAAAAGCCAAAAAATGAGAGAGGTTGCAGAGGTGATTAAAGGCGATCACAAGTATGGAAAACAAGAAATAAGTGCTATCAACTCAAATAAGTTGGTGTCTAATGCTTAAAACACCAAACTTATGAGGACAACTACACTACAAGCATGCAATATAAGGCTCAAATGCAATGAGAACTTAAAAATAGTCCTAAAACAGTGTTAAATAAGTCCTAAAACATGCTAGAATTAAGACAAAAATTGCTAGAACAATAAGCTAAAACATGGATCATGCTGGGCTAGTAAACAAGATGCAAGGAAGGGAGGCTAACCTCTCCAATTTTGGACTTCAAACCATGATTTTAGTCACTGAAATAACTCTGAAAATCAGTGTTTAAAAGCTCAAAAAAAAGATAGTGTAAAGGTGGGAAACACCCTGTAAAGGCCTTGAAAGCAAAGTGTAAAGAATAGTGAACCACCCCTCAACCGTTATTGGCCTTAAACCACAAGTTTCAACCCAAAAATACAGATTTTATACAGCCCAAAAATAGTGGGAAAACAGTAGGAAAAAGTGTAAATAAAGCAAGAAGAGAAGCAAAGCTTTATACCCTTGAAGATGAGAACCAATTCTAGGCAACAAATCAATGCAAATACACCCTCAAGAGCTCAAACAAGGCTCAAAGGTACCTCAGCTCAAAGATGGAGAGGTTTGGTTAAAAGTGTATAGGCAAAGGCTTGCAAAAAGCTAAGAAATTGCAAAAGGGAGAGAGAACTAGAGAGAGAGAGAGAGAGAGAGAGAGAGAGAGAATTTTTGCTCTAAAAAGTCCAACCTTAAAAATGGAAGGAGAGGCCTCCTGTATATAGAAAACCATGCAACTCCCTCAAAAATATTAATACATACATGTGTAAGAAGGTGCATGCATCTGTGCCAACAGTTGGCACAATTGGCAGAAAAATATTTGCAAAACACACTTGTGGCCAACAGGCTACTACTAGTGACCGGCAAGCCACAACAGTGGCTGGCAACCAGAAGTAATGGCCGACAGCCAATAGAAGGGGCCGGAAGGCCACAAGATGTCGCAGGCTTGAAAATCTCTGCTTTTGGTCCAAAAATAAGGCAACATGTATGTAGGGTTTGGAGGCTCAAAGTTGTGGCATTCCGCTGAGGACTCTGAGCACTTAACAAGCATATACACTCATCATTGAGTGTGCAAGCGGTGACGTCCAAGTCATAAGGGCTGTCAAAAATGGAGTGTCTATAATACCTAGTATAACATCAAAACTAGACATATCAATCAACACAAGTGCAAAAGGGAGTTGGTGATCGGCAACCTCTATGTCACAACCCTAACACCCCTGCTTTAAAATTACCTCACCACCAATAGGTGACTATACATAGATAGGAGATGCTAACCGAGCCAACTCTAACCCCAAAACCAATGCAAATGTAGACGAAATAAATGAATGAGATATACCTGTATCAATCAACACATTAGCAACTGAATTGTAAAACAAGAAGGTACCTCTCACTACTGAAGGTGCTAGTACTAGATCCAGCACGGTAATAACATACACATGCCCTATAGGCTTCTGCTCAACCTGCTCACCCCTCAGAGCATAAGCCTGATGCATTGATTGAGCCGAAGAGGCTTCCTAATTGGCCCTCGGGGCCTGAGATGATTGTGCTGGTTGGTGGCTCTGTGTCTGTCTCAAACCAGACGCACCAAGTGTGCCACCCAACTGAGGGAAAAATCTCTTTGTGTGCCTTGTCTGCCCAAACTGATAACAAGTGAGCAGCTGCCTTCTCTCTTGATTCTGGCTCTGAGAATGAGCCGAAGACGGTGTAGACCGTTGCCCTCCTCCTCTCTACGGGTAAGTTGGAGACTTGTGGCCCAGCTGACTACATTTGAAACAAGTAATGTTTCCGTGACCACCCCTCCTAGAACCTGAACCCGGTACAAGAAAAGTAGACCTTGAATGAGCTCCCTGGGACGGTTGTGGGTTAAAACCCCTCTACCTCTTGCTATTCCCCTACACATCCTGACCCCTCCTAGAGCCCCTCATGCTCTCCTCCTCCGCCTACATTACGGTCTCTAGGTAAGCTACCGCCTCCACAAGGCGTTTGTAATCTCTAATCATTGACCCGACCACTTTAAACATAAGCCTAGTCCTCAACCTCTTCTCGAACTCTAAGCAATGGCGCTCTTCGGACGCCACGAGTTCCGGTGCAAACCTCGACCGACTAGTGAATACAGCCTCAAACTTAGCCATTGGTGTGCTCAACTGCTTGAGCTAAGAAAACTGATCCCTTAACTTCTCCCTAACAGTGAAAGGCAAGAACTTGTCCTAGAAGCCGTCAACGAAAGCCTCCTAAGTCGCCCCAATGTGCCCTTGCACGTACTTCCACCATTGACATGTATCTCCCTTCAGCTGGAAAGATGCCAAGGTCACCCTCAAACCCTCATCTTCGATGCCAGGTATCTCAAATGTCTTCACCATTTGCTCTAGTCATTCATCCACTTTCAGTGGCTCCTTGGGATCACCCAAAAGCTCATCCGGATTCGACTGGAAGAATTCCCATTTCAAGAAGGACGGCCCTACCTTAGCTACTTGGGCTTGGACTTGATTCTCAGCCTTGAGAATGTCCATCGATTCTCGCAATACTTCGGCCATTTCGCAGGCTAGGTCACCCATGGCCTGTAGACTAACTGGTTTGGCCACATTGGCCTGACCAACACCCTCCTCCTACACTGGAATATCATCTGGTATCGATATCGGTATCTCCTGCCATCTAGGCCTACTACGTCTACCACCACATCTATATCCTAACATCCTAATGAAGGTAACAAAAAAGATTAGCACATTTACAAATGTGCCAAAGCTAATTCACTCACATCCTAATGCGGTGGACAACGGTAATTCACTCCACATAAGCATGTAGTCAATAAACACATATGAATTTCGTTCCCGGATAATGATCGTCTCGCGGCGTTGCCAGAGTTTCAATTAGAAATAGCAGTAATCAAGTACTCTTCTAATAAGACTTCTAGAAACCTGTAGACTCAATCAACATCCTATAAATTAAATCTCATACCCATATAATCACATAAGCATGTTATCATATAAGCACATATCGTTCATACTAAAGTCTCTAGCAAGCGAGACAAACCCATTGTGGTACTAACCACTTCCCACGTATCGAAAGTATTCAAACCCGGTACACTCTAATACCAAGTTGTCACGCCCCCAAAATAATTACAATAACCCATCACCAAACACTAATACAAAGTGATATAAATAAACTAAGAAGCTTTCATTCATCAAAGTTAAATTACAAAAGGTAATACATGCGATATATATTTATAAGCTCCACCCTGAATCTATAGCATGTGGCACCAAACTAAATAATCAACGAAATAAATGCCCTACGAGCTTACATCTTTCCAAGATAGTTCTTGGTTACAACAAAAGTGAGCCTAGCTTAACACAATTTAAAGCCCTTGGCTATATAAAAATAGATATAACAAAATAGAAGCTCTTGCTCCTAATCCCTCCAAGTTACTGCCTTGGCGAAGGCATATCACCGGCACCTGAAATTGGTTTTTCCCAAATAGGATGAGCCAAAGCCCAGCAGAAACTATCTAGCACAATATATGAACTTTAACATGGTTATAAACATGATGCACATGGCCAATGCTCAAAATAAAATCATTTACAACTCTTCTTTCCAAATCCATATTATGCCACGTATAATATCCCAATCCATTTTATATCAATTCGTTTCATGTCATTTCATATCTCCTCAATTCATGAGTTATATCCATTATTATCCAAACAACCCAACTGAGATTACAACTCAGTGGTTTTCTTACCACAGAACCATTACACACAAACACTTCAATTTGCCATTTTACGAAAAAAAAATTCGTGGGAACCAGCACCCATGTATACACAATGTTTTTAGGACTTTCACCTTGGATGCACAGGCCAACTTAATTCAATGGAGTCCATCTTCTTTCTTCTCCCAAACATGGAGTACATCCCTTATCTCCTCTCAAACATCATACATATAAAATGTATTAAACACAATCATATTCAATGACAATCAATAAGAGATTTGTTTCAATTTACCTAATCCTCGTGCAATTTCTACAACAATCATAGCCATCATCCATCGATAGCCCAAAATAGATATTTCTAAACAGATACACAATCTTCTCAACAGATAAATTATTCAAATTTCCATATGTGGGAGACGATACACATCCAACTTCACCATTTATATAAACATTCATCTAATTTCATATTCCCATTTCCAATTTTATTATTTATGCAAAATAATTACCTGAACATTTTAGGGCAAAACTCTACTTTTTCCTAATCTCATCCCAATCACCAAATATCAACCATTTTAACATAACCCAAGGTTATATCCATCCCCATAACCATTTCTAAGACAACCATTTAAAAACCCCTCTTTCAAATTGAAACCCCAAACCCTAGGTTTGTTAAAATTACTCCAAAACCCAATATTTCTCACATATCAAGAAATAATCAAGTTAAAACTCATAGAGAGTGTAGAGATTCCCTACCTCAAACTTAGAAGACCAATAGAGCAAAGGAGAAACTTCAAGAGTGCTAAAACCAAGCTTTATTCGGACCAAAACGAAGCTCTAGCAATGCTCTATCTTTTTATTAAAGAGACTAGGGTAGAGAGACCCTTAATCTAGGTGTATTTGTAGAGAGAAGTGGCATTCTAGAGAGAAAGAGAGAGAGAGAGAGGGTCGGTCTAGGGTTTTTGAGAGAAGAGATATCAAAAAGTGATGTAAAAGTTATTTTTGCGAACTAATATACGCGTATGAAAAACAAAATTGCAAGTATGTCATTTTTCTTTGAGGATCAAGCACAACCGCAACATACAAAAGGAGATTGATTTTATCCCCATTTCCCCAATACTTGTCAAACTTGTCTTTCATTTTCTTTGCCATTGAAGACAAAATAGGATCATTGTCTTTGATTAATTGTCCAACCATATTTTCAATGACAAAAATTTCAGTGTAGAATGTATTTGAAGTAACAAACAAAGACCCAGAAAATCTCTTTGTTGCATTATAGAGCAGTCTAAGAAATTTCAAAAACACCCTACAATTATCCCAATCCTCAGCTGTAGGCATCTCTCTCCTCTCACCCCCTTCATTATCCAAAAAGTAGTGTTTATAATTGTAGTCCTCCTCATCCATTCTTTGGAAAGCACTCTCAAATTTTTTCGTCGCCTCTAACATAAGATATGTGGAATTCCACTGTGTTGGCACATCTAGGCACAAGAGACTTTTACTCTCAATATTCAAACTTTCCACATACTTTTTAAAAGAGTCAAGGTGCTTTAAAGAAGACCTCACATACCTCACTACATGTCTCACATTCGCTATACAAGACTCAAGATCCTTCAATCCATCACTAACAATGAGATTTAGAATATGTGCACAACAACGCATATGCAAAAATTCATGGCCCAAGACTGTTCCCTTCCACAGTTTTGTTGTTCATTTCAAGAATCTAATGGTTAGATTATTGGAACTCACATTATCAATAGTTAAGGTTAAAAAGCCATCAATGTCCCACTCTTTTAAGAGTGCCTCAATTTTTTTACCAAGAGTTTCTCCTTTGTGGTCTTCAACATGACAAAAATTTATGATCCTCTTTTGTAACTTCCAATCATCATCAATGAAATGTGCAGTTAGACACATATAACACAAATTTTGTATGGAAGTCTATGTGTCTGTGGTAAAACAAATTCTACGCCCCTTCACAATTTTCTTCAGCTTCTTCCTTTCATTGATGTATATGTCTACAATGTCCCTAGCAACGGTATATCGAGATGGGATCTTGAACTTGGATTGCATGACATTACAAAACCTCTTAAAACCAATCCTATCCACAAATCTAAAGGGCAATTCATCAATTACTATCATCTCGGCAAGATACCTCATAGCAGCTTCGATAGAAAATGGCGTAGCCACAACATCAACACCCTTCTCACCAACTTCTCTAGGTTGAAATCCCAATGTTTGTTGCCCATGAGTATCCCTATACTTGTTCCATAACTCTTAGATCCTGCCATATATTGTTTCTTACAATACTTGCACATAACTCTATCTTTTCCATCAACATTCTTAATCTTTTCAAAATGATCCCAAGCTTTTGACGTTGTTCTCCCACAACTACTACTAGTTTTGGCCAGGGATGGTCTAGGAGGGGGAGCATTAGATTAGTTAATAGAAGATGATTCGGGCTCAACATTAGGACTCTATTGAAGGATCCATGACCAAAAGATTATCAAATATACTGCCAAAAACCAATAAAAAATCATTCACAATATGCTTTTCAAATCCATGGTCTATTTTTTCCTATCATTTCAAACAAGATGACATACCCTCCTCTGTGCATAAGCATTGATTCCAAATAATACATGAACAACTAAATCAATTTTATGAATTCATAAATCAGTTTAGCAGCATATCATATATGAATTCATAAACACCAAATTGCTTAAATCAATTTATAAACAGTTCCTAAATTAGTTTAGAAACACCAAATTGCTCAATAACAGTAGCACAACTAATAAGTGCACTTTACATGTAGAAACATTCATAAGCTAAAGAGCTAATCAGTTTATAAACACCAAATTGCTCAATATCAATAGCACAACTAAATAGTTCCTAAATTAGTTTATAAACACCAAAGTTTTTGTGATCAGTTTACTATTTTCTTTTATAGAGATATAAATCTTTGATTGCCAAAAAACAAAGAGATACAAATCTTTGTAATCACACATGTAATTGCCCCTATTACTTGTTTTTATAAACAAATCACAAAATTGAAACCAAACCTCTTTGTAAGCTCTCTGCTTTTAGAACTAAACTGCAACAAAAAAAAATTTTAAAAAAAAAAAAGAAAAGAAAAACAGATTCAAGAAACCCTCACACTCTGGTTTAGAACTGGAACCAAAAATAAAAATAAAAATAAAAATAAAAAAATTAGAGATTGAGGAGAAGAAGAGAAGAAGATAAAAGAAAGGTTTTCAAAATAGAAGTTTTCGAACTGGAAAAAAAAAATACAGAACAAATCAGAGATTGAGGTGAAGAAGAAGAAAGAAGAAAAAGAAAGAAGATCTTACCACCACCACCAGGATCGTCGATCCACTTTCTGCCAAAAATTAGATCGTCGATCGCCGATCGACTTTAAGTGTAGATCATCGCTCGCTATTGGTCGGACCATGGAGAAGATCGTCGTCGCCATTGGTAGATGGTTAGGGTTTCGGGGGAAGAGAGAGAGAGAGAGAAAGAGAGAGAGAGAGAGAGAGAGAAGAGATTGTGTCTATCTGTCGAACTTGAAAAAGAAAAATGTAGGTTACTGAGTGAAATCAAAAAAGGGGCATAAAATATATATATATATATAAATTAAAAAAAAAAATTGGAGACAAAACGGACGGATCGGGTTTAATGGGTGTAATGGCAAATCAACCGCCACCCGACCCAAACCAGCAAAAACCCAGAATTTGGGCCGGCATCCGCCCGTCACATGTCATGCATCCACCCAAATGAGGACGGTTCGAGTCGGGCTTAGCGGGCTTGGCGAGTCGGGCAATCCACTGCACAACCCTAATTGGTGGATAGCCATACACAACTAATATCAATAACGTAAAAACACATGCTTACAAAGGTTGGAGGAACAAGATGGTGATTATTAAGGAGTTAAACTATGAGTAGCAACTGAGTTGGTTGACATAAAGGGATTGTTGGAAATACCTCACTTGGCATTATGTCAAACACCTATTATACAAATTAAATTTTTTATATTAATTTTAGAACAAACTGTAAATGGAAATCATTTCAAAACAATTTAGTTCAAAACAAAGAAGTTGAGATGCTATTTATCCCAAGGACATTCTTTACAGATGTAGTTGATTATAAGCTCTCTAACAAAAATTTTCCAAAACAGGGTAATATGAGGTTTATGAAATTGTAGGATCATTGAGAGTAAGGGAGGAGGTGAGGTTGAGGTAGTTGATTGCAACCTCTCTAACAACAATTTTTCAAAATAAAGTAATATGTGGTTTATGAAATTGTAGGGTCATTGAGGGTAAGGGAAGAGGTGAGGTTGCTATGAGATTAGTGGATTCAAAATGGAGAAATTGATAGAGAGTGTAAGAGGAGATGCTTATAAGAATTCATACTTACAAAGTTTCAAAAACTAGTTGCGATCGCTATAATGATTATTGTAGTGTGGTTGCGGGGTGCAAAGACCGTAATGTAACAATTGAGGTAACCGAAACAGTAATTTTTATTATTATTATTTTTCACATAATTTGATGAAAACTTACTAATGCACACTTTTTTTTTCAGAATCACATTTATTGGCGTTTAAAATAGATTTTGATCCATTTTTATTAATTTTTAAGTATGATATGATATATTTTATATTTTCAAATCATTATAAAATGAGATTTTTGCATTTTATTTTAACAATTAATGACTTTAAGAATAATGGGGGAAAAAGGGAATAATTGATTTTAAATGTATACAAATTATTTTTGACCAATACCTGAATTATCTGAATAAAAAATATTCACAATTATTAAATGAAATGATTATAAATAAAATAAAATAAAATTGTGCCATAAAAAAAAAAATTGAGCCATTTTTTTAGACAACACTTTACAGCTAACTAAATAAAATTATTTACAATTAAGTATTAAATGAAATGGTTATAAAAATAAAATTTGTGCCATAAAATTTATTTTTGAGCTACTAATTTTATTTATTTTTTTAAAGACATTTTTTAGACAACACATTATATTAACGAAATAAAAAAATATTTATAATTAAATATTAAATAAAATGATTATAAAAATAAATACAGTCACTATATATATATATTTTCTATGCTAATGTAATGAAATAAAAATGAAAAAAAATTATAAAGAAAAAAAATTCATATTAAGATTTTTTCTGAGTTTGGATCACTTGAGTATTTGTCCTTTTTTGGAAGTTTTTGTTTTTGTTTTTGTTTTTGTTTTGTTTTTTTTTGAAAATGAAGTTATTTAGAATATTGTAAAAAGGTATAACAGTGTGTAACGGATCGTTACAGTACCGCTACGGCCTTTACGTAATACCAAAATGGCCATTACACATGAATTTTTGTCACACTGCTATATAGACCATAACGGGTGGTGATAATTACTACAATCATTCTGTAACGACGTTACATAACAGTTACGGCCTCTTTTTAAAACCTTACATACTCAGTAAAGCATATATATACTACTAACTAACGGTAAGAAGGGTCTACACTACATTGTAGGGCTCGCCAAATAGACACTGAGGAGATGAACGTTTTTCGAACGGTCATTGACTTGATGGGAGATAAATCAACTTTTACTATGTAAAAATGAGAAAAGAAATGAAAAAAGCTTGTGAGGGAAGGGTGCGAGAAGAGAAGAGAAAGCAAGAAACGGATTCTCAACGATTTGGGTTTTTTAAAGAGAGAGATATAGGGTTCGTTGTTTTGAGTTTTTCAGGGAGAAGAGAGGCACACAAATGGTTTACTGATTTAGTTTGGGCTTTTGAAGGAGGGGTGAAAAGAGAGAGAAAGCTGGTTGGGGAAAATTTTTCTAAAATTTTGGAATGAAGTCGTGGGTTGAGAACACACTTCCAAAAAAGACTTGAGTTTGGTAAATAATATGAAAATTGCTTGGGTTTGATAAATTAAATGAAAAAGTCCATGGGTTTGGGAAAAACTCGACAAACTCAATCTTATGTATTTATATATACTACTAATACTAGTGAGTGAGTGTGCATATTCGATGGGTGTGCTATTAAATTTGTAAAATATAAATTTTAATTTTGAATTAAAAACATTTAATTTGTGTTGTTCAAGTGATAAATTTGTTATTTTCTCAATGGTCTTAGGTTCAAGTTTTGTTTATCTCACTATTTAAAGTCTTCTTTATCTCGCTATTTAATTTTTTGTTTTCAATAAAGAAAAAATTCACTTGGCAGACGGACAAAAGAAGCTTTAGGATTTTGGATATAGTATAGATAGAAGATAGGGGAAATTCTATTTCAACACACTGAATTACCTCAGTGTACACATTTAATAAAATATTATTTTAATGGCAATTATACCCTAAACTAAAATGACCATAATGGACATCCACTAGCACCCATAATATTATATGAAAATATTCTCTGTATACATCTTTTAAAAAAAAATAAATAAATAAAATCTCAATGTACATATTTTGAGTAAAAAAAATAAACACTAAACCCTAATTTTTCCATTGTTGTCACTTTGTTTGCTACACACTCTATACTCCTCTATTGTTTGCAAATCAATACTCTCATAACAACTCTCATATTGTTTTAATCTCTAAATTTATACTCTATTAGTAATGAAAATATTAGTTTTTTGTGCAAAACTTTTAATTTTTTTTTTTCCTTTCATGATTTTCAGTCGGACAACCAGCACCAAATTATTTTGTTACATTCAAACATCAATTGTCGAATTATTTCATTATATTCGGATATCAACTGTCGAAAGTATTTTTTATTATTATTTTTGAGAACAAATTTGTCGAACTAATCACTTTTATTCGGAAGTTAAGTTTCGAATAAATGTATAATTTCGGAAAACCAGTGCCAAAATCTCCAAACCAAAAAACATAAAAAAATATATATATAAAAAAGTTTTAAAAAAAACGAGGGTTTTATAGCAATGGAGTACACAGAGATTTAAAAATGATAAATACAATAACAAAATGGAAAGATGCCTCATATTCAAAAATGTTTTAGAAGGTTTTCAATGGTGCTTTTAATAGAGGTTTAATAGGGTCTTCAATGGAGGTTTTCAATGAAGGAATTTGTCTTCACTTAACTTCACATGTGGTCTTGAATAGTCTTCACGTGGGTCTACAAATCTAGAAGAAAGGTCACTCAACAAATGTGTGAAAATGAGGGTTAAGTAGTGTATGTACAATGAGTATGAGTGAATGGTATAATTGTAATTTTTAGTGTGTGGATTGAGAAAATTAATTAATAATCAAATTAATAAGTGTGTGTACTGAGAGAAGATATACATTGAAGTAATTAAGTGTGTGGAAATATAATTTCCCAAAAGATAGGGTTTAGGGTATAGTGTAGATAGGAGATACATATTTTCAAGAAAAATGTTACTTAGGAAAAGCACATACTTGGCAATCAATATTCCATTTTTGACACTATTAATTATGTGAACTTGTTACCCCAATCATAAATCACATACTTTCCCTACATAAAGGAAATTTATTAGAAAGTTCCCTCACATCAATACGTGTTCCAAACAGTCCTATGCTTTTTGTAATGCTCTAATAGGTCCTATTGGTGATAGCAAGATGATCCATGAGATCAGCATGCCAAATGCAGAGTGTTGGTCATAATTACAAATAAAACACTAGAAAATAAGAATAATAGAAATTACAAAAACTATTGTAAGGGCTGAAGCGCGGGAAATTCGCTCTCTTTAAGGAGATTCAAGCTCTCTGCGGTTAGGCAAAGCCTCACACCGATGCAGCAGAAAAAACCTTGACTTGTTCCCCCCAGGATACAACAGCCCGACTAAGTCGTATGGTTAACCAATACTATACAATTGGTTGAACCCAAAGCTTTATCACACACACCTTTTTTATTTGCCTGGTAATCTCACTCAAGACATAACAACACCACCAAAACTTCTTCTCTCGTATGTTCTAAGATATGACATAAGTTCAACATATATAGAAATGAAACTTCTTAGGCAAGGTTCTTGATGGATAATAATTTGTGGACTTGACCAAGACCTTGGATGGCTTACCTTGGAAGTCTTGGAATGGATAGGAATGGGAAGACTTGGAGAAGACTAGGAAGACTTATTTAGGAAGTCTTGGAGACTAGAATGGGAAGCAAACTAGGTAAAAAAGAAAAGAGAAACAACCTATGACACATTATAATATTAAAATATCTGCTAACATTCCTCCACCTATTTTAATATTATAGGTAACAAAAATTAAGATTATTAGGCAAATAATGATATTATGCATCATGGTAGATGTGCTCTGCATTGAACCTCCATTAGTGAAACAATAATATCTACTCCAGAGCCAATAGTATGCTCAGCATTGAACTAAGACTGCTTAAGGGAAATGAATAATTATTGCACACACATAATATTCCAGGTGTTCACAAAAGTTTTAAAAGCTAGCACATTACGGCCTTGTGCGATCCCAAGATTCATGAGTGTGTTTGAGAATTAGCCCAAATCTCATAGGTAGCGGCCCCACTACCACACTCACATAGGTGAATTTTGTCAAGGGTGCTCCTGTAACTATGACACCCCACTCAATAAGAGCTACAAAAATTCATTAAGAGTTCTTTTAATAACTCAATGTCTACAACGTTACAGGATAAATGCACTTACATCATAGGGATAGATAAAAAGTAATTTAGTGCATGTCTCACGGCCATCATATGATCGTTTTTCTCATTGAACCCAGTTATAGGATCTCTGGTCCCTGGGTTGAGTATCCTCATACATGGCTCCTGCTACATTCAATGGGCTTCAACCCCATCCCCCTCGATGTATTCCAGACTCTATCTCTTGCTAAGGCCTTAGTTAATGGATCTGCAAGATTATCACCAGATTTAATATAATCCACATTTATGATGCCATTATTCATATAAGATCTCAGAGTACTGTGTTTTCTTCTGATATGTCTGGATTTACCATTATAATAACAGTTATTAACTCGACGAATTGCTGCGGTGCTATCACAATGAATCAATATAGGTGGAATCGGTTTTTCCCAACAAGAGATTTCATTTAACAAATCCCTCAACCAATTTGCTTCTTCACTAGCTGTAGCTAAAGCAATAAGCTCAGCCTCCATTGTTGAATTAGCAATAATGGTTTGCTTTTTCGATTTCCAACTTATAGCGTCACCTCCCAATGTAAATAAGTAACCAGTGGTTGATAATGAATCACCTGACAAGGTATTCCAATCGGCATCACTATAACCTTCAAGTACTGCAGGATACTTATTATAAAACAAGCCATATTTTATGGTACCAGATAAATATTTCATAATACGCTCAATGGCTAGCCAGTGATCACTGCCAGGTTTGCTAGTAAACCTGCTAAGTATTCCAACTGCATATGCAATGTTAGGTCTAGTACAGTCAGTCGCATAACGCAAGCTACCAATCATACTAGCATATTCCTTTTGATTAATTACATCCTTATCATTTTCAATAGGAAATAAACGCATATGAGGACCAAAAGGAGTAAGAAAATGCTTGCAATTATAAAAATTATATTTTCTCAAAATTTTCTCAACATAATGCGACTGATCAAGAAATATACCATCACAAGTTTTGGTAATTTTCATTCCCAAAATATAATTAGCCTCACCAAGATCTTTCATATCAAAATGGCTACTAAGCATATTTTTAGTTTCCACGATGATATGCAAATTAGAGCCAAATATAAGTAGATCATCCACATAGAGGCTAATAATGACATGTGAATTCTCTTCAGATTTATAGTAAATGCATTTATCACATTCATTCGTTTTATAGCCATTCTCAATCATGCAGGAATCAAATTTCTCATGCCACTGTTTAGGGGCCTGTTTTAAGCCGTATAGGGATTTAACTAGCTTGCACACTTTGCTTTCTTGACCGGGTTCCACAAAACCCTCAGGTTGATCCATATAGATTTCTTCACCCAGGTCTCCATTTAAAAAAGCTGTTTTAACATCCATTTGATGAATTTTTAGATCATGAATTGCAGCCACTGCAATTAATAATTTAATGGATGTAACTCTAGTAACCAGAGAAAATATATCAAAAAAGTCAAGATCTGCTTATTGTTTAAAACCTTTTGCAACAAGCCTTGCTTTATATTTATCAATAGTTCCATCCGGTTTAAATTTTTTTCTCAAAACCCATTTAAAGCCAATAGTTTTACAACCTGGTGGTAAATCTACTAATACCCAAGTTTTATTGGATAATAATGATTCCATCTCATCATTTACAGCCTCGTTCCAAAAAACAAAGTCAGGAGATGCCAAAGCTTCTTGTAAAGTTAATGGAGTTTCCTCCACATTAAAAACATGACAATCAGGGCCAAAATCTTTTTCTAATCTGGCTCTTTTACTCCTTCTTGGTTCAAAAACTACAGTATCTTGGTTTTGTAAAAGAGGAGTAGAGGAACCGGTTTCAGATAAAATATTTTCTTGATAATTTTGACCCCCACCATTTTTAGATTTAAAAGGAAATTTTTCTTCATGAAAAATTGCATCACCTGATTCAAAAATTATTTTGTTTTCAATATCAAAAAATCTATAGGTTGTACTATTTATTGCATATCCAAGAAAAGCACAAGTGGCAGCTTTCACACCTAATTTAGGTCTTTTAGGGTCCACAAGTCTAACAAAAGCTAGACAATCCCAAACCCTCAAATATCTCAAATTTGGCTTATGCCCCTTCCACAACTCAAAATGTATAACTTTTGTTTTTTTTATGTGGCACTCTATTCATGACATAACATGTAGTTAAAATTGCTTCTCCCCACAAATTTGAAGAAGCACCTGTTTCAATTAGCATAGCATTTGTTAAATCCATTAAAGCTCTATTTTTCCTTTCTGTTACACCATTGGATGCAGGTGAATATGGTGGAGTAGTTTCATGGATTATTCCCAAAGACTGAGCAAACGAGTTGAATCCAAAAGATTCATACTCCCGGCCTCTATCGCTTCTATATCTTTTAATCTTTTTACTGAATTGATTTTCAACTTCAAGAAGGAATTCTTTAAATTTTTCAAAAGCATCACTTTTATTTTTCAACAAGTATACATAAGTGTATTTTACAAAATCATCAATAAAAGTGATAAAATATATATTTCCACCACGTGTTAAAATTCCTTCAAATTCACATAAATCAGTGTAAATTAATTCTAACAATTCAGTATTTTTCATTAGACTTTTATGAGGCATTTTAGTTATTTTTGCTTGACTGCAAACTTCACATTTCTCAAACTTATTTGTTAGTCTGGGAATTAATCCTAAACTACTCATGACTCCCACATATCGGCTATTAATATGACATAGACGAGCATGCCAAAAATTCATAGAAGACAGCATGTAAACAGAAACATGTGATTTCTTATTCTCAACATTTAATTTAAACATTCCATCACAGGCATACCATTTTTCCCACAAATATGCCTTTTTTAGTGATTACATATTGGTCAGAGTCAATAGTTTGTTTGAAACTAGCTTTGTTGAGCAAATAACTTGACATCAAAAAATTTTCTCATGGACGGTGTGTACAACACATCTTTTAAAACAAGCACACGTCCAAAGGTAAAATTCAGCTCAGCATCCCCACACCCGAGCACCTTGGTTAAACTGGAGTCACCAAGCATAATAGTCCGCTCCTCATTAAAAGGAGTGAAATCTTTGAACCAATCTTTATCATACCAGACATGCCTATTGGTACCAGAGTCTGCCCACCACCCTTCCACAGATTGAACCATAAAAATATCTGTAATCATCGCCACAAATGTTTCCTCGGTAACATTAGCCTGTGGTCGAGACTGTTGTTTCCGAAATTTGCAAGTTCGAGCAATATGCCCACTTTTGCCACACACAAAACATGTCACATTTGTCAGATCTTGTGAAGGAGGTTCTTTGTTCCATTTCTTTTTCCTCGGGTAATTTTTATTTTGTGGCCTTCTATTATTTTTCCAAATATTTTTAACTGGCTTCAAGTGACTATTTTTATGAAATCGACCTTTAGATAAAGTATTTCCAGAAATTAAATTTACCTTTGCAGTGGAATGCTCTTGTGTCATAAGCGCATCTTGTCCTCGTGCTTCCTCCTCCACCTGAATCCGTGTGATTAGAGTCTCCAAAGATGTCTCTTTTTGCTTGTGGCGCATTGACTTCTGGAACTCCCTCCAAGACGATGGTAGTTTGTCAACAATACCTGCTACAATAAGATTGTCTCCAATTTTGATGCCTTCAGATCTAACTTCAGCTACTAACATCTGAAAATCTTGAACTTGTACCCCCACTGATTTTCCATCTATCATCTGATAGCGGAAAAAACGGCTTGCAACATATTTTTTAGCGCATGCCTCTTCAGTGTCATTTTGTTTTGCAAGGCTTTCCAAATTTTCTTGGCAGTGGTGTAAGTAGTATCATAATAATCATAAAATTGATCTGAAAGACAATTCAAAAGATAGTATTGACATTTATACTCATCTGTGTTGTATTTTTTGAGTTTTTCAAGATAAGCAGCATACTCCTCGTCGGTCATCTCTTCAGTGGGGACTTTGTTCGGATTTTTCTTGGTCAGAATATAAGCCACCTTGAGGAGACTGAGGTAGAAAAGCACCTTGCCTTTCCATCTCTTGAAATGAGCTCCCTTGAACCGGAAGGGCTTGTTGAGATCGCCGGTATTCTCGTTGGGCTTCTCCAGTACTGGCTCCATGAACTTTTACTATTTGAATCTCCTTAAAATTGTTGGTGATAATTACAAATAAAACACTAGAAAATAAGAATAATAGAAATTACAAAAACTATTGTAAGGGCTGAGGCGCGGGAAATTCGCTCTCTTTAAGGAGATTCAAGCCCTCTACGGTTAGGCAAAGCCTCACACCGGTGCAGCAGAAAAAACCTTGACTTGTCCCCCCAGGATACAACAGCCCGACTAAGTCGTATGGTTAACCAATATTGCACAATTGGTTGAATCCAAAACTTTATTACACACGCCCTTTTTATTTGCTTGGTAATCTCACTCAAGACATAACAACACAACCAAAACTTCTTCTCTCGTATGTTCTAAGATATGACATAATTTCAACATATATAGAAATGAAACTTCTTAGGCAAAGTTCTTGATGGATAAGAATTGGTGGACTTGACCAAGACCTTGGATGGCTTACCTTGGAAGTCTTGGAATGGATAGGAATGGGAAGACTTGGAGAAGACTAGGAAGACTTATTTAGGAAGTCTTGGAGACTAGAATGGGAAGCAAACTAGGTAGAAAAGAAAAGAGAAACAACCTATGACACATTATAATATTAAAATATCTGCTAACACAGAGTATTTTGTTGGACGATTCTACACCTACCACAATATATCAGGGGTTTTGCTCCTTTGTTTACATTGTTGTGGTTTCATAATTGGAAAGATGAATTCCGAACGGGATTCTTTTCATTTTTGGGGATTGTTTTGCATCATAATAGACGAGAGTACACAATCAGGAATTCCTATCGTCGGGGTGTGAACATCTCAGATCTCAGAAGGCTCAGAAGGTTAACACATGTCTGTAGATCATCCTAGTAGTGACGTTGTGTTTCGGTGTTGTTTACATTTTGAATTTTTTATGGTTTTCAGCAGCTTTTACGTTTTGGTCTGTTTTGCACGAGGTCTGATGGTGTGAAGTTCATGTTGGTATGATGAACTTGGCCATAAAACATTCGGGGACTTACGTATATATCATAATAGGTGGACTTATTATTTAATAATTTCTATGAGAATTTATGACATTTTTCATCAAATATTATTAAAAAGAGTCACTATTATTGATTTTCAACGATAGTTTGAAAATTGTCACAAAAAATGTTACTAATTATTAGTTTTAGCGACAGTTTAAAAAAATTGTCACAAAAAAATATTATTAATTTTCAACTTTTTGCGACAATTTCAAAAATTCATCACAAAAAAATGTCATTAATTGTAAGTTTTAGTGACGATTTATAAAAGCCATGACAAAAAAAAAGTCACTAATTATTAATTTTTAGCGACATATGTAAAAAATTGTCACAAAAAATTATTTTTAACGACGATTTTATTAAGAATTATTTCAATAGTACTTGATAAAAATTAAATCCAACTATTAAGATTTATTGGTAGTTTACTTTAAAACAACATAATATTAGTGTTTTAAGTTACATTGGGCTGCATCAAAGTTTGTTTGAATGTGGTCTGTCCAACATGTGAACTTGATGTTTAATGTCACACAATTTCATTCGTTTGGAACATCATGTAAGTAATGTCACATAATATTCATATTTTGGATGTTTGAATTACGGGTGTTTAACATATAAAGGAATGATACACTTTGAATTTTTAGATGTCAACTTATCCATATCTTGAAAGGAAAGGAATGATAAGTAATACCATAATATATATATTTTTCAAATGTATCACTCTTGCAAACCAGCAACAATTAATGGGATTATGTGTGTTACCCATATTTGGGAATAATGGAAAATGAGTCCTTTTACATCCGGCGGACTTATAGGATCACACCCAAAAAAGAAAAAAAAATTGTGGGATTATATGATCCAGAAATCCTAAATATAAGATTTATTGATAATGCTGTGTTTGGTTGGGGGATTTGGAGAGGGATTTGGAAAGGGAAAGGGAAAAGGTGTGTGAAACTAGGTGAAATGTAGATATATTTTATTCACATTTCACCTAATTTTTTCCTTTTTCTTTCCAAATCCCTCTTCAAATCCTCCAACCAAACACAGCGTAAATGTCCCTTTACAAAATGACAAAATTATTGTTTTCTTTTGTTGAGAATTGAAAAAAATAAAGATACGGATTCACTTGGTTTAAATTGAACTCGCCACTTCATTTTTGTTGAGATCCTCTCAACATATAAATCACATGCTTTACAAAAATGAAAGGGAGATGGGGACTTTCGGTTGATCCGAGGAGAGGATCCCTCACTCACCTACTAGCTAAATCTCAAAAATGATATTTACCCAAAAAAAAAAAAAAATCTCAAAATTGAGATTTTTCTTTTTTTTGCTAAGAAGAGTAGTTGGAATTCAAAGAAATGGGTTTTCAAAAAGATATAACCAAACAAGAAGTAGTACAATTTTTTGGCTTTCTAATAAAATTAAAATGGGCTTACAAAATTTAATTCTTGACACAGGCCCAAACAATTGAATGTGAAACTTGAAAATACAAAGCAAGTGTTTTATTGGATGTTAGACCAAAAGTTTATCAAATGAACCTACAATGGTTTCTACCACTTCAGTAATTAAACATGGGCCAAAATAATTTAATTAAAACATGGGTCAACACCTTAGCCCAAAAATAAACAAAAACCAAAAAGTACAAACTGAGCCCCACAAGGCCCAATTAAGAAAATAATATAATTCGATGTATTTGGTTTAATTTTCTAAAAATTGAGTTTTTTATTTTTCATATTTTTTTTAGTGAATATTTTCAAAATTTGAAGTAATTTTTTTACTTTTTTAGATGTACTTTACTTAGATATATCTAAAAGTAAAATATTTTTAAAAATCAATAAATACATAAGAATACGAAAATGTACTAAATTCTTATATTTTTGGTGATTAGTTTCTAAAAATTTTTTTTTCATAAATATTATACTTTTTAAGTGTATTTATATTAGGTGTATCAAAAATTAAAAAAATTGCTTAGAATATAAAAAAAATTCAATAAAACTAGAAAATATGAAAATAAAAAAATTTAATTTTTTAAAAAGTAAATTTTAAAAATTCAAACCAAGCAAACTGATTGAATTTCAAATTTTAAAATAAATTATTTGCGTGTTACAAAGAACATACACAGTCAAATTCTTCATGCCACCCAAGTCACAAACATGCACAAATTTGACTGCACTCATTAGGAATGGCAACGGGGCGGGGCGGAGCGGGCCGGAGATCACACCCCCCGTCCCCGATCCCCGATGGTACAAATTTTCCCGTCCCCGTCCCCGTCCCCGATCCTCGACGAGAAACCTATCGCCATCCCCACCCCCGTCCCCTAATAGGGATCGGGGTTCCCCAGCCCCAAAAATTTCCCGGCCCAAAAAAAAAAAACATTGAATGAGAAGATCTAAATCCAACACACAGATCCAAAACACACTATTCAACAAATCCAAAACACAGATCCAAAACACACTATTCAACAAATCTAACACTATTCAAATCTAAAAATTTGTGAGCTGAAATGTCTAAAAAATAAAACATTTAGCTATGTTAAAAAAAAAAAAATTAGATCTGAATCCATATATATAAAGATCATGATTTTTCAAAAAAAATCATAGATCTGTTAAAAAAATCATAATATATATATATAGATGAAAGCATGTGCTTGCTTCTTCAATGGCTTGCTTCAGATGCAAGGATGTGCTTCAATCATTATAGATCTACTTCAATCATCATAGATTTGCTTGCTTCAGATGCTTTTTCAATGGCTTGTAAGTTGTAACAGAGGAACTTTGAGTGAGAGGGAGAGAGAGAGAGATGAGAGACGGTGAGTGAGTGAGAGTGAGAGAGAGATGAGAGACGGTGAGGACGACAGAGAGATCAGAGACGGTGAGTGAGTGAGTGCGAGGGAGAGAGAGATGGGGGGAAGAGAGAGAGAGACATGTGAAATGAAAAACAAATGAAATAAAAGAGAGAAAGAGAGAGAGAGAAACAATATAGAAAGTATATATAATATATATATTGCTTCGGGGACAACCGGGGCCGGGGATTGTACACTTATCACCGTCCCCGGCCCGAAATTGATCAGGGATTGATTTTTGAATACCATCCCCGACTCATCGGAAGTATTTTTCGGGGAAAAACAGTTTAAATCGAGATTGGGGGATCGGGTCCCCGTCGGGTCTATTCCAAATTGCCATCCCTAGCACTCATCACTTGGTCACATCGTACTTCTTTTAAATAAATAATTAAGTAGTTACTCAAATATTTACACAATAAATTACATGTTAAATTAACTAAATACAAATAATATCTATTAAAATTTTTGAGTCTTTACACGTGACTTAGATTTTCCGTCGCCACTAAAAAAAAATATATTTTTTTCATCAGTCACTTGCAATCGTAAATATTATTTATGTCATCTTAAATACCTTTTTATGGCAAGACAACAACAAATGAACTAAAAAAATGTTGGGTTCATAAAACAATTTGAATTGCTTTTGCGACGACAAATGCTAGTTTTAGCAATTGATGAAGTGTTGTGGCAAAAAACAATAAAATAACATTTGTTTGCCTTGGTATACTTCGTTGTCGCAAAGACATTGTCACATTTATCTTATGTTTATGTTTAGAAATTGGATTTGTATATAGAATTATTAGGCCGTTTCCCAAAAAAAAAAAAATGTCTTCTTCCTAAAGAGAGACAGAAAACAAGAACAAAGAATTAATGGACTATCTAAGTCTTCTCTAAATAGAGGCACATGCAAAAAGCGGAACGAATTTTTTAAGAGTGTCTTTAATGGTTTGTTATTAGAGCTATCATTACTATAATATAAGTTGATTTTGAAAAGTAGTATTCCAATGATTGAATATGGCAATTGTCAAATTTGACAAATACGAACGTTTGTACTAAATTTGTCACAAGTTTTTAGCAGTTACTTTATGTGCCTACTAAGTCAAAACCAACTGTTTCTCTCCCTCCTTCCTAGCAAAATAGATAAATTTTTGCAGAATCAAATTTTTGCAAAACCAAACACATAAACTATTCCACCGAACGACTGGAAGACTTTGGCCGGTTTTCCGGTTGGATGATCAAATGCACAGTTTTTGTGTTCGGATCTGTGTTCGAATGTAAATATTAAATTTTTTTTTTTAATAGAAAAAGTTTGAAAAATGTCACAAAAGACAAAAAATAAACAATTAAAAATATTAAAAAATCTATATCCTAACAATGCCTACAAAATTAGAGGAAAAGTTGGTTGAGATTTGCCAAAATGACATCTAATCATTGGAGCACCATTACTATAATTTGGCAACTTGCTACTATTCACTGTCTAATGATAGCAATCGCAATGCTATTATAGTATTTGCTATTGGAGATGCTCTAAACAGAAAATTCACTAAAAATAACATATTCAAAATATATTAATTTCATAGAACAATGGCAAGTTCAAATATAGATCTACAAGGACTAATGGATTTAACTGGATTACTTTGAATGACAATTCCTAAATTAATTTGGTAAATTGATGGAAATTGATTAAACTAATTGTAGACTCTTTATTTTGACCTAAGACTTTGGACTCTTGCAAGCTTCCCGATAATGAAATGATAATTACTTCATCTTTGGGATATTTAAAGTTGTTTGGAGTTATTGTATAAATCTGTTTTGGCCACAAATCAAATTTTTGCAAAAATGACAATTTTACCTCTAGACCCGTTTTTAGCCAAAAACAACCTTTTAACTCCGAGAAATTGAGAGAGGCCCGGTTGTAATTTGATCAAATATATTTTCCAAAATTACTAGCTAGTTTTATCAAAAATATTGATCAGAAGACAATTCCGGTTTACTTGGGCTACAAACAAGCCAAAGGCATGGAACTCCACACTTGTGCATGCATGCATGACACGTGTACTAACGAAAAACGTGAGTGCACACATTAATTGTGAGTGCACACCAGGTTTGTGTGTGCATACATCCAAGCATGACAGAGTTATTTTTGGTAACTCAATCTTGGTGCATTTTTTTGAGGAAGGATGAGGGAGAAAGTGATGGAACCCTAGGAAGGGCTCTAGAACCTTACCCTCCGCCTATATAAAGAGCCCCTTCTCCTTCCCGTCCCTCTCCCTTTCAAAAGGTTAAGAACTTGAGAGCTTTTGTAAGTATTTGAAAGTCATGCATGACATGTGTACTAACGAAAAATGTGAGTGCACACATTAATTGTGAGTGCACACCAGGTTTGTGTGTGCGTACATCCAAGCGTGACAGAGTTATTTTTGGTAACTCAATCTTGGTGCATTTTTTTGAGGGGGGCGGAGGGAGAAAGTGATGGAACCCTAGGAAGGGCTCTAGAACCTTCCCCTCTGCCTATATAAGGAGCCCCTTCTCCTTCCCCTCCCTCTCCCTTTCAAAAGGTTAAGAACTTGAGAGCTTTTGTAAGTATTTGAAAGTCATGCATGACACGTGTACTAACGAAAAACGTGAGTGCACACATTAATTGTGAGTGCACACCAGGTTTGTGTGTGCGTACATCCAAGCGTGACAGAGTTATTTTTGGTAACTCAATCTTGGTGCATTTTTTTTGAGGGGGGCGGAGGGAGAAAGTGATGGAACCCTAAGAAGGGCTCTAGAACCTTCCCCTCTACCTATATAAGGAGCCCCTTCTCCTTCCCCTCCCTCTCCCTTTCAAAAGGTTAAGAACTTGAGAGCTTTTGTAAGTATTTGATAGTCAAACACCATTTTCGCTTTCCCTTTTGCCTTGACTCTAAAAATAACACACTCCAAAGCAACTCTAAACCTCTAAAAATATTCTAAGGCTTGAAGAACATGAACTATAATTAGAACCTAAGCTTGAGAGAGGCTTGTGAGCAAGGAACTTGACCTTTCTTTGCATTTTCTTTGCGTTTTCTTTGGTTTATCCAAACCAGCAGGTAAAACACCTTCGCCTATTTATGTTTCAATACTGTTTCTTTCCCCATTTTTTCAATATTTAACCATCCGTAAGGTGTTAGCTTATCATCTCATCATGTACAGTGCTTAGCTTAGTTTGTCTTTCACTTTATTTTGCATGTTCCATTTATTTTCTTTGGAACAACATGTTTAGGTTGTCTTAGTATTTATCTCTACATGCATGTGGTTCAGTTTAAGCATCATATACATTAGTTTTGTATTATTTTAAGTGTTATTTGTCTTTCTGTGTGTTAAATCACGTTAAAACCCTTAAACTAGGCCTAGGTTCACATTTTGTTTGATTAGGTGCATGTTTGGGTCATATTTATTTTAAAAGTATTGCATGAATGACGCTGAAAGTAGGCAACCCGGTAAGTCATCTATTCCTCCATAGCATATGCTTGTGTCTTGTTGCATTGCCTTTTCAATAATCCAAGTCTATATGCTTTTTCTTGTAAAATTTTATGTTTTGAATGCTTTTTATGAAAAATATTTATTTTAGGTTGAGTTTATGGTCATGGGTTAATAAAATCCACCTTTTTATTAAAACCATCATTTTTGGAAAATATGGCTTTAGTCTTTTAATCTAAAGTAAATAATTCTCATTTTATTCAAATCATATAGTTTTAGATTAGTTAAGATTTATGAATAATTAACCACTAAAATCATAAAATAGAAAGTTAGTAGAGGCCAATTTTCAGATTGGGCAAAAGGGGGGAGTGCTATTATTCAATGACATTCCCCTTCTGTACCTAAGCTCTTGAACCTGAAATTTTTCTTGGTTGTGATGGGCTAGTCCTTAACTTATTTTTCGTCATTAAAGGTTTTTTTAATTCTCCTTAAGTGACAACTCTTGGTTAGTCAAAATGAGTTGGCGTGGGAAACAGGCTTTAGACTCAAAAAAGGCACGACACTCATAGTTGGCGATTCTGCTAGGGAGTTAAGTTAGCTTGACTTGAAAATTTCTATTTTATGAGATTAGAAGTTAATTATTAAATTGCATTGTATCGTTGTGGGCTTGAGAAAAAACCTAGTTTTGTTGCATATTATCCCGAACACTATTCGCGGGCTATGTTATATCAACAAACAAGCGTCATATTATGCTATTAGTACTGTTTAATCATCTCCTTGTACTCAAAGATGGTATGAGAAGTATATTAATAGTCATAATTGATGTATCCTCTTGACTAAACCCACATTTTACATATAGAAAGTTTTACCACCTTCTAAACTAGGATAGGATACCCTCCTTTCTAGGATTATATTGCTGTGTTATTGTGTGATTTAGTGAATCTTAGATCCCATTTCCAAATCAAGACAGGGCAACCCTATCCCCAAATAGGCATTAACGCAAATTACGTGCTTATTGTAGACACCCAATTTTTGACTGCCCTCAAGGCTTAAGAGCTTTGCCCAGTACACTCGATGATGAAAGTGGTGTTGTGCGTGGGTCGAGGTCTCAACGAAGGGGCCATGTTTAAGCTCCGAAACAATCCCAAACCTTCCATATTCCCACTGATTATATCCCAGAAATCCATTTTTACACATTGTACTACCCTGTGCTGTGTTTGAAGCAAGAAAACAGGAGAACACATTGAAGCCCAGTCGTGCCTCATTGAGGGCCGACCATGGCTATTGAAGGCCGGCTGTGCCTTAGTAGCGAGAAACACTATTCTGGACGAAAGCCCGCCAGCTGTTCATTTTTGAAGATATTTATGACCCCTCTTGCTCAAATTCTATAAAAATGAAGTTGTATCTCTATTTTGAGGGTTGAAGAATTTCTAAAAAGCCTCTACACCTTCTTGAGAGATCCTTTATCTCCTTCTTCTTGTGCAAGCAACCCTTTGAGCAAGCCTATCACCTTGAACCTATATCCATACATCATATACACCTTCAAACCTGAGCCTAGGAACCTTGGTTGAGCCTTGAACACCATAATTCAAGCTTAAAAGTGTGTTGGGACTTAGTTTGATTCATAAATGTGAGACCATAAAATATCCTCTCACATGGATGTTGTAGAGATCCAATGAAGAGAAGAGCTTCACCCCTGTAGATCTACAATGAGGAGCATAGTCAGTGCCACCCAACCAGGGTTGCCAACCGGGGTTGCCGGCCGGGAGTACTCCGATGATGAAGTTAGTCCTTTTATCAAGATATAGTCAATGTATATATTTGAAGGGGTGAGTGTTTTGTAGGGAAAGATGAGAACATCCCTGTATGTTATTAGGTCCCCTCTTTTTATAGACGAGGGTGGGCTGAATAAGCCCAATAGTTGGGCCCTTGGCAGGCCTTGTTTGGGTTAGCCCAGTAAGTTGATATATATTTTTTTCTGACTCCCACAATTGCCCCAAAACTTTCATTGTCTTTGGTAGAGGGAATGAGAGTTTTTATTGCCGAGTTATGTTGTTCAAATAGATGTTAGGTCCTTCGACAAAGAATACATTTGATAAATGAATAACATAAATGAATGAATGACTGGATGAATGCATGTATGTATGAATGTATGTACAAGTATATGTATATAGAGGAGAGAGGTGAGTTAAAACCCAGTGAGTAATACTATCTCTATAACAATGAGCCACGGTATTATAACCCCCGGGTAAGGATATAGGCCGCGGTATTATAACCCCAGGCAAGGGTGTAATGTATTGTCGAGTGCAAAGATTGCTTCCAAATATGGACTTTCATGCCGAGCTAGAAATATTTCTATAGGCCGAACACGGAAATGATTACCTGAACCAAATAAGATAGATTAAACAAGGTAGATATATCAGTTAAAAATTGGACCATGGTATTATTACCCCCGGGTGAGGGTGTAGGCCGCGGTATTCTAACCTCTGGGCATAGATACAGGCCGCGGTATTCTGACCTCCGGGCGTAGGTATAGGTCGCGGTATTCTAACCTCCGAGCGTAGGTATAGGCCGTAGGATTCTAACCCCCGGGCATGGGTGTAGACCGCAGTATTCTAACCCCCGGGCATGGGTGTAGGCCTTTGCTAATCGGCGCTCTGTGCTGAGTGCGAAGATTGCGCTATACTCGGAGACTTTTGCTGATTTTAAGTGGCAACTAAGTGCCAATATGGCAAGGACTTTGAATAATGTATCCTGTACCGAATACGGTGGACGTGTTAATCACCAATAAGATTGCTCCGCTTGTATGGAATTGCCAAGTAGATATTGGGCCAACTATTTAATTGTCGAGTTGCTCGGTTTGCGTTTAGTCCAAGGTAGACTTGCCCCATTCCTTTCGAATGCCAGGTGTTAGTCGGAAGGAATGTAGATTTCCATTGCCCTATGTTGCAGAGAAGATTCGGCTTTGGTAAAATGACGGCGCGCAAAAATATGCAAACTGCCGACTGCCAAGTGTGTAATGTATTGCCCCAAAACGGGCGCTTGCTTGAAGCTGTGTGAAAAGGAGCGGGAGTTTGTAACTCAAGTAAACGTCATTGCAATGTTTGTACCAAGTTGGCCGAGTATGCATGCATATCAAAGGCGCCGAGATGATGATCGACTAATGTGCCCCAATTGGAAAACGGAAAATTGACTGATGTCCCAGTGGGCAAATATTTTGCCAAATAATGTTGTTGGGCGAATAAAGTTGATGTATGGCCGAATAACTAGTGTCAAAACATCGGTGTCTGCTTACACTTGGGTCGGCGATTGTGCCGATCGTTTGGTCGGCGATTTTTCTTAGCTTCGCGGTGTGTCAGCATTCCTTCGGAGTTAGATTTGCTAAGAACTTGGTTGGCAATGGTTGCCAATTTAGCTTCTTGGTAATGGTTACCAATTTAGTGAAGTTGAGCTTCTTGTCCAACATATATTTGCCCTATTGCTTTTGAATAAGATTTGTTATTCGGAAGGAATAAAATTGACGTGGGCCAAAATTGCCGAGTAGGCTGATAATGATTTGAAACGGATTCCGTGCCCCTGTTCGGTGCCGTGGCGAAATCAGAATGAAGCCGAGACAGAGTAGGGTGCTTGGTGATATCGGAATCAAATCTGCAATTTATTTGTATTTTTATTTATTTATTTATTTATTTAATATATATATTATTATTTTGAGCTGAATTTACAAATTTTGACTGTACGGATAGTCCCGGAATGCGTCAGATAGCTGGAAAGGACTATCGGATCGCTGTGATCAAACTCCTGATAGCGTAATTATAGCCAAAATGGATCTAACGGCTCAAATCAATAGGGTGTAATGCAACCGCAAATCACATGATCATTTCTTTATATCTTGCTAGATCGTCTTCCTCAGAGAAAGAACTCATTTTCTGGGCAAACTTTGAGCGGCCCATATGGCTTTGTTTGAGCTCCGATTTTGACGCGGTTTGTTGCGTTGGACTCATCTCAATGAGTACTTTACGTTGGTATGATCAAAACTTGATTTTGACAACTTTGAAAATCTTAATGTTCGGAAAATGTGGTCCGTTTCGCAGTTTCCAGTGAACTTTGGTTACTTCTTGGCTGCTCGGGTTGGTGGGTTTGGACTCCTTGATTTGACGCGAATCCTCTTGTATATTCAGATGTTGATTTCGGCGAGCCGAGATGCTAGTTATATGCCGAGATAATAAGCATGGGATTTTTGTCGAAGAGGCAGGCAAGTTAATAACAGTTAATAATTGTAGTTTTGTGCCGAGGATGTCCAATGCTATGGAGCATGTTACCGTGTGTGGCCGAGTAATCTTGCCGAGTACAATGAGCCGAATAATGTTAGCCGAATTTCCCAGATGTTTGTGCTGAATAAGTTGTGAATTTGCAGTTGTTGATATGCCGAATATATAAGCCGAATAAATGACCAAAGTAGCTTTGGAGCTTTGCCGAGCAATTTCCTAAATTCTCAGTATTGCCAAGCACCAAAATAATGTGCCGAATAAGAAATGTTATAGTGTAATTTTTGCCGAATAACTTGCCGAGGAATGTTGTCAATCTGTGTAGCAGTGGGTTAATTTAAACACTTGTGTTGGCAATACCTTGATTTCCACGGCCATCCTCTTGGTGCTTGTCGAGCTTGACCCAATTGTTGGTGCCGATCAATACTCCTCTTGGCTTGCCGAGGTGCTGGTGCTATACTAAGGAGCAGCGCCAAGCTTTGTGGTCAGTTTAGGAAGTGCCGAACGTGCTGTTTATGAGGCCAATAATAGAGCTTTCAAATCTTTAAATACAAACTCCAAAAATTAGTTGAGCAAAAAGGAATGCCGAAGAGAGTGAATCAGTCAAATGCCGAAGGAGAAGGAAAGCAATTACTAGGCCAACACACTAGCCGAATAGTCCAAATGTATATTAATAGCACCTTAACCAAGAACACATCTTACAAGTGGAGTTCCTAATTAGCTTCATATATAGCCGGTCGAAAGATGACCATAAATTACTATAATAACTCATGAAATTTTTCTAGAGAGAGAGAATGAAGACCTAGCCAGGATTTAATGACAATATGCAGCTTTGGAGCCAAACAAGTCTGGCAAGCTATGTATGATATCTTTTACATACACATATCAATGCAAGTCAATATTAATATTTATGCAAATAGTTATTATCTTACAACAAATATTATTTTCATGCGCATGATCAACAAGTTCTGAACAGCATTTGTGCAAGTTCAAGAAGTTGGTATCTATTCGGCATGAACTGGGCCAATGGCGACGCCGAATACAGAATATTGCCGAATAATATGAGGCGTATAGATGGCCTCAGTGTGACCAATTTTTATTCTTATATTATTAGTATATTTATACATATATAAGAATATATGTATATATTTATATTTTTATGGCATTAACCTGAGCCGTATAAATTGGCTCGTATTCTCGCAGTCTATGGAATAAAAATTATTAAATTACCTGTGAGTGCGAAGATTATGCTAACAGCCGAGACGATTACCGAAGCAACATAAAAATATATAAAGCTTCCAATAAAGAAACGATTCCTAAATGAAGAACCAATTACAGGCGTGGATTTGGCAGAGCCACCTTTTGTATAATGCCAAAATGAAACTCCCATAAACAAAAGTCTGAAACCCAGTTTTAGAGAGAGAAAGTGAAAAATGCTTTGCTTTGATTTTGTTCTTGTTGCTTTTGGCAGGCAAAAATTTATATTCAAAAAACAACCCACCAATATACGCTTACTTACACCACAGATATATATAATATTATATGTACGTAGATCTGCATATTGTAAATCAAGTTGAATCAAAATGAAAATGAAACCCAGTCGTGGGCCGTATTACTTGGGATTGATTTTGCTTTTGTTGAAAGTGCACTAACCTCAAAGCAACCCATATATGTTTACTTACAGCAGTATATTTCTTGTGTTCTTCGTTGATCCCATTCAGTCATTCCCACAGGCGGCACCAATTGTGAGACCATGAAATATCCTCTCACATGGATTTTGTAGAGATCCAACAAAGAGAAGAGCTTCACCCCTATAGATCTACAATGAGGAACATAGTCAGTGCCACCCAACCGGGGTTGCCGGCCGGGAGTACTCCGATGATGAAGTTAGTCCTTTTATCAAGAAATAGTCAGTGTATATATTTGAAGGGGTGAGTGTTTTGTAGGGAGAGATGAGAACATTCCTGTATGTTATGAGGTCCCCTCCTTTTATAGACGGGGGTGGGCCGAATAAGCCCAATAGTTTGTGAGACCATGAAATATCCTCTCACATGGATGTTGTAGAGATCCAACGAAGAGAAGAGTTTCACCCCTGTAGATCTGCAATGAGGAACATAGTCGGTGCCACCCAACCGGGGTTGCCGGCCGGGAGTACTCCGATGATGAAGTTAGTCCTTTTATCAAGAAATAGTCAATGTATATATTTGAAGGGGTAAGTGTTTTGTAGGGAGAGATGAGAACATCCCTGTATGTTATGAGGTCCCCTCCTTTTATAGACGGGGGTGGGCCGAATAAGCCCAATAGTTGGGCCCTTGGCAGGCCTTGTTTAGGTTAGCCCAGTAAGTTGATATATATTTTTTTCTGGCTCCTACAATAAACAAAAGCTCAATTCTTTGAGAGAGCACAAAACATGATTTTGCATGAAATTAAGGCACAGTCGGCCCTTGTGGGGCCAATGCGGCCCGGCCGGCCATCAATGTTTGGTCAATAGTGTATTTTGCAGAAAACAAAAGGAAATGGCTAAAGGTGAAACAGAACAGGCTTAGGCAGACAAAGCTATTCTTGGACACTGTGCATGCAACCCTTGTGCATCCTTGCTTACCTCAATGTCGTAGATTAATGCTCTGATTATTAGCGTTGTAATTATTATTGTTATTGTTACAATTAGTCTTGTTAATTATTAGTGTTGTAATTATCATTATTGTTTATTTGTAATTGTTGTAGCCAATTAACTTAGATAGTTAGTTTACTTCTCATGACTATCCTTGCTGTAATAGAGTAGTTAGCTAGTTAATTCTTTGCTTATTTATTCATTCGATTTTGTAATAATTAGTTTAATTTGGACTTTCGGACTTTGATTCGCACCCTTTTGCACAAGGGCAAATGTGTAATAAGTTGTATGTCTTCTAACCCCACGTCTTTCTCCTTTTTATTTACTTACTTACAATGGTTAGAATAGAACATCATTTTTCAAATTAGAATTCTTATATGTTGCATCCATTGTCTTGCATGCATCCAAGGTTCAGCTCATCATACTAACCCAATATCAATGTTCAAATTCATTACTTGAATATGTGCTTTATCGCATGTCTTGAATGGAATCATATGCCATGCTCATAGTCGAGCCTATAAAATACATAATGTATGCATTGCATTTAGCCATATTGCATTATCTTGCTTTGTTTTGGCTCGGAGTACTAGGTGAGTAATTTTGAGTTTTAGCATATCACATGAGTGTGGTTGTTACCATGTCAAAGCATACTTCCATGAGGCTAATTGCTTAAATGATATAACTATTTGAATGCCTGTGGATGAAGGCTAGTTGCTTGAATTGGGATAGTTTGATTAATGTACATTTTAAGCCCACTTTTTCAAGTGACAAATTTACAAAACAATTTCAAATAAAACACGAAATCAAATGTTTCAATTCTTGCAAGTTAGTCTATATTTGTGTATCCGTCACATAGTAAAAAAAATAGCTAATAATCAGAACAAAAGCATATAATGTAAACAAAAATCGCATCATGATTAGTAGAGGCAGATCTTTGATAGGGCGAGTGGGGTGCTCAATTCATGACATTCCCCTCTCGTACCTAAGTTCCCGAGCCGAGACACTTTGGTGATGACGGACTAATGGCCTTTAACACGAGTCTTGGGTTTTCTAAATTTTCTAAAAATATCTAGGTGGGGACTCTGAAATCTGGCAAAGCAGTCCATTTTTGGCATTTGATTTAAACATCAATTTTTCAAAAAAAATTGCCCGATTTGGACTCTTTTTGTGTTTTCACTATTTCACATTGCACTTGTGAAATTAGATTCAGAACCATGGGACTCTGAACTGTAAGGCTATTTATCTTTCGAAAGGAGCACGAAAAGTCAAGCTACACTTATATAGTATCTTGTCTTGTATGAAAATGATTTGATTTGATTTGATTTCGGGGATCAACAATCAAAAAGACAGTGATTTGATTTCAAAATCTAGGGGTTTGATTAGGTAGTGATTTGATTCTAGGACAATCTGAATTTATTTTGGAATGGTGATTCAATTCCAAAATTTGGGGAGTTCAATTTAGGTAGTGATTTAATCCTGATTATGAATTGAACAATCAGTGGTAAATTAGGGGTGTAGTTGCCCAATTTAAAGGATTTAGGTTTTGAATTTGAATTTAAATTCCTACCTTAGTGATCAATTGAAAATGATTGCCTTTCCACAATTTATGTAAAAATCCACAAGAAAATATATGATCAAAGAATAACTTTAAAAAATTAAATAAATAAAAAAATCCAACTTACGTAGAGTCTTGTGTTTGATTGAATGGGAATATTTAAGTTATTGACTTTGGGGGGAATTTGAAATTTAATTGAAAAATGGTAGATAAGGAAGTGGTGACCAAGTCTTCCATTTTGAATGAAATTTCAATTCACCTAAAAGGTATTTGAAAAAAAAAAGATAATTATTTGATTGAACACTTGGAATAAAATCCAAAACTCCTTTGGGGGGAAAGAATTTTGAAAAATAAAATCTGAGCAGCATGTTGGAAATTATGGAAAACTTTTGATTGGACGAAAATCTTTAAGTTATTGACTATAGGGAATTTGATTTTATAGAAAAGTATTAGACAAGAAGGTGATGACCAAATCTTTCACTTCAAAATAAAATTTTGAATTTTTTTAGAAGGCATTTGACTAAAAGATAATTATTTGATTGATTTCTTAGAATAAAATCCGAAATTTCTTGGACAATTTTGAATTAAAATTTGAGTAGAGTTTGGAAATTATGAAGAGTGTTTTCAATTAAATAAAAATCCTTGGGCTGCTGACTTTGGAGAAACCTTATTTTTACTTAAAATAATGGGAGATAAGGAAGTGGTGACCAAATTTGCCATCTTGAATAAAATTTTGAATCCTCTATAAGAATTTAGCTAAGAGATGATTGTCTAATTGGCTCATTGAGATAAAATTTGAACTCCTCAAAAAATAAAAATAAAAAAGAGCTTTATTTTGAAAAATAATTTTAGAAAAAAATGGAAGTTGTAATTTGATCATATGCTTATGGGGCTTTCTCCTTGGACAAGCAATAAACAATGGAAAAACAATTGCTTGATCAATCACTCTAGTAAGAATTCTAAAAATTCCTCAAGCTTTCTTGATTGGGAAACCACAACCTAATTGATGGTAATGATGATTCTAAGGAACCATGGTAAGTCTTGATCAAATTTGACTGGGTCCATTCATCTATTCTTAGGTTTGTTGTAACTATCCTCCTAGAAAGGATGTTTTCCAAGTTAAGTGGGCCAGACTCAGTCGGTTGTCTTGTACTCAATATCTAGTCGACAAAAAGCCTGAATTAGTCTAGGAAAGAAGATCCGCAAGCCCAATCCCAAGCCCAAGCCCAAGCATGTTCGTGCCTTTCGACCCAACCCAAAGTTAGTAGATACAGAACAGGCCAACCCGTGTTTGTCAACTCCTTCTAGCCCAGAGCACTTTAGGTTTTTGATTCCAAAACCAAAAATCTCGATGGCGTAAACCCCAGCAATGACTAACTTGATCTGGGCACTTCAAAAGTCCATGGATGCCCTATCCATAACTGTGGATGCCCTGGTCCAAATTCTAAATGAATTGCAAACCCAGATGGTCGTATCGCCACCGCTACCAATAGAATTATAGAAAAATTTTAGTGATCTTGTCACAAAATAGAAAGCCAGGTTTATGCAAGCACTCTTTACACAATTCTGTCAAGGGCCATACAAAAACTCCACCTAAAGAGTCTTTCATTTACTCCACATAAGCTTGTCTAAAGCTATGCAAATTTTCATAGACAAGGGGCACCTTAAACCTATCAGCCCTAGAACTCTATCAAATCCCCTACCTCCTAGCCATGACCCTAAAAAATACTGTGCCTTCCACCAACAAGTAGGCCATGAAATCGATTGTTGTGTCCAACTTTGTTGTGAGATCCAAAATCTTATTGACAACAAGGTCATAGCTCTGCTACAAAAGCCAAATGTCACCACTAACCCTTTGCTTGAGCATAACAAAACTGTCTCTCCTCCACCTAATGTCAATGTTATACAAACTACCCTAACAACCTTCTACCCTAGCCAATACATCGTGTCAACCAACTTACCTAAACCAGTGGTGCTTATACTCAAGGAAATTGGAGTAGATATCATCCAGGAAGGATTACAAGTGAATGAGCTTGGCCCGATAGTGACTTTCCTCGTGCAAACGAAAGCACTAATCATAACGAAAGAAAAGTTGAACTAGCCAGGGCTACCAAAAGAAGGCGAAGGCTTTACTAAAGATGAATGGTTAGACTTCGTGTTTCGAAAAATAGAATCAATAGAGGAGGTACCAGCAATCTCCGCAACAAGTGAGCAAGGCTACCCCGGGGAGTCATATGATCCTAGTAAGTACATCAAGCCTGCTAGTGAGCTCAAACCAAAAGTGTACTCCTTGAATCGATGGCATCGACTTCTTAAAAGTGGACCTTATCGAAAAGAACCTTTTAGCTCTTGGGGACTCTAGCATTCCGGGTCACCCCGACAATTTCGATGGTTTTTAACACGTGGAAAACCAAGGATAGTGAAGCAAGTTTGATGAAGAGAAAGATGACAATAAGGAAGGAAAAGAGAAAAGTGAATAGCAAGAGAAGGAAACTGCAATCTATCCGGAGTTAGAAGAGTGTGAAGTAACTGACATCTGAGAACCCATTTGGGGCACTTGAAAAAGGAAGTTGCCAACCCTTGACTGTTATAATGAAAGTGAATACTGAAGCAGAGGGACGCTGGGTTGGCTAAAGTCCATTATACTCTGAAGTTCACGGCTATGAGGTGTTATAGGAAAAACAAAGAGAAAGAAAACTAAGCAGAGGTAAATGAGGACTGGTTCATAGGGTTCTTGTTCGAGAATAAGGGTAAAGAAGAAAAACGTAGGCATAAATTTGGGCTGATTTGGAAGCTGGCTTAAGTACTGAGAGACTAACCACTATGGCTTAGGAAACTCATTTTCTAAGACGATGCAGAAAATAAGAGCATTGGAAGAGTATGTTACCAAGCGTGTAGTGGATGCAATGGGATGCCAACTAACAAACCGGCTGCTGAACATTATTTTACTTGTGGATTTGGTAGTTAATCTAATAAAACAAGAAAATGAGTCAAGTGAGTAAGAAATTTGGTATGTCGAATTTTGACACATCCGTCTTGTCAAGTAATAAGTTGAGTCTCTCTCTTTTCTTTTCTTTTTTGATTTATTTTGATTTTTTTATTATTTTGAGTCAGGGTTGGATGTTGGAACCCCCCCTTTCATCAATAATATTAACTAGTAATTTTGGATACTTCATGGTACTAAAAGTTGATTGAGTTAATCCCAAGATTTCTATAAAAAAAAATTTGATTTTTTAAAGGTTAAAAAAGATCTAATTGAATGGAAAAAATAAAAAATAAAAAAAAAATAGGACGACAAGCTAAATTTGAAATGAGTGAGCTAATGTTAATAAACCTGGGTAATGTGTGAAAGTCCTTGCCTGGTACAGTGCTTTCAGCCTCGTCTCGTCGAACAGTATAAGTTCCTTGAACCTACTCTGCTGCCAATCCACTTCTGCTATCTAGCACTCAGCCATAACTCGCAGCGACGGAACCTCAACTTCAATCAGCAGAACAGCTTCCATCCCATAAACCAGAGAGTACGGAGTTGCCCCAGTTGATGTTCGGATCGATGTCCTGTAGCCCCAGAGAGCAAATGGCAATTTGTCTGGCCAGTCCCTGTAGGTTTCCACCATTTTCTATAGAATGTGCTTGATGTTCTTGTTGGCGGTGTCAACAACTCCATTGGTTTGCGGCCAATATGTGGATGACTTATGAAAAGCCACGTTATATTTCTCCAACAAGTCGATCACTTCTTTCTTGAAGTGGGAACCACTGTCCAAGATGATCTCATTCGGGACCCCATAACGACAGATGATAATATTACTAATGAACTTGGTTACGTACGATGCTTTCAGCACTACGTAGGATTGGGCCTTGACCTACTTTGTAAAATAGTCTATTGCCACCAAGATATACTCATGCCCATTTGACCCCTTCGGAGTAACTGCCCCAATAACATCATGTTCCCAGACTGAAAATGGCCATGGTGAAGTCATGTTGTACAGTTTCGACGGCGGGATATTCATGCGATTTGCATGAATCTGACATTTGTGGCATCGCTGAACAAAATCAATACAATCCTCCTCCATGGTTGACCAATAATAACCCTACCTGAGAATCTTTCGAGCTAGCATTACTCCGCTTATGTGAGATCCGCACTCTCCTCCGTGGATGGCCTCCATTAGGCGCTTTGACTCTTCTACATCGACGCACAGTTTATGTATTCCCAGATGGCCTCGTTTGTACAATTTACCCCCCCAGATGATAAACTGAGTAGCCATTCGCCGTATTGCCCTCTTATCTTTGGCATTTGCCCCTAGTGGATAAGTCTCCTTCTCCAAGAAGTTCCAGATGTCATGATACCAGGGGTTCTGATCTTGTACTTCTTCTATAGCGGCAATCAACTCGTAGGCCGGCACATATCTCTGTTCAATAATGATCGGATGCATCCGGACTCCCAAAGGGATGTCTATCATGGAAGATAGAGTTGATAAAGCGTCAGCGAACCTGTTGTTCTCTTTTAACAAATGCGTGAAAGTTAACTTCTCAAACCTGGGAATCAGAACATCCAGTGTTTGGTGATAGATTTTCATCCTTTCTTCCTTAACCTTCCAGTCTCCTTTCGCTTGGGACACAACCAGGTTCGAGTCCCCAATGATGTCCAACCGTTTTGCCCCTAGTTTCAAGGTGGCTTCTAAGCCAGCGATACATGCCTCATATTCTGCTTCATTGTTTGATACCTTGAACCGAAGTTTGAAAGCTAAAGGTATGTGGGAATTGTCGGGTGCTATCAGCAACACCCCTATCCCATACCCGTACTGGTTAGATACTCCATCAAAGTACATAGTCCAAACCACTTCCTCGACTTGCAGAATAGCCTCATCTGGGAACAAATACTATACTGCTTCGTCTCCCTCCACTAGGTGGTTGGCTAGGAACTCCACAGCCGCTCTCCCCTTCACAGACTTGCGAGTCATATATTTCAAATCAAATTCGGAGAGAAGAAGCAGCCAACGAGCTGGCCTACCCTCAAGTGCTGGTTTCTCAAAGAGATATTTGATGGGATATAATCTCGAAACCAAAATTACGGAGTGGGCTAACAGGTAGAGCCTCAACTTCCTGGTAGCCCATACCAAGGCCAAGCAAGCCTTCTCTAGCAAGGTATAACGGGTCTCATATTCCAGCATCTTTTTGCTCAGGTAATAGATGGCTTTCTCCACTCTATCATCAGATTTCTGCACAAGTATGTAGCCCATTGTCGTGTCGGTTACTGACAAGTACAAAATCAACGGCTTCCCCAGCTCTGGCGGTGACAATAGGGGTGGGTTCTGAAGGTACTGTTTGATCTGCTCAAAAGCAACCTGGCATCGGTCATCCCATTGGAATTTCTTTCTTTTCTTCAAGAGACCAAATAGTGGTTCACAAGTCAAGGTTAATTTTGCAAGAAACTATCTTATGAATTGCACTTTACCCAGAAAGCCTCGCACTTCCTTTTCAATCCTTGGTGGTGGCATTTCTAGGATGGCCTTGATTTTGGAAGGATCAACCTCAATGCCCCTTTGTGTAATCAAGAACCCTAGCATCTTCCCTATTGTGACACCAAAAGTGCACTTCTGTGGATTAAGTAGCAATCAATATTCTTTGATCCGTTGGAAAAATTTCTTCAAGGCGGTGTAGTGGCCTTCTCTTTCCTTGGACTAGACAATCATGTCGTCCGCATACACCTCAACCTCTTTGTGGATCATATCATGCAAGATCATGGTTGCAGCCCGTTGATAAGTATCCCCAGTGTTTTTCAGACCGAATAGCATCACCCTGTAGCAGTAGGTTCCCCACGACGTGGTGAAGGCAGTTTTCTCCTTATCCTTGGGTGCCATCAAGATCTGGTTGTACCCAAAAAACCCATCCATAAAAGAGAACAACGCATGGCCTGCGGTGAAGCCCACCAATTCATCGATGTGCGGTAGAGGAGAGTCATCCTTCGAACTGACTTTGTTCAGATCTCTGAAATCCACGCACACCCGAATTCTGCCATCTTTCTTCGGCACCGGAACAATGTTGGCCAACCATGTAGGATACTCAGATACAAGCAAGAACCCTGCATCTATTTGCTTAGTGACCTCTTCCTTGATTTTCAGAGCCCAATCTGGGCGTATTCTCCAAAGCTTCTGCTTGACGGGTCGGGCCTCGGGGTCAAGAGGGATCTGGTGCTGTACAATCTTAGGATCGATTCCAGGCATGTCTTCATAGGACCATGCGAAAACATCTTTGAAATCTTATAATAAACCGACTAAGCGTTCGGGTTCCTCCAAAAACAACGTGGACCCGATCTGCACCAAACGCGGATCCTTTTCAGTACCCACATTAATTGCAACGATTTTATCAACCAGGGGTTTTACAAACCTCTCCTTTTCTCGATCAATCAAATGTTTCAAAACCAAAGGAATTCCTTCCTCATCGTTTTTATCAAAATTTTGAAAGTCATGATCAATGTAATATACAAGTGGCACAGAAAAGTACTCAGAAATAACAGCGGTACCATTCTCATTCAAAGCTTCCAGCTCGTCCAATTCCTCAGTTACAATCGACTCAAAAGAAAAGGAAAAAGACGAACTGGACAAAACAACGGCATCCGGGTTATCAACCCCAGGAATACCGGACTCCGACTCAGAGGAACTAGAATCTAATTTTGACTCCACAGACTCTATGGAATCAAATTTCGGTTCACTACCTGATTCAGAACTGCTGGACAAAAAGCCCTCTTCTAACTGCCAAACGAGAGAGGGTGCGATAGATGCATCCAGAATATCACCAAAAGGATCCATAACCGATTGATCTCCAATCATGGAAACGGTGAAGTCATCCCCCAAGCTCTCCGGTTTGATCTGAGGATCTGAAAAGAGACAAGACAGCGTTGTTCCTATCTCAAGTTCTATGCCATCAGACTCATCCTCTGTACACTGTTCAGCCTCAACTGGTAGGTCAATCTGTTCCTCTACAACTTCATCCCCTTGTAGCTGTAGGTCGAAGAAGATCTCAAAGCCAGGCAAACGTCGCTTCTCAGAGTTCAACCATGGCTCAGGAAAGCCGCAAAATGGGAAATCTTCCCCCTCCCGGACAAAGCGACCGTTCAGGGTTCCTTAAATGGGTCTATGTACAAGCTCGTAAGGCTTCCCACTTTGCTTGGCCTTGGCTCTTCCTGCTATTTCCTTCCCCTTTCTTACCCAATCCTCTTTGGTAGGCACGTAATCTAGACCAAAGGTATGAGGGTTATGTGGCACTTCGGCCAATGCAACAACGCCTTTCCGACCGCTCCTTCCCAATCCCATTCCGGGCACATGCTGTAACTTATTCATGAGGTAAACTGATTGAGCACTGATATACAACCCCTCATCAATAGCTAGGATATCTTGCACCACCCGGGCCTCAGCCAAGGTGAACCCAGACATGAAAACATCCTCATCGCCGTGTACAATTTCCAATACCGGTGTAGTGACTTCTGGTGGAGGATGTATAGAAGAATTTCCAAAAACAATAGCTACCCCCTTCCCATGGGGGTACTTCAGCATCTGATGCCGAGTGGAAAAGACAGCTCTCACTTGGTGCAGCCACGGCCGTTCAAGTAGTAAGTTAAAACTGGCCGGAACATCCAGGACGTGAAACTCAATGTCCTGTTGCGCCGGGCCAACCTGGGTTCTAATCTGAACTATCCCCATCACTTCTCGGCTTGTATTGTCATAAGCTCGAATCACCTGGGCCGTTGGTACAAAGTCTGCTAGCTTCAAATTGATAGCATAGGCCGTGCGCGACGGACACAAATTAATTGCAGACCCGGTATCAACCAAGACAACTGGTACCCACTTCTCTTTACATTCAACAGAGATGTACAGTGGCTTGTTGTGCTCGGAGCCCTCAGACGGCAATTCCTTATCTGTAAAGGTCAAAGTCGGTGAAGCACCTCCCAGGAAGACCAGTCCCACTAACTGCTTAGGGGTTATGTCGATAGAGAGCTTAGCCTTATCCATTGCTGATAGGACAGCTTGTCTGTGCACCCATGAAGCCATGAGCAATCCCCAAATAGATATGTTCGCATGAATTTTCTTCAGCTGCTTCAGTACAACTTCTTTTTCTAGCAATTTCTCCTTCTGCTTTTCTGTCTCCTTATCTTTCCCTGATGCTTCTAGTTGGTCCAGGTGTGGGGGCTTAAAGTACCACCCTCTCCTGGTCATGTGATTGACTTCCTCGAAATACCATGTATCATCTGGCAGATTCTGTCCCCAATCTCCATCTATGTGGGCAAGATGCAAATCATCATCTTCCCACCACATTCCTCCGACAACCGACAAGCAACTGTTCGGTTCCGTTGTAAGTATTCCATCATCCACAACACAATGCCTTTGGCTTTTCTAGCCTTCTGATCATTCTCAGTTCTTTCATACTTGAACCGCTTCAGCACGGCCTCCTATTCTGTATCGGCTGTACTAACCCTGCTTAACTCCTGAGCACAATTCTTAGTACCTGTGCTCTCCGACAACTTTCCCTCATCGTTGACCATTCCGGCCGTTGTAGAAATTCTCGTTTCCAGCTGTCCTTGATTTGGTTGAGACCCCTCATCAACATCCGGTTCATCACTAAGCCACCCCGTATTATCCGTTGATCCGTTCATATCAAACCAGCCAATCTCTACACTCCCCAAATCTTGTTCATCAAAGAACTACAGATTACTGATGTCCTCCTCGAGCTCGGCTAAGTCATCCAGTCCCTGGCTTGGTCCATCCTCTCAGACTACATTAACCTCCATCCCCATCGGCAATTCCACCCTTAGTCTGGCCTGGCTAGTTGGCACAATGTAACGACACGGGTTGTACTCCTCTTTAGTTAAGCTCACGGAGCCCTTAGGCATGCCTTCTTCTACCACAACCACCACCACGGGTTCAGTTTGGGATATGGACGCGCTCATCATGCACAAGTCTGTGCTTTCTGGGATGAATAACGCCAACTTGGGTAGATGGAAGGCGGTGATGTATATACTGGGGTCGTATGGCATGGCCAGTGTTTGGATAAGATTTATTTACCCGGGTGGAGGGGTTTGGTTATGTGGTGGGAGAGGATTTGTAATGACATTAGGCTTTTGAGGAGGCGCTATCACTTTGTTGTCAATGAGATGCTGAATCTCATGACGGAGTCAAAAGCATAGGTCGGTATCATGACCGTGTTGCTGGTGGAAGGCGCATTACTTGGCCGGGTTGTGTGTAGAAAAGAGGGGATTAGGCAATGGGCGCTGCTGTAGGGGCTTCAAATGCCCCTTGTTTATCAGGACCCTCAAGGTCGCAGATAGAGACATGTAGAGTGGGGTGAAAACCCTCTGGCCTCAGGGTTGGTGCTTTGTAGGTTGTGAGGTGGTTTCGAATGTATCGGCAAAGGGGGTGGCTATTTTCGGTGTGGTGGTGATCATACCAACATCAGAGGTTCTTGCAACTACATTACTACTCGTAGCCGCATTGGAACTTTCTGTAAATGCCCTCTTGGGCTGCTCTTTCTCATGGTCTATCAGACCCTGTTTCATTGCATCCTCTATCTGCACCCCTATCTCATGAAGGTCAGCAAATGTAGGCAGAGGTAAGACTATCATCTTCTGTAGCAGCCTCGGTTCCAGATTACGGATGACCATTCTTATCTGGTCCTTTTCAACTGGCCAGGTGGTCATCATAGAGGCCTTGGCCCTCCATCGAGTGACGAAATCAAAGAAGCCCTCATTCAGTTCTTGACGAGTTGCTTCGAGATCACGAGTTGTGACCTCAATTTGAGTGTTATAGGAATATTGGGCGATAAAGGTCTCAGCCATCTCTTCCCAGCTCCTCTTCACAGAATCTTCCAACTTAGCATACGAAATGGCCACGATACCCGACAAGGTCCAGCCAAAGAGGGATAACTTCTGTAATCTAGCTTGCTCACTTTTAGCGCAGTAGGGTCGACCTCAAACTCAAACGGTGCCTCCGTTGGGTAAACCGGTGCTTTGGAAGTTTGGGGTGGAATCGGATCCACTGGGATGTCCGTATTTTCTTGGACATTGGTTGTGGGAGCAGGAGCTCTGGGTACTGGAATGTTTGCAGGAGGTGGTTGGGATGCAGAAGTCGTTACTTGTTACAGCTGTTGTTGTTGTAGCCTAACAATCAGCTCAGCCTGCTAGGCTGCAATTTCTGCTTGGCGGGCAGCATCCAACTGCATATTCTCGATAGTCTGTTGAAGCTGACGCATCATATCTTCCATATTAACTAAGAGGTGCTGATTTATCAGAACTGGTGTGTCCTCCCTTTCTGAAGTTGAAGTAGATAACTAGGTTCAACTGCGCACAGGTGAAGTAGTCAGTAACTGCTAATTTGGTGACTGCTGAACCGGTGAGCTATGCCTAACTCTCCTCCATCTGGTAACCGGGGGTAGCGAAGCAAACACTGGTTATCCTCCAATAAGATCCTCAAATCGGTAAATCCGTCTTACTCGAGTCCAAAGTGCTCGGGGGGTAACTGCCTCATCTGAAGTAATTGTGAAACACTACCTTGCAAAAAGAAAATTAAAGCAAAAAAAAATAAAAAATCAGAAAATGCACAGCACCTCGACCCAGATAGAAACAACACACAATTGAAATCATAAGCTGGACGGCTGCACTCAAACACTAATTTTTGTCCCAAATTTTCTGCCTCAAAATTGATACCATCAAACTGAAACCCAGACTTGCAACTGATACATACATTCCTACAGAGTTACACTCTAAAAGCACATATCAAGCAAGTAAGAGCCAAAACACCCCTATGATGGGGTAGGGTTACCCTATCCTAATCTCATTAGGAGCTAGGGGTTCACTACGCAAACAAGCGGTTTCATACAATCCTGCGTTCAGGTGAGCAACCTGTCCTAGTTTGGAACTGTCTCTATGGCTTCCAATATCCAACTAGGTCGATTGGTGAAAAAGGGTGCCTCAGCAAGACTACCTAATATACCTCTCACACCTATCACCGAGAAGTAAAAGGTGGATCAAACGGTACAGCGGTAGTCCAGATCCAAGGGTTGTGTTCCCATCGTGGCAGAGCCTGCAATCAGTCAACCTTATGGCAAGCTTTTCCAAGCACGCCTCAGGCAAACTGCTCAGGAATAGCAGATGGCAAACACTGTGACTTAGGCGCACTGATGCAAATACAATGCAAAGAAATACATAAATGTAGATAAAATAACATATCATAAGTTCGAGTCAAGTTCTCTAAATCCCTAGCAGAGTCGCCAGAAACTGTGGGCTCACCTTTTTCTCGCGCCCCCACCTTTCGGAAAGGGTTTGAAAAGAAAGACCTCACAGTTCGGACTCTACTTATGGTTCTGAATCTAGTCTCACAAAGTGCAATGTGAAACTGATAATCACCAAAGAGTCCAATCTGGCAAATCATTTTGGAAAATCAATTTTGAATCAAATAATGCTAAAACTGGACTGCTTTGTCAGATTACAGAATCGCCACCTAAATATTTTGTTTTTGAAAAATTTAGGAAACCCTGACTCGTGTCAAAGGCCACGTGTCCGTCATCACCAAAGTTGCCTCGGCTCGGGAACTTGGATACGAAAGGGGAAGGTCTTGAAATGAGCACCCCCGCTCGTTTGATCAAAGGATCGGCCTCTACTAATCATGATATGATGTTTTATAAACCTCATGTGTTCTTATTTCGGTTCTTAGCTAACTTTACTATGTGACACACACAAGCAAGTATAGACTAAAATTACAAGAATTGGAACAATTCAACTTATGTTTGTTTTCGAAAATGGTTTAAATTTGCCACCCTCAAGTGGGCTTAGAAATACGGATTTGCCACCAAACATAGTGGGCTTAAAACATGATTTTGCCACTTCACAAAGTGGGCTTAAAACTCACATTCATTGAATCGTTCCAATTCAAACAACAAAGCCTTCATCCACAGGCATTCAAGCAGTTTAGCATTTAAGCACATAGCTTCATGGCAAGCATGCGAAACATGGTAATATGGCAATCACACTCATGTAAGTATGCTAAAGCATAAAAACTCACCGAGTACTCAAAACAAAAGCTAGTTAGAAAAATACATGATCCTAACTATACAAGATGCCTAATGCAACACATGCAATAATGCAATTAATAGGCTAGGCTACTAATATAGCATACGAGGCAACTTGAACAATATGCTTTTAAACACCTATTCAAGAAGTGTATTGAAATTGCAATGCAATTTGAATGATGCGTCGAGCCTCGGTGCATGCAAGACAAATGAATGAATGCAAACATGCGAGCATAAGGTATGCTAATCAAAACATGTCCCTAATCTAACCATCAAAAGTGATTAAATAAAAAGGAGAAAGACGTGGGGTTGGAAGACATGCACACACACATGCACACTTATTATAACATTGTGCCCTCGCAAAGGAGGGTCTGAATAAATAAGAGCTGCTAACCTAATCTAAGCTAAGCTAGGCTAATCAATCTAATTAAACTAATTAGACTAATTATTACAAATCAAATGAATAACTAGCAAACTACTAATTATTACAACACTTAACTAATTAGCAAACTAATCAATTAAAACAACATGAACATTAACTAAATATGCAAGACATTTAAACTACACTGCCTCAGCTCTGCCTCGAGAAGTGGAATATGCATGCACTTGGTTCTCGCCCCGAAAAGTCCTCCGGTTTTGCTCTTGAGAGGCTCTGTTTGCAGGGTTGACCGTGCTCCAAAATCTTTCTGCTCCAACCTACCAAAAACTTGTTGAGGATTGCACCAGTGGCCTGCCAACCAAGGGTGGTTGCTGCCGGCCCCCTGCTAGCCAAAAGGATGCCTTGCCGACCAGAAATGAGGCATTGCCGGCCACTAATGAGGCACTACCAGCCACTGATACTCTGGGTCACCACACTGCAACAGAGCACAAACAGAGCAAAAGAAAGGTTTTTCCAAGGGTATGTTTGTACTATACCCCTCCTTATCATCTCAAAACCTCAAAGGAGTGGCACACTTGGATCCAAAACCACTAATCAAGCAATTTCATTGCATGATGGCTAAAGATCCAAGTTGTACAATTTCATTGTATGTAAAAACAAGACTCAAGGTCATCACCTTATCATGTGTGATCAAAGGCAATAGGGACCAAGGAGATTGGCTCATTTCATCACTTTGAGTATAAAATGCTCCAATCCTCCTTGTGTTCAATATAACATCCGATTGAACACATGCAATGCAACACTACATGCTTATCTTGCTCAAGTTTTACTTATCAAATTTTGTTTACACATTTTAAGTTACCAAACCATTATTTAGTCAATTTGTCCAAGGTGAGTGTCCTCTAATGAGAGAGGTGTCAACCAAGGGATGATTCAAGGCATGAAAGAGATCATGCTGTTGGTTAGTAGAAACTCTCAAAAGAGGATTAAAACCATTAAGCACAAATCTTAGTCTCAAGCTTAAACACAACCCTAAGGTCAACCACTCCTCAAAGCAAATGAAAAAAAGTGATGAAATGAGGGAGGTTGCAGATATTATATGTGCTGAAATTGCATGCAAAATGACACTACAACATGTAAGCAACTCATGCAAATCCTGTTTAAAAGCCAGAAACACCAAACTAGTGAAGATCAATACACTATAGGCATGCAATACAAAGCTCACGAGGTACAATCACTTCAAAATAGTCCTAAAACAACCTAAGAGGAGTCCTAAAACATGTTTGAAGTAAGCTAAAAATGATTAGAATAAGAGGCCAAAACATAGCACAAGCTCAACTATTAAGCACATTTGCACTATAAACATACAAAGCAAGCCTCAAGTGCCCCCAAGCAGCCCAAAACAGAGTTGAAACATGCCAAAATAAAGCCTAAAATATGCTTGAATTAAGCCAGGCTAAACTAGAAAATCATGCTAACATGTGTAGCAACCTAGACATGGAAGCAAGACATAAGGAGGGGAGGCCAAACCCTCCCATTTTGGGCTTCAAAACATAGTTTTTACCACTGAAAATCCTCTGAAATTCAGTGGTTAAAAGGGCCAAAAAGGTTGATTTAAAAGCTTTGAAAGATAGCACAACAACTTAATAATCAAGCAACAAAAAATGGTGGACTACCCCCAACTCCAATCAAACCTCAAACCACCATTTTTAGCCCATGAAAACAGAGCTTTTTAGAGGTCAAAACCAGCCTCAATATAACACTTTGTATTTTTGGATTTAGAATTGAAGTGAGGTGTAATTGAAAGTTGTTAAGGTTTAGTGGATATGTATGGGTGCTCTCATGCTTTGTTGTGAACTAGGGGTTGTTAAGAATTGGTAAGCATAAGGTTGTTGCTATTTTTGTTAGAACAGATGCAATTTTGGGGACAAAATTTCTTAAGACAGGGAGATTGTAATGACTTGGATTTTAATTAACATTGGATTGATGCAAAGTGGTGCCCGTCACCTTAAAACTTGTATGGTTGTCGGACTCTTGATATTGATGGGTTGGCAAATGAACTTTAAATATTATAATTGAGGACCCTTGGGTGATGTTTGGAACCTTGATTGAAGCCTTAACAAGGTATTTAGGTAAAATTAGATAAAAAGCCCCAAGTTTGAGTTTGAGTTTTTGACCAGCCGTCACTCTTTTGCCCTTTTCTCCTTCCATACTTTGAATTTGAATATGAGGTCAGAACCATTGGAAATCTTGTTTTCAGGGCTTCAATTTGAACATAAGAACGGCCTAAAACGGAGTCTGAATGAGAGAGTTACACCTGTTTGAATTTCGAGTTTCTGTGCTGAAAGCATGCTCGCTCGAGCGAGATTTTCTTCGCTCGAGCGACTAAGTCACTAACAGACATTATAAAGTGACATTTTGGCCCAAAAACATCACTTTTTCATCCTCTTTTCTTCTCCCCTCCTCTATGTCCGAAAACCTAGCCTCCAAAACTTTGATTTCATCCATTCTTACCAACAATCAACCATGGATCTTGCATCAAGGTTGAAGAACAAGCAAGGATCAAGACTTTGACCTATTATTTTGGGGAATTCATTGAAGTTTGAAGATGGGTCTTCATCCTTAGCTTCCAATCTTGAGGTAGGGGTCCTAGTTCTCCTTCAATGCTTACATTAATAGATAGATTTGTGGTATTTTGAATATATAAATGCAAAATCTACATTTTGAGCATATAGTGTTATATCATGGAAATTAGGGATTTAGGGTTTGAAGAGTTAAGGTTCTATTGTTGGGTTTAGATTATGGATTATAAACCCTAGGTGTATAATCAATGGAAAAATTGGAATAAAAAGTAAAGGTTTAAGAAGTTTGAATTTTTCTTGAAATTCTTGATTTTTCTAGAAAATCCTAAGTTGATTCATGATGATAAATAATGAGTTTGCCCAAATCGAAAGTAGAATCATGAAATTGAGGTATTGAATTGTATATATACAAGTTTAATTGAATTTTCAAAATGTTTGAAAATCATGTTAAAAATTAGCGATTGAACCTTATTTATGGATATCGTAAATCATGCTATGATATGAAATGAAATTTGGGAAAAAGGACTAGTTAATGATGTGGATAACATGAGCCTTGGGATGAAATGATGAAATGAAAATTGAAGAGTACACCTTCAATTATGTTGAATTATATTTAGTGGTGTTGAGTTAAAATATGTTGAATTGTGGCGATTATGTGGAATCGTATTGATTATGTTGAAGTGTGTTGAATATGTTGAATTGTGTAGACTAATTTGAATTGTGTTGAATTAAGTTGAGTTGTGTTGAGTTGTATTGAGTTTCGGTTGATATAAGAAGCGAGTTTTGCCCTAATTGGATCAAATTGTCATTTTGTATAAATAATTGAAATTGTCATTATAAATGTGAAATCGAGGGATTATTAATGATGATGGTGGAGCTTGATATGCATTATCACTCCCACATGAGATTTTGGAAAAGCTTGTCATTAAAGGAATTTATTTATCGGTTTAGATATATTTGTTTTGGGTTATCGGTGGAGGATAGCTATGATTGTTGTAGAAATTGCATGTTGACTAGGCAAACCGGACTATTTATAAATCATACATATCATGGAGCACGCAATGGATTTTAAGGATTTAAACTGTATGTTTTGGAAAAATATTTTGAAAATTCTTGTGCTATGTTTTTAGTGCACTTGTTTCATTCTGAAAATCATGTTTTGGATCACATATATTGTGCTAGTTGAAAAGAGCAAATAATATGATAAGTCTGAGAAATGGTTGTCATTGAATATGACTATGTGTTTTAATACATTGTATATGTATTATTGTTTGGGAAGAGAAATGGGATGTACTCCATGTGTGATTATATGTTTAAATACATTGTATATGTATGTTTGTTTGGGAGGAAAAAGGGGATGGACTCCACTGTTTGGGAGGAGAAAGGGGATGGACTCCATTATAACTAAGTTGGCCGGAGTGTCCTGGGTGAAAGTCTCGAAATTTATACATGGGTGCCGATCCCGCGGACGAAATTTTCATAAAATGGCAGTTTGAAGTGTTTATGTGTGTTGTGTATGATTGGAAATCCACTGAGTTGTAGCCTCAGTTCGGTTGTTGAAAGATAATGAAATTGACTCATGAATTGAAAAGAATAAATGAACTGAAAATAAACTGAAAGAAAATGGATTAAGGATTGAAATTGGCATCTTGTGGGTAATTGGATTAGGGGCTAGTGATGATGAACTCAATGGATTGCTTGTGACAAAAGGGAAGATTATTGTAGACGCGCCCGAACGTCCCGGGAAAATCCCGTTTTGTTCATTAGACTCACTGTAGTTCGGACTCAAAGTCAAGGTTCTGAATCTAATCCCGCAAAGTGCAATACGAGATTGATAAATCACCCAAGAGTCAAAATCCGACAAATCGTTTTGAAAAACTGATTTTTAGAAAGAAATGCCAAACATGGACTGCTTTGCCAGATACAGAGTCGCCACCTAAATATTTTATTTCGGGGGAATTTAGGAAATTCTGACTCGTGCCTAAGGCCACGTGTCCGTCATCACCAAAATTGCCTCAGCTCGGGGACTTAGGTACGATTGGGGAAGGTCATTTCATGAGCACTCCCGCTCGCCCGATCAAAGATCGGCCACTACTAAGCATGATATCTTGTTTTTGAAAACACATGTGCTCTTATTCTGGTTATCAACCTAGAATTACTATGTGATGCGCACAGCATACAAGTATAGACTAGATTGCCTAAGTTGGAACAAAGCATCGCATATCCGTTTGTTTTGAAAATGGATTGAAGTTTGCTACTCACAAGTAGGCTAAAACACGGGTTTCGACGAATTATTCCAATTCAAGCAACCCAACCTTCACACACAGGCATTCAGGCAGTTATATCACATAAGCACATAGCCTCATGGTAAGCATGCTATCATGGCAGTCACTCACACGCATGCAAGGGTGCTAAAGCATAAACACTTACCGAGTACTCCGAGCCAAAGAAAGAAGCTAATTAGAAAACATGCATGAATCCTAACTATACTGAGATGCCTAATGCAACACATGCAAGAATGCAATTAAGATAGGCTCGGCTATTCTAAGATGGCATGTGAGATACTACAGGTAACATGTATTCAACTTGGAATTGAAATACGATGCAGTTAGTATGATGCGCCGAGCCCGATGCATGCAAAACAGATGAATGGATGCAAACATACGAGCATAAGGATGCTAATTGAAACGTGCCCTAAAGCTAACCATCATAAGCTGGTAAATAAAAGGGAGAAAGACGTGGGGTTGGAAGACATACATCACACACACGCACACTTATTGCAACATTGCCCTCTCTCGGAGGGTCCGAATAAATAATACAGAATCGAATTAACTAATTATTACACAACACTAGCTAATTAACAAAATAACTAAACTATCATGCAAACTATGTAAAATGGGCTGCCTCAACTCTGCTTTGAATGATAAAGGATGCATGCATGCTCGAGTCGCCTTGTCAGGAAATCCATCACGATGCCCCGGCTCGCCTTTGTTTGCAATTGATTTCAGAAACTTGCACAAAGCTCCAAGGAGATGAAACTCTACCCTGGGAATCTAGGGGGAGGCTGCCGACCAGCTATAGGCATTGGAGACCACCTACCGACCACCTTTGGTGGTGAAAACCAGAAAAGGTGGTCGGCCTGCCAGAAAACCTGGTCGGCCGACCAGTTTCTTCTCCTGGTTTCTGCATTTTCTGCAACAAAAGGCAAGAGAGAGAGAAAGCAAGGTATTTGCAACACATGTGTGCACAACCACTCTCCCCATCATTGCATAAGCTCTAGGGAGTGTAGTCCTTGATCCTCGGGCCACCAATCACGCATCTCGATGCATGATGGCTGAGGAGTCGGATTGCACGACTCAATGTGAAATGAATGCACATATAAACACATAAAGGCCTAAACTCCATCATGTGTTAGTCAAGAGTGTCAGCGACCGAGAATCGAGGCACGTTTCATCACTTCGAGTATGAAACGTCCCTCGTTTCCCGTGTTTAGGCTAACTCCTACTCCAAACACAATGCAACAAACAATGTATGGACAAATGCAACTCCAGCATGCGATCTAAATGCAATGCAACTAAGTGATGCGAAGATGCACGGAATGACATGCAAACATGTAAATGGCATACACAATGCTATGAACTAATCAATGGCATACTCAATGCACATGGATTATATGGCATGCATACACAATGCACTAACATACGCAGTGTTATCAACGAGGCATACGTAATGCAATGATCAAACATGCGCTAACATGGACTATAGGGCATACACAAAGTAAGATAGACTTAAACCAAGATGGATGGGCCTCGGCCACACCCAAATCAGTGGCCAATATAATGAAAATGAGGCAACAAGGTACATGCAAACATGCACAAATGTAAGGGACCAAACCTAAGGAATAAACTGCAACTCTACCAAAGCATGACAAGGATGAAATATGGCATACAATGACACATGTTCCAGCTCTAAAATGACATACAAGATGGTCCCAAATCATGCAAACAAATCACCCGATGCACGTTGGATGGCACAATTACCGAAACTAGTGAAGTGCATTACAGTAGGGGTATGCAAAGCGATGCCCAAATGACCAAACCAACCCCAAACAGTCCCTATGCAAACCCAAAACAGTGGCAAAATGGACTAAAATGATGGCTTGCAATGCACAAAAATGAAGCTCATGCAATAGCCCAAAAATGAGGTATACAAGCACAACTCTTAAACGCATTTAAAGAGTGGAAAACATAGGAATATAGCACAAGTATACGCTCTGAAATAACATGTTCAATGATGCCAAAACATGAAAACAACTCAAGTTAAGCATGCAAGAGGCTTCAAAACTCGAAGCTAGGCAAGGGTATCACACTACAAGCATGCATGGCAAGCATCATTCGGCCATGGGACCTCAAAATAGAGCTAAGGCAACCCAAATCATGAGTAAAATCAGTTAGAACATGGCCAAAATATGCTAGAATCAAGGGCCAAAACAACATGCAATATGAGCTGGTGAACATGGATTACACTACAAGCATATGAGGCATTCAAGAGGCCACTAAACCAGAAAAAGTCAGAGACATGACATGCCAAATAAATCCCAAAAACCCACTGAAACATGATCAATGCATGCAAGAATGACATGCTCCTTTGATAGGCTATAAGAGGGGTTATTCTACACATGCAGGAGACACACCCAAGGTGACAAAACCAACTCTGGATAGAGCCTAGGCAGGCCCTAAAAGTCACTAAAAAGGGCCTGAAACAAGGCCTAGAGGTGTGCAAATGAAGGCTCCTTTATAAGGCCAAAAATGCTAGTGAACAAGACAAGGAGGGAGAGGGTCACCCCTCTCTGATTTTGGCTCTCAAAAATATATGTTAACCACTGAAAATCCACTAGATTTCAGTGGTTGAAAGGCCAAGCAAAGGTCAATACAAAGGCCTTAGGGCATGGCTCAAAACAAGGCAAAATGAAGCATGCAAGGAGGTAGATGACCCCCAACAACAAAATGACCTTAAACAAACATCAAAAGGACCTCAAAACAAGACTTTGTTTAGTTGACAACAAAGCTCAAATATGCATGCAAATAAGACTAAGAGATGGTCCAAAATAAAGCTTTAAAGAGGGAAAAAGTGTGTTACTCTTGAAGCTCAGCAAGACAACAACTTCTGGACCCAAAAACTCAACCTTTGAGACCTCTCAAGACTCTCCAAGAACTCAGTAACAATGGTGGAGGTGTTAGGCTATGAGGTGTGGTACAAAGGGGCTAAGAATAACACACTTTTTGAGCCAAAAGTATAGAGATATATGTCTTTTGCCTTACACCAAAATCTGAACCCTCACAAAGGAGGGGGAGGCCTTCCTTTATAGCCAAAAGGGACCAAAGCTTCTCAAAGAAGCTAAAAACCAAGGTTGAAGATCCTCCATACACGTGTATAAAGGATCCAGTCTGTGCCTTCCAGCTGACATAGCTGGCAACAACTCAAAAAGACAAAACTGGGGGAGGCAGGCCGACCAGAAAATGTGGTCGGCCGACCAGTTCAAAAGGGTCAACTCAAAGAAAACTGGTCGGCAGCCCCATTTGGTGGTCTCTCAACTGAATGCAAGCTAGTGGTATGGTGGGAGACCAACAAATGTGGCTCAAAGACCAAGGAGACCAGCTTCCTGACAAGAAAATCGAGTGGCGGAGAGAGAAGTGGTCTCCAAGAGAAAAAGTGGTCTCCCACCCTTGTACCACCTTCCAAACAATGAAAACAAGGTCCATGCCAAAAATGAACCAAGACGGATGCAAAACGAGGGTTCGGGGGTCAAAACGCGCAACCGGCTACCCCGAAAACAGGCTGTTAAGCATCGAAAGTGGCGTGCGACCATGAAGGTGGTCTCCCGGGCCACAGTGTCCCTCCAGAGAGAGGAAGCAAGGTGTGTGCCAAAAACCAGGACAAACGGAGAATGTTAAGCGGTCCCGAGCCGAGGCGCACGACCGACGGCCCTGAAAATCGAAAACCGATCTCCAAGCAGGAATAGTGGCCTGCGACCACGAAAAGTAGCCTACGGCCACTGAGAGATGGTCTACAAGACCTCTCTCTCCCTCCGGGAAGAGAAAGCAAGACCTGGTCCGCAAACCGAGGCAAAGCATAAAAGGGTCCCGAGGTCCGGGGGTAAGGACCTCAGCCGAAACTCCGAAACCTCAAAACGAGCACAACATGCGCAATCACCGAGCATTCAATTGATGACGTCTAAGTCTTAAGGTCGGTCAAAAATGCGGTGTCTACAATTATGAGTATTGTTTTGTAAGTAATTGGGAAATTGAATTAAAAAGGGGTTTGTGATTCTTGTGTCATGTTGAACTCTAATCCTTTGGATTTTGACGTTATGGAGTATGGTAATTGGAAATGGAAATGAAATGTGTAATATTAGAATGGAAATGGAATGTGGAATATTAAAATGGAAACGAAGTGAGGAATAATTTGGAATTGAGTTGATAAATTTAAGATGATGTTCTTCGTTAAGTGTACTTATTTTCAAAGAGAATCTATGGATTCCTAATGATGAGAGACTACATTTATGGCAGGGAGTTTTCTTAAAGGCTCAGGTAAAATTTTAAGAAAAGATACTTTCTGTATAATGTTTTGAACTTACAAAATGTCATCTTACTATATGGTATCACCTTGCATGCATGATCATTTCTATCTATGTGTTAGTTATTGATTGAGAACTATGAGATTCTTACTGGGCATTAGTGCTAACCCCGTTGTTGTTTTATCTTTTTACATGAAGGAAGTTTAGATCATTTGATTGAAGATTTATGGGGTTCTTGAGTCTTTTTGTATAACTTCATGGTAGATATAAAGGAAGTGGATTTTGTATTTATATTTATTTATTTGTAGCACAGTAGGAGATTGGCATGTATTGTTGTCATTGTAATATTCATTGAAAGAGAGAGAACATGTATCATTGTGATTCTATTACTCAAGTGTAATAGATATTTATAAATGTATTAAAAAATATGGAACTAAATTTACAGGCTTTGGTAATATTTCCGAGTAATTAAAATTAGGGCGTGACAACTTGGTATTAGAGCTAACCGGGTTTGAACACCTGGAGCTCATAGGAAGTGGTTTTTACCACAATGGGTTGGCTTCTCTTGATGAGGATGGTTGCATATAGAAGTAGAAGGTGTAGGACATTATCTCTTGCATTGTGTGAGCATAGGTCGAGCTTCATGGATAGTGCTTGTGGCTGGCTAACTTGCTTTGGGATCTCATTGGAAAATGCATCTGATCAACGTGGTTTCTAATGGGAGTTCCTTGGAAGTTCCAGGACAAGTGATCTTCCTTGTAGACTTGACTCAATCATGTGGTTTGTTGCTTAAAACTTGTTTATGTGCTGTGTGATTATACGTCAAGTTGGTTTGTGTCTTGGTGGGAAGAGTAAGTGTCTCGGGAAATAGTTAGAGTTTGGTCGATCGATGTTTGAGGTTGTTATTGGTAGACTATTAAGGCAAGCTAGAAGAGGTCACGTTGGGACTAAGAATGGAGGTATAGGACATGTAATTGAACTTGGAACTTGATTATAGTGGGATGTGTTATAAGAAGTTATACTTTTCAAATTTTATTGTGTAACAGTTCCTATTTTTTTCAAATGGGGTATGCATTGATTTATGAGCTTTGAAAGTTGAATTAAGATGTTTGTGGAAAGTGGGAGTTGTATGGTTTGCAAGGGAGCATAGTTGAGGATGGTATGAGGTTAGTATGAGTTACTTAGAAAATCGTGAGAGTGCTTGGTGGTGGTATGAAAATTGTGCTTCATGGTGATAAAAGTAGTGCGGGCGTAAGGTGTTGTGAGCTAGTGGTTGTGTGTGTAAAGGAGTTAATAGTATTGGAGTATGGGGTTCATGAGTATGAACAAATGCTAGAAGTGGTTCTTGGGAGGAAATATGAGTTGTGTTTCCTAGTAGCGAGTGTTGTGCGGATGGTAATTGTTTTATGTGACTCGAAATAGGTGTTATTATATCGGCTTGAGAATGATGGGACTATTGGGAATGGTGCTAGTGCAACGCATATTCGAGAAGTCTAGTGACATTCTAGAAACGTATAGGAGGGTGTATGAAGCTCCATCACGGAGTAGATGGAGTGAAGTAACATGTAAGTATTGGTAACCCGAGTCTGGGGATGGAGTGTTACGAACTTCTTGGCTTTATTTGTGTGAGAATAATAGGTGCTGATGATTATGATGATCATGAATTGTGAATGTGAAGTGATGTGTGCGTCGATATTTGAACCATGAGAGTGGATAATTGGTAATTTGGACTAAGTTGCGTAGAGAAGATGGATTCTTGTAGTCACTCCCTTTTTGTGGGATTTAAGGATTGGTTTGGGTTAGTCTGTTCTGGTCTGACTTGCAACCGGTGGTTTCTATAAATGCTATTTGAATTCAATTGATGCCTAATTACCTTGGGATTTGCTTTGTTACAAATAAATAAAGATATGGTTGGGTAGTGCCTTAGGTGGCACATGAAGACATGGGATCTTACTTGTATATATATATACGTTGTTGATGTGAAATTGTGAAACCGTTCTAATTGAGTTAAAAATGTTTGAATGGAAATTGTTGTAAGTGCACTTGTGCCAATGTGTATATATATCTTGAATGTTGATATAAGCATTGACATTTGTAATGAATATACCAGTTTGTTTCTGTTTGATGTTGTTACAAATGTGTATGGAAATTATGTTGTGATATCAACGGATAGGTGGCGAAGGTTATTTGGTGATGGTTGGAATTCACCGGGAAAATGTTGAGATCGATGTGGGAAAACAAAAATCTATTTTCCTTGTGCGTGGCCTAGGCACAGTTGAACTGAATGTTAAAAACTTAATTTGAATATGTTCATGAATGATTTTCTCTATTCTACTTTTACGTGCTAAAGGGGATAAGAAATTTTTAATGCCGTTAATTGAAATGCAAATGAGAGTTGTGATATTGGATCATATAATGCAATGTGTTATCTGTTTTGCTTGTGTTGACTTAGTGTTAGTTTAAGGGTGATTTTTTTTCCTTGAAATTGAGTTTTGGGCATTCAATAGACATTGTCCGCTTAGTTATTAATTGGGAAGTTTTTATGGACTTTGGGATTTTAAATTGTTAGTGTTGCTCCTTGCCCATTGAATTCCGATGTGTGTGTGGTCGAAAAGTATTTGTGATCCTTTCCTTGTGATTCTTGTTGTTTGGGTATCTTTGGAACATTGAGGTATCAAATCATAAAATTAAGAATTTATCCCAAGTGTGAATCTAGTTTTGAACATTACAGGGTGTGTTTCAATCCATGTTTGAGTTGTCTTCTATTTGGTTTTCTTCATTTCGGGGAGGAAATTTCCCCAAGGTGGGTAGATTATAACACTTTGTATTTTTGGATTTAGAATTGAAGTGAGGTGTAATTGAAAGTTATTAAGGTTTAGTGGATATGTATGGGTGCTCTCATGCTTTTTTGTGAACTAGGGGTTGTTAAGAATTGGTGAGCATAAGATTGTTGCTATTTTTGTTAGAACAGATGCAATTTCGGGGACGAAATTTCTTAAGGTGGGGAGATTGTAATGATTCGGATTTTAATTAACATTGGATTGATGCAAAGTGGTGCCCGTCACCTTAAAACTTGTATGGTTGTCGGACTCTTGACATTGATGGGTTGACAAATGAACTTTAAATATTATAATTGAGGACCCTTGGGTGATGTTTGGAACCTTGATTGAAGCCTTAACAAGGTATTTACGTAAAATTAGATAAAAAGCCCCAAGTTTGAGTTTGAGTTTTTGACCAGCCGTCACTCTTTTGCCCTTTTCTCCTTCCATACTTTGAATTTGAATATGAGGTTAGAACTATTGGAAAGCTTGTTTCCGGGGCTTTAATTTGGACATAAGAACGACCTAAAACGGAGTCCGAATGAGAGAATTACACCTGTTTGAATTTCGAGTTTCTGTGCTGAAAGCATGCTCGCTCGAGCGAGATTTTCATCGCTCGAGCGACCAAGTCGCTAACAAACATTATAAAGTGACATTTTGGCCCAAAAACTTCACTTTTTCATCCTCTTTTCTTCTTCCCTCCTCCATGTCCGAAAACCTAGCCTCCAAAACTTTGATTTCATCCATTCTTACCAACAATCCACCATAGATCTTGAATCAAGGTTGAAGAACAAGCAAGGATCAAGACTTTGACCTATTATTTTGGGGATTTCATTGAAGTTTGAAGATGGGTCTTCACCCTTAGCTTCCAATCTTGAGGTAGGGGTCCTAGTTCTCCTTCAATGCTTACATTAATAGATAGATTTGTGGTATTTTGAGTATATAAATGCAAAATCTACATTTTGAACATATAGTGTTATATCATGGAAATTAGGGATTTAGGGTTTGAAGAGTTGAGGTTCTATGGTTGGGTTTAGATTATGGATTATAAACCCTAGGTGTATAATCAATGGGAAAATTGGAATAAGAAGTAAAGGTTTAAGAAGTTTGAATTTTTCTTGAAATTCTTGATTTTTCTTGAAAACCCTAAGTTGATTCATGATGATAAATAATGAGTTTGCCCAAATTGAAAGTAGAATCATGAAATTGAGGTATTGAATTGTATATATACAAGTTTAATTGAAGTGTTTGAAAATCATGTTAAAAATTAGCGATTGAACCTTATTTATGGATATCGTAAATCATGCTATGATATGAAATGAAATTTGACAAAAAGGATTAGTTAATGATGTAGATAACATGAGCCTTGGGATGAAATGATGAAATGAAAATTGAAGAGTACACCTTGACTTGTGTTGAATTATATTTAGTGGTGTTGAGTTAAAATATGTTGAATTGTAGCGATTATGTGGAATCGTATTGATTATGTTGAAGTGTGTTGATTATGTTGAATTGTGTAGACTAATTTGAATTGTGTTGAATTAAGTTGAGTTGTGTTGAGTTGTATTGAGTTTTGGTTGATATAAGAAGGGAGTTTTGCCCTAATTGGATCAAATTGTCATTTTGTATAAATAATTGAAATTGTCATTGTAAATATGAAATCGGAGGATTATTAATGATGATGGTGGAGCTTGATATGCATTATCACTCCCACATGAGATTTTGGAAAAGCTTATCATTAAAGGAATTTATTTATCGGATTAGATATATTTGTTTTGGGTTATCGGTGGAGGATAGCTATGATTGTTGTAGAAATTACATGTTGACTAGGCAAACCGGACTATTTATAAATCATGCATATCATGGAGCACGCAATGGATTTTGAGGATTTAAACTGTATCTTTTGGAAAAATATTTTGGAAATTCTTGTGCTATGTTTTTGGTGCACTTGTTTCATTCTGAAAATCATGTTTTGGATCACATGTATTGTGCTAGTTGAAAAGAGTAAACAATATGATAAGTCTGAGAAATGGTTATTGTTGAATATGACTGTGTGTTTTAATACATTGTATATGTATAATTGTTTGGGAGGAGAAAGGAGATGTACTCCATGTGTGATTATGTGTTTAAATACATTGTATATGTATGTTTGTTTGGGAGAAGAAAGGGGATGGACTCCATTATAACTAAGTTGGTCGGAGTGTCCTGCGTGAAAGTCCCGAAATTTATACATGGGTGCTGATCCCGCGGACGAAATTTCCGTAAAATGGCAGTTTGAAGTGTTTATGTGTGTTGTGTATGATTGGAAATCCACTGAGTTGTAGCCTCAGTTTGGTTGTTGAAAGATAATGAAATTGACTCATGAATTGAGAAGAATAAATGAACTAAAAATGAACTGAAGGAAAATGGATTAAGGATTGAAATTGGCATCATGTGAGTAATTGGATTAGGGGCTAGTGATGATGAACTCAATGAATTGCTTGTGACAAAAGGGAAGATTATGAGTATTGTTTTGTAAGTAATTGGGAAATTCAATTAAAAAGGGGTTTGTGATTCTTGTGTCATGTTGAACTCTAATCCTTTGGATTTTGATGTTATGGAGTATGGTAATTGGAAATGGAAATGAAATGTGTAATATTAGAATGGAAATGGAATGTGAAATATTAAAATGGAAACGAAATGAGGAATAATTTGGAATTGAGTTGATAAATTTAAGATGATGTTCTTCCTCAAGTGTACTTATTTTCAAAGAGAATCTATGGATTCCTAATGATGAGAGACTACATTTATGGCAGGGAGTTTTCTTAAAGGCTCAGGTGAAATTTTAAGAAAAAATACTTTCTGTATAATGTTTTGAACTTACAAAATGTCATCTTACTCTATGGTATCACCTTGCATGCATGATCATTTCTATCTATGTGTTAGTTATTGATTGAGAACTATGAGATTCCTACTGGGCATTAGTGCTCACCCCGTTGTTGTTTTATCTTTTTACATGAAGGAAGTTTGGATTATTTGATTGAAGATTTATGGGGTTCTTGAGTCTTTTTGTATAACTTCATGGTAGATATAAAGGAAGTGGATTTTGTTTTTGTATTTATTTATTTGTAGCACAGTAGGAGATTGGCATGTATTGTTGTCATTGTAATATTCATTGAGAGAGAGAGAACATGTATCATTGTGATTCTATTACTCAAGTGTAATAGATATTTGTAAATGTATTAAAAAAAAAATGGAACTAAATTTACAAGCTTTGGTAATATTTCCGAGTAATTAAAATTGGGGCGTGACACTCAAAATAGTATGAAAAAATGGTAAAACAAGTAGTTAAATTAAGCTTAAAACACAAGTATTCTACATCTTGAAGACAAGATACAAGTTAGGCACCAAAATCAAGCCAAACCAAGCCAATATCCTCTTCTAAAGCTCAAAGAGGGCCTCAAGTAGCCTCAACTCAATGGTGATCAAGTTTGATCAAAGGCTTATATGCAAGAGTGTAGAGAATTTAGGCTATAAGGCACAAAATATCAAGAGAGAGAGAATTCTATAGAGAGAGAGAGAAATAATTTTTTTGTCTTCAAAATCTTCTAACCCCTCCATATGCAAGAGGGGGCTTCTATATATAGAGAATGCAAAATTCCTTCAAAAAGATCCAGCCATACACGTGTTGGAAGATCCCTCAATCTGTGCAAACAGCTGGCATAAAATAACAGAAAATATCTACTGATGCATTGGTGGCCGGCCGGCCATCAGTGGTGGCCGGCAGGGCAAAAGCCATGGCCGACAGTGCCCAAGGATGGCCGACAGGCCATTAGCAACATCATGCAGAAAGGACCTAAACATGGACCAAAGATGAGACAAAATGGATGCAGGGTTTGGAAACCTCAAACCTGTGGCGTTCCGTCGCGGACTTCGAGTGCTCGACAAGCAATCAAACTCATCATCGGATATACCTGCAAGAACATCCAAGTCTTGAGGACGGTCAAAAATGGGATGTCTACAATATTCTACAACAAATAGTTTCCCCAATGCTTCAGAGACCAAAAAGTGTCAGAACTCCAAGAACTCAAACAAGGTAGGATGTTAGTGGCCGAATATGAGGCCAAGTTTACTGAATTAGCTTGTTTTGCTCCTCACATGGTAGATACGGACTATAAGAAAGCTCGCAAATTTGAAGGAGGATTGGATTTAGACAAATTCTATTGAGTAGGCGTATTGAAGTTACCAACATACATATAAGTCCTTGACAGATCCTTAATGGTTGAAGCTATCCTAGCCACTATGAAACAAAGTAAAGCCCCAGCAACAACAACAGAATGGAGAGGAAAAAGGTCAGGGTACGGTTTCAGAAAGGGGCATTCTTATGAGAGTAAGAAACATAACACAGGGTTTACAAGTAGCTCAAGTTAGAGCAATGGGTCTATTCTAGTTTGCCCTGATTATGGAAGAAGGCATGGGGCGTGTGTTATCAAGCATCGGTGCTTGTTTCTGATGTGGCAAGACAGGTCATGTAGTGAAAGATTGCCCACTTGGGTCTAATAATGCCAACCGTCCTACAGCAAGTTCAGTTGGATCTGCTTCTACGACTAAAACAAACGCAAGAGCTAATACTAGGAAGGAAACTCTGAGACAAGGTCGAGTATTTGCCTTAGTGCTCAGTGATGTGCAGAACACTAAAGTTGTGGTGCCAAGTATAATTTCCATCTGTGCCCAAAATGCATATGTGCTGATAGATTCTGGTTCTACCCATTCATTTGTGACACATGCATTTTCTCAAAAACTAATTAGACCATTAGAACCTATGAACTGTTTACTATCTATATCTACACCGTTTGGGGGTTCTATGATATGTGCTTATGTTTATCCAGTATGTGATATTATGATTGGTGATATGACACTGTATGTTGACTTGTTGCCCTTGAGCATTGATCATTTTTATTGTATTCTGGGTATGGACTGGTTGACTAAATACTGTGCCACCATTGATTGTGCAAGTAAATCTGTTGTGTTTAGACCACCTGGTATGCCTGAATTTATTCTTACTGGAAATGGGGTAGTTCCTCCACTATACTTGATTTCATTTATGAAAGCTAAGAAATTGTTGAGAAAAGGTTGTCGGGGCTACTTGTGTTGTGTGTTGATTATGTCTTTGAATAGTACTAGTTTGGAAGCTATTCCTGTGGTTTGTGGCTTTCCTGATGTGTTTCCTAATGACCTACCCAGGGACTTAATTGATAGACAAATTGAGTTTACAATTGATGTAGTACTTGGAACACAACCTATTTCCAAGACTCCCTATAAAATGCCCACTTCTGAACTAAAAGAGTTGAAAGTTCAACTCCAAGAACTCTTAAACAAGAAATTTATCTACCCAAGCACATCACCTTGGGGTGCTCCAGTCTTATTTGTAAAATAAAAATAAAAATAAAAATAAAAAAAAAGATGGGTCTTTGATGTGACACCCCGATTCTACACTATTGATTGTAGTCAAGGAAGAGTCACGAATGAGTCCTGTGGTCAATAACCAAGTAAGATCCCAGTTCGCCGGAGGAGTCAAATTAGCCTCCCTTCTAAGTTCGACTTTCTTAGGCAGCGCACTACCCCTTTGACAAATCTTAAAAGGTATTGACACAAGGTCTCATAAGCAACGATAAGGTTCATACATATACGTAGAATATAAATACATAACAACCACGAATATCCTTAATTCAAAAGCATGTTTCATTACATTACATCCCAAGAAAACTTAAATCTTCACATGAGTCTTACAAAACATCAAAAGGAAATTTCTAACTTTACTAAGATAGCCAAGTCTTCGAAGGTTTCGGGCTCTTCGTCTCCAGCTATAAGTTCCTCTTCGTCACCTGGCATGATACGCCGTGAGCTTTGAATGCCCAGTAAACACACACACACCCCCTCTTTTTTCCAATCCAATACATAATCACAAATATAACATCAAGTAGTAAAGCATGACACTCAAAATAAATAAACAAAGGATTACAAGTTAGATGTTAGTAAACTAGTTTTTCCCCAAAGAGATTTCGTCCTCCCAACCACAAGAATCGGACTCGGATTATTCGGTATGCCCCCTCTTTTGCTGCTTTGTTGCAGAACTAACATCGGATGCTTACCAACGGTTATATACCGCGTAGCGCCAACCGCAGGGCCTCAAAAGAGACGATAATAATGGGCCTTGCCCAAATCCCTCCTCACACCAAACCACCTAGGGTCCGAATACAACCGCTCCGTTCAAGGGTTACGAAAACCACTTGCGCAAGACTTTAACTTCCAAGTAGGGAACGCATCCCAACAATCCACACATCACACATTATCATCATTACTCAAGTGATCGAAAACTCAATACCATCCCAATTAAGTTTCCCGTTGAGTTAAATGTTTTAAAACAAGGTTAGACCAAACTTAACAAGATAATAATATCCACATAAGCATGCATCATTAAGATGAAGGAAAAAGAACATAACCATAATATGTACAACATCATGCCAAGACATGATCATACGCTAATAAGCATTTTCATGAACACAAGAGCATAAAACACCTATACATAACAGGATTTCCAGATTCGATATAAGGATTAGAATAGAAGGGTTATTTTAGAATTTTTACTGGACTCGGCCTTCTTATGGTTCGTAGAGAATCTAATCTAGTTTCCAGAACATATTTCGGAAATGGGATAGCTTTTCTAGATTTTAAGTTATTTAGAAAACACTCTAGCGCTGTCCAGATTCGTCGATCATTACAAAAATTTGATTTTCTTGCAAACTGTTCACTATTTTTCCATGAAACTAATTTTTGTTGAAATCTAACTCCTTAAGGAAGATTTTGACATAAAATAGAGGTCCAGAATAATTTTCTACATTTTTCTAGAAATTTTGAAAGTTGGCTGCTAAAATAGATTCTAAGGCACAATACCCAAAACAAGAAGATTTGTAAGAAAAGAGATCCACTACGGGAAGATTTTCATTTATTTTGTGATGAAAACATGCTAACTAACATATTTTCTCAAAAGTGGCCTTTGGAAAGTTTGAGAGATTGGTATGAAAAAGATAGTTTTGTACCGAAATGAGGGAAACTACAAGAGAGGTAGAATCATGGCTCAATCCTTATCATTTTTAACACAAGTAACTCATCAATAACACGTCTGAAAACAATGTTTAGAACTCTTAAGAACATGTATTTGAAAAAGGAAAATGAAAGAGAAGGTTGTGTTGTGGCTTACTTGCTAAGCTTTGAACAAGATGGCTCTCTTCTCCTACTTCTCTCTTGTTCTCCTTCCTCTCTTCTAGCCGAATATGTGTGTGTGAGTGTGATGCTTGTGTTTGCCATGCTAGGGAGTGGTGATATTTATAGGCAAATTTGGTGTAAAATGACATAGAAGCCCACTAGTTGGAATTGAATGGACAAGCTAGGATTTACTTGGAGTTCAATGGATTAGGAGTGATTAGGGAGCTTAACCTTGGGATTAGGCAACCCCTAGTTAATTCCTAGTTGAATAGTTTTTTTGGGTTTCTAGAATACCATGATTATAAATCTTGAAAATAGACTTCTCACTTCTCTCTAGGGTGGCCGACCATTGGGAAGGGTGATGGGGCCATTTTTTAATGAATCTAGGTACTAGGAACACATTCCTCAATGTATATATTTATATAAGTCTCAATTAATTGATGGTACTTATAGTATAAGGTACATGTACTAGTTTTGGGAAAATTTTGAATTTAAATAAAGAAGTGAGGGCTTGGAGTTAAATTCATGTATTGGAATCTTACTTATGTAGAATTTAATTAAATTAGGCTAAGGAACCTAATTCAGCTAGGTTATTCCTGTTTTGATAAAAAAATGCTAACCGACAAGATTCGAAATAATTCAAGTAACTGAGGGCTTTAAGAAAATAATTTAAACATTAGGGTTTTTAAAAAGAAAACATTTTTCAAGGGCTTTACATTTGAGGTTATGTATAGACTATCATGAATTGAATAACGTGAAGAACAAATACCCATTACCCTGAATAGATGATCTGTTCGACCAACTCCAGGGAGCCCAAGTATTTTCTAAAATTGACCTTAGATCTAGGTATCACTAATTGAAAGTCAAGGCAAAAGATGTAGAGAAGACTGCATTCAGAACTAGATATGGACACTATAAATTTTTGGTAATGCCATTTGGGGTAACTAATGCACCTGCAGTGTTCATGGATTTAATGAATAGGGTGTTCAAACAATTTCTAGATGAATTTATTGTTGTCTTTATTGATGATATACTAATTTACTCCAGAAGCAGGGAAGAACATGAGAAGCATTTGCGAACTGCCTTACATATTTTGAGAGAAAGGAAATTGTATGCAAAATTATCCAAATGTAAATTCTAGCTTGACAGTGTGGCATTTTTGGGACATATAATAAACAAGGACGGCATCTCCGTTGAACCTCAGAAAATTGAAGCTATTGTGGACCGGCCTAAACTGACAAATGTGTCAGAAGTTAGAAGTTTTCTAGGACTTACAGGTTACTACAGAAGATTTGTGAAAGACTTCTCAAAACTTGCTATGCCATTGACTCAGTTAACCCAGAAAAATGTCTCATTTGATTGGAATGACCAAAAAGAGTTTGCCTTCCAAGAGTTGAAGACTAGATTTGTGACTGCACGATTTTAACTCTGCCTAATGGTATTGATGGGTTTCAGATTTACAGTGATGCATCCTACAAAGGTTTGGGCTGTGTATTAATGCAAAATGGTAAGATGATTGCTTATGCTTCTCGGCAACTCCGACCACATGAAAAGAACTATCCGACACATGACCTTGAACTAGCAGCTGTAATGTTTGCCTTAAAAATTTTGCGACACTATTTGTATGGTGTAACTTGTGAGGTATATACCGATCACAAAAGTTTAAAATACTTCTTTACCCAAAAAAAACTGAACATGAGACAGAGAAGGTGGCTAGAATTGATAAAAAAACTATGATTTACAAATTCTATATCATCTAGGAAAGGCAAATACCGTTGTACATACATTGAGCCGAAAATCTATTTCCAATTTGTCATGTTTACTCACCGGCCAGATAGAGTAGTTATGTGACTTGGAGAAGGATGAGATTGAAGTTGTGTTACATGAACAGGGCGGAATCTTAGCCGCCATTTCTGCTCAGTCTACAATCATTGAAGAGATTAAATGGAAACAACGCGAAGATGAGTTTATGAGGAAAATTGTTGATGAGATTGATTCAAAACCAAAACCAGGATTTGTGCTTGACAAAGATGTGTTGAAATTTCAGAATTGCCTTTGTGTACCAGACTATTTTGACTTGAGGAAACGCATCATGACTGAAGCTCACAACTAGAAATTTGCTATGCATCCGGGAAATATGAAGATGTATCACGACTTGAAACAGAATTTCTAATGGCCAGGAATGAAAAAGTGTATTGCAGATTTTGTGGTTAGATATTTACACTGCCAACAAGTTAAAGCCGAACATCAACGACCCACTGGATTGTTACAGCCACTTCCAATACCGGAATGGAAATGAGAGCACATTCCCATAGACTTCATTGTAGGATTGCCTCGTTCCTCCCGAGGTATGGATTCTATTTGGGTCATTGTTGATTGTTTAACTAAGTCCACCCATTTTCTGCCTGTCAAATCTTTGTATAATGCGGATAAGTTGGCTAATTTGTATGTCAATGAGGTTGTGAAATTACATGGAGTTTCGGTATCATAGTATCTAAAAGAGACCCCAAGTTTACTTCAAGATTCTGGCAAAGTTTGCAACAAGTTTTGGGCATTGAATTGAGATTAAGCAATGCTTGTCACGCACAGACAGATGGACAATCTGAACGGACCATTCAAACCTTAGAGGACATGTTACGGATGTGTGTGTTAGACTTTCAAGGCAATTAGGAGACTTACCTTCCTCTGGCTGAATTTGTGTATAACAACAGCTATCATTCAATTATTGGAATGGCTCCTTATGAAGCTCTGTATGGTAGAAAATGTAGTTCTCTGATTTGTTGGGCCGAAGTAGGTGACAGACCTTTATTGGGACTGAAACTGGTACAAGAAACATTGAAAATGTGAAATTGATTCAACAGAGGTTGAAAACTACACAAAGTCGCCAAAAGAGTTATGCAGATGTCCAAAGAGGAGATAGAGAATACGAAGTCAAGGATCATGTGTTCATAAAAGTGGCTCCAATGAAAGCACAAACGCGATTTAGGGTGAGAGGCAAGTTGGCACCAAGATATGTTGGGCCATATGAAATTCTCAAGAAGATCAATTCAATAACATACCGAGTAGCCTTAGCTCCGGTGATGGAACATATGCACAACGTATTTCATGTTTCAATGCTTCAAGATTACTTACGAGACCAGCTCCATGTGATAAAATCGACTCATGTTCTTCTGAAAGATGATTATACGTACGAAGAGAAACCTATACAAATTGTTAACTGGAGAATTAAGAGATTAAGAAATAAGGAAATTCCATTGGTGAAAGGAGATTGGCAGAATCATGGAGGAACTTATACAACTTAGGAGACAAAAGAAGACATGATGAGAAGATACCCTGAGTTGTTTCCTTTGAATCCGGTGTTCTTCCAAAATGAAGGTAACTCTAGTTTGGAGGACCAAACTCTTTAAGGAAGGAAGACTGTAATAACCCCGACCCATGATTAACATTAATCCATACTTAATTATGCCTAATAAGAAATTAAAGTGAAGTTTTCCATCATATGTTGCCTTATTTGTGTTTAGATCTGTTTAGCATAAAAAGATCTGTTTATGTTTTCGTTTCGATTTGCGAATTGAAGGCTTTTTCGACATCTGATTCAGAAATTGACTTGGTTTATGCGTTAATTACAATTTTTAGAATTTTATGGTAGGTTCAATTGAAATTCGATTCAGAACGAAATAATTAGAATAATTAATGCTCATTTGATTAGTGGTAAGCCTAATTAATTAGTCCACTAACCAAGCCTATATAAGGCTTCTATATGCATCTCAACTCACATTTCTTCATCATTTTGTTGATACCAACTGTGAGACAGAGTAGAAGAAAGAGACCAATAGTGAGAGTTTGATCTTCACACTTGAGTTTAGGAAGAATTTGTAAGAAATTGAAGGAATTGGACTTAGAGACACAAGAATGAAGCTTCTAGCTCTCACCTTGACAAGCCTAGATAAGAATTCAACACTTAGATTGTACAATCATGATGTGTAGAACATGAACTCTAGAGAATTAAGTTGGTTGACACAAGAATTAAGTTTAAATTGATGAAATTGAGCCACTTCTTGCATGCATGTATAATTCTCATGATTTTGTAGTTAATTCAAAAAAATCTCTCTTGTATGTCTTCATTTTAGTCTTGTCCTAAGAATTCAACAAGTTTTTGAGTTAAACACCTCATGTGATCAAGTTTTGAAAGCTTTGGAACCAAGGTACTTCATGCATGTTATGTTTTCAAAGGTTTGAGTTTGGTTTTCCACAATTGACATACTTTTAGGCCTTGATTTCATGAAATGATCTTCGAACTATGATATTTTACAAATTCCTAGATGTTTTCCAGAATTTTGGCTCAAGAATATGAGTTTTGAGGTGTGGAATTCGAGTTTGGAGCTTGGAAATGCAATCTGAAAATTCCAAATTCTGCACTTCCGCTAGAGCAACATATTCTGCGCTCGAGCGGCCGCCTTTGTTTTGCACATCCGCTCGAGCGACCTTAAGTCTGCTCAAGCGTGAAATGCATGCTCCTAGAAGTTTGCAAGTTTTGTAGATCGCTCGAGCAGCAATAGTTGCCCTCGAGCGGGGGCATGAGTCTCACGCTCGAACGAGAGTCGAGCGGCCATCGAGAGGAGATTTCTCACAACCAGTACTTTTGTAAAGGTTACAGACTTCTTGAGCGGGGGGAGTTACGCTCGAGCATTCCCTCACATGTTTGCATATCCGCTAAAGCGAGGGAAGTCACGCTCGAGCGAGACCCCTGTTTCAGCAAGTTTTGTTAAATGTGTTCAAGTGCATTTTGGCATCTTCATTACATCCTAAGCATTCCTAAGCCTATATTAAGACATAATAATGAGGGTAAAATGTAGAAACACACTAAGAACAGAACGTAATGAGTTAAATATATTCCAACGTGTGTTTCAAATGTGTATTTGTTATGTGTTGATGTAGGTCACATGCCATAAACCGTTTGATTAGTCTGCTTTGTCTGTCTGTACCTAGAGTCATCTGTGAGTAATAACTTAGTAAAGCTGTGTTCCACTTCATTTATTTTATATATGAAGAAATAAGATCTGTTTCCTGAAATGTTATGTTCTGTACAACGAATGATTGTCCGATTTTTAACAATGTATTCGTGGCATCCTTAGCATCATGTGATATCTATTAGCTAGTACCTGGTATCGGAGGTTCCATCATGGAACTTAATATGTCTGCACTCTGTTACCCATACCGGAGGCTCCATCATAGAGCTCAGCATATCGATTATCTGCTACCTGGATCCGGAGGTTCCTTTATGGAACTGGTTACTCATAACCACTATCTATTCTGCATCTGTTCTGTATCTGCTAATGGATGTACCACGTATGATCAAGCCTGAAGTCTATTTTCTGTATGTAATTTAAACAAGAATATGAATATGAATATGTATATGAATCTGTTCATGGATCTGAAATTTGATTTCTGAATCTAGTATGGACTTCATTCATTCAAACTCTTTACTTTGTTATTATTCACTGGGCTCCCGCTCACTATTTATATTATGTATGTAGGTGATCAGGCACGTGACCAGGCTTAGAGTTGAGGACCTGGCATCTCAGTTTTTGTCAGCCAACCTTTGTGCCTCCCGAGGAGGTTCCAGATTAAATCAAGTTTAGTGGCTATGTTTTTGTGAATGTATAAGACTTTGTTTCTTTTGATTTACGGATAAGTTTTCTGCTTATATGTATATGGAGTGACGTGCAAATACTGTATCTTTTGACGTCACTCGTATGTTTATAAAAGTGTAAGATTATCTGTCCCATGTATGTCTTCACAGCTCGATGGACTATATATACTTTATATATTTGCTTCCGCAGCTCCTAATTATATGTTATTCTGATAAGAGGCCTTTGGTAATCCAAAGATTACTGGCCTGTTACGACGCTAAATCTATAGGGACGGGTTTAGGTCGTGACAGTAATCATCATTTCTTTGCATTTCATTAGTGACAGTTTAACCTGTCGCATTTGTATATTACTTTAATTCTTTAGTGACGGTTTAAACTGTCGCAAATACATTATTGATTTAATCTCTTTTTTTTTTTTGAGACGTTTGAGATCGTCGCTAATAATACTTTAGCGACGTCAACAACCGTCTTTAAAAAAGTTTTGGTGACAGTATCTTAAACCATCGCTAAAAGTGATATTTTTTTCACTTTTTGTGTCAAGTTAAACCTTCACAAAAATCATTGATTTGTCGTCGCTACAAGAAAGCGATGGTTTATAACTGCCACAAATACTTTTTGCCACACCCCCTTCGGCCACCCCCATTTCCTATCGCTACTGTGTCACAAAAAGTATTCTGCGACGACATGTGAATTTTTGCGACGTTTGAGGCCGTCACAAAAGGTCTAATTTTTAGTGGTGATATACAACCCCACTTTCTAGACGTAATGATATGTAAATGAAATAATTAGTTGATGATTAGAGAAAATCTAAGAGGGAGTTGTCTTAGATATTTTAATAAATTGTCACATCATTGAGTTTGTAAAGTGGGTCTAATTTTTGGGATAAAGTAGCACTACTCTTCTCATAATCATATTTGCAAACTATTATTTAAGACAAATGTAATTTGATCATATTGCTCATAATATCCAATCAATTTAATTTTTTAGGTTGATGATTTGTTTAGCAAAACCTACAAAATGAATGTTTGGATTGTTGAGGTAGGTCTACTGATAGTACCTCTCCATTTGCATCACAAATTAGAAAGCAAGAAGTCATTCTCAAAAACAAGGGAGATCACAAATTAGAAAGCAAGAAGTCATTCTCAAAAACAAGGAAGAGAGAGAGAGAGAGAGAGAGAGCAGTTTAAATAAAATATATATTTCTTTTATCTTTCATTCCCTCTATAAATCTGAAGTCCAAACATGACAGATCAACCTTGTAAACCCAATTGCAGAGCAAAGTTTAAATAAAATATATATTTCTTTTATCTTGCATTCCTTGATAAATCTAAAATCCAAACATAACGGATCAACCTTGTGAACCCAATTGCAGAGGTGGATGATTTGGCGGTGGTGGTGCCAAAGGACGTATGTGCCTTGGAGAGTAAGGAGGACTAGGAGGCGGGGGAGAGTAGAAGTAAAACCATGCAGGTGGGGGTGGCGGTGGCGGTGGAGACTTGTGTGGCACAAAATGTGGAGGTGGCTGCCTAAACCTTGAATTAAGTGGTGGAGGTGGTGGTAGTTGTTGAGATGGAGGACTAATATGGTGGTGGTGGTGGAGGATTTGTGTGGAAAGAATAGGAGAATTGGAGAGAATTAACAGCAAAAGAAACACACTCCATGTTAGTGATGTGGAGCAAGCCATTAGTATGGATGATGATAGTAGTTGGTTGAAGGAGACAAATATGTATGTATATATATAGGGCTAGAGATTGGAGGAGTCTTTTTTTTTGGAAAGAGTCTAAACAATGGGCATGGGTTGGTTGTCTCTACTCCACTATGGACGGCACAATTCACTATGAGTTAAGTTTCAATCATCTGAGATGTTCATCTTTTAGATCACTTTGTATAGATTATTCACATAGAAAATCGAGCTAATCTAATAGACTTAGCTAGATAATTTTATCACATTTGTTTCTAAAGAAATGAACAACAATAATGATTTCAAAAATAGACAATAGATTTTTCAAAAACAAATGATAAAATCATATAATTACAGATATCGAATCGACCTAACTTATTTTGTAAATGGTCTACACAAAGTGACCTGAAGGGAAAAATTAGGGATCATGAAAATTTTTTCATGAAAGTGATCATGAAAAATTTTTGATCTTTGGATTACCTTGATTAGTGTGTAGTGCTTTATTTTAAGTGTAATCTAAAGATCACAAAGCTTTTATGATTATTTTTATGAAAGATTTTTCATAATACCTAACATTACTGTGACCTAAAACATAAACAACTTGAATGATTTAAATAAGACTGATGATAAACTACATAAACTCAAACAACATTGTCTAATTGATTGGACATCGTCCATTCCTTTAAACATTACTCTATTCTAAACAAGTGTACATTAAATAAGTAGTGCATTATTATTATTCTAAAAATGTCCAAACAACACGTAAAATTTTTACACAATTAAATACAAATATGAGATAAAAAAAAAAGTATGAATATATATATATGAATTCACATATGTGACTCACATTTTTATCTCACATTTATAACTGATTTTGTAAAATTTTTATGTGTTGTTAATACCACTGTATTATTATTATCATCATTATTACTATTAAATAACAAATGCACTTACCCAACTAACCAACTTTTCAGGCGTGATTGGATTATTTTTCTATGCTCAGATTTGGCGGGAATTGAAGCACACTTGACTCCACTCCAACACCTTTATCCTAATAACTTGTCACCATCCAAAGTTGAATCTTACTTTAGTTGATTAAGTTTGACTATTTTGCAGCGTGTATTGTATTGTTTAAGAGGCTCAATACAAATTAGTGGCCATCATATCATTATTATGGCGGGAATTGCACATGTCTCTCTCTCTCTCTCTCTCTCTCTCTCTCTCTCTCTTGTGTTTTTTAGGTTTATCTCCATAGCTGACCATGTGGGTAGTTGTAACGTCCAAAATAGTCACAAATATCAGTAATTATTTTATTTTTTTAGAATTTTATATGATTTTAAAAATAATAAAACAGTGAACAAATTATAAAAGGTAAATTACACTCATCTCTCTTAAAATTTTAAAAAAATACAGTGAGTATTATACTTTTGATATAATTACACTGGTGTGTCTTAATATTTTCCATTCACATGACATGTTCCTTTTCATCAATAATTCGTTAGTTGAGAAAAAATGGTATTGTTATATCTTTTTAACTTATATATATATATATATATCAATATCTACTCACTATTTACATTAGTTTCAATTGTTCTAATCTTGTTAAAATAAAAGTCAATATAATTATGTCAAAAATATAAAATTAGCTATATTTCTCTCGAAACTTAAGAGAAGTATGCGTAATTTATCTAATTATAAAATACCATTGAATAAAGACGAATACGTGATATTTTAAACCTACTTAATAATATTTGCACAAATAACTTTTGAAGCACCATGGAATTTTTGCAGATATTCATTCCCCCAACTCCAAAAGTAGGGAAAATTTTATTTTAAAAAATGGCGTACCCAATGCAAAGGGATGTGTGGTAATGTTTTTCGCCACCATTTTGGTAATCATCATCTATGTCACTAATTGCGATTGACTTTTTGTTTAAAAATAATTTTTATTATTAAAAATTAATAAAGATAAATAATATCTCCTCATGTAACTCAATTAAAGAAATGTGATACAATACTCGTATACATAATGTGTATGCAAGACAAATATATATATATTATTGCACGTAATTAGTCAACTTGAAAATTAAGCAATAATATTATCTCTAAAATATTTTTGTCATTGTGTTTTAATTTACTCTCAATCATTAAAAAATGTGAAAATATCAAAACATGTGAATCTCAAAGCATAATATAATAATTAAGAATGTATTAAAATAAAATAAATTATGAGCAAGGATATCTAATTGGATCTTCTTCTCTAATAATCCATATTCCTCACTCCTTTAGTTAAAGTGAGGTTGGTATGAAGAAGTCATAAAAAGAGGCTGAAAGCGTTAAGTACCGAACTTCTTTAGACTAAAAAAAAGAAGGATTTGGTATTATTCCAAGCTCAACAAAAGATATCAATAATTTTTCAATTGGAAATATTTTGGTGCTCCTTGGTTTAGTTTATTTTAGATTAAAAGTTGATAATCTAAAAACAAAAACTAAAAGTATTTATCAGCCAACTTTTGAAAATTATTTTTTTTTTCAGTTTATTTAAGTTATTTCTATTTAATAAATTATAAAAGAAACTACGTACAACAATCTAACACAAACTCTTAAAATTAAAAAGTTATAAGCAACTCAAATAAATTATGTCAAACAGTCTCTTTGCATAATTTTGTGTGTCCCTTCACCAATGTCAAGCGTAAGACTGAAAGTTAACCAATAAAATTTAGTGTACAAGTGCAAAATACAGAAAGTGAACCTCAACTGTCAGTATTGTCGACCCTCCATAGCTTTTTTATCCTTTTCAAGTTCATTTTCATTATTATTTTCACCCTCTGGTTGTAGTGAGGTTAGATAATATTTAGCCAATAATCCAACCTATGTTCAATTCGTGAATTAGGCCTCGTTTGGGAACCAGTCCATTTAGTCAAAAAGTCACTAAAAAAATTAAAAAGCCAACAACTCATACTAAAAAGTCAAATATTCTCGTTTCTCTCTACTTTTTGCACGTTTTTTCGTAAAAAGTCAAAAAGTCATCACAAATATACTAATTTTTTTTAGCTCATATTTTAGCCAAACAACCAAAAAGTTACTAAATTAGCATGTTTCCCAAACGAAACCTTAGTGTTGAATAAATTGTTTTAATACACCAAACAATTGAGCACAAAATATTCAACAAAGTTACCTTTTAAATTTGCAACAAACGAAATCAAACAGTGAAACAAAAATTAATAAAAATCACGAAACCCTCAATATATTCCACTTCATGTCCTTCATACCATTCCCAACAAAATTGAATTTTAGAGAAATTTACCAGTCTAGGAAAAAATTAACTAAATCTTTTTTAAACGAGTTTTTTTTATTTTTTTTTATTTTGCAATTACCATGATTAATCATATTTGATCATAATGATCACCCGATGTCAAGGAAGTCAGGGACATAGAGTGGATGACTTGCATTATTCAAAGGCGCTATTTAATATCACACCTACTAAACCCTAAACCAAATTATAGCATTACTAGCAATTGCAAATTTGAAGCTCACAAAACTCCCTAACTTTCAGGATAAGGTTTCACAAATAGCATTTATATTTAGCATCATGTTAATAAAATAAAAAATTATATTTACAACATTAAAATATGATTGTTTAATTACAACACGTTGGCAATAACCACTAGAGAATCGAGAATGTTTGTGTTATAGTTTACAGTTCAAAGTAATGTAACACAGCAACAGCAGTTTCATTTTTAAAAATAATAAATAAATGAAACTACCAAACATGCTACATACATTACCTTCACAAACTTTCAACAGTGATCATAGGAAAAAAAAAATTAATAAATAAATTAAATTAAATTAAACTGACTTCTCCCGAAAAAATACAATAAACCCTCCAATTTTAATATAATTACATTAAATTTTCTCAAGTTCTAAATTTACACAACACGTAATTCCTTTTTTTTCAATAATTTATTAATCATAGGAATAAGAGATCAGGAAAAAAATACCATGAAAACGACCATGAAAGATTTTTCACCTTTAAATTACACATACAATAAAACACCACACATTAATCAAATGATGAAAAATTTTCATAATACATTTCATAATATTTTTTTCATGAACCCTAATATTATTCATAAAAAATAACATTATCATATCTTATATACCTAGAATACATATTTTCTCCTTTATTTTTATATTTTCACACCATATAGATTAATTTCAATTCTTTTAATCTTACTAAAAGCGAAACCGGTGTAATTGTAGCACAAGGTTGAGACTTGTTATATTTTTTCCAATTGTAATTTACCCAAAAATCAAAAAAGAAAAGAAAACCATACTTCTAGTATAGCATTTGCTGTTGTACAGACAGATCCCACAGCATGATTCTGAAATTTGTAGTCTTTATGATGGATGTACCTATGAAGCATATTTTTGCATAACAATGCAATGTCTTCTGAAGAAACAAAAACACCATAAAAACACAGCTCTAATGCATTAAGGACTATGTTCAGCAATCTAAAATTCAACGCCAATTGGCAACAATAATTTACGCATTAAGGACTATACATTTATGAAAAACCCATTTTTCCCCCAGTCAGCAGTACATACATTCAGCCAAGCTCTTAGAAAGTCACAGGCCCTCAAAGATCTTAGAAAGTCACAGGCCCTCAAAGAGGTGTCTCTTCACCAGTTTACATATATCTACATATAACTAACTACAACTACCAAAAGAAGTAAGAACCTCTCTCTCTCTATCTCTATAACTTAAAAATAAGTAAATCCAACCTACTAGCCATATTGCCACAACAAAGACACAAACCAGCCAGCCATAAATATGTTACAACTATCACTGCTCTAAGGGAAAGGGGACATTTAGGTAGAGGTAGGTACTGGTATTTGTTAGCGTCAACAACCAAATCCAAAGATCTCTCTTTTGATCTTGCTCTCTCTCCTTTCTCTCTCTCTCTCTTTCTCTCGCAACGTTGTCATTTGCACACCGTCTTCAGTCTCTTTGCAGATTGCACAAACCCCACAATTACCTGCAACTCATCCAATTGCTTCACCAGCAGAAGAAAGAATTCAGATAATCTTTTTCTTGAACTTGAATTCAGATCATTTATAAATAAATAAATGAAATAAACAATGATAAGAAATGCAAAAGACTCTTTTCTTCAGTAATCTGAGGCATTACTTGAATCATGAAGACAAGCTATTGCTACACTATGGATAACAGTCACAAGTATCATTTGAGTATGCAAAAATTGAAATGATATTAATTAGAGACATTTTTCTCAGAAGATTTGAGATTTAGGATTTCAAACTTATCTAGAACGCCCTTTGCTTATTTAATGCCTTGTAAGAAAAAGAGGAAGAGAAAATTAGCAAGTACCTGTGACATAAAATGCCTCTGGACAACATCAACTAGTTGTTCTTTAGATGGGTTGGGGATGGCATCCACCTAGAAAAATTAGTAGTGTCAATATTATATACATAAGACAAATAAGTAATTGGCGGTTCTGTCGCAAACACGTGGGCATTTAAAACTCACAAGGTTGAAGTGTCGCCAATATCTCCATAATGCAGTCATCTCCAGTTTACTTAGGTCAACCTTCTGTACAGTAGATATTTTGAATACAACAATTTTTACAGAGAAGTCAAATAAGCAACCTAGCAAATACAATGTACACACAAAAAAAACCCAAAAATCTTGTATAAAGGTTCTTTACCGTAGACCCTCGAGGAGTACATACAGATCCCTTTGACTGTGAGTCACAAGAGAGGGACCTGCTCATAGCCCTGTGGGATGAGCCAGATGATTTATGTATGCGATGCCTTGATCTATGGGACTTTTGAGTATCATCGGATGCTGGAGAGATAGAAAGCAAAATTATATTGGGTGGTGGGGCCAAAAAGGAAATAAATAAATAAAGGAGTGCAACATCAGAGCTTGTAGCAATAGAAAAAGTAAAAGACGAAGTGCAGCAGATATGAAAAAGAAAAATGGATCCTATGTAACAACCACAGCAACTTTTCTCTGAATAAAAAAATGTACAAAACCCACTATTACAGTGGTCGAATCAAAACCTTCAAAACCAATAACAGGATGAGGATGAGAAAAATATCTTCTTCAACCCAGAGTGTAGCCCAGACTGTAGGGACTTTCTATTGAATATTGGACCAATTCGGAAGTTTTCACAAATTGAAACCTATTATATTTTAAACATTTAGGCTATTTTAGTATCATGAATTTGGGTAGGATTTAAGAAATGAAAAAGAAAAGATGAGGGATATGTGAAATGAAATATAAGCCAAAAAATTTCTCCATTTCCCTTCCCTTTTCCTTTCCCTTTCCAAATTTCATTCACATTTCCCTTTTCTTTTCTTTTCTTTTCTTTTCCCTTTCTAAATCCATAACTAAATCCATAATTTAAACATGTCTTCAGTGACGCACATTTAAACAATTCTAATAATTTTTTTTTTTAAAAAGTAGTCTCTAAGAATTTCTGCTCAAGAACACCTAATCATTAAGCCAAACTCACCCATATCTGAGCCATTCCAATGCACATTTTCAAATTCCAGGTCATCATCTTCCTCATTACCAGTAGGAGCTTCAATCACACTAAGGGCATTCCTTTGTAGTTTTACCTCTATGCCATTTGTAAGAACCTGCATTTTAAGTGAATAAGAAAATCAAAAAAGCACACCAGAAAACAATACCAGTTCCCACGAAATAACACAAAAATGAAGTGAAAATTAAGTCAAAGTGGCCACATGTAATGGACACTAATTCTGAAGGCATATATAATCACAAAAAAGTTTCATAGAAAGAAATTAAATTCAATTCTATTATATGAACCAATCTATCCATCAAATTTTGATCTATAAACTCATCAAAGGCTAGATGAATCCATAGTTTTTAAACAGTACTTTAACATTGAAAACCATCCGCACCTTGTGAAAAATCAGGAATCTAGTGACACTTTAATATCAAAAAAATAAATTAAAATAAGAATTAAATCATACAAATTAAAAAGGTGAGAGGGGGAGAGAGTAGATATCTGTAACATTTTCAATCAGTTTAAAAGAAAAAAAAAATTGATACATATTTTGTTAAAATTACAAGAAAACTTATTTGAATATTGCACAAACCAATTTTACTACAGTCGGTTGAAAAAATGTACAAGTTGTATGGTCACTTCGACAGAACATGATGATTCAATAAGTTAAATTCAACCAGTAATTATTAAACGTTGATCTGGATAAGATCCCAAAAGAACCAATAATGCAAGCAATCCACATAGAAAGACCCAAAAAAATCCTGAAATGTCCAAAACAAAATATACCCAACTTCAATTGATCAACAAAAGTATAACAGAAGCAAGTTCCATCAAAATCAGAGACCAAAAAACACAAAACCCATTATATCAGCATAACTGAATCCAATATACATACATATATATATATAGAAAAAATCCCCCTAATGCAATGAGGAAAATAAGAAAGAAAACCAAATAAACAGATTCTTAACTACATTAATTACAAATTACAAATTTGCATTTCCCACATTAAAAATAAAATAAAATAAAAAATAAAAAAAATTAAACCCCCAGATCTGCTGATAAAAATCGACATGCAACGAAAACCTATTTCCAAACAATCAAAATTAAAACTTGAAAACCACAAACAGTATTAAAATTCATGCAAAATTACACATAAACAACATAAAAACTTATCAATCGATTCAAAAAAAATGTCAGTAAGTAACAGTATTTAACCTTTAACATCGTAGATCAAACCTATAAGAAAGTACATTAAAAACAGAGGCAGAGCCAAACAGGGCATGACATTCCTAAACCAAGGTTACCAAATTGGGACACATTGCTGGGAACATAAACAATTAAACTCTTCAAAACCCTAAACCCAAACTACATTATACCCTAAATTGAATTGAAATTGAAATCCAAAACTAAAATCCAAGCTCAAAATTTAGAAGAGAATTACCAGCCAATGCCAGCCTCCGAGGCCAACAGCCTTCTTGACTACGCCTTGGAGGCCAACGAGGACAGACTTGGTGCGGTTGTTACCAGTGACAACAACCTTGGTGTGACGAGGCAGAACAGAGAGCTCTTCTTCACTGCTATCTCCACAGCTCTGCAAATGCGAAAAGCCGCCATTGACGGAACTCTCCACTGCTTCTAGCATTTCAGTTTTCCAATTCAGTGAGTCTTGTGAGTCGAAAACTCGGTGAAAACTCGGTCTTCACCGCTCGAAATTGGGCGGAATCGAAAGATCACGCATTGTAGAATCCGTATTCGAAGAATTTGGGAGAGTTGGAGTGAGAAAATGGGGAGAAATTTTGGGAATTTCAGAGAGAGAAAAACACAGTGTTAGAGAGAGAAAGTGAAGAGAGAGAGAGAGAAAGAGAGAGAGTGAAGAGATGAGAGTGACTGTGTTTTCTATGTTTATTGCTTTTGTTGCTCTGAATCCCGACGACCTGAAATCGGCGAATGGGTAGAAGCCACGTGGGCAGAGAGGCTCGTTAATCATGCGCTGGGTGGGGCCTTGCGTTACGGCCATGATGCAATACCACTAGCTGTTTGGGTTAAGTGTTGTGCGGGAGTTACAGGGTTTTGACCGTTTTTTATTTGCTGGAAAAATGGCGTTACTGGGCTGTGTTAAATCACGTAATCACCCTTGCTTGCTTCTTGGTGGCAAAGCAAATCCATTCAAAATAATTCGACCATCCAGATATGTATATGGCTTGTGTCTATGTTTTTCTCCGGTTTATGATCAGATTAAAGGATATTATTGAGTCGGTGAGATTTATCATACAACTCGTTTTAATAATTTGAACCGTTCAATATGTATAACTTGTCGAGTAGTATATGCCTGTAAAATATTACGTTGATCGGATATCGATAGTTATGTGATCAAATCAGATTTTTGTAAATCGTTTATTTTCATCACCTATTTTTTTTCATATAAAACTAATTTAATCAAATAACTATTGATATCCAATCAACGTTATTTTTTACAAGCACATAGTACTCGATGAGTTCTACATATTGATAGTTCGAATTATCAAAACATGACTCGTGATGGGCCTTCACGGGCCCTACAGTATCCTCCAATCTTTGATTGTCCATGATTGGACTGGAGGGAGGTCATTCCCTTCTATTAAACCTCAAAATAATTCACATTTTCCCAATTTTGGCTTTGAAATTAAAATGAGAGCATCTTCAGGCCTATTTTGGGAGCTTTTAACCCATTTCTCTTTCTTACAAAAAAATAAAAAATAAAATCAAAAATTAGCTTTTAACCATCTTTCCAAAACACCCCTCAATGATGTAGTTATATTTGTGTTATATTATAAAAAGGGATTGAACTGTCTCCAATTCAGTCTTTGAATTGGACAGTTCATTCCACCTTATTTTAAGTCTGTCTCGATAATCCAAACCCTTCAATATATAGAGCTTGTCGAGTGCTTCATCCCTGTAAAAAAAAATCATGTTAATCGAATATCAATAGTCACTTAATCAGATTATATTTACGTCAATAATTTATTTTTAAAATTATACTAACCATTAACACAAATGTAATCCGATCAACATGATTTTTTACAAAAATAAAATTCTGGACGAGCTCTACATATTGAACAATTTGGATTATCAACGCAAGCTCCTTGACAGGGCCAACAATACCTTGATATCAAACTAGAGAGAAACCATCTCCTTAGAGCAACTCCAAGGATAAGAGGCCAAATGTTGCAAAAGTACACAGAAAAAAATTATTTTTATTTTGCTTAACTAATTTAGCGAGTGTACACCCTAACCATACTCTTTATTTTAGGTAATCAATCAAACTAACTTATTTTAAAAGAAAAATATTATAAACATAAATAAATGAATAATCTTTTTATGACATGTTACATATGTTGATGTGGCATTTACAAATATTTTTGTAAAAATATATAAAATTAAATTATTTTTAAATATATATATTGAATTTTTTTTAAAAAGAATATTTTTAAATGATCATATTTTCAAATGGTAATATACAAACACAAAACCAAATCAATTGCATGCAATATACAAACACAAAACCAATCAAATGAAAAATTGCTAGGAACTAACTTTAAAATATGACAGCAGAAAATGCTGTTTTATCTTACTACATTGAATCTGGCGCGTTTCTCTCGTGAGGACGCTCTTTTGCTAAAAGATGATGAAATTGACCGGCAAGTGGTTGTTGCGGTCAATGCTTGAAAACATGCGGATTTCCTTTGCCGTAACTATATCTTGAACGGGCTTGATAATACTTTGTACAATGTTTATAGCCCTATCAAGACGACAGAGGAATTATGGAAGTCGTTGGAAAAAAATACAAAACAGAAGATGTTGGCTCGAAGAAATTCGTGGTGGGCAAATCTCTGGATTTTATAATGGTTGATTTAAAAATTGTGATCAACCAAGTTCAGAATCTCCAACTCATTTTGCATGACATCCATGCAGAAAACATGTCTCTAAGTGAGTCCTTCCAAGTCGCTGCCCTAATTGAAAAATTACCACAATGATGGAAAGACTTCAAAAACTATCTCAAGTACAAGCACAAAGAAATGACTTTGGAAGAGTTGATTGTGCGACTGAGAATTGAGGAAGATAACCGAACTTTTGAAAAAAGGGTTGGAAAGCATCCTACGAAGTTTATGGCAAATGTGGCGGAACATGCACCAAAAGCAAAGAAACGAAAATTCTTCGAAGAAAGTTCCTCATAAGGCTCTAAGGGAGGGGACACTACGAAATTCAAGTTTAATGGCAAATGCTACATTAGTGACAAAGATGGATACCAGGCCAAAGATTGTCATAGCAAATGCAAAAGTAAAGGAAAGTCAAGTAAGAAACCTACTCAAGCCAATATCACCGAAATGGACAGAATCTCTAATTGTGTTGATGACATAACCTTTCAACTGTTGTTTCTGAAGTCAACCTTGTCAAAAATCTTAAAGAATGATGGTGGACACTGGAGTCACTCGTCACATCTGTGCCAATGAAAAGATGTTCTCCTCTTATTCAGTGGTAGACAATAGAGAACAACTGTTCATGGGCAACTCCTCGACTTCTGAAGTTGAAGGACAAGGAAAGGTAATTCTGAAGATGACATCTTAAAAGGAACTCACCCTCAACAATGTGTTGCATGTACAGGTCATTCACAAGAATCTTGTTTCCGAATCTCTATTGAGTAAGAATGGGTTTAAACTAGTTTTTGAAAGTGACAAATTCGTACTTATCAAACATGGGATGTATGTAGAAAAAGTCTACATTAATGATGGTCTTTTCAAAATGAATGTCATGACTATTGTCTCTCCTATGATTAATAAAAATACATCTTCTTCTTACTTGCTTGAGTATTCTAATTTATGACATAGTAGATTAGGACATATTAATTATGGATCTTTGCGTAGATTAATTAATATGGAATGTTTATCTAAATTTGAAATTGATCCAAATTTTAAATGTAAAATTTGTGTTAAGGCAAAATTAACTAAAACTCTTTTTCATTCAATTGAAAGAAATACAGAACCACTTAAATTAATTTATAGTGACATTCGTGATTTTAAATCAATTCAAACTATAGGTGGGAAAAAAATATTTTATCACTTTCATAGATGACTATACTAGATATAATTATGTTTATTTAATTCGAACCAATGATGAAGATTTGGAAACTTTTCAATATAAGACTGAAGTTGAAAATTAATTTGGCAAGAAAATTAAAATTTTATGAAGTGATAGAGGTGGTGAATATAAATCACCTTTGGATGAGTTTTGTAAAAAAATATGGAATAATTTATCAAACCATCGCTCCTTACTTACCTCAGCAAAATAGAATTGTTCAAAGGAAAAAATTGGACTTTAAAATAAATGATGAATGTCATGTTAATAAGTCCTAGATTACCTCAGAAGTTGTGGGGAGAAGCATTGCTTTCTGTTAATTATATTCTTAATATAGTATCTCGAAAGAAAGTGAATCAAACACCTTATGAAATGTGGCATGGGAGAGTGTCATCCTACAAATACTTAAAAACGTGGGGTGTTTGGCTAAAATGGTTATTTTTAGTCCAAAAAAGACTAAGATAGGTCCGAAAACCGTTGATTTCATATTTATCGGTTATGCCAAGAATAGTAGTGCATATCAATTTTTGATTCATAAGTTAGAACATTCAGAAATGCATGTAAATACTATTATTGAATCTAGAAATGCATCATTATTTGAACATGTATTTTCTAATAAAATTGGATAAGAGACTAGTACTAACAAAAGATTTCATGATACTATTACTAGTCATGATCAAGAACAAGATCAAGTACAAGAGCAAGAGATAGAGATAGATCAAACAATGGAAGTGAAACCTAGGCGTACTAAACGTGTTAGAACCTCAAAATCTTTTGGTCCAGATTTTTTAACCTTTTCGTTAAAAAACGAGCCCTTAACTTTTAAAGAAGCTATGTTTAGTCCTGAGGCTCCTTTATGGAAAGAAGCTGTAAATAGAAAATTTGAATCCATCTTGCAAAATCACACATGGGAATTGGTGGATTTGCCACCAGGTTGTAAACCTCTTGGATACAAGTGAATTTTTAAGAGAAAAATAAAAACAAATGGATCAATTGGCAAATACAAGACAAGACTTGTGGTCAAAGGATATAGACAAAAACAAGATCTTAATTACTTTGACACATCAAATGGATCTGTTAAATGGTGAGTTAAATAAAGAAATTTACATGGAACAATCAGAAAGATTTTCTGTTCTAGGAAAAAAAAAAGAAAGTGTGTAAATTGGTCAAATCATTATATGGTTTCAAACAAGCATCAAAGTAATAGCATGAGAATTTGACAAGGCAATGACGTCAAATGGATTTAAAATTAATAAACGTGACAAATGTGTTTATGTTAAAAACACAAACAAAGGTTATGTTATAGTATGTCTTTATGATGATGATATATTCATCATAGGTAATAATAATGACATGATTAAAATTATCAAAAAAATATTAAATAAACATTTTGATATAAAGGACGTGGGGATTGCTAATGTAATTCTTGGTATGAAAATTACCAAAATATCAAAAGGATATGCTTTGTCACAATCACATTACATTGAGAAAATACTTGACAAATTTAGCAAAGATGATAATCATCTTGCTAGAACACCTGTGGATGTTAATTTGTTTCTTTCTAAAAATGTATAGAAAAGTATTTCTCAGTTAAAGTATGTCCAAATTATTGGAAGCTTAATGTACTTGATGAACTACACTCGCCCAAATATAGCTTATCCAGTAAGTAAATTAAGTATATATACGAGCAATTCAAGAGTAGAACACTGGAAAGCTATTATAAGGATTCTAAGATATCTCAGATTTACTCGTAACATTGAGATAGACTATACTAGATATCCAGCGGTACTTGAAGGATACTGTGATGCAAACTGGATATCGAATACTAGAGACTTAAAATCTACTAGTGGGTATGTCTTTATTCTTGGTGGTGCAGGTGTATCCTAGAAATCTTCCAAACAGACTTGGATTGCTAGGTCTACTATGGAATCAGAGTTTATAACATTAGATAAAGTTAGTGAAAAAGCAGAATGGCTTTGTCACTTCCTTGAAGATATTCCAATGTGGCCAAAACTTATGCCTGCTATATGCATACATTGTGATAGTCAATCTGTAATAGGTAGAGCACAAATTCATATGTATAATGGTAAGTCACGACACATTCATTGTCGACACACCACCGTGAGACAACTACCCTCTAATGGAATTATTTCCATTGAATATGTGAAATCTAAAGACAACATAGCGGATCCACTAACCAAAGGGTTAGCAAGAGAGTTAGTTGAGAATTCATCGAGGGAAATGGGACTTAAACCTATTAAATAAGAGTGACCACAATGATAACCCAACCTAGGTTCAAAGGGACAACCGAGTTGTGTGTGACTTATAAGGATCACTAGGGAGTCAAACTCCTATCTATTTCTTTGATGAAATAGTGATGTCTGCAGCGTATTAGGTTAAGTAATACTTTTAATGATTCTTATATCTAAGAATATCTAGTAGAGTATGGCAAGATACTCTTCATAAGAATCACCTATATGAGTGTGAACTAGGCCGGTTCTATGAGTCTTGTAAGGGCTACAGTTCTCTAGAGCACTCATGAAGTACCAGGTTATTCAAGGCCAAAATGAACACAATCATGAGAACCAAACTGTCTCTGGAAATATACTGTGTGATTTTTATTGTTTTAGTTTACACAAATGGCTGAACAATTCAAGACATCATGTTCACTGATTAGTGAGTAAATCTGCTCACAAGGGAAGGTTTAAAGCCAAAAACTACTTATCCTTTGCAGAACATCTTTGATTTCTGTACTCTCTATAAAAATATCATATTGTTGCATTTTCTCTCCATCAATTTCATTCATGTGGGGGATTGTCAGAAAATTGGTTTTATATACTTATTTTGGGCCAGCTTTCAGCCTACGTTTAAGTGGGGCCCACACGTCTTTTGGGGTAGGTCCAAAGAGGTGACGTGTTTCTTACCCCATGGCAAGTGCGGTTCATCAAAACCATTTATGAGTGAATGGCAAGTTGACATCATTTTCGAGTTCATGAAATGGGAAATTAAAGAGTCAAATGTGGGTTTCCTTAAAGTGGTTGTCCCACATTGAAACATTAAGAGAGCTTGTATGAGTATATAAGCTCTACGTGGACATACTTGGGTTGGGCTCCAAGAGGCACCCCAAGTTTTGTAAGGAGAAGAGTTATGGACAAAGTGGACTTTGGCCCAAACTACCACATACGTACGTGCGCGCATCGTTGCCGCCCGTCCGTCCGACTGGGTAGCTCGGCCCAATCTCGGTTGCGTAGTGTGGGTCGAGTCGAGTCGAGTCTTAGCTTTAATTTTTTGGACAAAATTCATTTGAATTTTTTCAAATTATTACGGGAAAATTCAAAATTCTAACAAATAGAATTCAATTTTTTTGCTCCAAATTCAAAATTCGAATTCCTATCCGAACCAGTGCCTCTCCGGTCACCTTTCTTCATCTTTTTGGCGGCTTCAAATTTGCATCTGTTTGAAGGGTTTTTCTACCCTTCCAAATAGGCACCACAATGCCTATAAATACAAATCCTTTTCCAGCAGTTTCAATTATATAATTACTTCATTTGTGCTTCTATTTTTCTTCTCTCTTGTATATATTCTTCATATTAGTTCATAGAAATTTCAGAGAGTTCAATGCTTATAAATACAGACCATTTTCCTGCAGTTTCAATAATCTAATTACTTCATTTGTGCTTCCATTTTTCTTCTCTCTTGCATATATTCTTCATATTAGTTCATAGAAATTTCAGAGAGTTGCAGAACACGGGTTTTATTATCCTGGCAGATTATTTGTAGTGCTGCTACGATCTGTGTTTTCTGATTATTGTATCTTGGTAGATAAACGTTGATAACCCATAAACACCTGTGCGGCTGTGAATCTATCTTAAGGACAGAGTGTCACACACTCAACTTGGTCAAAAGTTTATGTTCTAATTTTTCGGTATAGGAATATTACTGTAAGTATTTTTTCTATTATTTCAGTTTCATTTCTTTACACAGAAGATTGTTCCAACATAATGGCTATGCTATATTGTCATGTTTTAATCATCGACAATTATTAAATTATGATTCTCTATTTTAAAATGCAACTACTCAATACCATTTTTCTATTTGTTTGATGCATTGGCATTTTCAATTATGCCAAATAGAACACATGGAATGACAATGGTTTTCGAAAAAGTAATTTTACAATTTTTTGTCATTTTTAACAATACCTAGAATTTTACCTAACAACAAAGCAATTTTAATGGTCGAGGTTAAAATGGTTTTGCCAAAAGTATTTCTAGCTAGCTACAACTTAAATAAAATAAAAATAAAAAATCATCTTTGGCTATATTAGAGCATCTTCAACGGAATATCAAAGCAGCTATTATTGCTAAAATTTGGCAAGAGTGATAGAAGACCAAAATTTTAGCAATGCACCAAACCCTTGCCACATCATCAAAATAATCAATTTCTCTCTTAGGTCTCCCAACAATATATAAAATGCAGGAATTCATTTTTCTCATCAACAAGCTTCAAAATACTATTAGCAAAACAAAATTTTCACCAACAAAATTTAACACGAAATTTACACAATAAATACAAAAATCAACAAAATATAACCACAAAATTAATACACAGGAATCAAAGAAAATATATAAAGAAAAACAAAAATCATGTCTGAGAATTTGAGAAATTCCAATATTTTTTGTCACTAACGGCAACGATCATCATTGAGGGTGAAGATCAAATAGATTTGTCAAATATATCTCAACATTTCTCATTATTTTGTTCTCGATCTGAGAGATCCTGTTGCTTTTTGTCCCATCAAATCTCGTCATTTCCCTTATTCGTGATCTTGACCTCTTGTTGCCATAATTTCTTACCAAATCTCGTTATTGCCATTTCTAGCCGGATCCCATTACTGTCGTTCCCTTTCTCATTTCTCTCTTTTCTTGTGATCTCATTTGTGAGAGAGAGAGAGAGAGAGAGAGAGAGAGAGTGTGTGTGTGTGTGTGTGTGTGTGTGTGTGTGTGTGTGTGTGTGTTGCAGAAATAGTAAGATGGAAAGTAGTCATCTGAAGGATAAAATACAAGCAGATTCATCCAAGCACTTTTTTTTAGTCCAACATAAAAAATAAAAATAAAAAAATTGTCAGTAAATCTAAATTGAGGGGCAATGGACATTTGAGTTGAAAATTGTCAGTAAGAAGGACATACATTGAAAAGTTGCCAATGGATGGTGGCTAGCAGTGACGACCAGTGACTATAGTTGGTGGCAATGAGTTGGACAGATAGGTAATATTGAACAGAGAGTTGAATATATAGGTAACACGTATATAAATAATAGAATATTTGAACAGATAGTTGGACATTTGAACAGATTGTCGCATAGATAAGTCACACTTGCATACATTTGAACAGATAGTTAGACACATAAGTAAAACATGTACATATAGATGTATTAAACAAATATGTGACATTTAAACAAATCACTAGAGAATTAAGTTTTTAAACATATAGTTAAAGTTTTTGAACAAATAACATATCTTTTTGGCCTAAATAGATTTAAGTTTAGGCTTATTGGCCTAACAATTTTAGAAATTGACCTCTGGCCAAAGTGACTCGATAAAACATTGAGGAAAAGTTGATATGGTTGTGCCAAAATGACATTTCAATTACTGAAGCAACATTGTTAAAATTTAACATTTTGGTATTATATGTTGCAAACTCATAACTTTGGCAATACAAAAATGGCAACAACCACTAGAGATGCTCTTACTCCATATCATCATTATTCAACTAATTTTTGCAAGATCCATTTTAGATCAACCAGATAGATGGACAAATAAGTGATGTGAGCAAATAAGTAAAATAGTAAACATATAGACAGATAGGTGGAGTAATTTGATTTTTCAAATTATTATCATTTTTATGGTTCCAAAATATTAGAGGTTGGGACTATTGCCCCCCCTTCCCCCCCCCCCCCTCCCCCCTCCCCCCACCAACCAAAAAAATTCAAAATTAGATTTATAAACTGAATACGCGTCATATATTAATATTTTATTATTATTATTGTCAAATAAATTATTAAATGTGTTTTTCTAAACATCTTAGGTATGTCCCGTAATATGATCTTTCAAATTATTATTATTTTTATGGATCCAAAATATTAGAGGTTGGGACTATTGCCCCCCCCCCCCAAAAAAAAATTCAAATTAGATTAATACACTTAATATATTGATATTTTTTTATTATTATTGTCAAATAAACCATTAAATGTGCTTTTCTAAACATCTTAGGTATGTCCCTGAAAATGAGATATAGATAAATAGGAGAATAATGAACAGATAGATAGAAAGGGAGAAATAATATTTTTTTTTTAGTTGTCATTGTTATTTTGGCCCCAAAAGAGTAAAGTTTGACACTTTTGTTTCAAAAATCTTGAAATTAGACTTATGGGGTGCCTTATAATTTATTTTAAGAATTAATTTTCATTAATTTAATACAATTTATTCAAAATATATTAGTAAAATCCAAATATATATTTCATTGAATGTCAACTAAGATATCATTTGGAATCAAGTATTTTAGTTAAAAAATTATTATAAATTATTATATTATTATTTTTTTATATATATTTTTATAAAAAATTTTAAAAAATTTAAAATAATATATTCCAAACAAGGCATAATTTACTTTATTGGCTGATATGTTTATGCCTTTGTTTGGGAAGTTGAGGTTGGGGTTTTTTTGACTAAAATAGTCACAAAAAAATAAAATAGACTTTTTAATTCAATAAAATAAAATATCATATCCAACCCATAATTATTATATTTTTTTTCTCACAAAAAATTAAAAAAATTTAAAAAAATTTCTCAAATAAAACCTTTTAACCCAAATTAAAATAAAAAATTAAAAAACTAAAAAATTAACTCACTTCTCAAACTAACCTGTAAATGTTTTTGCAGGGCGGGAATGGCAGCTATGCAATTGGAAGCAATAAAGACAAGGAAGGGCAATACTGAGGAAACAAACAAATGTAGCGCAAGAAACCGTAACGGCTGAGAAGTGGGGGGCCCACGTGAAGGGAGGAGGAGGACTGTTCTACCTGCCTGTCGTCCGTCTTGTCTTATCCGACACCACACACTCCTCACACCTGTCACTCTCCCCCTTCCCCAAAAGAATTCATCGTTTTAATTTTTTGAATTTCATTTTTTAAAAATTCAGTTTTTTATTTTTTTATTTTTATTAAATATTTTTAAAATTTTAAATAATTTTCTAATTTTTTTAAATGTATTTTATTAAAAATAAAGTATTTATTAATAAAATATTTTTAAAAATCAATAAATGCACAATAATATAAAAAATATATTGAATTTTTGTATATTTTTGTTGTTTAGTGAATTATTTAAAGATTTTTTTCATAAATATTATGTTTTTTAAGTATATTTATGTTAGGTGTATATAAAAATTTTAAAAAATCTTAAAATATTAAAAAAATTTAGTGAAAAACAAAAAGTTCAATTTTTTAAAAAGTGATTTCAAAAAATTTAAACCAAACAAACTTAGTAGTATTTGTGTATGGTGTGTATGGATTGTTTTGAGTATGATTGATACTTAATTTTTTTTATTTATTATAAAAAGAAGTGTAAAAAAAATAAAGAGTTGATATGATAAAAATAAGGTAATAAATAATTTATTTATTAAAAACATTAAAAATACTTTAAAAGATTTTTTAATTGATTATAAAGTTTAAAATTTTGATTAAAAAATATATTATTTTAAAGTTTTTGATTTTTTTTAAATGTCGAACAAATAATTCGAAGCGGAGGAAGTATTCCATACTATTTAGCCTCCGTTTGGGAAGTGGGTTGGCTTTTTAGCTTTTTTGGCTATTTTAGCCTGGGCTAAAAAGCTTGGTTTAGGAAGGATTTTTTGGTTTTTTGGCTTTTTTGGCTTTTTTTGTGAGAGAAGAGTGTAATGATTATGGGTTGGATGTGATGTTTTGTTTGTTATGGCTAAAATAGCCTATTTTGTTTTTTGTGGCTGAAATAGCCAAAAAAAGCCCAACCAACTTCTTTCCAAACGGTGCCTAAGGCCCTGTTTCACACCTACTTTTTTGGTTAAAAAATCAAACAATTATAAAAAAAAGAAAAAAAAAAGTAAGAACTAAAAAAATCATTTTAAAAAAAAATTAACTCATAAAAAAGTCAAAAAGGCAAAAGCTAAAGAAACACTAAAATAGGTTAGGTTTTGCTCAAATTTAAATATAAATTTGAGAGAATTTGAGGGGTCTGTATGGTTCAATACGGATCTCGTTTTGATAATTTAAATCGTTCATTTTATAAGTTTTTGAAAAAAACTAGATCGATTAGATAATAGTAACCTTTTGGGTGTTGTTTGTTTGGAGGTATTGGAGGGTGGGATAAGATTTATATTCATTGTTTGGTTTTTCAATTTTGCTCTGGATTATTTGTCCTAAATGTGTTGGACTATTGTTTCCCATAGAGAGGTAGGACACAAATGGGGGATAAAGAGGGATATGAGATTAGGTGATGAAATGACCATTTTGACCCTCTATTATTTAATTATATATTATATTTAGTAAAATTCAATAAAATTTAAATGTCTCAATTTAAAATAAAAATTAATTTATTTAATTTTTATTGATATATATATTTTTTTAAATAATTTTTTATAGATATTTTATTGATGTTTTATTTTAAAATTTTGTTTATATTTTATTGAATTTCATTATTTAAATTTTAATAGATGTTTATTTACTTTCATTATTTAATTATTATTATTTTTTAAATAAATTTAATTAAAAAAATAACATATATTTTTATTGATATTTTATTTATTTAATTTTTTAAAAAAAATTTATTTAATTGTGTAAAAAAATAAAATAAAATTAATTTTTATTTAATCGAGATAAAAATAATTAAAATATTAAAGATATGTTTAATATTGCTATTACTTAGTAAATAATTAAAAATGGTAAAATAGTCATTTAAGCATTTATCCTTCTCTATAATATCCCAAAAAAACATATGTCCAACCAAATAGTTCTTTCATGACATCTAATTCCATGACTAAACAAACATGTGATACATATCATATCCAACAAAATAGTCCTAGGACTATGAATCTCAAGATTACAATCTGATGGATTCGAATCCATCGGACTTGAATCTTGGAACTAAAATCCTTCGGACTATTTGGTTAAACTGAATGTGTATCTTATGTTTGTTTTCTTATGGGCTTAGATATTTGGAAATGACTATATTGAACCAATGTTTGATTGGGTGGACTGGATAAAGATAAATGTTTAAAAAACTATTTTACCCTTGTAATTTGTAGTTTATAATTTATAATTTATATTTTTTATTTAATATATAATTTTAAATTTGTAACCTGTAATTTTTAATTTATAATTTAACAGCACTAAAAAAATTTAATTTATAAGGCCATAATTTTTAATTTATTATTTTTAATTAAATTAAATTAAATTTATAATTTATAATTTATAATTTATATTTTATTTAATATATAATTTTAAATTTGTAATTTATAATTTTTAAATGTTCAAAAAACTAGGAGAAAATGTAATAACAACACTAAAAAAAATTAATTTATAAATATTTTAAATTTTACATTTTTTATCATTTAAAAAATTTTAATTTTTAAGGCCATAATTTTTAATTTATTATTTTTAATTAAATTAAATTTATAATTTATAATTTTTACCCTTTTCCAGTTGTTTACTAAGTAATAGCATGAGGGTAAAATAGATATTTCATACATTAGTCCCATAGGATACCAATCCCATGGAAATAATAATACCTCCCTCCCTCCAGGATTATTTACTCCCACATATAAGGGATATGGAGTCCGGAGTCTGGCCGGACTCCATGTCTGGTAGACTAAAGTTGCACCAAACGATAGACATCCCCCTCCAATGGATTCAAGTCCAAACAGTGTTTAGTCTTCCCCTAATCCATTGAATCAAACGCACCCCTATTGTCTTTGTCTAAAAAACAATAGATTGTGTGTTTTTGAAGACATACTTGATGTCACGCCTCAAATTTTATTACTCAGAAATATTACCAAAATCTTTAATTCAAGTCCATTTTATTAAATACATTATTATTACAAATAATCATTACATTAAGTAATAATAATATTGTTCTCTCTCGAATGAATACAACCATAATACATGTCAATATTCACATTGAATTACACATAAATCTCTCATTTATCCTATGACTTGTAAAAGAAAAGAAAATTTTCAAATCCTCAATTCGGCATTCCAGACTTCGTTCCTGAAAATGGTTAAAATAAATGGAATGAACACGAAGTCCAGTAGGAATCTTTCCTAATTCTAAACAATAAGATTCCTAGATACATACGATCATGAATGCTAATGGGTGACACATATATAATTAAGATGCTCTGTCATATTCGAAAATACAATATATATTTATAGGAATACCATTTTCATAAAGAAATCCACGAACAACTTCTCAAGGAAAAGATTTTCTTTTACTTCTGTATGATTTTAGTATAGTTTTCAAAGTTCGTTATGAAAATCCCTTGTTGACATTACCAAGAAGTCTAATTATAGGTAAGAATCATTCTAATATAAGTCATAACAAACCATGACCCATTATAACCACATTAGATATAGTGATCCCAGTTTTCCGCTTATTGTTTACTGTATTCCGGACTCTTTTCCGTTGAGGATTGTTGTCGTCTGTACTCATTTCAATCCTTTACTCTTGGTATTTGAGTTTTAGGTTATGCCGGGCAAGTTTGAAACAGGTTGGTTGAGCTTTGGTCCCCATTCTTGTTGCCCAGGTTTTTAATGGTCCGCTCGAGCGGATCCCTTCGCGCTCGAGCAGATTTTGCACACTTTCAGCATCTTGTGCGTTTGCAAAAGTACTGCAGGTTTGTTTTTCACGCTCGAGTGGAATTCCTTACGCTCGAGTGGGTCGTGCTCAAGGGGGCCCTTTTGCGCTCGAGCGGGTGTTAAATGTCTGTAGAAATACTGGAATAGGGTAATCTACGCTCGAGTGGGTTTCCTTTTGTGCTCGAGCGGGTGTATTTTGCAGTTGTGTCTTGGCGCTCGAGCGGGTCCAGTTTTTGTGCTTGACGCTTGAGCGTCCTATTCTCCGCTCGAGCGGACTAGTCATATATCAGATGGCAGCTGGGTGATTTTAAATCACTTTTCACATTTTCTTTCTCTCTCTTACTTTTCAAAACCTCCATTGGAGAGCACCTCACTCTAAAACTCCAACTTCTCTCTAGGGTTTGATCTAGTAGGAGTGATCTTCTCTCCTTGGGCCTTTGTAAAAAGTGTGGAGCTCGTTGAGGGCTACATTTTGATCCGAAAATATTGGGATTTGGAGCACTTTCAAATTTCTTCATCTTCTCCTTTGAGCTCCGAATTTGAGGTAGGGATAACTATTCATCTTTATGAGCTTTAACATAGATGTTGAGCTTTTTGTATAAATGGTTTGATTTGGGAAGTTAGGGTTTGAGATGTGTTATATTGGAAAGAGGGGTTTTGTTCTTTTGATTCAAACATATGTGTTTTGGGTCTAAAAAGGGGGTTATCGATGTTGTTGATAATATTTGGACCTTTGGGTCAATGTTGAGAAAAAGGGGAAAAATGCCATGTTTGGGTATGTTTGGGTCATTAGAGTAATTAATGACATTTATTATGGAAACATGAAATTGAGTGGAAATAATGAAGTTGGCTCATTATGAGGTGGAATGGTGGAGTTGGATTCATTAATCACTCACCTTTGAAAATGTTGATAAATTATCTGCTGATAAAATTATTTTTGATTAGGCGAATTAAAACTAATCGGTTGAATGTCATTGAATATGATGAATGGAATAATACATCAAATCTGTGTATTGATTGAACATGTATATGATAGATGCTTATATACATTGTGTTGTGTGGGAGGAGATAGGGGATGTACTCCACGGTTTGGGAGGAGACAGGGGATGGACTCCTAAACTGGATGTTATTTGAGAGGAGATAGGGGATGGACTCCATTGATACAGCAAATCTGTGTATCATATATGAAGTATGGAAGTGTTTTATTTGAGATTGATACAACAAATCTGTGTATCATATATGAAGTATGGAAGTGTTTAATATGAGTTGTTATCTCATCTGAAATGGAAGTATTGTTGATATGAGATGAAATCTCATCCAAATTGTTTGGCCAGGTTCTGAGCCACGGTTATGAATTGAGAATTGGATAAGTAATGGAAAATGAAATGAAACATGGATATATTGGTCATGGGATTGAAATGTGTTATAAGTTGGCGTATATGAGTTAAACATTCATCGAATGCTAATGTTTTAGTTATTGCTCATATTATGTTTAGCATATCTCTACTGGGCGTTGGCTCACCCTATATGGGACATCATTTTCAGGTTCAGGTATTATGCCGCCTCCGAGGTCTTAGCTTGGATGGTTGTGGGAGTTGAAGACTCTCTTGTTTATTTTTGTGATTATTTTGTGTATTACATGTAAATCAAGCCAATGGCTTATTTTGTATTTTGAGTTAGTACTCTCTTTTTGTAACCAAGTGTTGGCTTGGAAAGTTGTAAGCCCGTGGGGCAATTACTTTTGATGTCAACATGTAATATTTTTGTAATGAATACTCTGATGAATGAAATTATGCTTTATTCTCTTATGTCTAAGCATGTCAAGATTGTATGATTTATGGGTTTATTTTGACGGCGTTACAACTTGGTATCAGAGCGTACCGGGTTCGAATACTTTGGGTACGCGGGAAGTGGTTAGTACCACAATGGGTTCGTCTCGATTGTTAGAGACTTAGATATAATGTTATGTGCTTATGTGATAACATGTTTATGTGACTACTTGGGTACGAGATTTAATTTCCAGGATGTTGATTGGATCCTTGGGTTTCTGTGAGTCTTGTTGGAAAAACACTTGATCAATACTGTTTCTAACTGGAACTCTAGTAATGCCATGGGACTATCATTATCCAGAAATGAAATTCGTAAGTGCTTATGTGATTATGTGCTTACGTGGAGTGAATTACTGTTGTCCATGCATTAGGACGCGAGTGTTATAGCTTCGGCACATTTGTGAATGTGCTAATGTTCTTTGTTACCTTTATTAGGATGTCAGGACGAGGACGAAGTGGTAGACGTGGTAGGCGTGGTAGGCAGGAGATGTCTATACCGGATGAGGTTCCGGCACAGCAGGAGGGTTTTGGTCAGGCCAATGTGGTCGAGCCAGTAGGACAGCAGGCCATGGGCGCCTTAGCCTGCGAGATGGCAGGAGCTTTGAGGGAATCCTTGGGCATTCTCAGAGCTGAGAATCAGGTCCAGGCCCATGTTGCTGAGGCAGGGCCTTCCTTTCTGAAGAGGGAGTTCTTCCGGTGTAACCCGGACGAGTTTGTGGGTGATCCAAAAGAGCCACTTAAGGCGGATGAATGGCTCGAACAGATGACGAAGACGTTTGAGATGGTTGGCATCGAGGACGGAGCTTTGAAGGTGACCTTGGCATCTTTCCAGTTGAAGGGAGATGCGGGTCAGTGGTGGAAGTTCATGAGAGGTCGTGTTGGAGGGACTTGGGAGGCCTTTGTAGATGCTTTCCAGAATAAGTTCTTATCTCCAGCTGTTAGGGAGAAGTTGACGGATCAGTTCTGCCAGCTTAAGCAGCTGAGTTTATCAGTGGCCGAGTTTGAGGCCGCATTTACCAGTTTGTCCACGTTCGCACCTGAGCTTGTGACGTCCGAGGAACACCGTTGTATTGAGTTTTAGAGGAAGTTGAGGCACGGGCTCAAGACAAGAGTTGGGGGGTCTATGACCCGAGATTATAGGCGCCTTGTGGATGCTGCGGCCCATATGGAGATTATGATGCAGGAGGAGGATGAGAGATAGAGGGGCTCCAAGAGGAGTCAGGATGGTTAGGGGGACGGTAGGAGGCAGAGGGGTCCTAACCCTCAGCAGTCCCAGGGTGCTTTTGCTAGATCTACCGTTCCAGTGCTGAGTGCAGGCTCTGGGAGAAGTAGTCAGTGAGACATTACTTGTTACAAATGTGGTTAGCTGGGCCACAAGTCTCCAGCTTTCCTGCAAAGGGGAGGAGGTCAGAGAACAGCTTCATCTTCGGCTCGACCTCAGAGCCAAAGTCAAGGCAGAGGCCAGCCGCGCTCTTGTTACCAGTGTGGTCAGGCGGGGCACCTGAAGAGGTTTTGCCCGCAGTTGAGCGGCACATCTGGTGCATCTGGGTCGAGGCAAAGTTTTTAGCTAACTCAGTCAGTTCAGGCCTCGAGGGCCAATCAAGGGGCTTCATCATCCCAGTCTGTGCAGCAGTCTTTTGCTCCAAGAGGTGAGAAGGTAGATCAGGGGCCTACAGGGCGTGTGTATGCTGTTACTGCGTAGGATTTAGTACCGACTCCATCTGTTGTGAGAGGTACCTTTTTATTTTACAACTCGGTTGCTGATGTGTTGATTGATACGAGTACATCCCATTCTTTTATATCTGCTGCATTTGCATCTATTTTGGGGTTGGAGTTGGCGCAGTTAGCATCTCCTATTTGTGTTGTATCACCCGTTGGGGGTGAGTTGATTTTGAAACAAGGGTGTCGGGGCTGTGATATAGAGGTCGCCGACCGCCGGCTTCCATTTTCTTTTGTAGTAATGGCTATGTCGGGTTTTGATGTGATTTTGGGTATGGACTGGCTATCATCATACCGGACTGTTATTGATTGTTACCGCCAGAGGTTCACAGTATGTACCTTGAGCGGGGACTGTTTCCATTTCTTGGGGGATCGAGTTGGTAATGTGTTGCCACCGGTGTATGATCCACGAGGGCGGAGTGAGCTTAGTGGTCTTCTCGCTAGCTTTATGAGTGGTGAGTGTGATGAGACCCAGACTGTATTGCCGAGAGTGGTTTGTGAGTACTCGGACGTTTTTCCCGAGGACCTTGTGAGTTTGCCACCACATCGAGAGATTGAGTTCTCTATTGACTTAGTGCCTGGTACGGCGCCGATTTCTATGGCACCTTACCGTTTTGCCCCAGCCTAGTTGAGTGAGTTGAAGATTCAACTCCAGGAGTTGTTGGATAAGGGCTTTATTCGCCCTACTGTTTCGCCGTGGGGAGCACCGGCCCTCTTTGCTAAAAAGAAAGATGGTGCCTTGAGACTTTGTATCGATTACCGGAAGTTGAATCGGGCTACGGTTAAGAATAAGTACCCTATGCCCCATATAGATGACTTGTTTGACCAGTTGAAAGGGTCTCGTTGTTTGTCTAAGATAGACTTGAGATCGGGTTACCATCAGTTGAAAGTCAGGGAGGAAAATATTCCGAAGACGACATTCCGTACGCAGTATGGCCATTGTGAGTTTCTAGTGATGCCTTTTGGGCTCACCAATGCACCGGTAGTGTTTATGGATTTGATGAACCGGATATTCCGGGAATTCTTAGATCGTTTTGTAGTCGTTTTCGTGGATGACATTCTGATTTATTCGCCTTCGGAGGAGAAGCACGAGGAACACTTGAGAGTAGTGTTTGAGTTGCTTAGAGCCCATAGGCTGTATGCCAAGTTTAGGAAGTGTGAGTTCTGGCTAAGAGAGGTCAAGTTCTTAGGTCATGTAGTCTCTGGGGAAGGGGTGTCTGTTGATACATCCAAGATTGAGGCAGTGTAGGATTGGGCACAGCCTAAGAGTATTTTTGAGATCCACAGTTTTCTGGGATTAGCTGGGTAGTACCGTCGGTTTGTGAAAGATTTCTCCAGACTAGCTTCGCCGTTGACTAGATTGACGCGGAAAGGGGTCAAATTCGTATGGAGTGAGACTTGTGAAAAGTCGTTCCAAGAGTTGAAAGTTAGATTGACCACCGCTCCGGTTTTGATTATCCCGGAGAGAGGGTTGGGTTATGCGGTTTATTGGGATGCCTCACGAGAGGGTTTGGGTTGTGTGTTGATGCAAGAGGGGAAAGTGGTAGCCTATGGTTCACGTCAGTTGAAAATACACGAGAGGAATTACCCTACACATGACCTAGAGCTAGCAGCAGTAATTTTCGCCTTGAAGATTTGGAGGCACTACCTTTATGGTGAGAGATTCGAGGTGTTCTCGGATCATAAGAGTCTGAAGTATCTGTTTACACAGAGAGACTTGAATTTGAGGCAGAGAAGGTGGATGGAGTTCATTGAGGACTACGATTTCGAGTTGCACTATCACCCGGGTAAGGCCAATGTTGTGGCCAATGCCTTTAGTAGGAAATCCATTAGTGATGTTGCTTGTATAGGCATCCGGGAGTGGGAGATGTTGGGTGCACTTGGCAAGTTTGATTTGCTTCTGGGCGAATCCGTTGAGGCTGCGGCCTTGTTTTCTATTGTTGCGCAGCCTACACTTGTGACTCGAGTGTTAGAGGCACAGGGAGGTGACCTTGAGGTAGAATCCCTCCGATAGAAGATCTCCAGTGGGAAGGTTGAGAAGGGTTTGACAGTGTATCCCGACCAGAGTGTGAGATACCGAGACCGTTTGTTTGTGCCGGAGTCTCGCCGAGAGGAGGTACTCCGAGAGTTTCACCATTCACGCCTTGTGGTGCATCCGGGAGGCACCAAGATGTATCGTGATTTGGGTCGCCAGTTTTGGTGGCGGGGTATGAAGAAAGATGTGGCAGTGTTTGTGTCTAAGTGCCGTACTTGTCAGCAAGTGAAGGCCGAGCATCAGAGGCCAGTGGGTTTGCTACAACCCTTGCCTATTGCCGAGTGGAAGTGGGAGCATGTCACTATGGACTTCGTTGTAGGTCTTCCGAGGACTCAGCGGGGTAGTGATGCTATTTGGGTGATTGTAGACCGGTTGACTAAGTCGGCGCACTTTATCCCTATGCGTGTGAGAGATTCGGTAGATCATCTTACCGACTTGTATATTCGGGACATAGTGAGGTTGCACGAGGTCCCAGTGTCGATCGTCTCAGATGGAGATCCACATTTTACTGCTAGCTTGTGGCAGAATTTGCAGAGTGCCTTGGGCACTAGATTGACCTTTAGCACAACTTATCATCCTCAGATTGACGGGCAGTCCGAGTGTACTATTCAGATCCTTGAGGATATGCTTCGAGGTTGTGTCGTTGACTTTAGTGGGTCGTGGGAGAGGCACTTGCCCTTAGTGGAGTTTGCCTACAACAACAATTTTCAGTCGAGTATCGGTATGGCACCGTTTGAGGCCTTGTATGGCCGACCATGTAGGCCTCCAGTTTGTTGGGCCGAGGTGGGTGATGCACCTTTGTTGGGCCCGGAGTTGGTGAGGAAAACGACAGAGAAGGTTGAGCTTATCCGTAGGAGGCTTGTGACAGCCCAGAGTTGCCAAAAGAGTTATGCCGATAGTAGGAGGAGGCCTTTGGCATTTGAGACGGGTGATCATGTTTTTCTGAAAATATCACCTAGGCGGGGTTTGATGAGGTTTGGGAAGAGTGGGAAGTTGTCCGCTCGGTTTATTGGTCCCTTTGAGATCCTTGAGAGGATTTGGGAGGTTGCGTACCGTTTAGCTTTACCGCCACAGTTGTCCGGAGTGCATGACGTGTTTCATATTAGTATGCTTCAGAAGTACAAGCCAGATCCATCACATGTATTAGATTGGACCGACTTAGAGGTTGATGAGAATGCCTCGTATGAGGAGAGACCGGTGCGGGTCTTGGATGGGCAGGATCAAGTCTTGCGAGGCAAGACCATTCCCTTGGTAAAGGTTTTGTGGAAACATCACGGAGTGGAGGAAGCCACTTGGGAATGTGAGTTGGAGGTCTGTGAGAAATATCCAGACTTGTTTGTTAATGCATAATCATGTATTGGAAATTTTGTAATATTGATAAACTTTAAGAGTATTAAATATGTCTTAAGTTGTAAAACATTGTAAATGTTTTGGTTTATGGAAGTATTGTGGAACTTGCCTTGAAATGGAAGTTTATTTTAACATTGTATATGTTAATGATGTTTTAGAAATGCAAATATATCGTTGGCATTGAATATATAATTGAGTTGTGGAAAATGTGTTGAAATTGGTAAATTTCAAAGGAAATCATGCTAATGATGCATATTGAGTTGTATGTTGTAAATTGCCTCTTGAATAGAGATGGGATGATCGGTAATGGGTCAGGTTATGGAACGTTGGTTGGTAATGTTATTGAGAATTGAGAGAAACTTGTTTTTGAAAACTTGTATCTAATTTCAGGGACGAAATTCTTTAAGGGGGGAAGGTTATAGCGATTCCGATTTTCCTCTCATTGTTTACTGTATTCCGGACTCTTTTCCGTTGAGGATTGTTGTCGTCTGTACTCATTTCAATCTTTTACTCTTGGTATTTGAGTTTTAGGTTGTGTTGGGCAAGTTTGAAATAGGTTGGTTGAGCTTTGGTCCCCATTCTTGTTGCCCAGGTTTTTGGTGGTCCGCTCGAGTGGGATCCCTTCGCGCTCGAGCGGATTTTGCACACTTTTAGCATCTTGTGCGTCTGCAAAAGTACTGCAGGTTTGTTTTTCACGCTCGAGCGGAATTCCTTACGCTCGAGTGGGTCGCGCTCAAGGGGGCCCTTTTGCGCTCGAGCGGGTGTTCAATGTCTGTAGAAATACTGGAAGAGGGTAATCTACGCTCGAGCGGGTTTCCCTTTACGCTCGAGCGGGTGTGTTTTGCAGTTGTGTCTTGGCGCTCGAGCGGGTATTCTTGCGCTCGAGTGAGTCCAGTTTTTGTGCTTGACGCTCGAGCATCCTATTCTCCGCTTGAGCGGACTAGTCGTATATCAGATGGCAGCTGGGTGATTTTAAATCACTTTTCACACTTTCTTTCTCTCTTTTACTTTTCAAAACCTCCATTGGAGAGCACCTCACTCTAAAACTCCAACTTCTCTCTAGGGTTTGATCTAGTAGGAGTGATCTTCTATCCTTGGGCCTTTGTAAAAAGTGTGGAGCTCGTTGAGGGCTACATTTTGATCCGAAAATATTGGGGTTTGGAGCACTTTCAAATTTCTTTATCTTCTCCTTTGAGCTCCGAATTTAAGGTAGGGATAACTATTCATCTTTATGAGCTTTAACATAGATGTTGAGCTTTTTGCATAAATGGTTTGATTTGGGAAGTTAGGGTTTGAGATGTGTTATATTGGAAAGAGGGGTTTTGTTCTTTTGATTCAAACATATGTGTTTTGGGTCTAAAAGGTTGATAATATTTGGACCTTTGGGTCAATGTTGAGAAAAAGGGAAAAAATGCCATGTTTGGGTATGTTTGGGTCATTAGAGTAATTAATGACATTTATTATGGAAATATGAAATTGAGTGGAAATAATGAAATTGGCTTATTATGAGGTGGAATAGTGGAGTTGGATTCATTAATCACTCACCTTTGAAAATGTTGATAAATTATCTGTTGATAAAATTATTATCTGTTTAGAAATAATTGTTTTGGGCTATCGGTGGAGGATAGTCTTGATTGTTATAGACATTGCATGATGATTAGGCGAATTAAAACTAATCGGTTGAATGTTATTGAATATGATGAATGGAATAATACATCAAATCTGTGTATTGATTGAACATGTATATGATAGATGCTTGTGTACATTGTGTTGTGTGGGAGGAGATAGGGGATGTACTCCACGGTTTGGGAGGAGATAGGGGATGGACTCCTAAACCGGATGTTATTTGGGAGGAGATAGGGGATGGACTCCATTGATACAGCAAATCTGTGTATCATATATGAAGTATGGAAGTGTTTTATTTGAGATTGATACAGCAAATCTGTGTATCATATATGAAGTATGGAAGTGTTTAATATGAGTTGTTATCTCATCTGAAATGGAAGTATTGTTGATATGAGATGAAATCTCATCCAAATTGTTTGGCCAGGTTCTGAGCCACGGTTATGAATTGAGAATTGGATAGGTAATGGAAAATGAAATGAAACATGGATATATTAGTCATGGGATTGAAATGTGTTATAAGTTGGCGTATATGAGTTAAACATTTATCGAATGCTAATGTTTTAGTTATTGCTCATATTATGTTTAGCATATCTCTACTGGGCGTTGGCTCACCCTATATGGGACATCATTTTCAGGTTCAAGTATTATGCCGCCTCCGAGGTCTTAGCTTGGATGGTTGTGAGAGTTGAAGACTCTCTTGTTTATTTTTGTGATTATTTTGTGTATTACATGTAAATCAAGCCAATGGCTTATTTTGTATTTTGAGTTAGTACTCTCTTTTTGTAACCAAGTGTTGGCTTGGAAAGTTGTAAGCCCGTGGGGCAATTACTTTTGATGTCAACATGTAATACTTTTGTAATGAATACTCTGATGAATGAAATTATGCTTTATTCTCTTATGTCTAAGCATGTCAAGATTGTATGATTTATGGGTTTATTTTGACGGCGTTACATTAGATGAATCTACACAATCCCATATATTCAACCTTACACCATTATGATTATTTACTTCCCATTATCACAATCACACGTGTAGATCTCGTTATAATCATTTCACACAAACCAAATATAAACCGGCTCCATTACCAACCCACATCATCGCACTACCACGCTTTACCGGTCATGAGCCGGAAGGAATGTGGAACTTCACGCTTTACCGGTCATAAGCCGGAAGGAACGCAGAACCTTATGTTTTACCGGTAACAAGCAAGAAGGAACGCAGAACCTTTACACGTCTCATCAGGCCACACGCTTTACCGGGCGCTACTCCGGAAGAAGGCAGAACCTTTATTAAGCGCCACACTTTGCCAGCTCAAATACGGCGGGAAACAGACCCCAAAGCAACATCCCAATCCATCAATTCCTTAAGTCATTCCCCATTATGATTTGTAGGCAAAGCCAACACTTTGTTTAGTATTTCCGTTACATATTAGCTCAATTACACGTCCACCATATGATAAAGATTCATTCACATAACAAACACACATCATGTTCCACCACATTCTCTATTATTTATCAAGTCATTCATTGTTACAGTTCTGACAAAAAAACAATAACAACATTCATTGTTTTTATCACAAAATAATCTAACAACACATCCACTAGAAATATAAAGGCTCATCTTTAGAAGTATTCACACTTCTTGTGTTCCGATTATGTCTTTACTTTTCCTCATTGTCATCAAGTCTTCATACTCAATTTCACAATACAATAATCATCATAAGTTATCCAAGATTAATTGATTGAATTACCAATCTTAATTTCTTTAACATAACCCTTATATACAATGATCATTTTCCAACCATTAATTGTCATTATTTATACTCATCTCAACAAAACATAAACTTAATTTCATGAATCTAATGCCAGTTTAAACGTTCTTCGTTTCCAAAATAAATTCTATAACTAGGGTTAAGCATAAATGTAACGCCCTCAAAATAATACATATAAACCAAACATTCATGACATCCATAGACATAAGCGAATAAAGCATAATTCCATTTATCAGAGTATTCATTACAAAAGTATTATATGTTGACAACAAAAATAAATGCCCTACGGGCTTACAACTTTCCAAGCCAACACTTGGTTACAAAAAGAGAGTACTAACTCAAAACACATTAAGCCCTTGGCTTGAATTTACATGTAATACCAAAAAGATAACAACAAAAAGATCTTCCAGCCTCTAAGCCTCCCAAGCTACGTCCTTGGAGGTGGCATATCACCTGGACTTGAAAATGATGTCCCATATAGGGTGAGCCAAAGCCCAGTAGAGATATGCTAAACCAAGTATGAGAAATAACTAAAACATTAGCATTCGATGGATGGTTAACACTTGTAAACTAACTTACAACACTTCCCAGTTCTATGTTAAATATACCTGTGTTTCATTCCACTTTCCTTTACTTTTTCAATTCAAATTCATAAACATGGCTCATTACCTAGCCAAACAATTAAATGAGACTACAACTCATATTAAAACATTTCAATACTTCAATTTCAATGAGACTACACTCATTACATTAATACTTCAACACTTCAATTATCTACGTTATACAAACGCAATTGGGATTTCGGGACCTTCACCCTGGACACTCCGGCCAACTTAGTTATCAATGGAGTCCATCCCCTATCTCCTCCCAAATAGGTTTGAGAGTACATTCCCTATCTCCTCTCAAACCATGGAGTACATCCCCTATCTCCTCCCAAACAATATACATATACAATGTATTTAAACACTTATCATATACAATGATCAATTTACACACATATTCGGTGTGTTATTCCAACCGTCACATTCAATAACATAACACATTTGATTAGTTTCAGTTTTCCCTAATCAACATACAATGTCTACAACAATCAAGACTATCCTCCACCGATAGCTCAAAGCAGTTATCTCTAAACAGATAATAAATTTATCAAACAGATAAAATATTAACATTTTCGGAGGTGAGTGATTTATTTATCCAACTACACCATTCAATTCCATAAATTTCCAATTTCATGATTTCCAACTCAATTTCATATTTCCCCAAATTAATTATACAAATTAATTATTCATTATAATTAGGGCATTTTTCTCATTTTTCAAATATCAACACTAAGGCTCAATTTCATCAATTTAACAACAATAATTCCACTTTCCTAGGTCTCACAGACACATAGAGTTTAACTATTGAAAAACCCCTTTTTTATAATCTTTAGATCAAACCCTAACTTTCCCAAAATTACCATATCCCACCATTTATACAAAATGACTAAAATCTATGTCAAAACTCATAAGAAGGAGTAGGGTATCCCTACCTTAAGTGTAGAAGACGAGCCTAGCGAGGGAAGAACTCCAAACACGCCGAAATCACTTTCCACTCGGATGAAAATGGAGGTCTTGAAGAGCCCAAGCTTTTTAATGAAGGAAAGGGGGTGAAGAGATCACTTGATCTTAGCTAAAATATAGAGAGAGAGGGTATTCTAGAGAGAGAAGCTCTCAGATTAGGGTTTTGGAATGTTTTAGAGAGAGAGAGAGAACTGAAGAAGTGATTTAAAATGACACAGTCGCGATCTGATATACGTATAGTCCGCTCGAGCGGATCGTAAGACGCTCGAGCGTAAGACACAAAAACTTTACCCACTCGAGTGCCAAAAAGATCAGCTCGAGCGCTAAGGCACAACAGCAAAGCACTACCCGGTCGAGCACAAGAGACCCACTCGAGCATAGAATACACTCCTCCAGTATTTTTACAGACTTCAGACACCTGCTCGAGCGCAAATATACCCGCTCGAGCTCATGCCTGCTCGAGCGTGAGGAACTCCGCTCGAGCGTGAAAAACACTTCTGCAGTACATTTGCAGACGCACAAAATGCTGAAATGATGCAAACTCCGCTAGAGCGCAACAAGACCCGCTCGAGCGGATCATCAAAAATCTAGGCAACAAGATTAGAGACTAAAACTCAACCAACTTGTTCGAAACATGCCCAAGACATTTCTAAACTCAAATTCAAGGAGTTAAAGGGTGAAGACGAGATATAGACAACAACAACAACAACAACAAATGATGGGAAAAAATCGGGATCGCTATAATAAATTAGGGCTTTTTACTATTCAACACAAAATCTTGTTCCCATAACCCAAATATTCCTTATTCTACTTAAATCATCAATTAAACTTCCAAAATTTAAAAACCCTAACTTCCTTTACATGTTATTTTGAAAATCTCCTCAAAATGAGGGTTTTATGCAATAGAAATTATCACCCATCTATCCACAAGATAATATTGAAGAGAAGTAAGGAAAATCCCTATCTTAAGCAAGAAGAGAGAGAAACCCAAAATTTTGACTTTAATGAAAACATGATCCACTTGGATAGATAGAAAGCCCTTAGTGTGCTCTTTGTTTTTATATAAGGAGCATGGGATAGAAAATGAAGGAAAATAGATGAAAACGAAGCTTAAAAGCTTGAAACATTCAACAATGGAAGAAAAATGGAAGAAGAGAGAGAAAGAGTAAGAGAGAATGAAGAAAAGTTGACCAAAAAGTGACTTTTAAACATGCTAAGTTCGGACACTTTGCTTGAGCGAGGAAAGCTTGGCTCAAGTGAAGAAAAGAAGCTCCCAGAATCTCTGAAATTCGAGCAGTTCGCTCGAGCGCAACTTTCTTCGCTTGAGCGATCTTACTTCCAACACAGATACACAAAGTTCAAGCAGGCATAACTCTCTCGTTCGGACTCTGTTTTAGGTTGTTCTTATGTCCAAATCGAAGTCCCGGAAACAAGCTTTCCAATGGTTCCAGCCTCACATCCAAATTCAAAGTTTGGAAAAAGAAAAGGGCAAAAGAGTGTTGACTATTTGTAAGACAATTATTCGAATCAAAATGTTTGGTTCAATACTATTTTATCATTATGATGCCACCTCAATCAATATCCCAAAATGAACCCAAGAGGCTCCAAGTATAAAAATAAAAGTGTTCAGAGCAATTCCATTAATCCAAGAAGTATGAAGTGTCACACTTGTTGTTCGTTTTATGGAAGACAAACATGATAAAAAAAAATATTACGATTATCAAATTAATCTAATTTTTTCATAAATGATATATGCTGATAGTTCTACAAAATTAACGATTTTAGTCATCAAAACATAACTCATTGTAAGGCCCAATTCTCTTTAATTTAAATTTAAATTCAAGATAAACTCAACATTTTATTTATATTTATATTTATATTTACATTCATAATCAAACTTTGTGCAGTATCATATTGCTCATGTTTATTTAAATGAGATTGGATCAATTATCAATAAACTTCACCAACATAACTTTACTTATGATAAAATAAAATTGTGTACTCGGTTCATAAATTCAAAATTGAATTTTGTTTATCCGAAAGCCACACTCTAAAATATTTTAGAATGATTCTATTTACACCATTAGATTACATCTTTACACCCTCTATCTCATTACACCACTAAAAATATATATATATGATTCTCATTACACCCATTATACTATCAAAACTAACCCAACTAAAAATTCTTCAAAACCTTTTTAGTTTTGTCTCTTTACACCAATAACTTTCGGTAATATAATGCTAAAGAATTTGAGTTAGTCCAATGCCATATTACTGGACAAACTAATTTTTTTCAGCCATTTGTTGTCGTTCGATTGGATAATTTTACTTTACTTAAGAAATTAGTTGGAGCCCATTTGTGAAGTGTTTGTTCGGTGATACATTGCTATACAAATTAGATTACTCTAGTGTCATGTTGCTGAACTAAAATAAATTTGTTCAATAATTGGTCGCTGTATGTTTACAGATTACTCCAGTGTCATGTTGTCAAACTAAAATAAATTTATCCAACCACCTGTTGCTTTACGTCCGTTGTAGATTGTCTTCATTGTTGTGTCATTAAAGGCATCCCTTCGTTTCAATGTAATCAATATCTTTTTTGGTCGCACTATACTCTTTGACATGTCCACTAATAAGGATATTTTCTTCTCAGATAATCTATCAGCAAATGAGTGCCCTTCTAGATGTTCAGCAACCGAATGTTTGTGCACTCCGCATAAGACATGCAACATCCACTCATCATTTGTGGGTAATTTTTCTCCTTTAATGGAAACAGGCATCCATACTTTTTAGAACCTGTCAGCCTCAATTGTTCCTCTTTGATCTTCCTGTTTTCACTATAGTAGCCACCTTTCTCACAAGTAAGTGTAAGTTTTGGTTTTTTATCATTATCTCCCACAGCTGATGTCTTTATGACAATGACAAATCCAATCTTCTTCCCAACATCAGAGGCCCATTCAATTAATACTTGTCGACTACTAAAAATCTAAATATAATAAATACATTTATATGTCGAAGTTATTAATAAAACTCAATACAATTTAAAAATAACAATAAATCATATTCGTAAAAAAAAGTTAAAAAACCTCGTCTGTAATGAATTCATAACTGTAGTCCACTAAAAATGCAGTACTTGCATTGCTGCAATGGGTATAAGCATAATCCTTCCAAGGGATAAAATTAAAAATATAAAAAAACGAAACTAGAAATGCACGGCAATGAGTAACCAAACAAATTAAAAACGTTCGACCTTGGGTTACTGGAAATGTATATTTTATTCGGCAATGGGTTACCTGACATATTTTTTTGTCCGACAACGTGATTCTTAACTATTTTATTTTATTCAATTTTGACACATAAAATCAAAGAACTCTCTCACAAATGAAACAAAAACCTACCAAACAAATAAAAAAAAAACTCACCATTTCACTTTTTTGAAGGTTCTTCAATGCCGTTTCTTCATCCATTGCTTTCTTCTATGATCAAAACACTATGATTCTCACTTTTGAAAAGAGATGTGCAACAGAGAAGAAAAACTAAAAAGGGAAGAAGAGAAGTAGGGATTGAAGAGTAATGGGTGTAAGAAGATAATAAAATATATTTAATTTTAGTCTTTGGTCCTTAAAGATAATTTCATATATGGGTAAAATTAAAAAAAAAAAAAAAAATTCTCATATAGAAGGTGTAAAAGGTAAACTAGTGGTGCAAGTAAAATCACTTAATACCTTATCTATAAGGACATGCGGAGGTAAAATGATCAAAATACCCATGCGTATGTACACCTGGGTCTTCCCTCAAACTCTTTTCTCTTTTTTGTTTTTGTTTTTGAATAATCTATCTCTCTTTGATTTGAACCTCTCTAATGGGGTACGCCACCACCGCCATTGCCACCACCATCGCGCTCTCTCTCTCTCTCTTTCTTTCTTACCGTTTCTCTCACCGGTGTCGAACTCATTCCTTCAACTGATCTCAATCTATCTCCTCCACCACCTTCACACCTACCGCACCACCACTACCGTCTTCACTATCTGCCATTCTTGGAGACACAATATCGACGTTGCTCTGGATCTGTCATTTCTTTCACCGATGCTGAACTTACTCCCTCACAATCGTTCTCAATCGATCTCTCCTACTGCCTTCACATCCACTGCACCACCAATCTCCCTCACCCGTTGAACTCATCCATTCTTGGAGACATAATGCTCCAATCTGAGATCTGAAACAAATAGTTTTTTCTTCGCTTGGTGTTTTGGTTTTAGGTAATTCTGGCCATTAGTCCAACAAAGTTCAGGCGTGCCTTCTTACTGTAGGGGAATCTCTACTTTTTATTTATTTATTATATGTTTTATGAAATAATTTATTTTAAAAATTCTTAGTAATAAAAATCGACTACTAGTTTGCTATTTGAGAGCACTTTAAATTAAGTAATAAAAAAATTGTAAGTTGCTTGCGTTGCGTTGCGTATCAAATTTTATTTTATTTTTGTAAATAATAGTTCATTTATGTTGTTAGGGTCTTATTGTTGTTTTATTTGCAGATCTAGTCAATAATGTCGTGTTGAGATTTGTAACGCCCTCAAAATAATACACATAAACCCAACATTCATGATATTCATAGACAAAAGAATAAAATATATTTCCATTCATGAGAGTATTCTTACAAAAAGTAATACATGTTGACAACAAAAGTAAATGCCCTGTAGGCTTACAACTTTCCAAGTCAACACTTAGTTTTAACAAAATAAGAGTTCTTACTCTTTACACAAAAGTCCAAGGCTTGAATTTACATGTATCACCAAAAATAACAGAATAAACAAAAAAGTCTTTAACTCCCAGAACCTTCCAAGCTATGTCATTGGAGGTGGCATAACACCTGAACCTGAAAATGATGTCCCATATAGGGTGAGCCAACGCCCAGTAGAGATATGCTAAATATAATATGAGTAATAACTAAAATATTAGCATTTGATCAATGTTTAACTCATACAAACAACCATATATATATATATATATATCTCTACCCATTCCATTATCCAAACCAATACAAAGATATGGTTCTCAATTCATCCAGATTGTTAATAATGAGCCTCCAACTCATATCAATAACACTTCAACAATTAAATTTCAAATGAGACCATAACTCACATAATTAACACATCAACACTTCCATTTTAAATGAGATTTCAACTCAAATTATCATCATTCCAATACTTCAATCATCTACGTTATACAAACGTAATTCAAATTTCAGGACTTTCACCCTGGACACTTCGACCAACTTAGTTATCACTGGAGTCCATCCCCTATCTCCTCCCAAATCGTGGAGTATATCCCCTATCTCCTCCCAAACAACATACATATACAATGTATTTAAACACTTATCATATACAATGATCAAGCAAATCACATATTCAATGTGTTATTCCTTCCGTCATATTCAATGACATACTCATATGATTAGTTTTAATTCATCTAATCGTCATGCAGTGTCTACAATAATCAAGACTATCTTCCACCGATAGTCAAAACATTTATTTCTAAATAGATAATAAATTGTCAAACAGATAAATTATCCACAATTTCAAAGGTGAGTGATTAATAAATACAACTCCACCATTAAATCTCATGATTACCCAATTTCATTATTTCCAACTCAATTTCATATTTTCATAACTTTCCCAAATTAATTACACAAATTAATTCATCACAATAATTTAGGGCTTTTCTCCCCCTTTTCTCAACATTCACCCAAAGGTTCAAATATCAACAATAAACATCAATAACCTCATTTCAAGACCCAAAATACACATGTATTGGTCAAAATGACAAAACCCCTCTTTATACATTTTGAAACCCTAACACCCAAAATTTCCCAACTTCAACATCTAATCAAAATGACTACAAGTTTATGTCAAAGACCATAAATATGAGTAGTAATCCCTACCTCAAATTTCGGAGCTCAAAGGAGAAGATGAAGAAATTCGAAGGTGCTCCAAACTCAATGATTTTCGGATCAAAATGTAGCTCACACCAAGCTCCACACTTTTTACAAAGAGACTAGGGTGGAAGATCACTAAAGCTAGATGATTTCTTAGAGAGAAGATGTAATCTAGAGTGAGAAGCTCTCAAGTTTGGGTTTTGAAAAGCTAGAGAGAGAGAGAGAGAGAGTCAAAAAAGTGATCCAAAAAGCTAAAACTCAGACTGATATAATACACAGTTCGCTCGAGCGTGGAACGCCCCGCTCGAGCGTCAGACACAGACTCACGCTCGAGCGTAAAAAGCGCCACTCGAGCGTCGAATGCACACTTCCAGAAGTTCTGCAGACGAAGGTCCCCGCTCGAGTGTGAAAGTGGACGCTCGAGCGTCCGATGACCTGCAGAGCAAAAATACTAGGAGATGAATAATCCCGCTCGAGCGGGCTTGAGCGGAGGAACAAAAGCAAAGGGCCCGTTCGAGCGTCAAAATCCCCGCTCGAGTGTGAAGGCCAAAATCTGGGCATCAACTCTTGGTTTCCAAACACAACCAACCTGTTTCAAACCTGCCCAACACAACCCAAGACTCAAATACAAAGAGTAAAGGACGGAAACGAGAATAAGACAACAACCAACATCCACAGGCCCGAGTCCGGAATACAATAAATAAAGAAGGGAAAACCAGGATCGCTATAAGGTTTGAAGAGAATCCAGGTTTGCTTTAATCCTTTTGATTTCTAGGATTTGTTGAGAATGTACCGATCTTCGAACACTATATATTACATTGTATATATATACATTTGATCTGTTTAAATTTTTTTTTTTTTTGGGTTCTTTGGATTTGAAACTGTTCAATCTGGATCTAGATACATTTGATGTGTTTTTAGTATTCAGATTTGTAGAGATCTCATATCAAATTTTTATTTTTTTAAGTTGATTGTTGTTGTTGTTAATGATGATGATGAAACAAATTCTAATAGATAACAAATTTGGTTAGATATTTGAACAAATAAAGGAAAAAATAAATAGATAGTCAAAAAATTTGAACAAATAATAAATTTGGACAGATAGAATTTTATTTAGGCAACTAACTAAATAGATAAAGGAAATTCAAATTGAAAAGATTAAACAATTAAATAGATAGGGTAAAAAAATTGAATAGATAAGAAAAAAAATTGAACAGATAGGAAAAAAATTTAAATAGATAGGAAAAAAAATTTAACAAATAGGCAAAAAATCTAAACAGATATTCAACGAAAGTCAACAGATAAAAAAAGTCAATAAATAAATTAAGGGGAAATATTAGAAACGAAATTTTCTTCAAAATAAACAAAAAGACTTCTCACTAAACTATTTTACAAATGGTCAACTTCTTACCAACAAAAAATATTCACTAGATCTAATACACTATACTCTCTTTGGCTTGGACTTTTTGACAATTATCTCAATAAAATAAGGTTAACAATAGTATAGGACTGAATCTTTGAAAAATGTGTGATTAACACTTCCATAAGCGGTTAGAATTACTAATCCAACAACAATTCCAAGGAGATAGAAATATTATTTTGTCGCCATTAACAAAAATAATAATGATAATTTTTACGTAATCTTATAAATTTAATCTCAATCAACTATCATTAACATGTGCTGATTTTTTGGCAATTCAAAGGTTAAAAATCTAAATTTGAGCGCTCTAGTAAAGATTAATAATTCTTATAGATATTAAATAAGCAAAAATACTTATCAAGGGAATATGTAAAAGTTCTTTTACCTTAATAAGGAGAACTTAAATACTTGTGTTAAAGTGAGAACCATTAGAATGAAAGGGAGAAATTGGGACAAAAATATAATATAATTAATTAATTGAATAAATCAATTACACTTTTGTTACTTTGTTACTCTGGTAACTTCGAGAGTGAACAATTGAAGTGAATTACAACGTTTCTAAGTTGAATTACTCTTAATAAAAACGGAAAGCAAATTGGAAAGGAAAAGTAAGGAATTAGCAAAATGTATGTTTTTATTCGAGGGATCTTGTCTATTCTATACTTCAACTATTTATAGGCTTCCTCATAGTCTCCAACAATCGTCGAGACTGATACCCATGATCTCCATCATTCCAGCTATGTTCATATGTTTTTTTTTTTTTTTTTTTTTTTTTACAACAATTTACACTTTTGGTGAACAAATTTGGTGACTAAACTTTTTTTTAGTCATTAAAAGTTGTAGAATAGGAGACTAAAAATTACATTGGTCGGCGTTGAATATAGTTTTTAGCTACTAAATTTTTTTAGTAACTGTATCTTAATTATTGGCGACTAAAAAAAATTAGTCGCTAAATATGCCACAATAGGTGACTAAAAATTGTTTTAGTTGGCATTAGATCGTGTTTTAGGCTACTAAAATTTTCATTAGTCGTGGTATACTAGTTTTTGCCTACTAAAATAAATTTAGTTGCCAAAAAGCTAGCATAACGTTTGCTATCAAACTTTGACTACCAAAGTTTTGGTTGCCAAATATTCATTTTCGGTGAGTAAAATTTTTTTAGATGTTGTAAAGTAATTTTTTCCTACTAAAATAGTTTAGTCGCTAAATAAAAAACATAAATTTTACTTTTGTCTTTGGTGAAAATTTGGTCGGTGAATATTTCTTTTTGGTGACCAAAATACCTTTAGTCACCAAAAGTGCTACAATAGGCGACTAAAATTTTGTTTGGTGGACATTGATAACAAATTTTTTGGTGGGAAGGTTTTTTAGATTTGGAGGCAATTCATTTATTTTATTACTTTTTTCATATTTGTTTTTATCAATCTACCCAAACAAAAACAAGACTCTTGACTCTCACTCTCACTCTCTCTCACGGACGATTCACCATTTCTTTACCCCCCATTGCTCACCGTTGATCTTCCACCATCGTTCACAGTTGATCTTCCACTGTCTCACACCGCCACCACCATCACTCGCCTCACAACTCATCACTTTGCCTCGTATTGCATTGCTTCAACATTGAGGTTTTTCTTTTCTTCTCTCCATTTCTCTTACTCCCTTTATCTCTCTCCCTCTCGTCTCTATTTTTCTGTCTCTCTTTCTCTACTTTGCCATTTCACTCTACCTTTAGGGTTTGCCTTTGTAACGCTCCAAATTTCTAGCCCAAATGATAAGACAACAATCATGGCTCTTTCAAGGAAAACCAAATATAAATCTCCAAACTTACATTACATGATACAATAGTTCTTCATGCAACAATACATTAATCCAATAATAAGTAAATAAACAAATAAATACCCCCAAGGGTTTACAAGTTTCCAAGGCTTGAGCCTGGTTACACAAAATGATTATTCAAACCCACACAAATACAGCCCTTGGCTTACACACAGAGTCACAGCAAAATGAGAGCATCATACTCCCAATACACATACTTCCACGCTCCTAGTTGGGTGGGATCACCACATCTTTTCATGCACAAAAATCCCGTAGGGTGAGCATAAAGCCTAGTAAGAAATTCTTAACAAAGTATATACATTTTATACAAGTCTTAAGAGATGAAATGCACATGCCATGCTATGCCCTTTTTGAAGATAAATCACATTTTTATCTTTTGAAAACTATCATGCTCAATGATATCATGCAATTTCAATTGTTTAAAATTTAACAATTTATTTCAAGGGCGGTAAATACGACTCTGGTAATCCCTAGGCCGGTGTCTGCAAGTAGACTATACAAGTACTACCAAATTGTTATTTTTACCGGTATTAACCGGAAGGCTCGACACCTATCCACGCGGGTTTTCGGTCTTTCACCCCGGACTCTCAGGCCAACTTATTCAATATCATCTACACTACCTATCAAGACTTACCAACATATTTACCCCAAAACCATTCCATGAAAACTTGTTTCTCAACATTATTTTCTCAATTCAAGTTTTCAAATCAACTTTCAAAGTTTAATGTAAGCAAATGAATTGATATGCCAATTTCGCAAGATGAATATAAATACGTTTATTCCAATTCATCATCCAAGGAATAACACAATTCCCTCTTCTCAAGTATCCTCGATAATTAGTTATTTCAAGACTATTTCAACGTTTTGAACAATAATTTCCAAAATGAACAACAATTCGCATATTCCCTGAAATTCATCATTTATATAAATATAAATAAGAAAATTTCCAAAAATTCATTTATTTTGACACACAAAACAAATATAACAATATCATTCATGGATTTTCAGTCTCCTTTAAAAAAATTCCCCAAATTCTAAGTTTTCTCACCAAAACTATACAACTCAAATCTTTTGAAAGAAAACTTTCCAAAATCATCTTTTCTTCAATCAACGAAGATCAAAACCCATAAGATCATTTTAAAAGAATAAGAGACAAACCCACTTTCAAAATCGCTCAACTTCTTGAATCAACAATCAATTTTCAAAGCTATCAAAAGATGATTTTGAAAATTATATAGATCTTGCAAATATATATATATAACTCTAAGAAAAATCCCTACCTCAAGTTTTGAAGAAGAAATGAGATGAAACCCTTAAAATCAACGGTGTCGAAACTCGATCTTTACCGCACACAACGAAGCCCTCGAGAAGTTAACCAACTTTGATGAAGAACTTATGACAGAACTCTAATGGATCTTGAGAAATCAAGGTTTTGATCCAATTTGGCATAGGGAAATGTAGAGAGAAGGGAGAGGAAAGGGTCTTTAGAGAGAGATATACAAAAGTGATCTGAAATATCAGATTCATGAATTGATATAACATGGTCCGCTCAAGCGTGGAAAGCCCCGCTTAAGCGTCAAATACACTTTCCCAGTACTTTTGCAGACAGGTCAAACTTCTGGAACCAAACATTCTCTGCTCAAGCGCATAAACCGTCGCTCTAGCAGACAAGCAACTTCTAATGCATTTTGCATTTTTGCTTCGAGGGCGTTGCCCCTCAACCCCGCCAGGGCGTTGCCCCCTGAACCCCCGCGAGCTGACTAGGTAGCTCAATCCCGGACATACTCAGCGAAGTGGCAAAACTGAGATCGCTACAGCTTTTTTATGGTGCAGGGTGATTTATATGAAATCAATGTACCAATGATTGAAATGGGTTTCTATAAAATGATTGAAGGAATATGTAATTTGTTGGGTTTTTTTTTTTTGTTTTTGTTTTGTTGTGTTGATGGTAGTCTATGTATTGTTGTTGTTTGGTCTATGCTTGTAATTGTTGTCGTTTTTCACCCTCTTGCTCACCATGTGCTTGAGAAAATGTTCAAATGAAATTCATCATGCTTGTATTTGTTGATCTCTTCTAACCCTTTTGCTCAGCATGTGTTTCACAAAACGTTCAAATGAAACTGGACAATGCTCATGCATTTGACATCTATTTATGAGCTTTGGTAATGCCCAGATTGAATTTAATTGTTTTTGTTAATTATCTGTTCATGAGCTATTTTTAGGTGCAATTTTAGATGATAAAATAAAACCCGTTCCTGTTGTCTATTCTCTATTTATTTCTGATTGTCTAGGTTTATAGGTTAAAAAAAAAATGAGTGATTGAATAAATATCAATGATGTTGTTGTGATATTTTACGTTTTCCAAAAATTTTGATAGTAAAAGTTGAATGAGACCCAAAATCATACTTATGTTAAACAATAGACTGGGTCAAAATAAGTTTGAAAGACTAATCTTTGAGGGAGTGTTATATATCAATTGCAAAAAATAGTAACCACCCACGTTTTTATTTATTTATTTTTTATTTAGGGTTGACCAAAAAAAAAAAAAACATTGTTTACAAGAGAGAGGAAGCAAACAGTAAGTGGGGGGGGGGGGGAAAGACTTTATGACAAAGGTCTAAGATTCCAATTTCCTCTTCTTGTACACCATCTTTCTTGAAAAACCAAAGGAGATTATATATTCCAATTAATGGTATGAAATTGGGGGCCAAATACACAGCGATGATGTACAGGCCAACTAGGTTAGGCAAGGGTCACACCATGTTTGGGTGTGCAAAGCAGCAGGGGATTGCACATAGATCTCTGAAGGATATATTGGGTGAAGGAGATGAAGAAAATGTAGGAGTTGAGAAATTTGTTCAACTCACTGTCTTGGAGATATACAATGAAGAGATATATGATCTGTTGTCAACTAATAATGGTGGAGGACTAAGTATTGGGTGGTAAGTATTGGGTGGTCTAAGGGAAGTTCTTCCAAGGTAGAAACTATTATTTTTGTTGGGTTTTAGATGTTCGAATATATCTTTAAGGATAGTACTATTGATATACATGATGAAATTTGAAAAGCTAAGTTGGGGGTGTTTGTGAGAATGCCCGGTTTTATGGACATACTTTGTTTGAATTTGGATTATGTTTGTTTGAAGTGGATATTAGTCCACTGCTAGAATAGTGTTTGTTTTATATCTACTATTGGTCATTGCACTTTAGAATAAATATAGTACTCAATTTCCTCAGGAAATACGATTTTCCTTTAAATGCAAATTTGTAATGGATTCACTAAGGTCCTGTTTTGTTTAAGCAAGCATAACCTACAATTGAACTAACACTTCAGTTTTCCGCTAATTGCATGGTACTACTTGTCACGCCCCAAATTTACAAGGTCCGACTCACATGAATAAACTACCCGATGATGAACAATAGATAACAACTCTTATGCAAATGAATATTATATAGTCACATAATATATGTGTTTATCAAATTTTATACATTCCTAGATACAAGATCTAAGTCAAATGGATGTTCTGTAACTAAAACATGCATAGATGTTATAAATCAAATTAAATGCCCTGAGGCTTACATCATACACAAGGGTGTAACCCTTACAAGAATGGCACACGGCCAGTAAATAACATAAAAGGCCCTTGGCTTACAAACAAAAGAACCACCCTACATGGTTCCGAACACAGCTTAACATCATAGTCCACATCTACACATGTATATTTGAAAATATTTCAGCCACGTATGGTGAGCATAAAGCCCAATATAGAGAATACTTCAAGAACTAAACATGCTCCACCAGCATAAATGATCATGATGTAATACATATATATAATATGCCCAAATGCATTTTCAAATCCATTTGACTACTCAACAAAATCCTTTCTTTCCAATTACCAAAACCTTACGTTTAATACAAATGTATCCAAGTTCAAAACATCTGCTTGATATAAAATTCCTTTCCAAAAACTAATCCAAGTATCTCAATACCAACTAGCAAATACATTGCTAAATCAAATGCGAATGCATCGCTAAACAACGACAAGTATCTTGTTAAAACCATATTCCAAACATCTTGTGCCAAAACCAACATAATAGTAAATAAATGGGTGAATATCCAAAACACATACAACCTTTCACGGATATTTCGTCTGCGGAAAACCATCAAATGAGACCCATGTAAACGTAAGCTATGCAAGCCCTACTATTGCCAGTTTACAGATATTACGTCCGTGGGAACCAGCACCCATGTATACACGCATCTTTCGGGACTTTCACCCTGAACACACAGGTCAACTTGATTTGGTGATACACACCTCTTCCCAGTTTCACCATTTTATTGACCCTTTTCAATAGTATAATACATGTAACTTAAAATATTATTTTTCCAAAATAATGCAAATGTTTCAAAACATAATGTAAGAATTTCCAAAACCTTATTTCAAAACATACAGTTTCAATTTCCAAAATCTATTACATGCTCCATGATATGAATGATTTCAAATTGCCTAATTCACATATAATTTCTAACACATGGCAATGCTATCCTTCACTGATAGCCAAAATAATTATTTATAATGCGATAATCAAAAGATATCAATATAGATATATTTTCCAAAAGAGTAACTACAACCATTTCCAAAATCCTGCAACCATTTGATTCCCATCTCTTATAAAACCAACATCATTTTTCATTGTTTCCAACACAAGCCAAAACCCACAGCTTTAGAATAAAACCTCATTTTCTTTCAAAATCACTTTTAAGTAAAGGAAGACCACCATGTCAAGATATCTTGACTAACTTTACAAAAATCATAACCCTATTCAAAAACTCTTTTGAAGAATCTTTCTTTCACATTTCAAGATCCACACCCTAAGTTTAACCCAAAACACCCAAATCCATAGATCTTTTGAAATAACAAATAACAAGGGTAAAACTTATACCAAATGACTTCCAAATATACTTAACAATGTACATCACAAATATGCTATTGAACTCATATTGAGTTTAGGAAATAGACCCTACCTCTTGAAGCGAAGAGGAGAATTCGAAGAAAACCAAAGTCGATGAAACGACGAAACTCTTAGATCAAAAGAAAGCCCTTGACGAGATCTACACTCTTTTCTCAAAGGACCAATATGCAAGGATTCCTCTATGTGAGTAGATCTAGAGGTCTAAGTGAAAAAGGTGAGTTTCAAAGAAAGAGAGAGAGAGATTCACAGTGTAAAAAAGAAAGAGAGAGAGAGAAAGAGGAAAAAGTGAATGAGAAATGCGTTTGGGGCCTATTTATAGTGGTAGAATAATAGCCCTAAAGTCAAAGGAAAGAATAAATCAAACCCCCAAAAGTTGAGCCCCAAAACCGAACAAAAAATCTGGAAATTTACTCATAGGGGTCGACCCTTCAAACAGAAGTGTCGACACTTTAGGAAGAAAAGCTGAGACACTAATGTGTGCAGAGGACAAGGTGTCGACACCTCCCAGACTAATGTCGATACTAAATTTCAACAAACAAACCCCAGATTCTGCAATAGACAAAGGTCGACACCTCCTAGACTAGTGTTGACCCCAAAGGCCAACAAGAAAAGGCAAGTGTCGACACCACCAAGGGCTGGTGTTGACATTAAATTTCAGTAGCGATCTAGGAACACAACAGCAGGATGTAGGAACACAACAGCAGGATGTGTCAACCTTAGAACAAATTTTCCAAGTTTCTAAAGAACTTTTCAATGTAAACAAGCATGAACGAACAATCTCAACAAGTTTAAATGGAATTGTACTCCTCCAAAACCAAAATACAACAACTCCAAAGACTCCCAAAATGAAAATAAAGGAATTAAATACACTCTCCAATAGTTTAAAGGACACAAGTGCTACACTATTGTTATATAATTGAGGCCACTTTTCTACGAGTGGGTGTTGGCTTATTGAAGCATTGCAAAGGCAATGATTTCAGGGGGGGAAAAAGCCTTCAAATTTGAAATTCTTAATAGGATGTCTATCTCATCTTGCAAGTTTAATTTTTCTAATAAATGGTACTGTTTATGCCTGATGGCCTCTTGCTAGTAATTTCAAATCTTTATTTTGTCTTTGCAGACTAGAAGTGATGGGAAAGAAGGCAAATAATGCAACTTTTGTCTCTGGAACTGAAGCTGCAAAGATATCAAAAGAGATCCAAAAAGTAGGGAAGTGAAGGATTATTAAAAGCGCACTCTGCAGCGAGCAAAGCTCTCGAAGTCATTGCGTGGTTTCATTCTATTAATATGTATATTTTTTCTCTATGATAGATACACCATTACTTTTTTGTGTAGTCCAGTTTCAACTTGAACTTACACTTCTCTCTAAACTTGTGCAGATAATTCTTGATGTCCCAACAGTAGGAGTTCGTCTTATGCTTGTTGACATGGCCGGTTCTTAAAATATTGAGCAAGTTGGTCAAATTGGTTTGGAAGCAAAAATATAGGTATACTTTGTACATAATTAATAAAAGATTCTTCTATGAAATTATGAACATTTTTTTTCCTAACAATTTTAGTTTTTGATTGTTTTCTAATAATAAAATTATCAATTTTCCTTGATTGCAGACAACGAAGATCAAACAAGGAAATTTAACACTGAAGAGGGTAGTCGAGTCCATTGCAAATGGTGATTCTCATGTACCATTCAGAGACAACAAGTTAACCATGCTTTTGCAGGAAAATTGTATTATTGTTGATATGATTTTCAATGATTTTCTTGTTTCCTTTTTTTCACCCCTTATTGATTTTGATATCTGAGAGTCTTTTGTTTATTTTGTATTTAGGATTCATTTAAGGATGGCAGATCAAAAATTTTGATGATCAGACCCTAAAGAGATGCACAAGACAATCTCTACTTTGGAATATGGTGCAAAAGTGAAATGCATTGTTCATGGCCCTCATATATCACTCAAGGACAAGTAAGGCACTGAAGATTCCTCATCAACAGTTATTTTATATTGATCACGATCAGGTTTTCTTCTTTGCTTATTATTGTGGTTCTTACCTTGCTACTTTGACCCATATTCTATTCAACTTTCATTCTTGTGGCATCTTCTGTGTGAATCAAAGCATTTATCATCCTAATGTTTTCCTTTGCTTATTCTATTTTTGTCAAATTATTGCACATGACATTAGGAAGAGATGCTTGAGCCACACATAACTCTAAAAATATTAGAAGGAAAAAGTAGAGTTTCATTAACATAATGCATGAATCATTTGGCTAAATTATTATGTTATTGGTCATTTTTCCATTTCATGTACTTCATTGTTGTAAAACTTAAACAAGTAAGCATATAGACACATTAACACGAGAATAAGCATTGCATCTACGATGCGGCCCCTATGCACGTAGCGTGTGAGGTTTCAACTAGTATTACCAAATGTTGTGATTTTGTTAGATTGTAGAGTATATATAGTACACTTCTTTTTTTTCAAAAAAAAATAAAAAATTATACCATTGGTTAACACTTTCGAGTCCATCTTCTAGCCTCATTTACATCTATTGGACCCTATCAGGTGTAGGCTTGACACAATTAGGATTATAAACATGTTGAATAGAGTTTGAGTTGAGTGGTAAGTTATTTAATTTAATTTAAAATTTTAATGAGTTTTAAAAATGAATTTAAGTTTGATTTATAGACTTAGCAAAGATGCACATGATGCTTGTTTGGCTTGATACCTGATCATAATTTTCACATTTTGATTGTGCATCTATAACTTGGTCTTGTTTGGTTTCATTGATTTTGATGGAAGATAATTGATTAAATGCATAATTGGTAGTTATGGTGACTTAAAAAATTATGAGTCTTGAAAAAAAAAAAAGAAGCAAAAAAAGCATCCCATAATAACGAAGAGTAACTTAAGTAGTCTAGAGGGATATATGGAACTAGTTTATGCAAAATCACCAATTTATGAATTTGTAATACTATTAAAAAGTGTATTAATTGACATTGTACTGTGATCAGTTTCGCTTGTTGTGGTCTTTTCCCCCACGTACACTATCCGGGCAATATTTGCAATTGGATTATGAAGTTTATTTCTAATGGTTCTAAGCTATCACCCATGATCCTTTTCTGTCTAAATTTTAATGACAACTCCTTCATTAAAATTAATATGACTCTCTTATTAATGCTGTCTCTGTGCTTCATTACACTTGACGGAACTGTCCCTTTGCCCTTTTCATGTTCTTCTAGAATAATATTTGGTTCTTAGTCTACAAGACATTGATATCTGGATTTAAAACAGAGAGTATATATATAAAGAAAATTAGTTTACATTTTGTTTCTTGAAATTATTAGCCAATTGTTTTTTATAAAATCATGCACATTGAACCCACATGGGTGAACCTCTTATGTTTAAAAGAATTTCACTTGTATAGTCTTTATTTTACTTTCTTTTTTAATGACCAATGATGTTTTCTTCATTTGCAAAGACCCAAAAAAAAAAAAAATAAGGCGATGAGCGATGACTTCACACTTATTTTCATAGTTGAACTCCATTGTAGTTAGTTTTTCAGCTTATTTTAAACTTTTAGAGCTGAAAAACCAAGTAAGTTTGTTGTAAACCAAATAGTTAGTTTTTTCACCCTATGGATGTCACGGGCAGCTTCCTCGTGAAAAATTAGACATGTGGGGACAAACGGCATGTAATTTGCATATGTAGGTTGGAAGTCAGAGTCGAAAATGCATTAAACCTAGTCAAAAAAGTGCATTCGGGGGGGAAAAAAGCAAAACAGCCCTTGAACCACTCTATGGATGTCACGGGCAGCTTCCTCAGGACAAATAGGACTTGTGGGGACAAATGACATGTAATTAGCACACGTAGGTTAGGAGTAAAAGTCGAAAATGTCTTAAACGTAACCGAAATGCAAAACAGCTTCCAAACCACTTAATAGATGTCATAGGAAGCTTCCTCGTGACAAATTGGATCAGTAGGGACAGACGACATGTAATTAGCGCACGTAGGTTGGGATTTAGAGTCGAAAATGCCTTAAACTTAGTTAAAAAAGTTGTTTGGGGGTGCCAAAAATGCAAAATAGCCCCCGAACCACTCTATGGATGTCAGGAGCTTCCTCATGACAAATAGGACATGTGGGGATAGATGACATGTAATTAGTACATGTAGGTTGGGAGTTATAATCGAAAACGCCTTAAACTTAGTTGAAAAAGGGCGTTCGGGTGGTAAAAATGTAAAAAAGCCACCGAATCACTCTATGGATGTCAGGGAAGCTTCATCGTGACAAATAGGACTTGTGGGGATAGATGACATGTAATTAGCACACGTAGGTTGGGAGTTAACAGTCAAAAATGCCTTAAACTTAGCCGAACAAAGTCGTTCAGGGGGCAAAAATGCAAAACAACCTTCGAACCACTCTATGAATGTCACGGACAACTTTCTCATGAAAAATAGGACCTGTGGGGACAAACATCATGTAATTAGCATATGTAAGTTGGGAGTTAGAGTTGAAAACGCCCTAAACTTAGTTGAAAAAAACCACTCAACGGGTGAAAATGGAAAACAGCCCCCCCTAACCACTCTATGGATGTCACGTGAAGCTTCCTCATGAAAAATAGGACCTGTGGGGACAGACGATATGTAATCAATACACATAGGTTGGGAGTTAGAATTGAAAACGCCTTAAACTTAGTTTAAAATGGGCCTTTGGGGGGTGAAAATGCAGAACAATCCCTGAACCGCTCTATAGATGTCACGGCCATCTTCCTCGTGACAAATAGGACCTGTGGGGATAGACGACATGCAGTTAGCACACATAGGTTAGGAGTTAGAGTCGAAAATGCCTTGAACTTAGCTAAAAAAAGCCATTCAGGGGGCAAAAATGTAAAATAGCCCCCGAACCAGAGTCGGGAGGAATGCTTACCAGTTACAACAGAAGAGACATGAGTGAATGAGAAAACATTGATTGCTGTTTATGATTGTTTAGGTGTAAATAAAACATTGGTTGCTTTCTTTTTTGCCACAAGTACTATTAATTATAGATAACTACTTTTTGAGTCTTCAAACATATTTTATCACTGCTTTAATCTTAAGTGTTATTAGTGATTACTGTTATTCACATGCATTTGGAACTTTATGTTGCTTGAGACTATTGGATTGAATCTACTGATATTTTGTATAGCAATAAGTGCCGCAACTTGTTTCCATACATATGCTATTTTTAAAAAAAAGGCACACATAATGTCATCGTTTCAGTCAACACTTCAACCATGTGTAAGAGTATAATGTAAAAAGTACTGAAGAAGATGAACAATTTAATTCACTCACTATAACCTCTGATGTTTTTACTTCAAACTATCAAGTTTTGCATGCATTTCTGGTACTAATGGGTGCAAATTTTTTTGTATATGGTTTTTGGTGTGGACTTGTGGATATTTCATTTTTGTGTATGGAGGACAAATTACACTTTTTTTTTATAATCCTACTGTTTTGTCATCCTCTACTTTTGTGTAGATTAGTATTAATCGTATAGATAACTTTTGGCATGGTACAGATTACTTTTGGCATCGAATGTATAATTATTGGCATGGTATATAGATTACATTTTGTCGTGGTAAATGTATTTTGTGTACGGAGGACATGATTTTCATATCATCCTCTGTTTTATATGGAATTATTTATTTAGGTTGGAATATATTTGTATGGAATTTGACATTAAAAGTTATTCATTTTTGGATGGTTGGAAGTGAAATTGATACAGATTGTGGAATGGTTGATAATATATGTATTGTTTTGTTTATATACATGATACAGGTTACATGGAATACATACAGGTTGTGGACAAATTAATTAAAACAAAGCACAAAATGATATTTTTGGCGACTAAACAATTGGTAGCTAAAAATGAAGTAAGTAATTTTAACGACTAAATAATTAGTAGCTAAAATAAAAAATAAAAAATAACTTATTGGCGACTAAATATTTAGTAGTAAAAAAAAAAAAAAAGAGACTTTAGGCAACTAAAACTTTAACAGCTAAAAATAAAAAATAAAACAAAAACAACTTTTTTAGTCACCAAAAAAAATCAAATTTTAAGTTACTAAAACTTTAGTAGCTAAAAAATAAAATAAAAGGGGAAAAAAAAATGGTGACTAAATATAGTAACAAAAAAAAAAAAAAAAGACTTTAGGCGACTAAAACATTTAGTAGCTAAAAAAAATAAGATGAAAAAAAAAAACTTTAAGTAACTAAAACATTTAGTAACTAAAAAAAATTAAGATGAAAAAAAAAATTTAGCGACTAAATATTTAATCGGCCTAAATAATTTAGGTTTTTGGTAACAAAAATCTTTAGTCAAAGAAAATGTGCTAATTAATTTATTCAAAAACTTTTGGTGACTAAACAATTGGAAACTTTCGATGGCTAAATTTTTTTTAGTTGCCAATTACTTTTTCCATCAATCATTCAATGACTAATTTAACGATCAAAACTTTTAGTCAACAAAAATAATCCGCTATTAAAAAAGACTTTTGACAGCTAAAAATGTAATCACAAAAAATGTTATTTGTTGTAATGAATTCAAATTATGGAACTAAGTCATTAATTTTCATTTCATAACCTTCGAATTGCCAACTATCCATTGCTTCAAATCATTCATATATCGACACGTGGCAGTCTTGTGAATGTTTGCTCCTTGATCTTGAGACATGCTTCCTCATGATTAGTTGGTTCAAAGGCATTGTTAGTTGCCACGTGTCATCTTGCCATTGATTGATTTGAATATGATACTAATAATTATTTATTAGAATTGATGAAGATAATCTTGAGACCTGAATTGTTAAATACACTATTATCACTTATGACGAAAACAAAACGTGATGGATCACAGCTTCCTCTTTAGCCTCTTGTCCCAATTAAACATTCTCAATTAATTTTTTTATACTTAACCACGATTTTATCTGATTGACGGTTCCATCTTTCATTACCCAATTCAAATTTCATAGAAGTGTATCAATAATTTCATTAGTCAATTCCATCATATGAGTTTGGCATACAACTACAAAAATCATATATAATTTTTTTTTAAAAAAAATAAAAAGAATGCTAAAAAAATAACTCCGAAAACAAACATTACCATAGTGTGAAAACAAGTATATGCCTTGCTTATAAGTCAATAATTTTTTCAATTTTTTATTACTTATGAATATGATATCTTGGATATTTTTATATTGAGTCGTATTTTAAATACTACAATTTTTTAGTCCATAATATTATATTTAATTTGAATAATATTTACATGTACACACTAAAAAAAAATTTACAAATCAGTAGAATGTTATCAAAATAATTTTAAATTTATGAAAAAATTTAGGGTAAGTTACGGATAAATCTCAAAACGTGAAAAGATTAGTCTGTTTGGTTCTACTTCATGTGTGTTTACTAAAAGTACCCTCATTATGAATGTTTGTGGGATTGTGCTGTTAGTATTCCGTCCAGAATGGGACGTGTTTGGGTGTCACGATGGCAAAAGGTCTGTAGTAGGTTTTATTTGTTTGGACGTCTGTGACAGTGGGTCAACATATTAGATGTAACTTGACCCACTTTATGCGCCCGTTTGTGAATTATGGAATCCCCAATTGAATCACTCAAATTTTGGAACTTATGTGTCGTCAAAGAATAATGCTATATGTAACCAATTAATGTACACACTAGTGTACTAACAGATGATGTAACATCATTTGTATGATTTTGGATATTTATAACTTGTATAAGAAATGTGGTCAATAATAATATCATAACACTAGTTTGTACACTAGTGTGTACATTAATTGGTGCATGTAGCACCACCGGTCGTTGAATCCTTGTAATCTTGTTGTTTCCATTTGTTTGATCTTGTTTTGTATGATGGTGTGAATCTTTGAGATTTGGTGCTCTCGCTGTGGGTGACATAGTTGAGGACTAGGTGTGTGTTGTTGTTGGATGGTAGTTGAATCTCGTGTTTTGTTGGTTGGAAATGATAGTTAGGGTTTGCGACGTGCATTGGTGGGCTGACAGTGTGTCGACGGTGGGCTGCTATAACGAATCCGTTATTCTGTGACAATGAGACACAATCGTAAGTGATCTTTCTTGAATCATAATGTTGGTAAGGTAAAATGGTGGTGTTTCAATGTGCATACATCGTAGATAACAGATTGGGTTCCGATTGTATGTTTGTGTGCCAAGCGTACATGTGTGTGGTGTGTGAATGTCACGTGGGAATGTTTGTTTGTTACACTGTGTGTGTGAAATTAAATATGGTTTGTATGTATAGGTATTGGGTTGTGGCTTGATAGATGTCTATTACTATGTTGTTTTTTTGTAAGTGTTGTGAGACTGTGTGAACATAACTATGGATCTGGGCATATACAAAACGAAGTAGATTTTGTGACTCAGTAAAGGAAAGGGCACAAACACTCACAAATAACCTAATTCAAATCAAAACAGGACCAATCAGTTATGCTGTTACCACATATGAGATCTACTAGTGCAAGTGTAAATCAGTAGGACTAAATGGTGTCACTGACTCTGTTATGAGATTTTTAGATAATTTCTCCAAAAATTTATGATTTTAATTATTAAAATTAATAAAATATTTTATTAATCGGTGATGTTATATGCATCCATTAATATACTAACTTGTGTATCAACATTAATCATGACATTATTATCGACCTAACTCATTATACAAATTACAAATATTAAAAAACTCTTAAATTATGTCACATAATTAATTGATATAATAATTAATATACTAATGAATGCATATAACATTATTTTTTTATTAATTTATAATTGTTTTGAGAAGATTACACTATTATAATTTTTCCTAGTATTTATTACGAGAATTAATGCTTGAGAGCACTAAGAAGGGAGTATTAATGAGGTGGCTCTCTTTTTCATGTGATGGTTGTCCCTTATATTTTTTTTTTATATTTTTTAATTCATTAAAACTATTAGTAATGAAATTTTTTAGTAATTTTTATCGTTGCTGTTATTAAGAGACTAACCATGTTTTCCAGCAATAAATGAGCAACATGGGCCGTGGATATCGGATGACGGATATGTCAATCGTTGGACGACTACGGCGCAAATCTAGCCGTTGGGGTGGAAAGGTGGTTAGGAAGGGGGGAGGAACAGTCGTACGAAAAGCAGACAAGTACGCAAACAAAGCATGTGTAAGTGTAATGATCACAAAGTTGAAAGTGCAGCCCTTTTCTCGTAACGCCTTGACATAAAGCAAAAAAATTTTTTAAAATATTTATAATAAAGCAAATTTTTAAATATTTTAAATTTTTTTTAATAAAGCAAATATTTATTTTCTGATGTATCAAAAAAAAAATTAAATTAAATATTAAAAAAATCCCCATATATTACAATAAACAAATAAGGTGCAGACGTGTGGTGAGCTGCACATCAAACCATGCACATTATGGAATTGTGATATGAAAAATGCCATATGTTTTAAATTTTTTATTAAATAAATAATCAAATATTTTATATGGGTGTGAGGTTTACATAATCCATACTCATGTAAGATATTTAATTATTTATTTAATAAAAAATTTGATATATATCCATAACATTACCCGTGTGGTATTGATGTGCAGCAAGTACGCACATTGAGGATTATTTTGTATCCTATTTTTATAATTTAAATTATATATTTTTTAGTAAATTATAAAAAACATATTAGCAAAAAATTAATTTGATATCGGTAGTTTTTTCATCAAAACACATTTATATTCAGTTTTATATTTAAAATAATATTTATTATTCATTTGCTATATAAATATGTTTTGATAAAAGAACTATTGATATCTTATCAATTTAATATATTTTTCATGATGTACTCAAAAAAAATAAACAATTTGTGTTATTAAAATAAGATTCAAAATGAGCCTCAACTTGTGTAGAGCAGCCACTCCACTTCCACACATTATTCTCAAACCAATCTGGGCCGTTAATCTTTAATATTTGGGTTAATTTAACTTTTGTATTAAATTTTTTTTTTTTCATTTCTACACTATCAATTTTATCTATTTAGTTCTTAAATTTTTTAATTTGAATTTCTGTGGTCTAATTAAAAGCAGTTGATCAAAATCAACAATTATTAAAAATTAACTTAATTAACAAAAATATAATTTATAATTTGAACAACCAAATTATAATACCAAACAATCATCTTCTTACTGATACCAATAAGACACATCAGACTTTTCTGTAGCCCTCATCATGTCAAATAATGAATAAATAAAAATAAATGAATTTTTGACGACTTAATTATTCAACTTTTGAGTCTTTGTTTGGAATAAGCTAATTTAATTTGATTTTTGTGGCTACTTGATTTATTTTAGCTTAGTTAAAAAATTGTATTTAACATAATTTTTATTTTTTTTTGTAATTAATTTAATGATTGTGAGAAAAAAAATAAAATTATTATTGTTTAGATGTGTCATTTAGTCTTATTGACTAAATTAACCAGTTTTGTTTTTATAGACTAATTTAGTCAAAATAATTCATGCCAAACTTTTCTTAACTTATGAATTAGGTTTTGATTTTGATTATTGTCTTGAATTAAACCATACTAGTTAAAATTTTTAAAACTAAATAATAAATTAATAGTTTAATAATTAAAAAAAAGTGACTACAATTTAATGAATAAAAATGAAATTAATCCTCAATTATTGCTATTATTTTGTCGGGATTGAGAGAGAGAGAGAGAGAGAGAGAGAGAGAGAGGGGAGAGAATCATGTTCAGGACAAACAGGCTCAAACATCACAGTCCATAGAGAGCAGGGGGTACTAGTCCATATTGCATATACTCATTTCAGCAATTAACTTACGAAGTACTACTGCACTACTAATCAACATTGTCTCACTTTTATAGCGTAAGTCGCTCTCTAAGCTCCACTGTTACTTCCAAGCTTTGTTTCTTATTTGCCAACAACATGTGCCACACCCCCCTCTCTCTCTCTCTCTCTCTCTCTCTCTCTAAAAGTACCCTCATTATAAACGTTTGTGGGATTGTGCTGTTAGTATTCCGTCCAGAATGGGACGTGTTTGGGTGTCACGATGGCAAAAGGTCTGTAGTAGGTTTTATTTGTTTGCACGTCTGTGACGGTGGGTCAACATATCAGATGTAACTTGACTCGCTTAATGTGCCCGTTTGTGAATTTTGGAATCCCCAATTGAATCACTCAAATTTCGGAACTTATGTGTCGTCAAAGAATAATGGTATATTACCAATTAATGTACACACTAATGTACTAACAGATGATGTAACACTATTTGTATGATTTTGAATATTTGTAACTTGTATAAGAAATGCGGTCAATAATAATATCATAACACTAGTTCACTAATTGGTGCATGTAGCACCACCGGTCGTCGAATCCCTGTAATCTTGTTGTTGCCATTTGTTTGATCTTGTTTTGTATGATGGTGTGAATCTTTGAGATTTGGTGTTCTGGCTGTGGGTGACATAGTTGAGGACTAGGTGTGTGTTGTTGTTGGGTGGTGGTTGAATCTCGGGTTTTGTTGGTTAGAAATGACAGTTAGGGTTTGCGACGTGCATTGGTGATCTGATAGTGTGTCGACGGTGGGCTACTGTAACGAATCCGTTATTCCTTGACAATGAGACACAATCGTAAGTGATCTTTCTTGAATCATAATGGTGGTAAGGTAAAATGGTGGTGTTTCAATGTGCATACATCGTAGATAACAGATTGGGGGTCCGATTGTATGTTTGTGCGCCAAGCGTACATGTGTGTGGTGTGTGAATGTCATGTGGGAATGTTTGTTTGTTACACTGTGTGTGTGAAATTAAGGCCAAGTTTGGGAAGACTAAATAAGTGTACTTTTTGACTTTTATAAAATATGGGTTGGATTTGGGTTGGGTTTGAAGTGATGTGTTAGAGAGGTGATGTGACTTAAATAAGATGATGTGACTTAAATAGGATAGTGACTTTTTGACTTTTTAGATTTTTTGGAGGATACCAAACTTGGCCTAAATATGGTTTGTATGTATAAGTATTGGGTTGTGGCTTGATGGATGCCTATTATTATGTTGTTTTTTTGTAAGTGTTGTGAGACTGTGTGAACATAACTATGGATTTGGGCATATACAAAACGAAGTAGATTGTGTGACCCAGTAAAGGAAAGGGCACAAACACCCACAAATAACCTAATTCAAATCAAAACAGGACCAATTAGTTATGCTGTTACCACATATGAGATCTACTAGTGCAAGTGTAAATCGGTGGGACTAAATGGTGTCACTGACTTTGTTATGAGATTTTTGGATAATTTCTCCAAAAATTTATGATTTTAATTATTAAAATTAATAAAATATTTTATTAATCGGTGGTGCTATATGCATTAATGAATATACTAACTAGTGTATCAACATTAGTCGTGACATTATTATCGACCTAGCTCATTATACAAATTACAAATATTAAAAAATTCTTAAATTATGTCACATAATTAATTGATACAATAGTTAGGCTAAGTTTGGCATCATTTGAAAAAGTCAAAAAGTTAAAAATTCACTATCCTATTTAAATCAATATCATCTTATTTAAGTCATATCACCTCTCTACTGCATTACTTCAAACTCAACCCATATTTCATAAAAAGTCAAAAAGTATACTTATTTAGAACATTTCAAACAATTTATTAATATATTAATAAGTGCATATAATATTATTTTTTATTAATTTATAATTGTTTTGAGAAGATTCCACTATTATAATTTTTCCTATTATTTATTACAGCAATAAATGAGCAACATGGGCCGTGGATATCGGATGACGGATATGTCAATCGTTGGATGACTACGGCGCAAATCTAGCCGTTGGAGTGGAAAGGCAGTTAGGAAGGAGTGCAGATCCTCTCCTTGCAAGTCCGTACTTGCAAGTTTACGGGCAACGGCGTAGATCAGCCCAAACAGATCCAACGGCTGAGATTTTAAAAAAAAAAAAATTGAAGGCTTTTACAGTCTCTGAGATTTTCTAGGAGAGTTGAGTTGTAGAGAGATATGGAAGCGAGGTTTTGGAGGCGGCAGAGGAGAGAAGGGAAAGGTCCGGCGATGTTGGTGGAAGAGAGGTCGATGGAGGTGACTGAATGAGTGGATGAATCACAGAAAACTCCATACCAGTTACAGGGATTATCGTCTCTCTCATTCCAGTTTGAGAAAACAGCATTTGGGTCATCAAAATTGAGCTTGAGTTGTTGAAGATAGAGTCCCTCTTGGTTCAGAGAGTGACCCAGAAAGAGAGAAATTGCAACAAAGATGCCACAACCCAATTTAATTGAATATATAACCTGTGAAGGTGTTGTCCAGCACCTTTTTTTTTTATTTTTTTGTTTTCTCCTTCTTTTCTTTCTTTGATTATATATATACATATATATATATATATTATTCCAATAAAATTCAATAAGAAAAATTATATATAAAAGTAAAAAAAAAAAAAGTAAAAAAACAGCATCTGGGTCATCGAAATTGAGCTTGAGTTGTTGAAGATAGAGTCCCTCTTGGTTCAGAGAGTGACCCAGAAAGAGAGAAATTGCAACAAAGAAACAAGGAAAAGCAGAGCAAAAGAAAACAGAGCAAAAGAAATTTTTTTTCTTTTTCCTTCCTCTGTTGTGACTTGTTCGAACAATCAATTGGATCAATTGGCAGTGTTTATTTTTTCTTCTAATTCTCCTTGAACACTAATCAAAATGGACAAATTGATTAATCAAGTTCTGTATTTAGTTCTCAATTGTGAAAATGACACTAAATTACAATTTTATTATCAGATGCAAATGTCAATTTCTATGTTTAGCTTAACAAGCCAAGAGATGTTTCACTTATATCACAACATCTCACCATACCATTTTTACTTTCCCAGAAAATACAGCAAAGAAAGGAAAATTTGGAACACCCCTTACACTCACAATTTTTCCTTTTTTTTTTTTTCTTTTTCCTTCCTCTGATGTGAAGAAATGGAGAGGGAGAGAGAGAGAGAAGAAATTGAATGAGGAAGAAATTTTATGACCAGGACCGTTGGATCTGTTTGTGCTGATCTACACCGTTGCCCGTAGACTTGCAAGTACAAACTTGCAAGGAGAGGATCTGCGCTCGGGGGGAGAGAATCATGTTGAGGACAAACAGGCTCAAACATCACAGTCCATAGAGAGCAGTGGGTACTAGTCTATAGAGTCCGGATCGCCTGCCGTTGTTTCCTGCGGTGGCTCCTACGGCGGTCCAAAACGACGTCGTTTTGGACCTTTTTTTTTTTTTTTTTTTTTTTTCTCTCTTTGCTGTTAAGCGTCTCTTTCACTTTCTCTTCATCTGATCTGCTCCAATGGTCTCAGATTTGTTCTGATCTGTGATATGTATACATACACTTGTGCTCAACAAAATCAAGTGGGTTTGATTCATGAAGTATTTTTTTTGAAACATACACTTGATTTGAAAAAAAATAAATGGGTTTGATTCATGAAGTGTTTTTTTTGAAACATACACTTGATTTGAAACACTTGATTTGAAAAAAAAATCAAGCGTTTTTCTTGGCAAAGATCATCCGTGTTTTTTTTTGGAACATACAAATCATTCATGATTTTTTTGGATATATACATGTGCTCAACAACTTGATTCTTCCTCTGTTACAATTTGTTTTCAAATCAAGTGTATGTATACATATATCTCTGTGTGTGTGAGAGAGAGAGATATATATGGATAACAGAGGAAGAGCAAGTTGTAGATAATTTTGCCATTTTTGTTAATGGTGCTGAGTTAAATCCATTCTATGGCCATCCATCTTCATCTCTGTGTGTTTGGGTGAGAGATGAAAGAGAAGAAAAAGGGGACATTTTTTTTTTTTCCCCTTCTTCTTCTTCTTTTGCTGTTAAGCCTCTCTTTCACTTCATCTTCCTCTGATCTGCTCCAATGGTCTCAGATCCATTCCGATCTGCATTGCCTTGAACAGATTGGCAAAGATCCTTTGCCAAAAAAAAAAAAAGCAAGTGGGTTTGATTTGTGATCTGTGTTTTTTTTTTGGAACATACAAGTCATTCATGAAGTTTTTTTGTTTTTTTGTTTTGTTGGATATATACATATATTTGAAAACAAAGTGGGTTTGAAAACTTCAAGATCAGATTTATGAAGTTTAGATTCATATACAATTTCAAACTCATAGCAATATTTGAAAACAATTTTATATATATATATATATGTATATGTATACATATATGTGTGAGAGAGAGAGAGAGAGAGAGAGAGAGAGATGGATAATAGAGGAAGAGGTAGGTGTAGATAATTTTATAATTTTTGTTAATGGTGCTGAGTTGAATCCTTATGGCCATCCATCTTCGTCTGTGTGTTTGGGTGAGAGATGAAAGGGAAGAAAGAGGCTTGACAGCAAAGAGAGGTTAAAAAAAAAAAAAAAAAAAAAAAGTCCAAAACGACGTCGTTTTGGACCGCCGCAGGAGCCACCGCAGGAAACCACGGCAGACGATCCGGACTCCTAGTCTATATTGCATATACTCATTTCAGCAATTCACTTACGAAGTACCACTACACTACTAATCAACATTGTCTCACTTTTATAGCGTAAGTCGCTCTCTAAACTCCACTGTTACTTCCAAGCTTTGTTTCTTATTTGCCAACAACATGTGCCACACCCTCTCTCTCTCTCTCTCGAAATGTTAAAATAAATGGATGGTGAATTAATTAATAATATATTTTTTTTAAATTCATTATTTTTTTATTATTTGTTATTGATTAATTATATTAATATTACTCTATTATTACAATTTTAAATTGTTTCATTTTAGGCAGTGACAAAATTAAAAAATTAAATCAGAAGAGATATTTATTAATTATAATATTGAAAATTTTTATAAAAATATTTCATATAAATTTTTACCATTGACTTTAAGAAAGATAAAAAAAAATAATGTTATTTGTAATTAGTGTATCATGGATAATATTAAAAAAAGTTATGGATATAAAGTTTTAAAATAAATTACATTATGATAAAGTAATTTTTTTATACAAAATATGTGTAAAAATTCAATATAATAGTCATATCACGTTATCATTAACATGTGATATATCACCAACCAATAGTAAAGTAACATATGGAGGGTGAATGCTACATGCCAAATGTAACTAACAATTCAATAAATTCTATATTTTCATTTGAGATTAATTATATTTGCATGTCAATAATGATAGACATCACCATTGTATTGAAATTTTCATAGATAATAATATCATAGTCTATTTATTTTCAATCAAAACAACCATTATTGTTTTCATAATTTTAAAAAAGTTATTGATATTTAAAATAATATTTTTATAAATTTTTTATTTAAAATATTTTCTTTATGTTTGAAAAAAAAAATTTCAAAATGTAGGGGGGGCACGTGACCCTCCTAGACCCTTATTAGCTCCGTCCCTGATTTTAAGCGTACTATGCTTTCGAGATAAGAACAATATTTAAAAGTTTTGACCATTACCTGAATGTAGTTGGTGTAGGATTTTGACATTAGCAAGCTTCCAGTTTTTCGATGTGGCTAATCTCAACATTTTCTTTCTTAGATTAGGCTTAGCGCAGTTCTATTTCGTTTCCTACCGCAGATCTTGACTCTAGACACTATTATATTTGAAATATCTAGGTGACCTATAGAAATAACTCTCAATATAATAACGCAAAGAACTAGCACATCACACAAGGAAATTTATTATTTCAAGCAAACTTACATAGGTAGTAAGGGTGTTATAGACTATTTAGATTGCCAGAATATTGTTTGCTCTAAGAAAACCTTAGATCTGGACTTCTTTCTTAGCTCAGGAATACTCTGAGGAAATCCGCGTCCCTTACTTACAACTGAAGGCCCTTTATATAGGCACTTATGGATTTCAAATTCAAAATTCAAACATACTTAATATTTAGTTTATATTTATATTTTTTACTTGTTAGTTGTATTCTATGCATAAGTATCATTAGTAGCCTCAAATCGGGCCTAAGTTCATATTTTTGTATGTTAGTTGTATGATTAGGTCATATTTATTTTATGCATGCATGTAAGACGCATAAGTGGGCATCTGGGTAAGTTTTCTTCAACTTCTTGGCATGTGTGTGCTATTTTTACTGCTTTTTGAATAATGTAAGTCTATATGCTCTTTATATGTAAAATTGTGTGTTTTGTATGTTTTTATGAATATTGTGTATTTTAATTTATGTTTTAGGCCATGGGTTATGAAAAAGCCAATTTTTAAATGAAAAATCACATTTTATGAAAATATGGCTTTATTCATTCAATCTAAAATATATGATATTCATTTTTCTTCAAATCATGTAGTTTTATATTTGTTAAGAGTTTTAGGTCTAATAATGAAGTTTGTGAATAATTAGCTACTAAAATCATAAAATAGAAAGTGAGTAGATGCCAATCTTTGGATTGGAAAAAAATGGGGTGCCTCCATGAAGTTTAACTCAAATTAATTTTGCGTAGCCTCTAAGAAAAAGAATTTACTAAGTAATTGTAAGTTAACGACATTAGTTTAACTTAAGCACCATATTTAAGGTTTTCTAAATCACCTAAGTGTTCAATTCTCAAGTCCAAAAGGATGAATTTGAAATTCCTTTGATTTTCTTCCTATATCTCTTTATTGTCTCTAACTTTCTCTTCTACCTCTCCAGAATAAAGTTTCTCTCTAAATTTCTCCGCCCTTCTCCATCCTTTTCCCTTTTGTTCTATTATTTAATTAGCTTAGGTCACTAATTGTTTCGTTTGCATAAGTGGCCAATTTTAACAATAAACTAATCTTGCTTAGCCTCTAAGAAATAGAATTTACCGAGTAACTATAATTTAACGATATTAGTTTAACTTATGCATCTCATTTAAGGTTTTCTAAATCACCAAAGTTATCAATTCTCAAATCTAAAAGGATGAATTTGAATTCCCTTTGATTTTCTTCTATTTCTCTTTCTTTTCTCTAACTTTCTCTTTTAGCTCTCTAGAAGAAAGTTTTTCTCTAACTTTCTCCGTCCTTCTCCATCCGTCTCTCTTTTGTTCTAGGAACTAATTAGCTTTGGCCATTAATTGTTTTGCTAGCTTAAGGTATGCGCTTCAATTTTGTATACTGAACCAACCTAGCCTGTCACCTTGTTGGAGAATTGGAAAAGTTGTAAACATAGCTAAGGAGAAAAGTAGTACCTGTAGTTTCAAAGCGCAAGATGAAGGAAAAAGCCTTAAAACCAAGAAGAAGAGGAACCTCTCCAGCAGGGTAATTGGTGAACGTAAGGTGAGTCCTCACCAATTACCCTTGTAAGGCACTTCCATTTCCTAGCTGCTACATCATATTCATTATCTAGTATCATCTATTACATTGCATATAGCATCTATCGCATGCATTTACTACACTATCCATTACATCCATTACATTCTACCATTTTATCACTTGCATCATTTCCATGTTAAGCTTAGTTTGGCATGTGCTCATACCTTTCCCTCGTTGAAACATGGTTCTGTCATGTGTAAGTACCCATGCTGTGCTGAGGCCAGTATTGAGGGTATCAACACCTTTTTTGTGTTAGATGTGGTTTGTTTGTGTTCCTGCCCTTTCTAGGTAAGACGTAGTTCGGTCTGCACCCCATATCCATTTTATTCAATTCATCTATTGCATTCATTGCATCGTACTTTGTCTTATCGCATTTAGGATCATTATCATTCCCCAACAGATCATTCCTCACTTATATCATACCACCTAATTACTTGTAGTCTTTCTCATTCTACGAAAAATATAGTTTTGTAGGTGCTCGCACCCCTTTCACGTTAAAATATAGTTCTATTATGTGCAGGCATCCATGCTGCGCTGAGGCCAGTATTGAGGATGTAGGCACTTAGCCTGTGTTAGGTGTTGTTTGGCTCGTGCCCACACTTCCTTTCTATATAAAACGTAGTTTAATTTGCATCCCCATTCCTTTATGATATATGTGTGGTAAGCACTGCTTGTGGTTTGATGATTTCGTTATATACATACATTGTATATCATTTGCATTATTTCGTTACATTATGTATCATTTGCATCTTGCCCTAGAACTACGCTGGTTTGATTCCTTGCAAAGGGATACGTAGGCAACCCTTGGGTTCAACCAACTGCATATACATTTTGTTTGTTTGCCCAAGTCTTACGGTCTCGTCAAAATGGGTCGTCTTCAGGCTTTGACATTCACTCACGTCATTTCATGACCTTGAGCTTTGTCAAAGAGGGGCAACTGTAGACACCCTATTTTTGACCACCCTTAAGACTTGGGCGCTTTATTCCAAACACCCAATGATAAAAGTTACATTGTGCAATCTGTTGAATTCTCAGCGAAGAAATTTGGATTCTAGTCCCAATTCCACCCAATTTCATGATGTTCAAATCAATTTCATATTCCTCACAATTACCAAATTAATTATACAAATTAATTATTTAGATTCAATTAGGGCATTTCCCCCATTTTCTCAAACATTGATCCTAAGACCAAATCTCACCTATCAAACTCACAAAACCTCATTTTCAAGACCTCGTATACATATGGAGCTTAAAAAGACAAAACCCCTCTCTTATATACTACCAATCTCAAACCCTAACTTCCCAAGTCACCAAATCTCAACATTTATACTAAATGACTAATATTTATGTTAAAACTCATAAAGAGGAGAAGATCATCCCTACCTCAAGTTTAGAAGAGGAAGAAGGAAGAAAAACTCAAAAGTCGACGGAGGAGAAACCAAGCTTTGTCCGATCAAAATGAAACCCTCGACAAGCTCTACACTTTATCTCAAAGGAGCAAGGTGAGTAGAGGTCTTCAACCAAGTAGATCTAAGGATCTTTGAGTGAAAAGTGCCTTTTGAGAGACAGAGAAGCTGTTTCACGGTTTAGAGAGAGGAAAGAGAAGAAAAAGTGAGAGAAAAGGTCAAGTGAGGGCCTTTATATAGTACTAGGTCAAAAATAGATATAAGCCCCAAAGTCAACTCAAAATATCTGGTCCAAATATCCCCAAAAAGTAGGCCCAAACCGGTAGGAAAAATTTGTAGGTGTCGACCCCTGTAACAGTGGTGTCGACACCAAAGAGGAAAAAAAAACTGGGAAAGCTTTGACTGCACTGCAGGTGTCGACCCTACCCCAGACTGGTGTCTAGCTTATCTTCCAGTAACCAACACACAGACAGAAGAGGGTCGACCCTCTCCCAGTCTGGTGTCTACCCTATGTTCCAGCAACACTTCCAGAACTTCATCAACAGGTAAGGGTCGACCCTAGGAAGGCTAGTGTCGACCCTAGAATGGAATTTCTAAGTTTCCAAGGAACTTTTGACAAGAATAAGTGCGAACAACCAAACCCAACAAGTTTAAATCAATTTGTACTCCCCTAAAACTAAAGTACAACAACACCAAAGGTTCCCAAAATAGAATAAAGGATCCAAATACATTTACCAAAGGCTTTAAAAGGCATAAGTGCTACACTTGAGTCCTGGTTACCTTCGATGCGGCCTTGGAGGTGGAGGCACTTGAAGCCGAGTTCGCCTATGGACTCAGCCCACGCCATCAACGGGTCGGTAACCAAAGAAGACGAGACGACCCGTTCGCCATTGAACTTGATGGCGGTATAGATTCGGGGCCTGGGTGGGCTGCTACCGCCGGGACCTTGAGTTACCACAATGTTGAAGGATTCAACAAAAATTTCTTTCTCTCTCTCTCTGTGTCTGTGATTTCCATGATTATTGAAGGATTAGTAAGGATTAATAACAATTGTGATGTATTTATATAGAGTCTCTCTGTCTGTGATTTCCGTGATTATTGAAGGATTAGGAAGAATTAATAACAATTGTGACGTATTTCTATATATTTCGGGATTAATAACAATTTTGATGTATTTCTATATATATATAGACTAGTGGTAACCTGTGTTATGCACGAGACTTTATAAATTAAAAAAAAAAATCATTATAATTGTCTTGAAGTAATTTAATATTTTATCTTGCGGTATATATGAAATTTATAAGTTAACTTTTATGCTTATAACTTTTTAAATTATTAGTTTAGAAAATTTTAAAAATATATATATATAAATGTATTTAATTCTCTTCTCATATTTGTATAAAAATTAACACTTGTGACTACATCATTATAAGTTGGATTATGGAAAAAAAAATAAAAATGGGGTGTCAAACATTTTCCATTTGTAAATATCCTAAATATAAAAAAATGAAAAAAAAAATGTGTAGCTTTTTGATATGTGGTTATCAGTTTTATTTGATAGACATAAACAATTGATGTTTCAATTTAAAAAATTAAAAAGTAAAAAAAAGAAAAAATAGATTGGGTTTTTTTAGAGATAAAAAAAACCATCTAACTCTTCTATATACCATTAAGATGGACTATTTTAATTTAAAAAATTAAAAAGTAAAAAAAAAAATATAGATTGGGTTTTTTAGAGATAAAAGAAACCATCTAACTCTTCTATATATTATTAAGATAGACTATTTTAATCACATAAAAAAAATAGAAATTATATTTAGATATTATCATATATATTATGCTATCTATAGTTGTAACAAATTAACTATAATATATATGAAAAGTTATGTTAAGCTTTCATTTTCAATTAATTGAATTATAATTAACAAACTAACAAATAGCAATAATGGTCTAATGAGATAAAAAGAGAATAAAAATACAGAACACAATGATATTTAAAAGTTTTAACTTTATCTAGTTATACAAAAATCTAATGTTATAGTAAAATCTTGAATTGTCAATAAATTTTCACATTTCTTAGATGGAGTTGTGGGTTTCTATTTGTTGTTGTTTTTTTTTTTAAATTTAATTTATCTATTGTAACGCCCTCAAAATATTATATAATCCCATCATCTAACAGTTCTATATACATGATAGATAAATCACATTTTCATGCATACATCAAAGTTAATATTACAAAGAGTATTTCATATAAGTTAAAATTTTTTACAAAGATAATAGAATTCCCTGCAGACTTACATCTTTCCAAGTTGTTATTTGGTTACATAAAAGAAGAGTTCTAACTCTTTTACAAGTAAAGCCCTCGGCTTGCATTTACATATAACCAACAAAACAAATAACAAAGCAGAGTCTTCAACTCCTAAACCTCCCAAGCAAAGATCTTGGAGACGGCACGTCTCCTATACCTGAAAATGGTGTCCCAAGTAGGGAGAGCTAAAGCCCAGTAGAGATATGCTAAACACAATATGAGAAATAACTAAAACATTAATGTGGGGACTGAGTATTGGGAGTCGTAGAGATTCCGGATAGTTGAACCTGGGAGAGTCAAAATATGTGGTACTCGGCGTATGCTCACACGCTCGAACGCAACTCTACTTGACCAAATAGCCGATTAAGCAAGGGGCCGAGTAGAGAGCGGACTACTACGAAATATGCCGAATATAGAATTGGAAATGGACCTAATCCTGAGGCCCAAGAAAGAAAAGATATAAATAGAAGAACATCAGCCAGAAAGAGGTATGTGAGAACTATTACACTTTACTTGAAATATAAGCAATTCAGAGATTAGAGACTAACTTGCCCGTCGGAGTGCTAATTCCGACACCCCCGACCGGAGTGTTTATTTCTTTTCAAGTGACTAGAAGAGGATCACTAGCGTCCCCCGGGATCGGAAGAGTATTTCCAAACCACTTTTCCACAATTGGCACCGTCTGTAGGAATACTCAAACACATCTATGGCGGGCGTAACGGAAGACCCTGCGATAGTCACTGATGAAACCATGCAGAGAGACGACCTCACTCCATCAAACATGCTTGGACCAGAGACCATCCCTATAAGACGTGCTCTGAACTTTGCCTCACCCTCGACTCTAGAGCATGAAGCAATGCAAGCGATCATGGAACAAGCAAAGCAAAACGAACAAAGATTGGAGAACATGATCACAGAGAACGAACGTCTCCGTCAGGATTTGGCCTTGGAGGTGGTGAAGTCCAAACAAGCTGCACACCAAGGCCCGGAACGACCTGTGAGGGCAGGTGGTCGACGATCTCGAGCCTGACAACAAGATACTGATAGCAACTCCGACTCATTATCCCTGGAGCCCAAGAAGAAAGGACGATCTGAAACTTCCAGTTGTTCTGAAAAGAGTCCCCGTATAAGGCATAAGCGAAAAAGAAACAGCTCGGATGAAGATCAACATGATCCTTTTGTACGATGGATTGCAAAGGCAGTGCTACCCAAGAAATTCAAAGCACCGTCATTCACTTTGTATGACGGTAAATCAGACCCCACCGACCATTGTGATACTGATAGTTGTTATGCACTGAAGGAACTCCTGGAGAAATTGGTACCAGATGTCCGGCTACAACAGTACGTCCGAAAAGGAAACCCAACCAAAACAATAGCCTTGAGACAGGATTTACCCCCGCTCGGTGTGATCCACATGATATACAGCCTGCCAATGTCATCGGCGGTGCATGCGATTCAGTCGAAGTCTAACCCTCAAGACCAACTCACTCCGACTAAACGGCCCCATGAAGCCGAGGTTATTACTTTTGATGATTCAGATTTGGCCGGAGTAACACTGCCCCACATTGATCCCTTGATAATTGAGTTACGCAAAAACCAATTCATAGTTGAGCGCGTACTCATTGATCCAGGGAGCATGTCGGAGATTATGTACTATAAGACATTTACCAAACTCGGCTTGTCCGAATCGGATCTCTCTCTGGCCCCTTATCCACTATTCGGCTTCAATGCCAATCCAGAGTACTCGTTGGGGAAAATCAGACTACCCGTTCGAGCAGGTTTCTGAACAGTGGACGCGGAATTCTTGGTCGTCAAGCTGCCGTCGCCGTATAATCTCATCATGGGGCGATCCTGGTTGCATATTATGCGAGCCGTGCCAAGCACCTATCATCAGCTGCTACGCTTCCTGACAGAACGTGGTATTGAGCAAATCCGTGGCTCCCAGAAATCGGCACAAGCATATTATCTCCTTGCTGAAAAGACGCCAAAGGAACTACAGGTGAATTCCATTGAGGTGCCAGATTGAGAGAACCTCGACGATGTTGGGCGGCTCCCAAATGAAAAGGCCACGGAAAGCTTAGACCGAGTTGAAATCAATGGAAACCCAGACAAGTTCTTCATGATCAGCGCCTCCCTAAATCAGGCCGACCGACAGCAGCTAATCTTTTTCTTGCTCAGCAACCTCGATGTCTTTGCATGGACTCCGTATGAGATGCCGGGTATAGATTCGTCAATTTCACAACACCATTTGAATGTCAATCCTAAGTGCAAGCCAATCATTCAGAAAAGCCGGCGGTCAGCCGCAGAGCACACTACTGCCGTTGTTGAGGAGGTTGATAGGCTGCTTGACGCCGGGGCAATTAGGGAAGTGACCTACCCTACATGGCTCTCTAATACAGTGGTGGTGAAGAAGAAAAATGGGACTTGGCGAGTGTGCGTCGATTTCACGGATCTAAACAAAGCCTGCCCCAAGGATTGTTTTCCCCTACCCAGAATCGACCAACTTGTAGATGCGACGGCATGCCATCAACATATGAGCTTCCTCGATGCTTACAGAGGCTACCATCAAATCGCCATGCATCTAGAGGACCAGGACAAAATTGCATTCCTCAACCCAAGAGGAACCTACTGCTACAAAGTTATGCCTTTTGGACTGAAGAATGTAGGGGCAACCTACCAAAGACTGGTCATCGCCATGTTCAAGGAGCAACTCGACCACACTATGGAAGTGTACATTGACGATATGGTGGTCAAGTCCAAGGAAGAATAGAATCATATAGCCGATCCAAAAGTTATGCCTTTTGGACTGAAGAATGCAGGGGCAACCTACCAAAGACTGGTCACCGCCATGTTCAAGGAGCAACTCAACCACACTATGGAAGTGTACATTGACGATATGGTGGTCAAGTCCAAGGAAGAATAGAATCATATAGCCAATCTAGAAAAGACATTCAGCATTCTACGCAAATATAGAATAAAGCTGAACGCTTCCAAATGTGCGTTTGGGATCGGCTCTGGCAAGTTCTTGGGCTACATTGTCAACCATCGAGGAATCGAGGCCAACCCGAGGCAAATCACAGCAATCTTGGAACTCGGCTCCCCTCGTTCAGTAAAAGAGGTTCAAAAGTTGATGGGGATGGCCGCCGCACTCAACAGGTTCATCAGTCGGTCCACAGATCGCTGCCAGCAATTCTTTCATACACTACGGCAGGGTAAGGCTTTTGAATGGTCCGCCGAATGCAAAGCCGCTTTCAACGGACTCAAGACTTACCTCCGCTCAGTACCACTCTTGACAACACCTGCTGCTAGTGACCCGCTCATTTTGTATCTAGCAGTTTCCGACAGGGTCGTCAGCGCTGTACTGATAAAGGAGGAGCTTGGGGAGCAGCGACCAGTGTATTACATGAGCAAGGCAATGGTTGACGCCAAAACACGCTACCTTCTGCTGGAAAAACTCATCCTAGCCCTAGTCATGGCGGCAAGGAAACTGATGCATTACTTCCAGGGACGCAGCATTGAAGTGCTAACAGACTACCCCCTTCGATCAGTACTACGAAGTGCAGAAGCGTCAGGACGTGTTTCAAAGTGGGCTCTTGAACTCGGCCAGTACGACATTCAGTTCCTATCTAGAACCTCAATCAAGGGACAGGTACTTGTCGACTTCGTTGCCGAATTCACTGGGGGTCTTGTCGATTTTAAGCTCGATGAGATTCGACTAGAGCCGAACTGGAGAATTTATGTTGGGGACATTTGGCAGTTGTACTGTGATGGATCATCCAATCAGCGGGGTAGCGGAGTCGGAGTTGTGATCATGGCTCCCGACGGTGTAATAATTGAGCAGGCCATTAAGCTTGGCTTCGAAGCGTCAAATAACGAAGCCGAATACGAAGCCCTTCTAGCTGGTTTGCGGAATGCACATCTTCTGGGTGCTCAGCGTTTGCTTGTATTTTGTGATTCAAAACTGGTGATCAATCAGCTAAAAGGGGAGTACGCGGCAAGAAACAACCGTATGGTGGCCTACATGAAAACGGCCAACTCCTTGCTGGCAAAATTTGACCATCATGAATTGAACCAGATAACACGTGATCAGAACACACACGCAGATGCCCTTGCCTGCCTAGCCTCCGCCATTAACTTAGAGATTAAACGGACCATCGAAGTAGGTTTCATCCCGGAGCCGAGCATTTGCCCTTCGGAGGAAGTCCAGGTCAGTGTTATAGAAGCTGGACTGAGTTGAATGGATCCTATTACGGCATTCCTGTCTTCCGAACAGCTTCTAGCAGACAAAAAAGAAATGCACAAGTTGGGAAACAAAGCTCTGCGGTACTACTGGGATCTGCAAGGAAAGCTTTATAAGAAATCCCTTTCTGGTCTATACCTGGAATGTGTACACCTAGACAAAGTCGAAGAGCTTCTGACTGAAATACATGAGGGCAGTTGTGGCGCCCATTCTGGCGGGCATTCTTTGGCCCATCGAGCAATAACACAAGGGTATTACTGGCCGACAATGAGAGCTGATGCCAAATGCTATGTGAAAAAGTGCAAACAGTGCCAGAAGTTCTCTCCTTTAACCCACCTGCCTGCAGAAGAACTAAGCTCCATAACCAGTCCTTGGCCGTTCGCCCAATGAGGGCTTGACATCGTTGAACCATTGCCTCGTGCCCCGGGCAACAAGCGATTTTTGATTGTCGCGACAGATTATTTTACAAAATGGGTAGAAGCGGAGGCACTAACCCACATCCGAGATGCCGACGTGAAGCGTTTTGTTTGGAGAAACATCATAACACGGTTCGGCATTCCAAGAGCACTTATCTCAGACAACGGGACCCAGTTCGATTGTGGCGTCTACCGAGAGCTGTGCAGCAAGTATGGTATACGGCCTTACTTTTCTACGCCGGCTTATCCACAAAGCAATGGTCAGGCTGAAGCCTCTAACAAATTCATCTTGGACGGTATCAAAAAGAGGCTGGAGAAAGCTACAGGCAAATGGGTCGAAGAATTGCCGAGTGTGTTGTGAGCTCATCGAACTACGCCGAGGCGGTCTACTGGGGAAACGCTGTTTGCTCTATGCTTTAGAACCCAGGCAATTATACCTCTGGAGATCGGCCTCCCAACCTTGAAATCGACAGTTTTTGATATGGGCCAAAACGACATGATGCTGGCCTTGGATTTGGTCCTGATTGAAGAACGAAGAGACCGCGCCCTCGCGTCCATGGCCCGGTATCAACAGCAGCTGGCTAAGTCATACAATCAACGTGTTCAGCTGCGTCGCTATACACCAGGAGAGTTGGTCTTGAAGAAGGTATTACCAGCTACGAAGAAACCGGCTGATGGAAAATTGGGTCCTAACTGGGACGACCCGTATCAGATTGATTCGATTGCAGGAGTAAGGGCATATCGGCTGAAAGACATGTCAGGAAGGAGTCTGCCACGGCCTTGGAATTCCACGCATTTACGCAAATTTTATCATTGACCCGACTTGTGGGACATGATGCTTGTCCATAATGGTTTGCCGTGTACATCTCATTTTCTGTAATGCAAAGATCCCTATTTACAAATTCCAGTTCAACGGTGTTCCGCAAAAGCCTCCGGATTCGGAGCGCCCTTAGTGGATATCACGATTGGCCAAATAAAGTCTCCGGATTCAGAGCCCCATCGGCGCATGACGATTTTGGGCCGATAAAGCCTCCGGATTCGAAGCGCCCTTCGTGGATATCACGATTGGCCAAATAGTCTCCGGATTCGGAGCCCCATCAGCGCATGACGCTTTTGGGCCGATAAAGGCTCCGGATTCAGAGCGCCCTTCGTGGATATCACGATTGGCTAAATAAAGTCTCCGGATTTTGAGCCCATCAGCGCATGACGCTTTTGGGCCGATAAAGCCTTCGGATTCGGAGCGCCCTTCATGGATATCACGATTGGCCAAATAAAATCTCCGAATTCGGAGCCCCATCAGCGCATGACGCTTTTGGGCCGATAAAGCCTCTGGATTTGGAGCGCCCTTCGTGGATATCACGATTGGCCAAATAGTCTCCGCATTCAGAGCCCCATTGGCGCATGATGCTTTTGGGTCAATAAAGCCTTTGGATTCGGAGCGCCCTTCGTGGATATCACGATTGGCCAAATAAAGTCTCCGTATTCGGAGCCCCATTGGCGCATGATGCTTTTGGGCCGATAAAGCCTCCGGATTCGAGCGCCCTTCGTGGATATCACGATTGGCCAAATAGCCTCTGCATTCGGAGCCCCATCGGCGCATGACGTCTTTGGGCCGATAAAGCCTCTGGATTCAGAGTGCCCTTCGTGGATCTGGAGCCCCATCGGCGCGCGATGTCCGTAGGCTGATAATGCCTCCAAATTATGCCGATCAATACTTAATGTAGAAAGCTCTCATATCGAGCCGGCAAAACCCGTTCATACGTTAAAGCATAAAAACATTCGAGATGGAATGCTTGATTGTGATTAACTCAGACCAATCAATGTCTATTCAATCATCTGAAATACGTTCATTTCAACTTTTTAAAGAAACATGCAAGCATGCAAACATATGCGTGCCGAACAAAGATTATAAAGAAACACAAACATGAAAAATAAAACATTTTTATTCAATCAGTCAATGATTACATAATTTTTAATGCAAGCTGTGTTTACATAGTTTTTATGCGGTATCTCCTTCATCATCGTTCTTTTCGATTTCAAAGGCGGAAAAGGGTAAATGATCACGTTGGTACAGTGGCGACGCCGAATCAACACCCTTTGCTCAGAGAGTCTCTGCGGCCTGAAGTGCCTCGATCTAACCGTGCCTAAACCCCTGGTTCTCGCATCAGCAGATCTCCTTCGCAAGATTCTCTTTGGTTTTGTCAATCCCAACCTTCCGGCCCGCATGGAAGCCTTGTTCGTATCCCACGTTTCTTGCATTCTCTACGGCGAACATGCTTGCCGTATCTCGATCGGCGATGGCGTGACTCAACAGTCGTTGAGTTACCTTTTCATCCACGATTGGGTTGGATTGACCCATCGCATGCGGCTCAGTGGTTTGAGCCTTCCTGAGCTCCCTGAGCTCACGCTCGGCCTTCTCCGCGCGTGCCTCCAAACTGCGGATTCTTTCCTCCTTCTTCTCTATCTCACGTCGAACGGCGCGCAGGCGCATACCGACTTCATAGGCGGTATACAGCCTGTGGATGCCCTCTCGAAATACGTCGAAATCCTATCAACCCATCATCGACTTCTGGACCTCCGGTGGGAAAATCTGTCGAGCAAACTCGACCGCCACACCTGGGTCGTGGATTATGGAGTCCGCCTCCGTCATCGGTTTATTCCCCACAAAAACTGCGAAACTCAACGGTTGCGGCGCCACGTCGGCCTCATTTCTCGGTTGCGGTCGCGGAGAACTTCCCCGTTGCTGTTTCTCCTTACGGGATGATCTGCTTCTAGGATTTGGAGGCTAACCCTTTTCTCGTTCTTTGGACGTCCTACCTCTCGTACGGGTGGGTTCGCTGCCGCGATTCATTGCAGTATCAAGCTTAGCCAAAGTTTGCGCTTCTCCTCTGCTATTGAAGAAAACTCTATTTGACATTCGCACTTACCTACGCCACAAATGGTTTTAAATTGATTCTGAACATAGTAAGGGGAGTTACCGGCGCGAAGAGTCCATCCCATTTATTTCTAATGCTTGCAACGACCCCGATGCGACTTTATTAACGCTAAACTCCAAAAGACGGATACCGATCTAAACGGCAATTATAGATGAATGCCTTGGAGCTCATGCACTGGCTGGGGCAAGGGCAGATTTATTAATCTAACCGGCAAAGCATCTAGCCCCATGCAGATTGATATGTGCCACAGCCACCCCATGTACTAATTTTTGATTTTTGGAGTTAAAATGGCCTAATTATCTAAACGGCAATAATGGATGAATGCCTTGGAGCTCATGCATTGGTTGGGGCAAGGGTAGATTTATTAATCTAATCGGCAAATCATCTAGCCTCATGCCGATCGATATGTGCCACAGCCACTCCATGTACTAATTTTTGGTTTTTGGAGTTAAAATGGCTTAATTATCTAAACGGCAATAATGGATGAATGCCTTAGAGCTCATGCACTGGCTGGGGCAAGGGCAGATTTATTAATCTAACCGGCAAAGCATCTAGCCCCATGCCGATCGATATGTGTCACAGCCACTCCATGTACTAATTTTCGATTTTTGGAGTTAAAATGGCCTAATTATCTAAACGGCAATAATAGATGAATGCCTTGGAGCTCATGCACTGGCTGGGGCAAAGGCAGATTTATTAATCTAACCGGCAAAGCATCTAGCCCCATGCCGATCGATATGTGCCACAGCCACTCCATGTGCTAATTTTCAGTTTTTGGAGTTAAAATGGCCTAATTATCTAAACGGCAATAATGGATGAATGCCTAGGAGCTCATGCACTGGCTGGGGCAAGTGAAGATTTATTAATCTAACCAGGAAAGCATCTAGCCCCATGCCGGTCGCTATGTGCCACAGCCACTCCATGTGCTAATTTTAGGCTTTTTGGAGTTAAAATTGCCTAATTGTCTAGTCGGCAAGTGTACATGAATGAATGATCCAATAACACAATTTAGCACAAACAATAGCAAAGTGCAAAAGGAATTTTCATTAAGTAAATTGGGCACAAATTGTAGCCATTTTACATATGAAAACAACTAAACAAAAAGCTGTAAAAGCTGAACATTCCTAAAACAAAAACAAGAGCCGCCCAAATTAGTCCTCGGAGTTAGAATCCAACGGCTCAATATCCACTTGCTCGTATGGAATTGGCGTAGCCAATGTCACATCAGCAGCAGCAACGTCTTTGAGCCAGCCGTGTTTGAATCTCCAGTTTTCAAATTTGGGGACTTCGTTTACGTATTCATCGAAAGCAGATTTTGTCCCAGCATCGAATGCCCTGGAAGCCTCCAGGTCGGCTGCTTCTTTCGCCTTCTTTATTTCTTTCAACTCAGCCTCCAATTTAGAGATCGCCTCATGGGCCAATTTAAGCGCATTGTCGCTCTTATCCGCCCTCTTCTCAGCGACCGATCTCAATTCTTCAGCATTTCGGGCTCTCTCCATCTCGGCCTCGGTGCGGTCACCCTCTATCTTCGCCCTCAAAGCCTCGAACTCGGCCCTACTCCTTTGGCCATCAACCTCCGCTTGTAAACGGCCAATCTGCTCGACGGCATCATGATGGCGACGGCCTATCTCGGCTATCCTTCCGACGGCCTGCAAAACAAGAAGTTGAGACCAAAAAAATATTTGTGTAAAGTGAAACGACAAAGTTTAAGATATATACCAAAAGAGCCAATTGCGCAGCCAACGCAATTGCAACCAGATCCGGCCCCGCCCGAAAAGCCGCCTTGTCAGCAGGCAGAGAAATGGACGTAGCCATGGTGAGTGTGATCGCTGGGTCTTTGATTACCGAAGCATCGGAGGAGATCGGCGTAGTTTTTATCTTCAGCTGAATAACAAAAGGTACAATCACATCCGATTCCTCTAAACGAGGTCGTTTGTCGACACGGTCTTTTTCTGAGCCGGCCTCGACCTCGGCAGAGCGCTTCTCCACCCTTTGCTCAGCCTCTACACTTTCCTGCATAACCGGTTCTGCCTCGACACTTCGGTTTTTTGTCGTTTCCTCTTCAATAACGAACAAGGAGGGTTGAGATTCGCTAGTAGGCAAGGAGGGCTGAGATCCGTCAACAGTCTGGGAGAGCTGAGATTCGGCAGCCCGAATGGACTCCGCCCTTTGCCGCGCGGCCATCCTTTTCGCGTTTGCCTTCTTGGCAAGTTTAGTGAGGCTCAATCCAGCCATATCTTCTGGGTATGCATCGGGAAGGTCCTCCAGACCCTGAAAGATATCGTCAAGTGGAAGGTCCCCTCGACCCGAAATGGACGAAGGATCAACTGAATTGAGGCCGGCTTCTTCAAATGCTAACTTTAAAGCCTCGTCGACTTCGGCTACGGATTGGTCTGACTCGGTGGCCTCAGCTACTTCTGGTCGCTCCGAATCTGATCCCTCTAAACCGACCTGTCTCAAAATTTTGAAATCAGTCAGGATAAGGGCGGTAAGAAACTCCTCACCCTTTGGAATTGGGATGTTTTTCGCCACCGAAAAGGTCGCATAAGTCGGCTCGTAACAGAGCAGAACGTGGGCCGCCCTCCCTTGTTTCTGAAGACTCGGCTGGCCGAAATATTTGAGTGCAACCTTGATTTCCGAAAGAACAGCGTCGTCGGCTGAGGTCAGGACTTTCTTCAAATCGTTTCCTGTATAAGCAAAACCATGAGGTCCCGAAAATGAAGCTTTATAAATATAACAGAAAATAAATAAATAAAAGAATCTACACGGCCACCTGGTTCGCCCCTCCATCTAGGAATACGATCAAGGCGATCCTTGCCTTCGCCGAATTCCCAGTTTCCTTGGACAACGACCATAACATCATCGACTCGCTTCCTAGAGCTGGAAAGCATAGTCACTAGTTGATGGTCGGTGTCTTTGGCCTTAAGGAAATAACGCCCGTGCCGACCAAAAGACTTGGCCAAGGTGTAGCAATGCCGAATAGCAGGAATGCCAAGGTTAAGCCTAAGGCGACGGTTTAGTGCGATAATCCCCATTACGATTCTAAAGAAGTTGACATTGGGTTGGGAAGGGATTAAGCCTCAATGGTAGAGCACAGCCTTAAAGAGTGGGTGAAGGGGGAAACAGACTCCACCCTCTGCAATTGATAGGAGAGGGAAGACGATCGTGGTTTCATCAACCCTCTCCATATCGAGGGTGCCGTCTGTCACAAGTGACAGATGGACGTCATCAGGAATGGAGAAATGGCGTCGGAAGCCAGAAATTCGATCCGGTGAGAGGAGATCTTTCAAATGTTTTGCCATTTCCCCCAGCCAATATGAATATTCTAAGCCAAAAACAAAGCAAGAAAAGAGATTCAAAGAAGAGAAGGAGAGAACTTACAAGAGGCGAAGAGAATAGAGAAGAAAAGGAAGTTGCAGAGGTAATTCGGAAGACAGTCCAGCAACGAGCGTCTAAAAGCGTGTATGTATTTGAAAAGACGTCGAAATTTTAAATCACAATAAATAGAAGTGTACGAAGAGGCGGGAAGTTGAAATGATAACCGAGAAGCGTGTGTTCAGACATTTGCGTTGGAATACGGTCAGCCGTCGAATTTCAGCTCTGACTTTTCGAGTTCAAAGCCAAACACTCCAACCAACTGTTGTTAGTGGAGTGCTCGGGGGGCAATTATGGGGGCCGAGTATTGGGAGTCGTAGAGATTCCGGATAGTCGAACCTGGGAGAGTCAAAATACGTGGTACTCAGCGTATGCTCACACGCTCGAACGCAACTCTACTCGACCAAATAGCCGATTAAGCAAGGGGCTGAGTAGAGAGTGGACTACTACGAAATATGCCGAATATAGAATTGGAAATGGACCTAATCCCGAGGCCCAAGAAAGAAAAGATATAAATAGAAGAACATCAGCCAGAAAGAGGTATGTGAGAACTATTACACTTTACTTGAAATATAAGCAATTCAGAGATTAGAGACTGACTTGCCCGTCAGAGTGCTAATTCCGGCACCCCTAACTGGAGTGCTTATTTCTTTTCAGGTGACTAGAAGAGGATCACTAGCGTCCCCCGGGATCGGAAGAGTATTTCCAAACCACTTCTCCACAATTAACATTCGACAAATGATTAACACTTGTAAACCAACTCACACCCTTCACATAGCCCAATAACATTTACATCCATGTTTCAATCCACTTTCTTTTTTTTTTTATCCAATTCAATTCCTAAATACGGCTCATTATCTAACCAAACAATTTAAATGAGACTGCAACTCAGCTTATTAACACTTCCGTTATCCACAATTCAAAATGAGACTACAACTCATGTAATTAACACTTCAAGTATCACCAATTCATAATGAGACTACAACTCCTGTTATTAACACTTGAATTGTCAACTTCATTCATGCACTTCAATTTATAAGGTTTTGGGACTTTCACCCTGAACACTCCGGCCAACTTAATTATCTATGGAGTCCATGCCCTATCTTCTCCCAAACAATGGAGTACATTCCTTATTTCCTCTCAAACAAAGATACATATACAACGTATTAGAGCATATAATCACACGTATGGAGTACACCCCCTATCTCCTCCCAAACAAAGATACATATACAATGTATTAAAGCATATAAGCATATAGGGAGTACATCTCCTATCTCTTCCCAAACAAAGTTACATATACAATGTATTAAAGCTTATAATCATATACGGAGTACATCCCTTATCTCCTCCCAAACAAAGATATATATACAATGTATTAAAGCATATAAGCACATATGGAGTACATCCCCTATCTCCTCCCAAACAAAGTTACATATACAATGTATTAAAGCTTATAATCATATATGGAGTACATCCCCTATCTCATCTCAAACAAAGATACATATACAATGTATTAAACTCTTTATCTTATGCCATGATCAATTAAGGCACATATTCAGTGTGTTATTCCAACTATCATATTCAATGTCATATTTCAATTGATTAGTTCCAATTTACCTAATCATCATGCAGTTCTACAACAATCAAGACTATCCTCCACCGATAGCCCAAAGCAGTTATTTCTAAATAGATAAATGTATTTACCAAACAGATAAATTATCACATTTTCCATAGGTGAGTGATTTATCAAACCGACTACACCAACTAGTCCTAGTTCTATCCAATTTCATGATATTCAAATCAATTTCATATTCCTCACAATTACCAAATTAATTATTTAAATTGAATTAGAGCATTTCCTCCCCATTTTTCTCAACATTGATCCTAAGACCGAATCTCACCTATCAAACCCACAAAACCTCATTTTCAAGACCTCATATATATATGGAGCTTAAAAACACAAAACCCCCCTTTTATATACCACAAATCTCAAACCCTAACTTCCCAAATCACCAAATCTCAACATCTATACAAAATGACTAATATTTATGCTAAAACTCATAAGAAGGAGTAGATTATCCCTACCTCGAAGTTAGGAGCTCAAAGGAGAAGAAGGATGAAACTCAAGATGCTCCAAATCAACACTTTTTCGGATCAAAACGTAGCCCACACAAAGCTCAAGCGTTTTAACAAAGGGAGTAGGGTAGAGACACTCTAAACCAAGTGTATTTGTAGAGAGAAGGAGAGTGTAGAGAGAGAAAGGGAGTCGGATCTAGGGTTTGGATGAAAGAGATGATAAAAAAAATGATGTAAAACACACTGCTGCCAACTGATATACTTAATCTTCGCTCGAGCGAAGGAGTGGTCTCTTGAACAACCAGACATAAAAGAACCTCGCTCGAGCACAAGAAGCATCGCTCGAGCAAAAAATGCAAAAATTCAGGCCTGCAACCTAGAAGCACGCTCGAGCGCAATAGTTCTCGCTCGAGCGAAGAAACACAAAACATAGAGCTCGCTCGCTCGAACGACAAAAGCCTCGCTCGAGCGAAGAATACTAACCCTCAGGTCCAATCCATACGTAGACGCACGCTCGAGCGCAAGAGTGCTCGCTCGAGCCAAGAGACACATCACAGGAAGCTCGCTCAAGCGCAAGAAGCTTGACTCGAGCGAAGAAACAAAAACCCAAAGCTCGCTTGAGCGAAGACGCCAAATTCTGGACAGCAACCATTTGCTCCAACACTCAACCAACTTGTTCCAAGCTTACCCAACACATCCCAAAACTTAAATACAAAGAATTAAAGGATGGAAACAAGAATAAGACAACGATAACAACCACTAGACTCGAGTCTGAAATACAATACATTACTGGGAAAACCGGGATCGCTATAACTGGTTTCTATTTATTTTTAGTTATTATTATTTAGGTAAGTTATGATGCGAGTTAAATATGTGATAGATATATGAGTTTTATTGATAAACTTTATAGATTTTTAACGTTTAAAATTGGATATTGAGAGGCAAAATAAATATTTTAACTGAATAAATAAAAATCAAATTTATTAATTTTATCTATTTGTGTATCTGATTTTCAATTTTTTTTTGTTATGTTACAATATAATATATAAGATATAGACAGATACCCACAATTTTCATGAAATATATTATCTGATTTTTTGGAGGAGAGAAAATGAATGCAAGTTTTAATTTTAATTTTATTTTTGTTTGAAAATTGGAGAGAGAGATTATGATGGAGAGATTATGAAATATTTTTGTTATCTTCCCATTATTATTTCTAAAATTATGAAATATATCAACCAATAGGTTTTTTTTAATCTATTTTATAAATTGAAAAATCAATAATTTTAGAATGAGAGTTTGGAGCTCTTAGGAGGTTTCTCATTAGAAATCCTATTGTTCTTATATAATATATAGATATAGATATAGATATAGATATTTATATTTGTTTTAGATATTTTTTTATATAATCCTATCACTAACCATAGTGTGTGGGATAAGTTGAAAAGGGTGCTGCAATAACTATGAGAGAAGTCAAAAATATTTGTAGGTTAGGAGAAGTCAATAAATGCTGAGATTATTTATTTATTTTTGAATCAAAAAATTAGAAAATTAGGATTGTGATATTGGAGCTCCCACAAAGCTTGTAAGTTAGAAATTCCTTTTTCCTTATATAATATATAGATAGATAGATAGGGGCGCACCAAAATTGTGGCTTCAACAACGTGAAGTAGGCCAAACGTTTAAATCAAAAAAAAGAAAAGAAAAGAAAAACAGATAGGCCAAACGTGGTTGCGTGTCATTACTTATCATTTTGGTCACTTGTTCACACACACTTCACTGAACTTCGACTTCCTTCCCTTACTCTTCCCCAACCCACTCTTCGTCGCTACCCGATCAAAATCATCCTCAAGCTTCCTCACCAGCATCCTCCTCTTCCTAAATCCATCCTCACAGTCATCTTCCTATTCCATCACAGCTGTGAACTGCCTCCGCCGCTTTGTTGCCATCGGTGCCGGAGGCGGCGATGGGCTTGACTCCTGGTTACCTTCGATGCGGCCTTGGAGGCGGAGGCACTTGAAGCCTAGTCTGCCTATGGACTTGGCCCACGCTATCAACGGGTCGGTAACCGAAGAAGACGGGATGACCCGCTCGCCGTTGAACTTGATGGCTATATAGATTCAGGGCCTGGGTGGGCTGCTACCGCCGGGACCTTGAGTTACCACCCTGTTGAAGGATTCAACAAAAAATTCTTTCTCTCTCTCTCTCTATCTGTGATTTCCGTGATTATTGAAGGATTAGTAAGGATTAATAACAATTGTGATGTATTTATATAGAGTCTCTCTGTCTGTAATTTTCGTGATTATTGAAGGATTAGTAAGGATTAATAACAATTGTGACGTATTTCTATATATTCCGGGATTAATAACAATTTTGATGTATTTCTATATATATATACTAGTGGTAACCAAGGTCATTAGTGTATTCAGCTGCTTGAGCTGACAGAACTGATCCCTCAACTTCTCCCTAACAACAGGAGGCAAAAACTTCTCCTGGAAGGCATCAACGAAAGCCTCCAAAGTCCCACCAATACGTCCCCGAACAAACTTCCACCACTGACCGGCGTCTCTCTTCAATTGGAAGGACGCCAAGGTCACCCTCAAGGCTCCGTCTTCGATGCCTAGCATCTCAAACGTCTTTATCATCTACTCAAGCCACTCATCAGCCTTAAGTGGCTCTTTAGGATCCGCCAGAAACTCGTCCGGATTCGACCGGAAAAACTCTCTCTTCAAAAAAGACGGCCTTGCCTCAGCTATATGGGCCTGGGCTTGATTCTCAGCTTTGAGAATGCCCATGGATTCCCTTAATGCTCCTGCCATCTTGCGGGCTAAGGTGCCCATGGCCTGCTGACCTACTGGGTCGGCCACGTTGGCCTGACTAACCCCCCTCCTGCTACACCGGAATCTCATCCGGTATAGGCATCTCCTGCCTCGTAGGCCTACCATGCCTACCACCACGTCCTCGTCCTGACATCCTAATAAAGGTAATGAAGAACATTAGCACATTCACAAATGTGCCGAAGCTATTTCACTCACGTCCTAATGCATTGGACAACAGTAATTCATTCCACGTAAGCACATAATCACATAAGCACTTACGAATTTCATTTCCGGATAATGACAGTCCCGAGGTGTTGCTAGAGTTCCGGTTAGAAACAGCATTGATCAAGTGTCTTTCCAATAGGACTCCCAGAAACCCAAGGATCCAATCAATATCCTAGAAATTAAGTCCCATACCCAGATAGTCACATAAGCATGTTATCACATAAGTACATAACATTACATCTAAGTCTCTAACAAGCGAGACAAACCGAATGTGGTACTAACCACTTCCCATGTACCCAAAGTATTCAAACCCGGTACGCTATGATACCAAGTTGTAACGCCCTCAAAATAGTACATGTAAACCCAGCATTCATGACATCCATATACATAAGAGAATAAAGCATATTTCCATTTATCAGAGTATTAAGTGCAAAAGTATTACATGTTGACAACAAAAGTAAATGCCTTACGGGCTTATAACTTTCCAAGCCAACACTTGTTTACAAAAAAAGAGTACTAACTCAAAACACCTTAAGCCCTTGGCTTGAATTTACATGTAATACCAAAATAACAAAAAATGATCAATAGAGTCTTCAACTCCCAAAACCTTCCAAGCTACATCCTTGGAGGTGGCATATCACCTAAACCTGAAAATGATGTCCCATAAAGGGTGAGCCAAAGCCCAACAGAGATATACTAAACCAAGTACAAGCAATAACTAAAACAATTGCATTCGATAAATGGTTAACACTATAAACCAATTTTACAACACATCCCAGTTCCATGACAAATACATCTGTGTTTAATTCCACTTTCCTTTACTTATCCAATTCATATTCATAAACCTGGCTCATTATCTAGCCAAACAATTAAGTGAGACTACAACTCATATTAAGACACTTCCATTATTCACAGTTCACAGGAGACTACAACTCATATTAAAACACTTTCATACTTCAATTATCTACGTTATGCAAACGTAATCAAGATTTCGGGACTTTCACCCTGGACACTCCGGCCAACTTAGTTACCAATGGAGTCTATCCCCTATCTCCTCCCAAACAGGTTTGAGAGTACATCCCTTATCTCCTCCCAAACCATGGAGTACATCCCCTATCTCCTCCCAAACAATATACATATGCAATGTATTTAAACGGCTTATCATATACAATGATCAATCCAGGCACATATTCAATGTGACAGTTCAACAGTCATACTCAATGACATAACTCAAACGATTAGTTTTAATTCACCTAATCATCATGCAGTGTCTACAACAATCAAGACTATCCTCCACCGATAGCCCAAAGCAGTTATTTTTAAACAGATGAATAAATTTATCGAACAGATAAATAATCAACAATTTCATAAGTGGGTGATAAATTAATCCAACCACACCATTCTATCACAATTCCATCCAATTTCATGATTCTTGTAATGCCCTCAAAATAATACATATAAATCCAACATTTATGATATTCATAGACAAGAGAATAAAGCATATTCCCATTCATCAGAGTATTCTCACAAAAGTAATATATGTTGACAACAAAAGTAATTGCCCTGTAGGCTTACAACTTTCCAAGTCAACACTTGGTTACAACAAAAGAAGAGTTCTAACTCTCTACACAAATAAGCCATTGGCTTTAATTTTACATGTATCACCAAAATAATAAAACAACCAAAAGAGTCTTCAACTCCGAAAACCGTCCAAGCTAAGGCCTTGGTGACGGCATAACACCTGAACCTGAAAATGATGTCCCATATAGGGTGAGCCAACGCCCAGTAGAGATATGCTAAACATAATATGAGCAATAACTAAAACATTGGCATTTGATAAATGTTTAACTCATATAAACAAACAAACAACTCTTCCTATTTCATTATCCAAACCAATTCAAAGATATGGTTCCCTATTCAGCCAAACAGTTCATAATGAGCCTACAACTCATATTAACAATACTTCAACGATTCAATTTCAAATGAGACTACAATTCATATTATCATCACTTCAATACTTCAATACTTCCATTCATCCACGTTATACAAACGCAATTAGGATTTCGGGACTTTCACCCCGGACACTTCGGCCATCTTAGTTATCACTGGAGTCCATCCCCTATCTTCTCCCAAATCCGGTTTAGGAGTACATCCCATATCTCCTCCCAAACTGTGGAGTACATCCCCTATCTCCTCCCAAACAATATACATATAAATTGTATTTAAACACTTATCATATACAATGATCAAGCCAAGCACATATTCAATGTGTTATCCTATCCGTCATATTCAATTGATTAGTCTTAATTCACCTAATCATCATACAGTGTCTACAACAATCAAGACTATCCTCCACCGATAGCCCAAAGCAATTATTTCTAAACAGATAATAAAATTATCAAATAGATATATTATCTACAATTTCAAAGGTGTGTGATCAATCAATCCAACTCCACCATTAAACCTCATAATTACCCAATTTCATTATTTCCAACTCAATTTCATATTTCCATAACTTTCCCAAATTAAATATACAAATTAATTCATCACAATAAATTAGGGCTTGTCTCCCCTTTTTCTCTACGTTGACCCAAAGGTCCAAAAATCATCAATAACATCAATAACCTTATTTTATGACCCAAAATACACATGTATTGGTCAAAAAAACAAAACCCCTCTTTATACATTTTGAAACCCTAACACCCAAAACTTCCCAACTCCAACATTAAATCAAAATGACCACAAGTTTATGTCAAAGATCATAACTATGAGTAGTAATCCCTACCTCAAGTTTCGGAGCTCAAGGGAGAAGATGAAGAAACTTGAAGGTGCTCCAAACCCAAAGATTTTTGGATCCAAACGTAGCCCACACCAAGCTCTACACTTTTTACAAAGGGGCAAGGTGGAAGATCGCTAAAACTAGATGATTTCGTAGAGAGAAAGTGTATTCTAGAGAGAGGAGCTCTCAAAATAGAGTTTTGGAAAGCTAGAGAGAGAGAGAGAGAATCAAAAAAGTGATGTAAAAAGGCTTCCCACGGACTGATATAATACACAGTCCGCTCGAGCGTGGAATGCCCCGCTCGAGCGTCAGACACAGACTCATGCTCGAGCGTGAAAAGCGCCGCTCGAGCGTCGAATGCATGCTTCCAGAAGTTCTGCAGACGAAGGTCCCCGCTCGAGCGTGAAAGTGAATGCTCGAGCGTCCGATGACCTGCATAAAAAAAAAATACTGAAGGTGTGATAATCCCGCTCGAGCGTCAAAATCCCCGCTCGAGCGGAGGAACAAAAGCAAAGGGGCCCGCTCGAGCATCAAAAGCCCCGCTCGAGCATGAAGGCCAAAATCTGGGCATCAACTCTATGTTTCTGAACACAACCAACCTGTTTCAAACTTGCCCAACACAACCCACAACTCAAATACAAGAGTAAAGGATGGGAACGAGAATAAGACAACAACACGCATCCACGGAACTGAGTCCGGAATATAACAAACAATGAAGGGAAAACCGGGATCGCTATAATTCTCAACCCAATTTCATATTTCCATATTTCCCAAATTAATTATACAAATTAATTGCTTAATTTCAATTAGGGCTTTAATCCCTCTATTCTCAAATGTTGGCCCCAAGGCCAAATTTCACTCATATAACATAAACCACCCCAATTTCAAGTCTCTTACACATATTAGACTCAAACATGGAAAACCCTTTTATAAATTTCAATTTCAATTTCAAAACCCTAACCTTCAAAAATTAGCAAAACTTCACCATTTATACAAAATGACTAAAATCCATGTTAAAACTCATAAGGAGTAGGGTATCCCTACCTCAAACGAAGACAGCAAAATGAGAAGATGGAGTAAACTCAAGGTGCTCCAAACGCAATGATTTTCGGATCAAAACGTAACCCCCACCAAGCTCCACCTTTCTTACAAAGGGATTAGGGTATGAGACTCCTAGAACATGGAGTATTTGTAGAGAGAAGGTATATAGAGAGAGAAGGAGCAGCCGTTTTAGGGTTTGAGTAAAAGAGATGAAGAAAAAGTGTAGAAGAAGCTGCTGCTGCTGCCGATATAATTGAGACTCGCTCAAACGAAGGAATGGTCGCTCAAGCGACCAGACACAAAGAAACCTCGCTCGAGTGCAGAAAGCCTCACTCGAGCCAACAACACGAAGCTTTAGGTCAGCAACCCAGAAGCACGCTCAAGCGAAGAAACCCAAAACATAGTCCTCGCTCGCTCGAGCGAAGAAAAGCTCGCTTGAGCCAAGAAACACAACCTTCAGGTCCAAAACTAGACGCAGACGCACGCTCAAGCGAAGGAACCCTGGCTCGAGCCAAGGAGCTAAAACGCAGAGCTCGCTCGAGTGACAAAAGCCTCGCTCGAGCGAAAACACCAAAAAGTGGGCAACAACCTTTTGTTTCTAATCACAACCAACCTGTTACAAACCTGCCCAACACATTCTAAAACTCATATATAAAGAATTAAAGGACAGAATGAGACATATACAACAATACTCAGTCATGGAACCTAAGTCTGGAATACTGTACATACAGGGGAAAAACCCGGGATCGCTATACGTGTTATGCACGAGACTTTATAAATTAAAAAAAAATCATTATAATTGTCTTGAAGTAATTTAATATTTTATCTTGCGGTATATATAAAATTTATAAGTTAACTTTTATGCTTATAACTTTTTAAATTATTAGTTTAGAAAATTTAAAAAATATATATAGAAATATATTTAATTCTCTTCTCATATTTGTATAAAAATTAACACTTGTGACTACATCATTATAAGTTGGATTATGGAAAAAAAAAAAAAAATGGGGTGTCAAACATTTTCCATTTGTAAATATCCTAAATATAAAAAAATGAAAAAAAAAAATGTGTAGCTTTTTGATATGTGGTTATCAGTTTTATTTGATAGACATAAACAATTGATGTTTCAATTTAAAAAATTAAAAAGTAAAAAAAAGAAAAAATAGATTGGGTTTTTTAGAGATAAAAAAAAACCATCTAACTCTTCTATATACCATTAAGATGGACTATTTCAATTTAAAAAATTAAAAAGTAAAAAAAAAAAATATAGATTGGGTTTTTTAGAGATAAAAGAAACCATCTAACTCTTCTATATATTATTAAGATAGGCTATTTTAATCACATAAAAAAAATGGAAATTATATTTAGATATTATCCCTATATATTAGGCTATCTATAGTTGTAACAAATTAACTATAATATTTATGAAAAGTTATATTAAGCTTACATTTTCAATTAATTGAATTATAATTAACAAACTAACAAATAGCTGTAATGGTTTAATGGGATAGAAAGAGAATAAAAATAAAGAACACAAGAATATTTAAAAGTTTTAACTTTACCTAGTTATACAAAAATCTAATGTTATAGTAAAATATTGAATTGTCAATAAATTTTCACATTTTTTAGACGGAGTTGTGGGTTTTTATTTGTTTTTTTTTTAAATTTAATTTATCTATGGTTTCTATTTATTTTTAGTTATTATTATTTAGGTAAGTTATGATGCGAGTTAAATATGTGATAGATATATGAGTTTTATTGATAAACTTTATAGATTTTTAACATTTAAAATTGGATATTGAGAGGCAAAATAAATATTTTAACTTAATAAATAAAAATCAAATTTATTAATTTTATCTGTTTGTGTATCTGATTTTCAATTTTTTTTTTGTTATGTTACAATATAATATATAAGATATAGACAGATACCCACAATTTTCATGAAAAATATTATCTGATTTTTTGGATGAGAGAAAATGAATGCAAGTTTTAAGTTTTTTTTTTTTTTGAAAATTGGTGAGAGAGATTATGATGGAGAGATTATGAAATATTTTTGTTATCTTCCCATTATTATTTCTAAAATTATGAAATATATCAACCAATAGGTTTTTTTAATCTATTTTATAAATTGAAAAATCAATAATTTTAGAATGAGAGTTTGGAGCTCTCAGGAGGTTTCTCATTAGAAACCCTATTTTTCTTATATAATATATAGATATAGATATAGATATTCATATTTGTTTTAGATATTCTTTTAATATACAAATTATTTTTTTATATAATCATATCAGTAACCATAGTGTGTGGGATACGTTGAAAATGGTGATGCAATAACTATGAGAGAAGTCAAAAAGGTTTGTAGGTTGAGAGAAGTCAATAAATGCTGAGATTATTTATTTTTTTTGAATCAAAAAATTAGAAAATTAGGATTGGGATATTGGAGCTCCCACAAAGCTTGTGAGTTAGAAATCCCTTTTTCCTTATATAATATATAGATAGATAGATAGGGGCGCACCAAAATTGTGGCTTCAACAACGTGAAGTAGGCCAAACCTGGTTGCATGTCATTACTTATCATTTTGGTCACTTGTTCACACACTCTTCACTGAACTTCGACTTCCTTCCCTTACTCTTCCCCAACCCACTCTTCGTCGCTACCTGATCAAAATCATACTCAAGTTTCCTCACCAGCGTCCTCCTCTTCCTAAATCCATCCTCACGGTCATCTTCCTATTCAATCACTGCTATGAACTGCCTCCGCCGCTTTGTTGCCATCAGTGCCAGAGGCGGCGATGGGCTTGAGTCCTGGTTACCTTCGAAGCGGCCTTGGAGGCGGACACACTTGAAGCCGAGTCCGCCTATGGACTCGGCCCACGCCATCAACGGGTCGGTAACCGAAGAAGGCGGGACGACCCGCTCGTCGTTGAACTTGATGGCGGTATAGATTCGGGGCTTGGGTGGGCTGCTACCGCCGGGACCTTGAGTTACCACCCTGTTGAAGGATTCAACAAAAATTTCTTTGCCTCTCTCTCTCTGTCTGTGATTTCCGTGATTATTGAAGGATTAGTAAGGATTAATAACAATTGTGATGTATTTATATAGAGTCTCTTTGTCTGTGATTTCCGTGATTATTGAAGGATTAGTAAGAATTAATAACAATTGTGACATATTTCTATATATTCCGAGATTAATAACAATTTTGATGTATTTCTATATATGTATACTAGTGGTAACTCGTGTTATGCACGAGACTTTATAAATTAAAAAAAATCATTATAATTGTCTTGAAGTAATTTAATATTTTATCTTGCGGTATATATGAAATTTATAAGTTAACTTTTAATGCTTATAACTTTTTAAATTATTAGTTTAGAAAATTTTAAAAATATATATATAAATATATTTAATTCTCTTATCATATTTGTATAAAAATTAACACTTGTGACTACATCATTATAAGTTGGATTACGGAAAAAAAAAATGGGGTGTCAAACATTTTCCATTTGTAAATATCCTAAATATTAAAAAATGAAAAAAAAAATGTGCAACCTTTGATATGTGTTTATCACTTTTACTTGATAGACATAAACGATTGATATTTCAATTTAAAAAATTAAAAAGTAAAAAAAAAACAAAAATAGATTGGGATTTTTTGGAGATAAAAGGAACCATCTAACTCTTCCATATACCATTAAGATGGACTATTTCAATTAAAAAAATTAAAAAGTAAAAAAAAATATAGATTGGGTTTTTTTGAGATAAAAGAAACCATCTAACTCTTCTATATATTATTAAGATAGACTATTTTAATCACATAAAAAAAAAATAGAAATTATATTTAGATATTATCATATATATTATGCTATCTATAGTTGTAACAAATTAGCTATAATATATATGAAAAACTATATTAAGCTTTCATTTTCAATTAATTGAATTATAATTAAAAAACAAACAAATACCAGTAATGGTCTAATGGGATAGGAAGAGAATAAAAATAAAGAAAACAATGATATTTAAAAGTTTTAACTTTACTTAGTTATACAAAAATCTAATGTTATAGTAAAATCTTGAATTGTCAATAAATTTTCGCATTTTTTAGATGGAGTTATGGGTTTCTATTGGTTGTTTTTTTTTTTTTAAATTTAATTTATCTATGGTTTCAATTTATTTTTAGTTATTATTATTTAGGTAAGTTATGATGCGAGTTAAATATGTGATAGATATATGAGTTTTATTGAAAAACTTTATAGATTTTTAACATTTAAAATTGGATATTGAGAAGCAAAATAAATATTTTAACTGAATAAATAAAAATCAAATTTATTAATTTTATCTGTTTGTGTATCTGATTTTCAATTTGTTTTGTTTTTGTTGTTGTTATGTTGCAATATAATATATAAGATATAGACAGATAGCCACAATTTTCATGAAAAATATTATCTGATTTTTTGGCTGAGAGAAAATGCATGCAAGTTTTAATTTTAATTTTTTTTTTGTTTGAAAATTGGTGGGAGAGATTATGAAATATTTTTTGTTATCTTCCCATTATTATTTCTAAAATTATGAAATATATCAACAAATAGGTTTTTTTAATCTATTTTATAAATTAAAAAATCAATAATTTTAGAATGAGAGTTTGGAGCTTTTAGGAGGTTTCTCATTAGAAACCCTATTTTTCTTATATAATATATAGATATAGATATAGATATTTATATTTATATTTGTTTTAGATATTTTTTTAATATACAAATTATTTTTTTATATAATCCTATCAGTAACCATAGCGTGTGGGATAAGTTGAAAAGGGTGCTGCAATAACTATGAGAGAAGTCAAAAAGGTTTGTAGGTTGGAAAAAGTCAATAAATGCTGAGGTTATTTATTTTTTTTGAATAAAAAAATTAGAAAATTAGGATTGGGATATTGGAGCTTCCACAAAGCTTGTGAGTTAGAAATCCCTTTTTCCTTATATAATATATAGATAGATAGAGAGGGACGCACCAAAATTGTGGCTTCAACAACGTGAAGTAGGCCAAACGTTTAAATCGGAAAAAAAGAAAAGAAAAAAAGATAGGCCAAACGTGGTTGCGTGTTATTACTTATCATTTTGGTCACTTGTTCACACACTCTTCACTGAACTTCGACTTCCTTCCCTTACTCTTCCCCAACCCACTCTTCGTCGCTACCCGATCAAAATCATCCTCAAGCTTCCTCACCAGCATCCTCCTCTTCCTAAATCCATCCTCACGGTCATCTTCCTATTCAATCACTGCCGTGAACTGCCTCCGCCGCTTTGTTGCCATCGGTGCCGGAGGCGGCGATGGGCTTGACTCCTGGTTACCTTCGATGCGGCCTTGGAGGCGGAGGCACTTGAAGCCAAGTCCGCCTATGGACTTGGCCCACGCCATCAACGGGTCGGTAACCGAAGAAGACAGGATGACCCGCTTGCCGTTGAACTTGATGGCGGTATAGATTCAGGGCCTGGGTGGGCTGCTACCGCCGGGACCTTGAGTTACCACCCTGTTGAAGGATTCAACAAAAAATTCTTTCTCTCTCTCTCTCTGTCTGTGATTTCCGTGATTATTGAAGGATTAGTAAGGATTAATAACAATTGTGATGTATTTATATAGAGTCTCTTTGTCTGTGATTTTCGTGATTATTGAAGGATTAATAACAATTGTGACGTATTTCTATATATTCCGGGATTAATAACAATTTTGATGTATTTCTATATATATATACTAGGGGTAACCCGTGTTATGCATGAGACTTTATAAATTAAAAAAAATCATTATAATTGTCTTGAAGTAATTTAATATTTTATCTTGCGGTATATATGAAATTTATAAGTCAACTTTTATGTTTATAACTTTTTAAATTATCAGTTTAGAAAATTTTAAAAAAATATATATATATATAAATATATATATTTAATTCTCTTCTCTTATTTGTATAAAAATTAACATTTGTGACTACATCATTATAAGTTGGATTATGGAAAAAAAAAAAAAAAATGGGGTGTCAAACATTTTCCATTTGTAAATATCCTAAATATTAAAAAATGAAAAAAAAAATGTGTAGCTTTTTGATATGTGTTTATTGGTTTTATTTGATAGACATAAACTGTAACGCCCTCAAAATAATACATATAAACCCATCATTCATGACATCCATAGACATAAGAGAATAAAGCATATTTCTATTTATCAGAGTATTAAGTGCAAAAGTATTACATGTTGATAACAAAAGTAAATGCCCTGCGGGCTTACAACTTTCCAAGCCAACACTTGGTTACAAAAAACAGAGTACTAACTCAAAACATATTAAGCCATTGGCTTGAATTTTACATGTAATACACATATAACCACACCAAAAATAAGCCTTTAGCTTCTACAACCTCCCAAGCTAGAACCTTGGAGGCGACATATCATCTGCACCTGAAAATGATGTCCCATATAGGGTGAGCCAATGCCCAGTAGAGATATGCTAAACATAATATGAACAATAACTAAAACATTAGTTTTTGATAAATGTTTAACTCAAATAAACAGACGTACATCTCTTTCATAGCCAATCAATATTCACAGGTATATATATATCTTTCTTTTTTTTCCGTTCCATTATCCAAACCAATTCATAGATATGGTTATCAATTCATCCAGACAGTTTATAACGAGACTACAACTCACATCATTAACATTTCCATACTTCAATTCAAAATGAGACTACAACTCATATCAATAATACTTTAACACTTCAATTCATCTACGTTATGCAAACACAATCAAGATTTCAGGTCTTTCACCCTGGACACTCTGGCCAACTTAATTATCAATGGAGTCCATCCCCTATCTCCTCCCAAACGGGTTTGAGAGTACATCCCCTATCTCCTCTCAAACCTTGGAGTACATCTCCTATTTCTTCCCAAATAACATACATATGCAATGTATTTAAATACTTATCATATACAATGATCAAGCAAGGCAGATATTCAATGTGTTATTCCATCCGTCATATTCAATGACATACTTAATCGATTAGTTTTAATTCACCTAATCATCATGCAGTGTCTACAACAATCAAGACTATCCTCCACCGATAGCCCAAAGCAGTTATTTCTAAACAGATAATAAATTCATCAAACAGATAATTTCTCAACATTCTCATAGGTGAGTGATAAACCAATCCAACTACACCATTCAATCACATAATTTCCCAATTTCATTATTTCCAAACCAATTTCATATTTCCATAATAAATTTCATTTATTACACAAATGACCCGATTAAACCCAACTAAGGCATTTTTCCCCTTTTTCTCAACATTGACCCAAAGGTCCAAATATCATAAATAAACATCAATAACCTCATCTTAAGACCCATATACACATGTATAGTTCAAAATGACCAAAACCCCTCTTTATACATTTCAAGCTTTAGAACCCTAACACCCAAAATTTCCCAACTTCAACATTAAATCAAAATGACTACATGTTTATGTCAAATGCCATAAATATGAGTAGTTATCCCTACCTCAAATTTCAAAGCTCAAAGGAGAAGAAGGACAAAACTCAAGATGCTCCGATCACTAACTTTTTTCGATCAAGATGAAGGCCACGCCAAGCTCCACACTTTTTACAAAGGGACAAGAGTGGAAGATCACTAGAGCTAGATGATTTCGTAGAGAGAAGATGTATTCTAGAGAGAGGAGCTCTCAAATGAGGGTTTTGAAAAGCTAGAGAGAGAGAGAGAGTCGAAAAGTGGTTCAAAAATGGCTTCTCTCGGAGAGAGAGTGAGAGAGTCGAAAAGTGGTTCAAAAATGGCTTCTCTCGGATTGATATACATCACAATCCGCTCGAGCGTGGAATGCCCCGCTCGAGTGTCAGACACAGACTCCCACTCGAGCGTGAAAAGCGACGCTCGAGCGTCGAATGCACACTTCTAGAAGTTCTGCAGACGAAGGTCCCCGCTCGAGCGTGAAAGTGGATGCTCGAGCGTCCGATGACCTGCAGGAAAAGTACTGAAGATTGAATAATTCCGCTCGAGCGTCAAACTCCCCGCTCGAGCGGAGGAGCAAAAGCAAAGGGCCCGCTCGAGCGTCAAAAGCCCTGCTCGAGCGTGAAGGCCAAAATCTGGGCATCAAGTCTATGTTTCTAAACACAACCAACCTATTTCAAACTTGCCCAACACATCCCAAAACTCAAATACCAAGAATCGAAGGTCGGAAATATAACATAGACAACAACAACACTCAACCACGGACCGAGTCCGGAAAACAATAGACAATGAAGGGAGAACCGGGATCGCTATAACCTTGCCCTCTTAAAGAATTTCGTCCCCGAAATTAACAACATAAGTTTCAAAATTGTAATCTTTTCCAATTCTTAACACATTATAATTCAACATTCATTACTTTGACCCATTACCGGTCATTCCATCTTTTTTCAAGAGGCAACTTACTACATAACTTTCAACATGCATTATCAACATGCATTTCCTTGAAATTCACCAATTTCAACACATATATTCCTTAATTCAATAACATATTTGGTGTTAATGATACATTTGCACTTCTACAACACATTCAACATATACAATGTTAAATTAAACTTCCATTTTCAAGGCATATTCAACAATACTTCCATAAATCAAAACATATACAATGTTTTACAACTCAAAACATATACAATGTTTTTAGATTTCATCAAGACATAAAATTTCCAATACATAGTTAAACATTAACAAACCAGTCCGGATATTTCTCACGGACCTCCAACTCACGTTCCCAAGTGGCTTCTTCCACTCCGTGATGCTTCCACAAAACCTTCACCAAGGGTATCATCTTGCTTCGCAAGACTTGCTCTCGCCTATCCAAGACCCTCACCGGTCTCTCCTCATACGAGGCATCCTCATCTACCTCTAAGTCGGTCCAATCCAATATGTGTGACAGATTTGGCTCGTACTTCCGAAGCATACTAACATAAAACACGTCATGCACTCTGGACAACTGCGGCGGTAAAGCTAAACGATATGCGACCTCTCCAATCCGCTCAAGGATCTCAAAAGGACCAATAAATCGAGGGGACAACTTCCCACTCTTCCCAAACCTCATCAAACCCCGCCTAGGTGATATCTTTAGAAAGACGTGATCACCCATCTCAAATGACAAAGGCCTCCTCCTACAGTCGGCATAACTCTTTTGGCGGCTCTGGGCTGTAACAAGCCTCTTACGGATAAGCTCAACTTTTTTCGTCGTTTCTCGCACCAATTCCGGGTCCAACATAGGTGCATCACCCACTTCGGCCCAACACACAGGAGACCTACATGGTCGGCCATACAAGGCTTCAAACGGTGCCATACCAATACTCGATTGGAAACTATTGTTGTAGGCAAACTCCACTAAGGGCAAGTGCCTCTCCCACGACCCACTAAAGTCAAGGACACAACCTCAAAGCATATCCTTAAGGATCTGAATAGTACGCTCGGACTGCCCGTCAGTCTGAGGATGATAATCCGTGCTAAAGGTCAACTTAGTGCCCAAGGCACTTGCAAACTCTGCCACAACCTAGCAGTAAAACGCGAATCTCTATCTGAGACAATCGACACTGGGACTCCGTGCAACCTCACTATGTCCTGAATATACAAGTCGGTAAGATGATCTACCGAATCTCTCACGCGCATAGGAATAAAGTGCGCCGACTTAGTCAACCGGTCCACGACCACCCAAATAGCATCACTACCCCGTTGAGTCCTCGAAAGACCTACAATGAAGTCCATCGTGACATGCTCTCACTTCCACTCGGCTATAGGCAAGGGTTGCAACAAACCCGCTGGCCTCTGATGCTCAGCCATCACTTGTTGACAAGTAAGGCACTTAGATACAAAAACTGCCACATCCTTTTTCATTCCTCTCCACCAAAACTGGCGGCTCAGATCATGATACATCTTAGTGCCTCCCGGATGCACCGCAAGGCGTGAATGGTGAAACTCTCGGAGTACTTCCTCTCGGTAAGACTCCGGCACAAACAAGCGCTCTCGGTACCTCACACTCAGGTCAGGATACACAGTCAAACCCTTCTCAACCTTCCCACTAGAGATCTTTTCCCGGAGGGATTTTACCTCAAGGTCACTCCTCTGTGCCTTTAACACCCGATTCACAAGTGTAGGCTACGTAACTATAGAAAACAAGGCCGCAGACTCAACAGATTCACCCAAAAGTAAATCAAACTCGCCAAGTGCACCCAACATTTCCCACTCTCGGATAGCTATACAAGCTACATCACTAATGGATTTCCTACTAAGGGCATCGGCCACAACATTGGCCTTCCCCGGGTGATAGTACAACTCGAAGTCGTAATCCTCGATAAACTCCATCCACCTCATCTGCCTCAAGTTCAAGTCTTTCTGTGTAAACAGATATTTCAGACTCTTATGACCTGAGAACACCTCGAACCTCTCACCATAAAGATAATGCCTCTAAATTTTCAAGGCAAAAATCACGGCTGCTAACTCTAGGTCGTGTGTAGGATAGTTTCTCTCATGTGTTTTCAACTGCCGCGAGCCATGAGCTATCACCTTCCCCTCTTGCATCAACACACAACCCAAAACCCTCTCGTGAGGCATCACAATATACAGTATAACCCAAACCCCTCTGCGGAATAACCAAAATTGGAGCCGTGGTAAGTCTAACTTTAAGTTCTTGGAACGACTTTTCACAAGTCTCACTCCATACAAACTTGATCCGTTTCCGCGTCAATCTAGTCAAAGGCAAAGCTAGCCTGGAGAAATCTTTCACAAATTGATGGTAATAACCGGCCAATCCCAGAAAACTGCGGATCTCAAAAACACTCTTAGGCTGTGCCCAATCTTGCACTGCCTCTATTTTGGATGTATCAACCGACGCCCCTTCTTCAGAGACTACATGGCCTAAGAACTTAACCTCTCTTAGCCAGAACTCACACTTCCCAAACTTGGTATACAGTTGATGGGTCCTAAGCAACTCAAGCACCACTCTCAAGTGTTCCTCGTGCTCCTCCTCCGAAGGTGAATAAATCAGAATGTCGTCTACGAAGATGACCACAAAACGATCTAAGAATTCCTGGAAGATCCGGTTCATCAAGTCCATAAACACTGCCGGTGCATTGATGAGCCCAAAAGGCATCACCAGAAACTCATAATGGCCATACCGCGTACAGAATGCCGTCTTCGAAATATCCTCATCTCTGACCCTCAACTGGTGGTAACCCGATCTCAAGTCTATCTTAGAGAAACAACGGGATCCTTTCAATTGGTCAAATAGATCATTTATATGGGGCATAGGGTACTTGTTCTTAACCGTAGCTTGATTCAACTTCCGGTAGTCGATACAAAGTCTCAAAGCCCCATCTTTCTTTTTAGCAAAAAAGGCCGGTGCTCCCCATGGCGAAGTACTAGGGCGGATAAAGCCCTTATCTAGCAACTCCTGGAGTTGAATCTTCAACTCACTCAATTCGGCTGGGGCAAAACGATACGGTGCCATGGAAATCGGTGCCGTGCTAGGCACTAAGTCAATAGAGAACTCAATCTCTCGATGGGGTGGCAAACTAACAAGATCCTCGGGAAAGACGTTCGAGTACTCACAAACCACTCTCGGTAACTCAGCCTGGGTCTCATCACACTCACTAATTATACAGCTAGTGAGAAAACAACTAAGCTCACTCCACCCTCGCGGATCATACACCGGTGGCAAAATCCTACCAACCCGATCTCCCAAGAAATGGAAACAATCCCCGCTCAAGGTACATACAGTAACCCTCTGGCGGTAGCAATCAATAACAGCCCGGTATGATGATAACCAGTCCATACCCAAAATTACATCAAAACCCAACAAAGCCATAACTACAAAAGAAAATGGAAGCCGGTGGTCGGCGACCTCAATATTGCAACCTCTACACCCTTGTTTCAAAATCAACTCATCCCCAACAGGTGATACAACACAAATAGGAGATGCTAACTGCGCCAACTCCAAACCCAAAACAGATGCAAATGCAGCAGATATAAATGAATGGGATGCACCCGTATCAATCAACACATAATTAAGTAACCGAGTTGCAAAACAAAAAGGTACTTTTCGCAACAGATGTAGCCGGTACAAGATCCTGCGCTGTAACGGCATACACACGCCCAAAAGGTCTCTGATCTGCTTGCTCACCTCTCGAAACATAAGACTGTTGCACAGACTGAGACGATGAGGCTCCCTGATTGGCCCTTGAGGCTTGAACTGATTGTGCTGGCTGAAAACTCTACGTTTGCCTCGAACCAGATGCACCAGATGTGCCACTCAACTACAGGCAAAACCTCTTCATGTGCCCCGCCTGACCACACTGGTAACAAGGCTGCGGCTGGCCTCTGCCCTGACTCTAACTCTGAGGACGAGCCGAAGATGAAGCTGCTCTCTGTCCTCCTCCTCTTTGCGAGCAAGGTGGAGACTTGTGGCCCAGCTGACCACACTTGTAACAGGTAAAATCTCCCTGATTGCCTCTCCCAGAGCTTGAACTTGGCACTGAAAAGGTAGATCTCACAAACGCACCCTGCGACTGCTGAGGGTTAGGAACGCTCTGGCTTCTACCGTCTCCCTGACCATCCTGACTCCTCTTGGAGCCCCTCATCCTCTCATTCCCTTCATACATAATGATCTCAAGATGGGCCGCAGCATCCACAAGGCACCCATACTCCCGAGTCATGGACCCTACAACCCTAAGCTTAAGCCCGGTCCTTAACTTCTTTTCGAACTCAAGACAACGGCGTTCTTCAGACGCCACTAGCTCAGGTGCAAACCTCGACAAACTGGTAAATGCGACCTCAAACTCGGCCACTGGTGTATTCAGCTGCTTGAGCTGACAGAACTGATCCCTTAACTTCTCCCTCACAGCGGGAGGCAAAAACATCTCCTGGAAGGCATCAACGAAAGCCTCCCAAGTCCCACCAATACGACCTCGAACAAACTTCCACCACTGACCCGCGCCTTCCTTTAGTTGGAAGGACACCAAGGTCACCCTCAAGGCTCCGTCTTCGATGCCAAGCATCTCAAACGTCTTCATTATCTGCTCAAGCCATTCATCGGCTTTAAGTGGCTCTTTAGGATCACCCATAAACTCGTCCGGATTAGATTGGAAAAACTCCCTCTTCAGAAAGGACGGCCTTGCCTCAGCCACATGGGCCTGGACCTGATTCTCAGCCCTGAGAATGTCCATAGATTCCCTTAATGCTCCTGCCATCTCGCGGGCTAAGGCGTCCATGGCGTGCTGACCTACTGGCTCGGCCACATTGGCCTGACCAACACCCTCCTACTGCGCCAGAATCTCATCCGGTATAGGCATCTCGTGCCTCCTAGGCTTACCACGCCTACCACCACGTCCTCATCCTGACATCCTAATAAAGGTAACGAAGGCATTAGCACATTCACAAATGTGCCGACGCTTTTTCACTCGTGTCCTAATGCAATGGACAACTGTAATTCACTCCACGTAAGCACATTATCACATAAGCACTTACGAATTTCATTTTCGGATATTGACATTCCCGAGGCGTTGCTAGAGTTCCGATTAGAAACGACAGTGATCAAGTGCCTTTCCAACAGGACTCCCAGAAACCCAAGGATCCAATCAACATCCTAGAAACTAAATCCCATACCCAAATAGTCACATAAACATGTTATCACATAAGCCCATAACATCATACATAAGTATCTAACAAGCGAGACAAACCCACTGTGGTACTAACCACTTCCCACGTACCCAAAGTATTCAAACCCGGTACGCTCTGATACCAAGTGGTAACGCCCTCAAAATAATACATATAAACCCATCATTCATGACATCCATAGACATAAGAGAATAAAGCATATTTCTATTTATCAGAGTATTAAGTGCAAAAGTATTACATGTTGACAACAAAAGTAGATGCCCTGCGGGCTTACAACTTTCTAAGCCAACACTTGGTTACAAAAAGAGAGTACTAACTCAAAACACATTAAGCCCTTGGCTTGAATTTTACATGTAATACACATATAACCACACCAAAAATAAGCCTTCAGCTTCTACAACCTCCCAAGCTAGAACCTTGGAGGCGACATATCATCTGCACCTGAAAATGATGTCCCATATAGGGTGAGCCAATGCCCAGTAGAGATATGCTAAACATAATATGAACGATAACTAAAACATTAGCTTTGATAATGGTTTAACTCAAATAAACAGACGTACATCTCTTTCATAGCCAATCAATATTCACAGGTATATATATATCTTTTTTTTTCCGTTCCATTATTGTAGACACCCCATTTTTTACCGACCTTAAGACTTGGGCACTACTGATGGCTTCCTTGGTGATGAAAGTTGTGCAGGCTATGCTATGCAAAGGGTCGGTTTCTTTGGCAAGGTGAGCGTCAAATCCAAACCTCACGCCCCATTTTGTACCAAAGCTATTTTGAATGGTTTTTAGACCTTAAAACCTTCTCTTTCAAAATATTTTTGAAATAAAGTTTCTACGATGTTCCGAGACTCACATTTTGTCAAATGTTGCACTTTTCGATAAACCGAGCAAGGACAAAGGGGAAATGAATGAAAGAGAGATGAAATCTTGGAAAAATCTTTCAAAACACCTTGCTTCGGGGGTTTGGAGTTGAAGAAAAGAAGAGAAGAGGGAAGAAACCAAGTTGAAGAAGAAGGTGGGTATAAATCGCTAAGAGAAAATCGAGTGGTCCTCGCTAAATTAGGCTTATCTGTCTATGCACTTAGGTTTAAGCAATGAGGCCACCACCGTTGGAAAGAAGACTTTCGGGGCTTCATTTTATGCTCAAGAATCTCCTAAAGCCAAGTTCGGATGGGGGAGATATGATTGGTTGAAGTAGGGCATCAATCTGGTTGGATCGAAACTGCGCGGCTTCACCAAAATAGGCATAACATTTTGCACAGATGGAATTTTAATGCAAGGTTGGCACCATTGGAAAGCTAACTTCTGGGGATTCATTTTGGACACCCACCGACCACTTTTTGGCCTTGGCAGCCACCTACCGGCCACCAAAGTAGCCAGCCGGCCAGCAAAAGTAGCCGGTCGACCAGTTTTCTGGTCAGCAGCTTTTCACCTGCTCCCTCACAGCTGTATCTTCCAGCTGGCACAGCTGTATCTTCCAGCTGGCACAGCTGGCAAGGATTTTGGCTATCCTCCATACACGTGTATGGAGGGATTTCCTTGGCCCTTAGCTTCTTGGAGAAGCTTATGCTTTTAATCTCTATAAGAGGGAGGCTCCTCCTTCCTCATCTGGTTCAGAAAAAATTGTTGAGGCTCATACATACACTCCCCCTTTGTATCTCTATATTTGGCCTTCAAAACTCCATTGTTCTTGCACCATTGCACTACACCTCTTAGCCTAACCTCTCCATCATCCATCTAAGCACCTTGGAGCTCATTTTCAGAGGTTGAAGGTTTACTACTTTGGTCCAGAAGCTGCTGGAGGTCTTCTCTACAAGGGTAACACTCATTTCCCCCTTTTAAGCATTATTTTGCTTCACATCTTAGCTCCATTTGCAAGCATATTTGGGCTTTGTCATAAACAGAAAAAAGTCTTGTTTTAAGCTTCTTAACATGTTTGTTTAAGAGCTCTTTTCTGTTGGGGGTCATCTACCCCCTTTGCATGCTTCATTTCTCTTTGTTTTGAGCCATGCATTAGGGCTTTTGTGTTGAGCTTTGTTGGCCCTTTTGACCACTGAAATCCAGCAGATTTTCAGTGGTTATTCTGTGTTTTTAAGCATCAAAATCAGAGAGGGGTGATCCTGTCACCCCTTGTCTTGTTTACTAGCTTTCTTGGCCTTACAAAGGAGCCCTTATTTGCATGTTTTCAAGCCATGTTTCAAGCTATTATTTGTGAGTTTTTTGACCTGCATGACCTCTGTCCAGAGGTGGTTTTGCCATGTTAAGTGTCCATCTTGCATGTGTAGAGTAACCCTCTTCATGGCCTTCCAAAGGAGCCTTCACTTGCATGCTTCCTAGCCTCCTTTCAGACCCTTTTTGATGAGTTTTAGGGCCCTCATAACCTCTGTCCAGAGGTGGTTTTGCCATTTTTGATGTCTATCTTTCACGTGTAGAGTAACCCCTTGCATAGCCTTCCAAAGGAGCACCTCATTCTGGCATGTGTTGACTGAGTTCCAGTGGTTTTTTGGTCATATTTTGGCATGCCATGTTTCTTTTTTTGGTTGGTTTGGTAGTCCTTCACATGCTTCATATAGTTGTAGTGTAAGTCATGGTTCACTGGCTTGTTTTGTATGATGTTTTGGCCGCCTTTCCTAGCATATTTTGGCCTTGCCTTAAACTGATTTCGTGCATGTTTTGGACTGCCTTAGCTCTGTTTTTGGGTCTCATGGTCGAATGATGCATGCTATGCATGGTTGTAGTTCAATATCCATGCCTAGCCTTGAGTTTTGTAGCCTCTTGCATGCATATACTGAGGTGTTTTCATGTTTTGGGGCCATTATACATCATATTTCAGAGCTGGAATGTATGCCATTGTATGCCATGTTTCATCCTTGCATCGCTCTTGGAGAGTTGCATTTTGTGCCTTAGGCTTGGGGCCATTGCATTGTGCATGTTTGCATGAATCTTGGGCCTTGTTCTCATCTCATTTGGCCACTGATTTTGGCATGCTTGAGAGCTACCCATGTTAGTGTAAGTCCATCTCACCATGTTGTTGCATGCTTGTTTCATTTTGCATGTTGTTGCATGCTATACATGTCCACATGTTTAGGTTGCATGCCTATTGCATATAGCATGTTAACATGCTCATGTTGCATTAGATTTGTTGCATACTTGAGTTATTTGCATGCTTGCTTGCTTGCCTAGGTTGCATTGCATTGTGTGTGCATCCCTTGCCTCTTGATCAATCATGATAGAGGTTGGGGCCCTTTATGTGTTTTGTGCATTTCATTCCATATCGAGTTGCACACTTGGCTTCTTTGGCCATCATGCATTGAAATGTGTGATTGATGGTCCGAGGGTTGAAGAACTACACTCCCTAGAGTCTTAAACATGATAGGGAGTGTGGTTGTGCAAACATTGTCTGGTAAATGCATTGCCATGCTCTATTTGCCCTATGCTGCAGCAAAACAGGGTTCTGCAGGAATAAATAGCCAGTCGACTTCTTTCAGTGCCGACCGACCAACCATACTTAGCCGATATCCTCACAACTGGTCGATGACCATTTTCCAGTGGCCGATGGCCACCCCTCTTGGCCGATGGCCTCTCACAGCATCCATGAGGTGGATCAGAAGTGTTTTGGGGACTTGTGTAATTTTCAGAGGAACAAAATAGTGCAAACAGAGGCAATATGAGGCATGGCAATGGATTTCCGGGCGAAGCCGACCAAGCATGCATTCATCCCTCTTCCCGAGGCTGTTTTACTGTTTTTCATAGCTTAATTAATTTGTTTAATTAGTTAAGAATTCTGTAATAATTAGCTGTAGCTGTTATTTATTCGGTTTGTATTATTTATTCAGACCCTCCAAGAGAGGGCAATTTTGTAATAAGTGTGTGTGTATGTGATGCATGTCTTCCAACCCCACGTCTTTCTCCCTTTTATTTAAACCGCTTATGATGGTTAGTATTAGGGCATATTTCAATTAGCATCCTTATGCTATGCATGTTTGCATCATTCATATGTCTTGCATGCACCGAGCTCGGCGCATCATACTAACTGCATTGTATTTTAATTCCAAGTTGAATACATGTTATCTGTAGCATCTCATATGCCATCTTAGAATAGCCGAGCCTAGCTTAATTGCATTTTGCATATGTTGCATTAGCCATTTTAACATGAACTAGGATCATGCATTGATTACTAACTAGCTTCTGTTTTGGCTCGGAGTACTCGGTAAGTGTTTATGCTTTAGCATCCTTGCATGCATGTGAGTGACTGCCATGATAGCATGCCTACCATGAGGCTATTTGCTTATGTGATATAACTGCCTGAATGCCTGTGGGTGGAGGTTGGATTATCTGAATTAGAACAATTCATTGATTGCGAGTTTTAAGCCCACTAGATAGTGGCAAATCACCATGTTTTCTAAGCCCACTTGAGGGTGGCAAAATCCGCATTTTAGCCTACTTGCGAGTAGCAAACCGCTTTAAAAAACAAACATGAAATGTTTTGTTCCAACTTAGGTGATCCAGTCTATACTTGTATGCTGCACGCATCACATAGTAATTCTAGGCTAATAAACCGGAATAAAAGTGCATAATGTTTTCAAAACTCGATATCATGGTTAGTAGAGGCCGATCTTTGATCGGGCGAGTGGGGGTGCTCACGAAGTGACCTTCCCCAATCGTACCCAAGTTCCCGAGCCGAGGCAACTTTGGTGATGACGGACACGTGGCCTTAGGCACGAGTCAGGGTTTCCTAAATTCCCCCAAAACAAAATATTTAGGTGGCGACTCTGTATCTGGCAAAGCAGTCCATGTTTGGCACTTCTTTCAAAAAATCTATTTTTCAAAACGATTTGCCGGATTTGGACTCTTTGGTGATTTATCAATCTCGCATTACACTTTGCGAGATCAGATTAAGAACCATGACAATTTGAGTTCGAACTGTAGTGAGCCCAAATGAACAGAACGGGGTTTCCCCCCGGGACGTTCGGGGACGTCTACAGTTTCTGGCGACTCTGCTGGGGAGTTTAGAGAGCTTGACTCGAACTCATGATATCTTGTTCTGATTACACACATGTGTTTCTTTGCATTGCATGTGCATTGGTGCGCCTAAGTCACAGTGTTTGTCGTCTGCTATTCCTGAACGGTTTGCCGGAGGCTCGCTTCGAGAAGCGTGCCATAAGGTTGACCGGTTACGGGCTCTGCCACGATGGGAACACAAACCCCGGTTTTCACCGGGGCACCCTTTTGACCATTCGACCTAGTGCATGTTCGAAATCCATAGTGACTATTCCAAACTAAGGACAAGTTGCTTACCCAATTATAGGTTGTTTGAAACCGCTGTGTGCGTAGTGAAACCCTAGTTCCTGACAAAATAGGACAGGGAAACCCTACCCCAACATAGGGGTGTTTTGGCTCTCATTTGCTTGTTATGTGCTTTTAGAGTGTGCCTCTATAGGGAATGCATATATCAGCTTGCAAGTCTGGGTATTAGGCCTGAGGGCATCTGTATTTGGAGAATCAGTTTTACCTGAGGGTATCAGTTTACAGATAGAATTTTGGACAGAATTAGTAGAGAGCACAGTCGTTCAGCTTTGCTCGTATCTGTTTTGGTGAAGTTGAGCTAAGATGCTGTCTGTTTTCTCTTTTGCTAGGGTGGTCTTGGAACCGTAGCTTTAGAGGGCTCCAATATCCTCCCAGTACACCGGACTTGTGTTGATGGACTTTTTCAGGTAAGAGATTCAATTCAAGGGCAACCAGTTTTCCTTCGCCAGTGGTAAGGCAAAGAAAGGCCAGACAGGGCTCATTGGTTCATCTGATCCGACAGTCACCAGTCACATCATCAGCAAACTCGTGATAGCACAGGGTTCGGACGAATTTGTGGCCGTGATAGCAGCGTTAAATCAGGGAACTACCATGCAGGATGCGACCAATGCTGAAATGCAACGCCCATCTAGGGCATCTGCCTCACATCCAGCTTCGGGACCCCAACCGAACTTTGACCCACTTCCGCCAGCTGAAGATTTGTAGGGTCCAGACCCCCGAGAACGGTTGACTCACACTCAGGTGTTCAGACTCCTAGTGTAGCCTAATGAGAGGCCTTATCCCCTTGATGTTAATGAGCTCAATCCGACTGCAGTGAAAATTGCGAACCTTGAGAAGCAATTCAAAAAGGCACAAGGCCTTAACTCTATTCCCAACATTGAGGATGGATACACTGAGGCTGCCGTACGGCTCCCAGACAGATTCAAAATGCCACATATTGACCGTTTCGACAGGTCTGGAGATCATATGGTACATATCCGGCTTTTCTTGGATGTCCTGAAGCTGATGGGTCTGACTAAGCCACAGAAACTCTCTCTGTATGGAAGAACCATGTCAGGTGTAGCAGCCACTTGGTATGCCAAGTTGGAGAATACAGTGAAACAGAACTGGAAAGAGTTGGCTAAGGCCTTTGTTGATTAGTATTCTTACAATACCCAAGTTGAAATGACCACCCAAGAGCTTGAAACAACCCGCTAGAACCCAACAAAGCCTTTTGTGGAATTTGTTGCAAGGTGGAGAGTAAAGGCAGCACTGATGATAGATCGCCCTTCCGAGAGGGATCAAGTGTGGATGGTGGTGCGAAACCTCGAACATGATATGTTGCAAAAGTTGATAGTCGCTCCACTATTCACTTTCAAAAGTTTGCATGAACTGGGGGTTCAGGTCGAGAATGCGTTCAACACAGGGATTATTCCCAGAACAAGTGAACTGACAATGAGGGCGATTGCAGGAAGCACCAATGCTGGTAGTAGCACTATTCCTGAACCCACCAAAATCAATACAGTTGCCACAGCCGACCCTTTTGCCAATCCAAGCCTACAAACCGCCAGCCCAGCCCGAGCTTAGGGCATAACTTTCACCCCCCTCTATATGAGCCTGACTAGCGCACTAAAAGTCTTGATGGAAAGAGGGTATCTCAAACCCCTCGATCCTCAACCTCTGCCTAACCCACTCCCAGCCAGACATAACCTATCCAAGTACTGTGTGTACCATCAGCAGCGCGGTCATGGTACCGACCGTTGCTACTGCCTTCGTCATGAGGTCCAAAATCTCATCGACAACCAGACAATAGCTCCACCTTCAGACCCTAATGACCAAGTACCACATCCACATCTCAATCTAATCCACACACTGGCCATCCCTTATGACCCCAGCATATACATCACCCCAGTCCATTTACCCAAGCCTAATGTGTTTATCCCAGAGAGCCTGGACTTATGCATGATGGGTGCATCTGAACCCCAATCATCTCAAACCCATGAACCCACTACTTCCGAGCTGATGAAAATGATTAAAGACCTTCAAAGAACTGTGGCAGATCTGGCCTTTGGGGTTTTGGCCCCATCATCGACCACATCACGTACCAGGGAGTTCATATCTAAAGGCTCCCCAACCTTGGGACGGGCTGCATTTGAAGAAGGCCAATCCCTTGGCAAAGTGGAAGCCAGTGGAAAGAACAAGGTAGGGGTAAACATGGATCCTCATGAACACCTTTTGTAGGCTGTTGAGGCTTTGAAAGCCGAAGGGCTGGACAAACAACAAGTGATTGCAGTCGTTATAAAGGCTGTGGATGACACTTTCACCACTCAAGTTGAGAGCAGTTTGAATCAAGGGGCAAGCCGGGAGAAGGGCCGTTGTACCAGGAATGTTCCTTTCAGCTCTAAACCCTTGCTCGGAAGAGATCAGCAAGCCCAGTCAGCGCCTACCAATCCCTTTGCTGGTGCATCCAGCAAAACTCCACAAACCTCAAAACACCCACCTCGAGGCCAGAGGGTGTTCACACCACTGTACATGTCTCTATTAGCGGCCTTGAGGGTCCTGATTAGAAAGGGGGATCTGAAACCCCTGGAGCCACGGCCACTGCCAAACAAACTTCCTGCCTCCCATGATCCGACCAAGTACTGTACTTTCCATCAACAAGTCGGCCATGGCATTGACAATTGTTATCGTTTTCGCCACAAAATACAAGATCTGATTGATAAAGGGGTCATCGTCGCACCAGACCATACAAAGTCTATCGACACTGGATCAGTGAACTTGGGGGATAATGTGATCATTTGATCGGGGGATGAACCACCTGCAGGCGGCGCTCAGTTTACTCCGGATGTGGCGTATGGCACGCACTGTTTTGAGCATTTGTGCAAATGCTAGTTTTTATACTTTCTGACTTGGGTATTGGGTCAGTCTTGTTGTGTTGTATAGAGTCAGTCTTTTTGTGTTGAGTCAGTCGGGTCTGTCTTGTTGTATCGAGTCAGTCCTGTTTTGTTAGAGTCAGGTGATTTCGGGGGCGTTACCTCGGACATCACTTGCTTGTTTTGTGTTTGTCTTTTCATTTTCTTTTGGGTCTGTTTCTGCCTTGGAGTCAGTTACACTAGAAGATCCGAATGAAACAGCTGTGGTTATCATGCTTTTGTACTTATTCATACCTTGCGCCAGTTGTGCCAGAAGTTCGAATGAAATGGCAGTGCATTTTCACCTGCTCTTCTGTGCCTTGAAATTATTGCATTGACTTAAGTTTTTCAAAAAACTTTTTGAACATTGTGATGAAAACAAAGAGGAAGGAATTCCTCGGGATTTACAAAACTTGATCAATTGAGAGGAAGAGAGGCGTGCTAAGCCCTTAATGAATGAGATCATGTTTGTTAATGTTAGTACTGAGAAGGATCCTGCCTTGATCCAGATTGGTTCTACACTGTCTTCAGCGCGAGCGATTTGTCGCTTTCTTAAAAAATTTCAAAAAATGTTTTGCGCGGTCCTGCGAGGACTTGTGTGGAATTGCTTTTGAGATTGTGCAGCCTAGGATCGCTCTCAGCCTCGAGACTCGACCCCTTGCTTTCAAACCTTGAACTTAGATTCAGAATGTTCAACGGTCAACCACCATGTAAGGCCTGTGTGGTCGGATCAGAAGCAGTCCTCGAACTAGGGGCAGGGAAGTCAGATCAAGAAGATCAGATGTCATCAAAAGAAACTTGCAAAGCTAGATCAGAAGCACCCCTCGAACTGGGGGCAAAAGATGCCAGATTGTGCTCGAAGAGCCGAAGATGGATCATTCCACAAATTAATGAAGATTGGCAAGAATGCCAAACCCCAGAAGGGAGGAAAGAAGAAGACATTGCTAAAGGACAACCAAGTTCCTATCCACAACACTAGGGGCAAATTCACCCTCCATTGGATGGACTCCTGCGTCGTCAGCGAATAGTAGCCATTCTCCTGGATTCAGATGACTTCAAGATCTCAAAACCATTTGACATGGACAAAGCTACACTTTTACCCTTGAGAGGCTCGCTGGGCCGAAAACTCGGAAAGGTGACCCAGGCAAAAGTTAGAGCAAGAAAAAGAAGAAAAAGAAAAAAAAATGTAAAAAAAAAAAAAGGAGAAAGAAAAGAAGAAAATGAAAAGAAAATATGAAAAAGAAAAAAGAAGAAAAGAAATGAAAAGAATTGAAAAGAAAAGAAGAACAAAGCTCGCAAGGTTGAAAACCCAGAAAGGGCGGCCTTGGCAAAAGTTAGAGCGTAAAAGGTGAGGGTTAATACACGAGTGTACCTTGACCCGGAACTATGTAAGGCTTGATTCCCATCTTTGGGATACGTAGGCAACTTCATCCTGAAGTCCAGCCATAAACACTCCCAAATCGAGTGTGTCCGTTGTAATGGTTTTGATCATCTTTGTCTTCTTTGTATCCGAGAGTTTCGGTTGTGATCGTCACTCTGCAAACTGATTACAACACATTGCGGTGCCCATCCAAACAAGGGGCAACTTTCCGTTGCCAATGCGACGCGATGCCATTCAAATAAGGGGCAACTTTCCATTGCCGTGCAGTGCCGTTCAGATAAGAGGCAATTTTCCGTTGTTATGGATCTGAGGTCGTACATCTCAAGAGTGGGTTCCATGCTCGTTGAGCGGTGGCCGTTTGCAAAAATAGTTTTTGAGAATTTTTACTGAGGTTGACTAATTTTCTCAAAAATTGTTCCATTTTTCCAAAACCGGACCATTTCTTGGACCCAAAAAAAAGAAAGAAAATTTTCAGTGCTCATAGCCTGACTTGCATGATTTTAAATCAAAAATCGAACAAGTATGTTAATCTAACTCTCATATTGATCAAAATTGTTTTAGTAGAAAACCAAAACAAAAAATGGACAAAATGATGAACTAGGGGCACAGTTGAGTCAGGTGTTCTGTCTTTTCCCCATTGTCAACATACTTGCCAGAAAAGGCACCATATTTGCCAGAAACGGCACTCTACTTGCCAAGAAGTGCACTCTACCTGCCAGAAAAGGGCACAACTGAAGCAAACAGCGAAGGGCTGAAAGCTCTCTCATCCTTCAAACAATGAGGTATCAAATCGAGTGCGAAGCAAAAACTGGAATGGATCTAGATATTCCACTCCCTCATCTGGGCAGATCTGATCACGTCCAAACTCCCCAGCAGAGCATCGTTAACCGATGTCAGCTGCAGATTTGCTACACACCCAACTGTAGCGCAACCCCTCTGTGGGAAAGTTCACTGTTGTGAGCTGAAGAAGAATCTAGCAGAATGCTAGGGGAGAGAACCCGCAACTTCTCATTTATCTATCAACCACCCAGGGGAGGGATAAAAAATAAGAGAGATTGAAGAATAGAGAGATGTGCGCTGAGAGAAAAAGTGAGGAAAGGGCTTTTTCAGAAAAAAAAAAAAACAGAGCCTGAGGGCCGAGTGATGTGAGAATCACAAATGAGAAAGGGTGGGAAACAATACCCGGAGAAACAGGCTCCCTGTGCACATTTGAGTCTTGTGTTTTGTTGTGTTTTGTCTGTCTCGATTCTTATTTTGAGTCGTTTCGAGTGTCAATAGGTGTGTTTAAGTTGTTTACCTTTGTTTTCCTTTGTTGAGTCGTGATGAGCTGTGTCCAGTCGTAGACTCAATACCCAGTTGAAAACTTATTCCCACTCTCATTTTCAAAATTAAATCGTTTTGTGCTCAGAGTGCTGTGCTATTCTCCACATTTGTGCAAAACAGGTTTTGTTCTTCCATAAAACGGTAGGGTTCAACCCAGGTCATATGAGAACAGTAAAACCAGGACCTATTTGAAGCTATATTGGTTCTAGACTTTGAAGCAAAAAAAATAGGGAAAATCGGAGCATCTTAGTTTGTTTCAGATTCTGGGATTGCACTCCAGCTGCACCTTCTTAGGCCTCGTCGTTTCTCTAGAGTATGAGTGTATCTCGACCCCAAGTGTAAGTTTGCTTCAAGACAGAATGGCAGTTCAAGCAGCACCTGAGGGCTTTACATGTAGATGTTATCTTTTGCCAATATAAACAGGGTGTCCCCTTGTCGAGCTGAGTGTGTTACAAAGTCCTCTGAGAGGTAAGTTGGAGGCACCAGAGTACATGTTTGATGCCCCCCTATTGCATAGAATGTGCACTTTCATATACACTTCTGTTGCATGCGTGCCGCGCATCATTATGATTCATGCATAGAATATGCTTGCTTTCGATTCCGCATAGAATATGTTTTGCTTGTCTCATGCGTAGAATATGCTTTCAATATTGCATAGAATATGCTCTTGTTTCATGCATAGAAAATGCCCCCATACTTGCATAGAAAATGCTCGTATCTTTTGCATAGAAAATGCACGATTCTATACTTGCATAGAAAATGCTCGTATCTCTTGCATAGAAAATGCATTCTTCCTCAGTTGCATAGAAAATGCATTTTATTGCACTTTTTTTGTGCACCTTACTTGGATAGAACATGCATTTTATCTCACTCGCACTGTCTCGTGCACTTACACTTTGTATCTCACTCGCACTTTCTTGTGCATCTTGCGGTTGTGTTTCACTCGCACTATCTTATGCATTGCATTACACTCACGCTGTTTAGCGTATCGCACTGTTTAGTGCATTTCAAATCACTCGCGCTGTTTAGCGTATCGCACTGTGTAGTGCATTTCAATTCACTCGCGCTCTTTTTCGCATCGCACTGTTTTGTGCAGTTTACACTCGCGCTCTTTTGCGCATCGCACTGTTTTGTGCAGTCTACACTCGCGCTCTCTTGTGCATCGCACTATTTTGTGCAGTTTACACTCGCGCTCTCTTGCGCATCGCACTGTTTTGTGCAATTTACACTCGCGCTTTCTTGCGCATCGCACTATTTTGTGCAGTTTACACTCGCGCTTTCTTGCGCATTGCACTATCCTGTGCATTTCATTACATGCTCTCATCTTGCATAGAAAATGGTCGTATGTTTTGCATTGAACTTGCTCGCGCTATTTTGCACACTTTACCTGCACTTGTTAGTGCATTGCTCGCGCTATTTTGCGCACCTTACCTGCACTTGTTAGTGCATTGCATTGTTATGTATACTTCACTTGCATTATTATGCTTGTTTTCACCACATTGTTATGCGTTACACTTAGGTTGCATTGTCTTGCATCCATACCGCATTGTTATGTGTCACACTCAGGTTGCAATGTGATGCATCCCTTGACTTGCGTTGTCATGCACTTTTCACTTGCATTATTATGCATTGTTGCTAATGATATTGCACCTGTTGAGTTTCTTTCTTTTACAGGGCACGATATTGTATGTACGGTTCATTTGAGGCTGGTGCGACCAGACGAACCGCACAGGTATTGTATATTCTCCGTGTGAGACGTAGCGAGAATTGTATAATTTTCTTACATCCTTTCTGCATAAAATGTAGTTTGGCTCGAATTCGCTTGCTTAAAACTGTTGCATGTTATGTTTCGTTACAGCCCTCTTTGCATAATCATAAGTTATGCTCTTGCATCATGCATGTCATTTGCATTTTGCCCTAGCTTGCAGGCACATCTATATTATTTTGTTTATTTGTCCAAGTCTTCGGCCTTATCAAAATGGGTCGTCTTTGGGCTTTGACATTCACTCCTGTCACTTCATGACTTTTGAGTTATGTCAAAGAGGGGCAACTGCAGACACCCCATTTTTGACCGACCTCAAGACTTGGGCGCTACTGATGGCTTCCTTGGTGATGAAAGTTGTGCAGGCTATGCTATGCAAAGGGTCGGTTTCTTTGGCAAGGAGATCGTCAAATCCAAACCTCACACCCTATTTTGTACCAAAGCTATTTTGAATGGTTTTTAGACCTTAAAACTCTCTCTTTCAAAACATTTTTGAAATAAAGTTTCTACGATGTTCCGAGGCTCGCATTTTGTCAAATGTTGCGCTTTTCGATAAACCGAGCAAGGACAAAGGGGAAATGAATGAAAGAGAGATGAAATCTTGGAAAAATCTTTCAAAACACCTTGCTTCGGGGGTTTGGAGTTGAAGAAAAGAAGAGAAGAGGGAAGAAACCAAGTTGAAGAAGAAGGTGGGTATAAATCGCTAAGAGAAAATCGAGCGGTCCTCGCTAAATCAGGCTTATCTGTCTATGCACTTGGGTTTAAGTTATGAGGCCACCACCGTTGGAAAGAATACTTTCGGGGCTTCATTTTACACTCAAGAATCTCCTAAAGCCAAGTCCGGATGGGGGAGATATGATTGGTTGAAGTAGGGCATCAATCCGGTTGGATCGAAACTGCGCGGCTTCACCAAAATAAGCATAACTTTTTGCACAGATGGAATTTTAATGCAAGGTTGGCACCATTGGAAAGCTAACTTCTGGGGATTCATTTTGGACACCCACCGACCACTTTTTGGCCTTGGCAGCCACCTACCAGCCACCAAAGTAGCCAGCCGGCCAGCAAAAGTAGTCGGTCGACCAGTTTTCTGGTCGGCAGCTTTTCATCTGCTCCCTCACAGCTGTATCTTCCAGCTGGCAAGCATTTTGGCTATCCTCCGTATGTGTATGGAGGGATTTCCTTGGCCCTTAGCTTCTTGGAGAAGCTTATGCTTTTAATCTCTATAAGAGGGAGGCTCTTCCTCCCTCATCTGGTTCAGAAAAAATTGTTGAGGCTTATACATACACTTCCCCTTTGTATCTCTATATTTGGCCTTCAAAACTCCATTGTTCTTGCATCATTGTACTACACCTCTTACCCTAACCTCTCCATCATCCATCTAAGCACCTTGGAGCTCATTTTCGGAGGTTGAAGGTTTGCTACTTTGGGCCAAAAGCTGCTAGAGGTCTTCTCTCCAAAGGTAACACTCATTTCCCCCTTTTAAGCATTATTTTGCTTCACATCTTAGCTCCATTTGCAAGCATATTTGGGCTTTGTCATAAACTGAAAAAAGTCTTGTTTTAAGCTTCTTAACATGTTTGTTTAAGAGCTCTTTTCTGTTAGGGGTCATCTACCCCCTTTACATGCTTCATTTCTCTTTGTTTTGAGCCATGCATTAGGGCTTTTGTGTTGAGGTTTGTTGGCCCTTTTGACCACTGAAATCCAGTGGATTTTCAGTGGTTATTATGTGTTTTTGAGCATCAAAATCAGAGAGGGGTGATCCTGTCACCCCTTGTCTTGTTTACTAGCTTTCTTGGCCTTACAAAGGAGCCCCTATTTGCATGTTTTCAAGCCATGTTTCAGGCTATTATTTATGAGTTTTATGACCTGCATGACCTCTATCCTGAGGTGGTTTTGCCATGTTAAGTGTCCATCTTGCATGTATAGAGTAACCCTCTTCATGGCCTTCCAAAGGAGCCTTCACTTGCATGCTTCCTAGCCTCCTTTCAGGCCCTTTTTGATGAGTTTTAGGGCCCTCATAACCTCTGTCCAGAGGTGATTTTTCCATTTTTGATGTCTATCTTGCACGTGTAGAGTAACCCCTTGCATAGCCTTTCAAAGGAGCACCTCATTCTGGCATGTGTTGACTGAGTTCCAGTGGTTTTTTGGTCATATTTTGGCATGCCATGTTTCTTTTTTTGGCTGGTTTGGTAGTCCTTCACATGCTTCATATAGTTGTAGTGTAAGTCATGGTTCACTAGCTTGTTTTGTATGATGTTTTGGCCGCCTTTCCTAGCATATTTTGGCCTTGCCTTAAACTGATTTCGTGCATGTTTTGGACTGCCTTAGCTCTGTTTTGGGGTCTCATGGTCGAATGATGCATGCTATGCATGGTTGTAGTTCAATATCCATGCCTAGCCTTGAGTTTTGTAGCCTCTTGCATGCATATACTGAGGTGTTTTCATGTTTTGGGGCCATTATACATCACATTTCAGAGCTGGAATGTATGCCATTGTATGCCATGTTTCATCCTTGCATCGCTCTTGGAGAGTTGCATTTTGTGCCTTAGGCTTGGGGCCATTGCATTGTGCATGTTTGCATGAATCTTGGGCCTTGTTCTCATCTCATTTGGCCACTGATTTTGGCATGCTTGAGAGCTACCCATGTTAGTGTAAGTCCATCTCACCATGTTGTTGCATGCTTGTTTCATTTTGCATGTTGTTGCATGCTATACATGTCCACATGTTTAGGTTGTATGCCTATTGCATATTGCATGTTAACATGCTCATGTTGCATTAGATTTGTTGCATACTTGAGTTATTTGCATGCTTGCTTGCTTGCCTAGGTTGCATTGCATTGTGTGTGCATCCCTTGCCTCTTGATCAATCATGATAGAGGTTGGGGCCCTTTATGTGTTTTGTGCATTTCATTCCATATCAAGTTGCACACTTGGCTTCTTTGGCCATCATGCATTGAAATGCGTGATTGATGGTCCGAGGGTTGAAGAACTACACTTCCTGGAGTCTTAAACATGATAGGGAGTGTGGTTGTGCAAACATTGTCTGGTAAATGCATTGCCATGCTCTGTTTGCCCTATGCTGCAGCAAAACAGGGTTCTGCAGGAATAAATAGCCGGTCAACTTCTTTCAGTGCCGACCGACCAGCCATACTTAGCCGATATCCTCACAACTGGTCGATGACCATTTTCCAGTGGCCGATTGGCCGATGGCCTCTCACAGCATCCATGAGGTGGATCAGAAGTGTTCAGGAGACTTGTGCAATTTTCAAAGGAACAAAACAGTGCAAATAGAGGCAACATGAGGCATGACAATGGATTTCCGAGCGAAGTCGACCAAGCATGCATTCATCTCTCTTCCCGAGGCTGTTTTACTGTTTTTCATAGCTTAATTAATTTGTTTAATTAGTTAAGAATTGTGTAATAATTAGCTGTAGCTGTTATTTATTCAGTTTGTATTATTTATTCGGACCCTCCGAGAGAGGGCAATTTTGTAATAAGTGTGCGTGTGTGTGATGCATGTCTTCCAACCCCACGTCTTTCTCCCTTTTATTTAAACCGCTTATGATGGTTAGTATTAGGGCATATTTCAATTAGCATCCTTATGCTATGCATGTTTGCATCATTCATATGTCTTGCATGCACCGGGCTCGGTGCATCATACTAACTGCATTGTATTTCAATTCCAAGTTGAATACATGTTATCTGTAGCATCTCATATGCCATCTTAGAATAGCTGAGCCTAGCTTAATTGCATTTTGCATTTGTTGCATTAGACATCTTAACATGAACTAGGATCATGCATTGATTACTAACTAGCTTCTGTTTTGGCTCAGAGTACTCGGTAAGTGTTTATGCTTTAGCATCCTTGCATGCATGTGAGTGACTGCCATGATAGCATGCTTACCATGAGGCTATTTGCTTATGTGATATAACTGCCTGAATGCCTGTGGGTGGAGGTTGGATTATCTGAATTGGAACAATTTATTGATTGCAAGTTTTAAGCCCACTAGATAGTGGCAAATCACCATGTTTGCTAAGCCCACTTGAGGGTGGCAAAATCCGCTTTTTAGCCTACTTGCGAGTAGCAAACCGCTTTAAAAAACAAACATGAAATGTTTTGTTCCAACTCAGGCGATCCAGTCTATACTTGTATGCTGCGCGTATCACATAGTAATTCTAAGCTAATAAACCGGAATAAGAGCGCATAATGTTTTCAAAACTCGATATCATGGTTAGTAGAGGCCAATTTTTGATCGGGCGAGCGGGGGTGCTCACGAAGTGACCTTCCCCAATCGTACCCAAGTTCCCGAGCCGAGGCAACTTTGGTGATGACGGACACGTGGCCTTAGGCACGAGTCAGGGTTTCCTAAATTTCCCCAAAACAAAATATTTAGGTGGCGACTCTGTATCTGGCAAAGCAGTCCATGTTTGGCACTTCTTTCAAAAAATCTATTTTTCAAAACGATTTGCCGGATTTGGACTCTTTGGTGATTTATCAATCTCGCATTACACTTTGCGAGATCAGATTAAGAACCGTGACAATTTGAGTCCGTACTGTTGTGAGCCCAAATGAACAGAACAGGGTTTCCCCCCGAGACATTCGGGGACGTCTACAATTATCCAAACCAATTCATAGATATGGTTCTTAATTCATCTAGACAGTTTATAACGAAACTACAACTCACATCATTAACATTTCCATACTTCAATTCAAAATGAGACTACAACTCATATCAATAATACTTCAACACTTCAATTCATCTACGTTATACAAACGCAATCAAGATTTCGGGTCTTTCACCCTGGACACTCCGGCTAACTTAATTATCAATGGAGTCCATCCCCTATCTCCTCCCAAACGGGTTTGAGGGTACATCCGCTATCTCCTCTCAAACCTTGGAGTACATCCCTATCTCCTCCCAAACAACATATATATGCAATGTATTTAAATACTTATCATATACAATGATCAAGCAAGGCACATATTCAATGTGTTATTCCATCCGTCATATTCAATGACATACTCAATTGATTAGTTTTAATTCATCTAATCATCATGCAGTGTCTACAACAATCAAGACTATCCTCCACCGATAGCCCAAAGTAGTTATTTCTAAACAGATAATAAATTCATCAAACAGATAATTTCTCAACGTTCTCATAGGTGAGTGATAAACCAATCCAACTACACCATTCAATCACATAATTTCCCAATTTCATTATTTCCAAACCAATTTCATATTACCATAATAAATTTCATTTATTACACAAATGACCCGATTAAACCCAACTAAGGCATTTTTTCCATTTTTCTCAACACTGACCCAAAGGTCCAAATATCATCAATAAACATCAATAACCTTATCTTAAGACCCATATACACATGTATAGTTCAAAAGGACCAAAACCCCTCTTTATACATTTCAAGCTTTAGAACCCTAACACCCAAAATTTCCCAACTTCAACATTAAATCAAAATGACTACATGTTTATGTCAAATGCCATAAATATGAGTAGTTATCCCTACCTCAAATTTCGGAGCTCAAAGGAGAAGAAGAATAAAACTCAAGATGCTCTGATCACCAACTTTTTCCGATCAAAACGAAGGCCATGCCAAGCTCCACACTTTTTACAAAGGAATAAAGGGTGGAAGATCACTAGAGCTAGATGATTTCGTAGAGAGAAGATGTATTCTAGAGAGAGGAGCTCTCAAATGAGGGTTTTGAAAAGCTAGAGAGAGAGAGAGTCGAAAAGTGGTTCAAAAATGGCTTCTCTCGGACTGATATACATAACAGTCCACTCGAGCGTGGAACGCCCCGCTCGAGCGTGAAAAGCGATGCTCGAGCGTCGAATGCGCACTTCCAGAAGTTCTGCAGACGAAGGTCCCCGTTCGAGCGTGAAAGTGGATGCTCAAGCGTCCGATGACTTGCAGGAAAAGTACTGAAGACCGAATAATTCCACTCGAGCGGAAGAGCAAAAGCAAAGGGCCCGCTCGAGCGTGAAGGCCAAAATCTGGGCATCAACTCTATGTTTCTAAACACAACCAACCTGTTTCAAACTTTCCAAACACATCCCAAAACTCAAATACCAAGAATCAAATGACGGAAATATAACATAGACAACAACAACACTCAAACCACGGACCGAGTCCGGAATACAATAGACAACGGAGGAAGAACTGGGATCGCTATATAAACAATTGGCGTTTCAATTTAAAAAATTAAAAGGTATAAAAAAAAATAGATTTGGTTTTTTAGAGATAAAAAAAACCATCTAACTCTTCTATATACCATTAAGATGGACTATTTCAATTTAAAAAATTAAAAAGTGAAAAAAAATATAGATTGAGTTTTTTAGAGATAAAAGAAACCATCTAACTCTTCTATATATTATTAAGATAGACTATTTTAATCACATAAAAAAAAATAGAAATTATATTTAGATATTATCCCTATATATTATGCTATCTATAGTTGTAACAAATTAACTATAATATATATGAAAAGTTATATTAAGCTTTGATTTTCAATTAATTGAATTATAATTAACAAACTAACAAATAGCAGTAATGGTCTAATGGGATAGAAAGAGAATAAAAATAAAGAACACAATGATATTTAAAAGTTTTAACTTTACCTAGTTATACAAAAATCTAATGTTATAGTAAAATCTTGAATTGTCAATAAATTTTCACATTTTTTAGATGGAGTTATGGGTTTCTATTTGTTGTTGTTTTTTTTTTAAATTTAATTTATCTATGGTTTCTATTTATTTTTTAGCTATTATTATTTAGGTAAGTTATGATGCGAGTTAAATATGTGATAGATATATGAGTTTTATTGATAAACTTTATAGATTTTTAACGTTTAAAATTGGATATTGAGACGCAAAATAAATATTTTAACTTAGTAAATAAAAATCAAATTTATTAATTTTATCTGTTTGTGCATCTGATTTTTAATTTAATTTTTTTTTGTTATGTTACAATATAATATATAAGATATAGAAAGATACCCACAATTTTCATGAAAAATATTGTTTGATTTTATGGAGGAGAGAAAATGAATGCAAGTTTAAAATTTTTTTTTTTGGTTTGAAAATTGGTGAGAGAGATTATGATGGAGAGATTATGAAATATTTTTGTTATCTTCCCATTATTATTTCTAAAATTATGAAATATATCAACCAATAGGTTTTTTTAATCTATTTTATAAATTGAAAAATCAATAATTTTAGAATGAGAGTTTGGAGCTCTTAGGAGGTTTCTCATTAGAAACCCTATTTTTCTTATATAATATATAGATATAGATATAGATATTTATATTTGTTTTAGATATTTTTTTAATATACAAATTATTTTTTTATATAATCCTATCAGTAACCATAGTGTGTGGGATAAGTTGAAAAGGGTGCTGCAATAACTATGAGAGAAGTCAAAAAGGTTTGTAAGTTGGGAAAAGTCAATAAATACTGAGGTTATTTATTTTTTTTGAATCAAAAAAATTAGAAAATTAGGATTGGGATATTGGAGCTCCCACAAAACTTGTGAGTCGAAAATCCCTTTTTCCTTATATAATATATAGATAGATAGATAGGGGGGCACCAAAATTGTGGCTTCAACAACGTGAAGTAGGCCAAACGTTTAAATCGAAAAAAAAGAAAAGAAAAAAAGATAGGCCAAACGTGGTTGCGTGTCATTACTTATCATTTTGGTCACTTGTTCACACACTCTTCACTGAACTTCGACTTCCGTCCCTTACTCTTCCCCAACTCACTCTTCGTCGCTACTTGATCAAAATCATCCTCAAGCTTCCTCACCAGCGTCCTCCTCGTCCTAAATCCATCCACATGGTCATCTTCCTATTCAATCACTGTCGTGAACTACCTCCTCCGCTTTGTTGCCATCGGTGCCGGAGGCGGCGATGGGCTTGAGTCCTGGTTACCTTCGATGCGGCCTTGGAGGCGGAGGCACTTGAAGCCGAGTCTGCCTATGGACTCGGCCCACGCCGTCAACGGGTCGGTAACCGAAGAAGACGGGACGACCCACTCGCCGTTGAACTTGATGGCTATATAGATTCGGGGCTTGGGTGGGCTGCTACTGCCGAGACCTTGAGTTACCACCATATTGAAGGATTCAACGAAAATTTCTCTCTCTCTCTCTCTCTCTCTCTCTCTCTCTCTGTTTGTGATTTCCGTGATTATTGAAGGATTACTAAGGATTAATAACAATTGTGATGTATTTATATAGAGTCTCTCTGTCTGTGATTTTCGTGATTAATGAAGGATTAGCAAGGATTAATAACAATTGTGACGTATTTCTATATATTCCGTGATTAATAACAATTTTGATGTATTTCTCTATATATATACTAGTGGTAACCCATGTTATGCACGAGACTTTATAAATTAAAAAAAAAAATCATTATTTTCTTGAAGTAATTTAATATTATATCTTGCGGTATATATGAAATTTATAAGTTAACTTTTATGTTTATGACTTTTTAAATTATTAGTTTAGAAAAATTTTAAAAAAATATATATAAATATATTTAATCCTCTTCTCATATTTGTATAAAAATTAACACTTGTGACTCAATCATTATAAGTTGGATTGTGGAAAAAAAAAATGGGGTGTCAAGCATTTTCCATTTGTAAATATCCTAAATATAAAAAAAATGACAAAAAAATTGTGTAGCTTTTTGATATGTGTTTATCAGTTTTATTTGATAGACATAAACAATTGATGTTTCAATTTAAAAAATTAAAAAGTAAAAAAAAAAAATAGATTGGGTTTTCTAGAGATTAAAAAAACCATCTAACTCTTCTATATACCATTAAGATGGACAATTTCAATTTAAAAAATTAAAAAGTAAAAAACAAATATAGATTGGATTTTTTAGAGATAAAAGAAACCATCTAACTCTTCTATATATTATTAAGATAGACTATTTTATTCACATAAAAAAATAGAAATTATATTTAGATATTATCCCTATATATTATGCTATCTATAGTTGTAACAAATTAATTATAATATATATGAAAAGTTATATTAAGCTTTCATTTTCAATTAAATGAATTATAATTAACAAACTAACAAATAACAGTAATAGTCTAATGGGATAGAAAGAGAATAAAAATAAAGAACACAATGATATTGAAAAGTTTTAACTCTACCTAGTTATACAAAAACCTAATGTTATAGTAAAATCTTGAATTGTCAATAAATTTTCACATTTTTTAGATGGAGTTGTGGGTTTCTATTTGTTATTTTTTTTTAAAATTTAATTTATCTATGGTTTCAATTTATTTTTAGTTATTATTATTTAGGTAAGTTATGATGCGAGTTAAATATGTGATTGATATATGAGTTTTATTGATAAACTTTATAGATTTTTAACGTTTAAAATTGGATATTGAGAGGTAAAATAAATATTTTAACTTAATAAATAAAAATCAAATTTATTAATTTTATCTGTTTGTATATCTGATTTTCAAATTTTTTTTTTTGGTTATCTTACAATATAATATATAAGATATAGACAGATACCCACAATTTTCATGAAAAATATTATCTGATTTTTTGGAGGAGAAAAAATGAATGCAAGTATTAATGTTTTTTTTTTTTTGAAAATTGGAGAGAGAGATTGTGATGGAGAGATTATGAAATATTTTTGTTATCTTCCCATTATTATTTCTAAAATTATGAAATATATCAACCAATAGGTTTTTTTAATCTATTTTATAAATTGAAAAATCAATAATTTTAGAATGAGAGTTTGGAGCTCCTAGGAGGTTTCTCATTAGAAACCCTATTTTTCTTATAAAATATATAGATATAGATATAGATATTTATATTTGTTTTAGATTTTTTTTAATATACAAATTATTTTTTTATATAATCCTATCAATAACAATAGTGTGTGGGATAAGTTGAAAAGGGTGCTGCAATAACTATGAGAGAAGTCAAAAAGGTTTGTAGGTTGGGAAAAGTCAATAAATGCTGAGGTTATTTATTTTTTTTGAATCAAAAAAATTAAAAAATTAGGATTGGGATATTGGAACTCCCACAAAACTTGTGAGTCAGAAATCCCTTTTTCCTTATATAATATATAGATAGATAGATAAGGGGGCACCAAAATTGTGGCTTCAACAACGTGAAGTAGGCCAAACGTTTAAATCGAAAAAAGAGAAAAGAAAAAAAGATAGGCCAAACGTGGTTGCGTGTCATTACTTATCATTTTGGTCACTTGTTCACACACTCTTCACTGAACTTTGACTTCCTTTCCTTACTCTTCCCCAACCCACTCTTCGTCGCTACCCAATCAAAATCATCCTCAAGCTTCCTCACCAATGTCCTTCTCTTCCTAAATCCATCCTCACGGTCATCTTTTTATTCAATCACTTTCGTGAACTGCCTTCGCCGCTTTGTTGCCATCGGTGCCGGAGGCGGTGATGGGCTTGACTCCTGGTTACCTTCGATGCGGCCTTGGAGGCGGAGGCACTTGAAGCCGAGTCCGCCTACGGACTTGGCCCACGCCATCAACGGGTCGGTAACCAAAGAAGACGGGACGACCCGCTCGCCGTTGAACTTGATGGCGGTATAGATTCCGGGCCTGGGTGGGCTGATACTGCCGGGACCTTGATTTACCACCATGTTGAAGGATTCAACGAAAAATTCTCTCTCTCTCTCTCTCTCTCTGTGATTTCCGTGATTATTGAAGGATTACTAAGGATTAATAACAATTGTGATGTATTTATATAGAGTCTCTTTGTCTGTGATTTCCGTGATTATTGAAGGATTAGTAAGAATTAATAATAATTGTGACATATTTCTATATATTCCGAGCTTAATAACAATTTTGATGTATTTCTATATATGTATACTAGTGATAACCCGTATTATGCACGAGACTTTATAAATTAAAAAAAAATCATTATAATTGTCTTGAAGTAATTTAATATTTTATCTTGCGGTATATATGAAATTTATAAGTTAACTTTTAATGTTTATAACTTTTTAAATTATTAGTTTAGAAAATTTTTAAAAAATATATATATAAATATATTTAATTCTCTTCTTATATTTGTATAAAAATTAACACTTGTGACTACATCATTATAAGTTGGATTACGGAAAAAAAAAAAAAAATAGGTGTCAAACATTTTCCATTTGTAAATATCCTAAATATTAAAAAATGAAAAAAAAAATGTGTAGCTTTTTTATATGTGTTTATCAGTTTTATTTGACAGACATAAACAATTGATGTTTCAATTTAAAAAAATTAAAAAGTAAAAAAAAAAAAAAAATAGATTGGGTTTTTTTAGAGATAAAAGAAACCATTTAACTCTTCTATATACCATTAAGATGGGCTATTTCAATTTAAAAAATTAAAAAGTAAAAAAAAATATAGATTGGGTTTTTTAGAGATAAAAGAAACCATCTAACTCTTCTATATATTATTAAGATAGACTATTTTAATCACATAAAAAAAAATAGAAATTATATTTAGATATTATCCCTATATATTATGCTATCTATAGTTGTAACAAATTAACTATAATATATATGAAAAGTTATGTTAAGCTTTCATTTTCAATTAATTGAATTATAATTAACAAATTAACAAATAGCAGTAATGGTCTAATGGGATAGAAAGAGAATAAAAATAAAGAACACAATGATATTTGAAAGTTTTAACTTTACCTAGTTATACAAAATCTAATGTTATAGTAAAATCTTGAATTGTCAATAAATTTTCACATTTTTTAGATAGAGTTGTGGGTTTCTATTTGTTGTTTTTTTTTAAAAGTTAATTTGTCTATTGTAACGCCCTCAAAATATTATATAATCCCAACATCTAACAGTTCTATATACATGATAGATAAATCACATTTGCATGCATACATCAGAGTTAATATTACAAAGAGTATTTCATATAAGTTAAAAATGTTTACAAAGATAATAGAACGCCCTGCGGGCTTGCATCTTTCCAAGTTGTTACTTGGTTACATTAAAGAAGAGTTCTAACTCTTTTACAAGTAAAGCCCTCGGCTTGCATTTACATGTCACCAACAAAACAAATAACAAAGCAGAGTCTTCAACTCCTAAATCTCCCAAGCAAAGATCTTGGAGGCGGCACGTCTCCTGTACCTGAAAATGGTGTCCCAAGTAGGGTGAGCCGAAGCCCAGTAGAGATATGCTAAACCCAATATGAGAAATAACTAAAACATTAATATTCGACAAATGATTAACACTTGTAAACCAACTCAAACCCTTCCCATAGCCCAACAACATTTACATCCATGTTTCAATCCACTTTCTTTTTTTTATCCAATTCAATTCCTAAATACGGTTCATTATCTAACCAAACATTTTAAATGAGACTGCAACTCAGCTTATTAACACTTTCGTTATCCACAATTCAAAATGAGACTACAACTCATGTTATTAACACTTCAATTGTCAACTTCATTCATGCACTTCAATTTATAAGGTTTCGGGACTTTCACCCCGGACACTCCGACCAACTTAATTATCTATGGAGTCCATCCCCTATCTTCTCCCAAACAATGGAGTACATCCCCTATCTCCTCCCAAACAAAGATACATATACAATGTATTAGAGCATATAATCACACGTATGGAGTACATCCCCTATCTCCTCCCAAACAAAGATACATATACAATGTGTTAAAGCATATAAGCACATATGGAGTACATCCCTTATCTCCTCCCAAACAAAGTTACATATACAATGTATTAAAGCTTATAATCATATACGGAGTACATCCCCTATCTCCTCCCAAACAAAGATACATATACAATGTATTAAACTCTTTATCTTATGCCATGATCAATTAAGGCACATATTCAATGTGTTATTCCAACTGTCATATTCAATGACATATTTCGATTGATTAGTTCCAATTTACCTAATCATCATGTAGTTCTACAACAATCAAGACTATCCTCCACCGAAAGCCCAAAGCAGTTATTTCTAAACAGATAAATGAATTTACCAAACAGATAAATTATCACATTTTCTATAGGTGAGTGATTTATCAAACCGACTACACCAACTAGTCCCATTTCTATCCAATTTCATGATATTCAAATCAATTTCATATTCCTCACAATTACCAAATTAATTATGTAAATTCAATTAGAGCATTTCTTTCCCCTTTTTCTCAACATTGATCCTAAGACCGAATCTCACCTATCAAACCCACAAAACCTCATTTTCAAGACCTCACGTATATATGGAGCTTAAAAACACAAAACCCCTCTTTTATATACCACAAATCTCAAACCCTAACTTCCCAAATCACCAAATCTCAACACCTATACAAAATGACTAATATTTATGTTAAAACTCATAAGAAGGAGTAGATTATCCCTACCTCGAAGTTAGGAGCTCAAAGGAGAAGAAGGATGAAACTCAAGATGCTCCAAATCAACACTTTTTCAGATCAAAACGTAGCCCACGCAAAGCTCAAGCTTTTTAACAAAGGGAGTAGGGTAGAGACACTTTAAACCAAGTGTGTTTGTAGAGAGAAGGAGAGTGTAGAGAGAGAGACAGAGGGAGTCAAATCTAGGATTTGGATGAAAGAGATGATAAAAAAATGATGTAAAACACGTTGCTGCCAACTAATACACTCGATCCTCGCTCGAGCGAAGGAGTGGTCGCTCGAGCGACCAGACACAAAAGAACCTCGCTCAAGCGCAAGAGGCATCGCTCGAGCGAAAAATGCGAAGCTTCAGGTTTGCAACCCAGAAGCACGCTCGAGCGCAATAGTTCTCGCTTGAGCAAAGAAACACAAAACATAGAGCTCGCTCGCTCGAGCGACAAAAGCCTCTCTCGAGCGTAGAATACTAACCGTTAGGTCCAATCCATACATAGATGCACGCTCGAGCGCAAGAGTGCTCGCTCGAGCCAAGAGACACATCATAGGAAGCTTGCTCAAGTGCAAGAAGCTTCGCTCGAGCGAAGAAACAAAAACCAAAAGCTCGCTCGAGCGGAAAAAGCCTTGCTCGAGCGAAGACGCCAAATTTTGGATAGCAACCATTTGCTCCAACACTCAACCAACTTGTTCCAATCTTACCCAACACATCCCAAAACTCAAATACAAAGAATTAAAGGATGGAAACAAGAATAAGACAACAACAACAACCACTAGACTCGAGTCCGAAATACAATACATAACGAGAAAAACCGGGATCGCTATAGCCTCTCCCCCTTAAAGAATTTCGTCCCCGAAATTAAATATATAAGTTTCAAAATTGTGATCTTTTCAATTCTCAACATGATTACAATACAACCTTTATTAACAAGATCCACTACCGATCATTTCATCCCTTCTCAAGAGAGCAACCTTAAAAATATAGCTCAATACGCATTATCAACATGCATTCTTTTGAATTTTACTAATTCCAACACACATACTCTACAATTCCATAACATATGCAACGTTAAAAATATACTTTCATTTCTCCAACACATTCAACATATACAATGTTAAACTAAACTTATTTCTTTGAAACATATGCAACAATTTTCAATACTTCCATAATCCAAAACATATACAATATTCTTAAAGTTTATCATAAAACAAAATTCTCAATATAGGCTCAAATATCCACAAATAGGTCCGGATATGTTTCTCGGACCTCCAATTCATGTTCCCAAGTGGCCTCCTCACCCCGTGATGTTTCCACAACACCTTAATTAATGGGAAAGTCCTACTTCACAAGACTCGATAACAATGATAACAGTACGACACATTCAACCACTACAACGTTCTGAGACATCCACCACGTCTCGAGTACCAACAATACCCAAACCAAAATTGAGCACGTAATATCCCAACATGGGAAACACGAAATCATTCGTACACAAAGCTTTCAGTCAACTTTCACAGAACGAGGATGCAAAATGAAGCACGGGTAATGAATAACATTATGGCACGTTAATGCCCCAAAATTTCGAGTTCTTGCCAAAGACACACAATATGTAGCCAGCAACTCAGGCTAGGTTAAATCTAACTTCTCATAAGATACTCCGTCCAGGTTAAAGAAATTGCTTTATTTATTTCATTTGTTTCAAAGCACTCGGTTTTTCCCAAAAAGTGTTCAGACTTATACTGCCACCACCTAAACACGTCATTTACAACTGGCCACAGTCGACTAAGAGATTTTTCAAATTATTTTCCCGAAAAATAAGGATCACAAATTCATGTTTCGACCCAAAATCATTTTAGTTTATGAAGAGTACTCAATGTCCCTCCAGTGAATCACAACATAGCCATCCCACAAAACCTGTCACACTCACGGTGATGACACAATACCAAAAACAAAACTTTTATGATAGGGACCCTTATAAATTTTGAAATTTCCAACAACGCAACGACACAAATGATGAAATTGTACAGCCCCCAATCACAAAATGGCACGAAGCGCTCATAACTTCGAAGTTCTCAACCGAACTTCCAAACCGATTACCACAACTCAAAATAACCTTCTAACTGTCCATATGGAAGTTACATCCCACATCAAGACACCGTTTAATTACACAACCTCTCAAGTCTAATAAATTGCCCCAGATTCTTCAAAGTTAACCCACGACACCTTGATTTTCTCATTCGTCTCTCACACTGTAGACACTCCATTTTTGACCGCCCTTAAGACTTGGGCGCTACTGATGGTTTATTTGGTGATGAAAGGTGTGCAGTGCAAAGGTTCAATTTCTTCAGCAAGGAGAGAGTCAAATCCTAACCTCACACCCCCCCTTTTTGGATTAAAACGGTTTTGAACAAAAAGATTTCAGACCTTAAAACCCTATCTTTCAAAATGTTTTTGAAAAAGTTCCTATGATGTTCCGACGCTCGTATTTTGTTAAATGTTACGCTTTTCGGTAAACCGAGTAAGGACAAAGTGGAAATGAATGAAAGAGAGATGAAATCATTGAAAAATCTTTCAAAACAACTTGTTTAGGGGTTTGGATTTGAAGAAAAGAGGAGAGGAGAGAAGAAAACTGGTTTGGGAGAAATTCAGCATGAATCTGGGAAGGATTGAAACTAAGCCGCTTCACCAAAACAAGCATAACTTTTTTCGCAGTTGGCATTTTGAAGTGAGGTTACCACCATTGGAAAGCTTCCGTCCGGGACTTCAATTTGGACACAAGAATGACCTGAAAATGAGTCCATATAAAGGAGATATGTTCATTTGAAGTTGGACCTGGAAAGTAGATTTTCTCTGCCGGCCACTAGTGAAGGGTGCCGGCCATGGATGATGCGGTGCCGGCCATTGATGGTCCTTGCCGGCTAGAAATGGTGTAGTGCTGGCCATCTATGATCCTCTGCCGGCCAACAGTGGAAAAACTCTTTTTTTTTTGCAGATATTTAGCTCAAGCTGTTTCCATGTTGCTCCAGCTGTCCTATACATCAGATATTTCGACCAAGCTCTTGTTTTGGCTATATATGGAGGCTATATCTCATATTTTAGGAGGTGAGAACAAGTTAACAAGTTTGGGAGCTTCTCACACTAAAATCCCTCTCTCTCTACAAAATGTTCAGAGCTAAATCTCTGCCTCTCTCTCAAGAAGCCTCTCTCTCCTCTTGTTTTGAGCCTTAAGCTTAGAATCCTTTACACTTTTGCAAAGAGACCCTTAACCAAATTGAACCACCTTGGAGCTGAGGCCTCATAGGACTTATTTTGGGCTGTTGAATTGCCATTTGAGCCAAGAAAGTTGTAACGCCCTCAAAAAAATAACATGAAACCCATTAATATAGACATGCATTGATATACAAAAATCCAACATTCTTCTATTCATCAGAGTATTTGATTACAAAAGGTATTACATGTTAACAACAAAAGCAAATGCCCTACGGGCTTACAGCTTTCCAAGTTAACACTTGGTTACAAAAAAAAGGAGAGCACTAGCTCAATTACACATTAAGCCCTTGGCTCGAATCTACATGTAATACATCAAAAGGGGAGAGACAACAAAAATCCATCCGCCTCAAGCCTCCCAAGCTATGTCCTTGGAGGTGGCATGCTACCTGTACCTGAAAATAATGTTCCCATACAGGGTGAGCCACAGCCCAGTAGAAATACACTAAACCAGCCATGAACAATGACTAAAAGATTAGCAGTTGATAGATGGTCAACCCTGATACATCCACTTATATCATATTACAATTTCATAACATACAAGTCCATGTTACTTTTCATTTTCCATTTTCTGTTAGATAAGCATACCAGCTAAATCAATACATCAACAGATAAGCATATTAGCTATATCAACATCTCAACAGATAAGTATAAGAACTATATCTTTCAACCAAAGATAAGCATATGAGCTATATCTACTCTTCTTTAGACAAGCATATGAGCTGTGTCTATACTTCTTAAAGATAAGCATATGAGCTGTATCTACGGAGTTCATCCCCTATCTCCTCCCAACACTATCCGGTTTAGAGGTACATCCCCTATCTTCCCCTAAACCGCGGAGTACATCCCCCATCTCCTCCTCTACACACAATGTATATAAACACATAGGTTCTACATACAATCAATCAATACATAAAGTTAATGTATTCTGTCAACCGTCAAGTTCCATGACACATTCCATTGATTAGTTTTCGTTTGCCTAATCATCATGCATTGTCTACAACAATCAAGACTATCCTCCACCGATAGCCCAAAGCAGTTATTTCTAAACAGGAAATAAATGCACAAAATGGATAATATATCAACATTTCAATTTGGTGAGCGATAAATAATTCCACTACACCCTTTAATCCCATACATTACAAACTTCAACATTTCCAATTCAACTCCTCATTTCCTTTAATTAATTATATACATTAGTTAATTAAAACAATTAGGGTAAATTCCCATAATTAACCAAACAACCCTAAGGTTCCATTTTCATCCATAATCCATCATCTAACCCATCTTTCTATGCCAAACTCGCATTTAGGTTTATTATAAACAAAACCCCAACTTTTGTAAAATTACACAAAAGGCCCAAACTTCCTCAATACTACCCAACAACACCCAACATATCAAAATGCTAAAATTTAAAGACAAAATCCATAAGAAAGAGTAGGATATCCCTACCTCAAATTCGGAGCTACAAAAGGAGAGAAGAGACCAAAACCAAAATGCTCTAAACTTCAAACCTTTCGAATCAAAACGAAGCCCTCGACGATCAACCCAACTTTTACAAAGGCCGAAGAGAAGGAAAGCACTCTAACTAGATCAAACCCTAGAGAGAAGGGAGTTTCTAGAGAGAGAAGCTCTCAAAATATCTTTTTAGAAAGTAAGAGAGAGAGAGTGTGAATGTAAAAAGTGATTTTAAAAAGCCCAGCTGCCAACTGATATGCGACATTCCCGCTCGAGCGGAAAACACAACGCTCGAGCGTCAAGAACAAAAAACTAGGTCCGCTCGAGCGCAATAAGGCCCGCTCGAGCGCCAAGACACAAGAATAAAGTACATCCGCTCGAGCGGAAAAACCAGTCCGCTCGAGCGTAGATTCCCTCCTCCCAGAACTTACACCAACAATGTACTACCCGCTCGAGCGCCAAAAAGCCCGCTCGAGCGCAACCCGCTCGAGCGCAGGAAATACGCTCGAGCGTAGAAATCACATCTGCAGAAGTTTTGCAGAAAACAAAATACTGTGAGTGTGCAATCTCCGCTTGAGCGCAAGAAGACCCGCTCGAGCGGACAACCAAAAACCAAACCCCGCTCGAGCGCAGGACAACCCGCTCGAGCGTAACACCAAAAACCTGGGCAACTAGATTTGGGACCAAGGCTCAACCCACCCGCTCGAAACATGCCCAACACATCCTAAAACTCAAACACAAAGTATGAAAGGATGTAAACAAGGTTTAAACAACTGCTAATATCTGCGGAACCTAGTCCGAATCACTGTACAACAGGGGGTAAAACCCGGGATCGCTATAAAAGTGGTTGTTTTGCTGCTGAGCATCAAGAGGTATAACTCTCCCCTTTTGTACTTGTTTTGCACACTTGCTTCACCATCCTTTTCCCATTGTTTTGGACTATTTTTGTGGCTGGTTTTCAACTATAAAAACCTCTGTGTTTGAGGTTTAAAAATGTTGGTTTAAGCCTTGTTTGGTTAGGGGGTGTGTCCTCCCTTTTGCTCCTTGGCTTGTAAAGCTTTTTGAGCTATCTTTCAAGCTTTTCAAACCATCTCTTTTTGGCCCTTTAACCAATGAATTCCAAAGGAATTTCAGTGGTGGAAAGGTGGTTTTGAGGTCCAAAATAGGAGGGGGTGGTTCCCCCCTCTTCATCTCTTGTTTGCTTGTGTTGATGGCCCACCAAATGAGCATGTGTTTCTACTTCTTTGTGGCTTTGTTCAAGCATATTTTTGTGGCTTTTTAGACCTTCCATAACTCTATTTTAGGCTGGTTTAGTCACTGGTTGTCTGTATCTAGCACTTGTAGTGCAATTTTGCTTACTAGCTTAACATGTCTAATGAGTTAGTCGATCATTCTAGCATGTGTTAGCTTGGCTCCAGCACATTTTTGTTCATGTTTTAGCATGCTTTAACTCTGATTTGGATGGTCTTGATCATATGAGGCTTGCTTTTTATAGCTTTAGTGTAAATGCCCTTGACTAGCTTTGAGTATCAAGGTCTTTAAGCATGCTTTGCTTGAGGTATTTGCATGCCAGCATCATTTTATATGTGATTTCAGAGCATATGTCATTATCACACTCTCACATATATCACTCTTTCATTGCTTTTGAGAGTTGTGCTTTGATGCCTTATTTGTGAGCCAATAAGTGAGCATACTTTTCTTGCCTTTTGTGCTTCAATTCCAGCATGTTTAGGCCACTGTTTTGGCATGATGTAGCTCTATCTAGAGCTGGTTTGGTCCTTTGTGATTGATATTGCATGGCTCTAGTGCAAAGCTCTTTACTAGTTTTAATGCTTAAGTTCCTTAACATGCCTTGCATGCATTGCTTGCATGATTTAGTGTCTTTAGCATGCCATATCAGCATTGAAATGTTTGCCATATCACTCCATTCTTCACTTGTTGATTTGCTTTGAAAGTGGTCTTGAGCCCCTTGTTGGCTTGAGCATGGAATTGAGGCTCCCATGCCTAATGGTTTTAGCCTTCTCTTGAGGGCTTCTACTAACCAAAAGCATGAGGCTTCTTTCATGCTCAAGGTGCTTGTGGCTGAGGCCATCTTTCCCATTAGAGGACTTTTTACATTGGACTTAACCAGTTAATGAATGGCTCGATAATGTAAAATGTGTAAACAAAAATGAATCAAGTAAAACATATCAAGATAAACATGTTGCATGTGTGCATTGCATTGTGTTCAATCAGACGTTATATTGAACACAAGGTGAATTGTCCATTTCATACTCAAAGTGATGAAAATAAGCCAATTCCCTTTGTCTCCATTGCCTTTGATCTTCCATGATAAGGTAGTGGTCTTAGAGTCTTGTTTGTCTTGTATTTATTGAAATGCGTGCAAGTTGGATTTTTGGCCATCATGCATTGCATGCTTGATTGATGGTCTTGGATCCAATGGTGCCTCTCCCTTGATGTTTTGAGGTGATATGAAGTGGCATAGTACGTACATACCCTTGGGAGACCCTCAATTTTCTCTATTTTGTGCTCTGTTGCAGAATGGTGTCACAGCACACCAGTGGCTGACAGTGCCACATTGATGGCCAGCACCCTTCCATTTTTGGCCGGCAGTAGCTCCTCATGGCCGGTAGGCCACTGGTGCACTCTCCAGCATGGATTTGGTAAGTTTCAGTAGCAAGTCCTTAAATGCAAACAGAGCCTCAAGAGAGCAAATCGGAGAGCTTTTCGGGGCGAGAAACCGAACACGTGCATGCATGTTCAACATCTTCAACAGAGCTGGAGTAGTTTAATTTAGTGCTTTACTTATTAGTTAGCATTGAATTTGTAATTAATTAGCTAATTTGTTAATTAGTTAAGTGATGTAATAATTAGTAAGTAAATTGCTTATTATTCAATTTGGTTGTGTAATAATTAGTCTAATTAGTTTAATTAGATTAGTTGCTTAGCTTAACTTAAACTAGCTTAGCTTATTCGGACCCTCCTGCGAGAGGGCACAATATTGTAATAAGGGTGCGTGTTTGTGTGCATGTTTTCCAACCCCACTTCTTTCTCCCTTTTACTTATCAGCTTTTGATAGTTAGTTTTAGGGCATGTTTTGATTAGCATCCTTATGCTTGCATGTTTGCATCCATACATTTGTCTTGCATGCACCGGGCTCGGCGCATCATTCAAACTGCATTGTATTTCCATATACTTACTTGAATACATGTTTCAAAGCATGTTGTCAAGTGTTGTATTTCATATGCCATCTTAGATAGCCGAGCCTATTAATTGCATTTTGCATGTGTTGCATTAGGCATTTAGCATAGTTAGGATCATGCATATTTCTAACTAGTTTTCTGTTTTGGCTTGGAGTACACTCTAAGTGTTTATGATTTAGCATCCTTGCATGTGTGTAAGTGACTGCCATGACAGCATGCTTGCCATGAGACTATGTACTTAATTGCTATAACTGCATGAATGCCTGTGGATGAAGGCTTCATTACTTGAATTAGAACAATTCATCAAAATGTGCGTTTTAAGCCCACTTGTTTGTGGCAAATCATGTTTTAAGCCCACTTGAGGGTGGCAAATCCGCATTTTAGCCTACTTGAGGGTAGCAACTTCAAACCACTTTCGAAAAACAAACATGAGATGTTTTGTTCCAAATCGAGTGATTTAGTCTATACTTATATGCTGTGCGCATCACATAGTAAGTTAGCTAAATAACCGGAATAAGAACACATGTGTTTTCAAAAACAACATATCTTGCTTAGTAGAGGTCGATTCTTTGATCGGGCGAGCGGGGGTGCTCATTTCAAGACCTTCCCCTCTCGTACCCAAGTTCCCGAGCTGAGGCAACTTTGGTGATGATGGACACGTGGCCTTAGGCATGAGTCAGGGTTTCCTAAATTTCCTAAAATAAAATATTTAGGTGGCGACTCTGAAATCTGGCAAAGCAGTCCATGTTTGACGCTTTTTGATTAAAATCGATTTTTCAAAACCAATTGTCAAATTTTGACTCTTTGGTGATTTATCAATCTTACATTGCACTTTGTAAGATTAGATTCAGAACCGTGACAGGAGTCCGAACTGTAGTAGCTAGAACCCAAATCCGCGCCCTCTTCGAAAGGGGGGCGCGCGGAGCGAGTTCGGGCGGTCTACAGTTTCTGGCGACTCTGCTGGGGATTTAGAGAACTTGACTTGAACATCATGATATGTTGTTTTGTTTACACTTATGTGTTTCTTTTTATTGTATTTGCATAGGTGCGCCTAAGTCACAGTGTTTGCCATCTGCTATTCCTGAGCGGTTTGCTAGAGGCTTGCTTAGAGAAGCGTGCCATAAGGCTGACCGGTTACGGGCTCTGCCACGATGGAAACACAAACCTTGGTTTTTACCGAGGCACCCTTTTTGACCAATCGACCTAGTTGCATATTGAAAGCCATAGTGACCATTCCAAACTAGGACAGGTTGCTTACCCGAATGTAGGTTGTTTGAAATCACTGCGTGCGTAGTGAAACCCTAGCTCTTGACAAAAGAGGACAGGGAAACGCTACCCCACTATAGGGGTGTTTTGGCTCTCTTTAACTGGTATGTGCTTTACAGTGAAACTGTACAGGGTGTGCATATCAGTTGCGAGTTAGTATCTGTTTACGGGCATAATTCAGTAGGGAGAGCAGTCACTCAGTTGTGATCATATCTGTTCTAGTGAAATTAGGCTGAGATGCAGTTTGTTTTCTCTTTTGCAAGGTAGTCTTGAAACCATAGCTTCAGAAGGCTCCAATATCCCCCGGGTACATTGGACTTGTGTTGATAGACTTTGTCAGGTCAGAGATTCAGTTCAAGGGCAACCAGTGTTTCCTTTGCTAGAGGCAAGGCACAGAAAGGCCAGTCAGGGCTCATTGGTTCAACTGATCCGACAGTCACCAGTCACATCACCTTTGTTCAAACTCAGCAGACCGTGATGGCACAGAGTCCGGAAGAAGTTGTGGCCATGGTAGCGGCATTAAACCAGGGAATCGCCATGCAGGATGAGACCAACGCTGAAATGCAACGCCCATCTGGGGTACCTACCACACATCCAGTCTCGGGACCCCAACCAAACTTTGATCCACTTCCGCCAACTGAGGATTTGTAGGGTCCGGATCCCTGAGAAGGGTTGGCTCAAGCCCGAGTTTTTAGACCCCTGGTGCAGCCTTATGAGAGGCTTTATCGCCGTGATATTAATGAGCTCGATCCGACCTCAGTGAAAATTGCTAACCTTGAGAAGCAATTCAAAAAGGCACAAGGCCTTGGCTCCATTCTTGACATTGAGGATGGGTACACCGAGGCTGTCATACGACTCCTAAACAGATTCAAAATGCCATACCTTGACCGTTTCGACGGGTCTGGAGATCCTATGGTACATATCCGGCTTTTCTTGGACATCCTGAAACCGATGGGTCTGACTAAGCCACTGAAACTCTCTCTATATGGAAGAACCCTGTCGGGTATAGCAGCCACTTGGTACACCAAGTTGGAAGACGTAGTGAAGCAGAACTGGGAAGAGTTGGCTGAGGCCTTTGTCGATCAGTACTCTTACAATGCCCAAGTGGAAATGATCACCCAAGAGCTTGAAGTAACCCACCAGAATCCCGCAAAGCCTTTTGTGGAATTTGTTGCAAGATGGAGAGCAAAGGCAGCACAGATGACAGATCGCCCTTCTGAGAGGGATCAAGTGCGAATAGTGGTGCGGAACCTTAAACATGATATGTTGCAAAAGTTGATAGTCGCTCCACTATTCACTTTCAAAAGTTTACATGAACTGGGAGTTCAGGTCGAGAATGCGTTCAACAGAGGGATTATTTCTAGAACAAGTGAACCAACAAGGAGGGTGTTTTTAGGGAGTACCAATGCTGGTAGTAGCACTATTCCCAAACCCATTGAAACCAATACAGTCGCCACAGCTGACCCTTTTGCCAAACCAAGCCTACAAACAGCTGGCCCGACCCAAGCTTAGGGTAGAACTTTCACCCCCCTCTATATGAGCCTAACCAGCACACTAAAAGTCCTGATGGAAAGAGGGTATCTCAAACCCCTCGATCCTCAACCTCTGCCTGACCCATTCCCTGCCAGGCATAACCCCTCCAAATACTGCGTGTATTATCAGCAGCGCAGTCATGGCACCGACCGTTGCAATCACCTTCGTCATGAGGTCCAGAATCTCATTGACAACCGGACGATAGCCCCACCTCAAGACCCTGATGACCAAGTCGCTCATCCACACCTCAATTTAATCCATATATTGCCATCCACCTATGACCCCAGTATATATATCACCCCGGCCCATCTACCTAAGCCTGAGGTGTTTATTCCAAAGAGTTTGGACTTATGCATGATGAATGCACTCGAGCCTCAATCATCCCAAACCCGTGAACCCACTATTTCTGAGCTGATGAGAATGATTGAAGATCTTCAGAGAACAGTGGTAGATCTAGCCTTTGGGACATTGGCTCCGTCATCGACCACATCACATGTCAGAAAAGGCTCTTTAATCTTGGAGCAAGCAGCAACTGAGAAGGGCCAAGCTGAAGCCATCCCAGGTCTGGGTGATGACATGTCAACAACAACTGGGCTCCGCTCTGATATAGCGACCCGATCCCTTGGTAAAGTGGAAGCAAATGACAAGAACAAGGCAGGGACAGGCATTGGTCCCCATGAACACCTTCAGTGGGCTATTGAGGCTTTGAAAGCCGAAGGGCTGAACAAATAGCAAGTGATTACAGTTGTTGCAAAGATTGTGGACGGCACTTTTGCCACTCAAAATGAGAGCAGTTTGAATCAAGGGGCAAGTCGGGAGAAGGGCCGTCATACCAGGAACGTTCCTTTCAGCTATAATCCTGCACTCGAAAGAGATTAGCAAACCCAGTCAGCGCCTACCAATCCCTTTGCTGGTGCATCCAGCAAAACTCCACAAACCTTGAAGTACCCACCCCGAGGTCAGAGGGTCTTCCATCCCCTCTACATGACTTTGTCCAAAGCTTTCCAAATCCTCGTTGGACAAGGCCATCTCAAACCCCTTGAGCCTCAGCCTCTCCCGAATAAACTTCCTCCCTCCCATGATCCGGCCAAGTACTGTACCTTCCATTAACAAGCCGGTCATGACACTAACATGTGTTTTTGTCTTCACCACGAAATACAAGATCTGATTGATAACAAGGTCATTGTCGCACTGCAAAGTCCATTTCCACTGGATCAGTGAACTTGGGGGATAATGTGACCATGTGATTGGGGGATGAACCAGCTGCCGATGGCGCTCATTTTACTCCAGATTTGGGGATGGCACGCACTGTTTTGAGCATTTGCGAATGCTGTTAATTTTACTTTCTGACTTGGGTATTGGGTCAATTTTGTTGTTTTGTATTGAGTCAGTCTTTTTGTACTGAGTCAGTTGAGTTTGTCTTGTTGTATCGAGTCAGTCTTGTTGTGTTAGAGTCAGGTGATTTCGGGGGTGTTACCTCGGACATCACTTGCTTGTTTTGTGTTTGTCTTTTGCACTCTTTCTTTTGAGTCTATTTTTGCCATTGAGCCAGTTGCGCCAGAAGATCTGAATGAAACAACAGTGATTTTCACGTTTTTGTGTTTGTTTCTGCCTTGAGCCAGTTATGGCAGAAGATTTGAATGAAACGGCAGAGCTTTTCGCCTACTTTTTTGTGCCTTGAAATCATTGCATTGACCTAAGTTTTTCAAAACTTTTTGAACGCTGTGATGAAAACAAAGAGGGAGGAATTCCTCGGGATTTGTAAAAAACTTTTTGATCGATTGAGAGAAAGAGAGGCATGTTAAGCCCTTAATGAATGAGATCATGTTTGTTAATGTGAGTACTGGGAAGGATCCTAGCTTGATCCAGATTGGTTCTACATTGTCTTCGGTGCGAGCGACTAGTCGCTTTCTTAAAAGATTTCAAAAAATGTTTTGCGTGGTCCTGCGAAGACATATGTGTGGAATCGCCCTCAAGATTGTGCAGCATAGGATCGCTCTCGGCCTCGAGACTCAACCCCTTTTTCTTTCAAACCATGAACTTTGACGCAGAACGTTCAACGGTCAACCACAATGTAAGGCTTGCATGGCCAGATTTGAAGCAACCCATGAACTAGGGGCAATAAGGTCGTATGACATCAAAGGAGGCCCGCCACGCCAAATTTGCAGCAGCCCTTGAACTAGGGGCAAGAAAGTCAGATCAAGAAGATCAGATGTTCTCAAAGGAAGCTTGCAAAGCTAGGTCAGAAGCAGCCCTTGAACTAAGGGCAAAAAATGTCAGATGTGCTCGAAGAGTCAAAGAATGGGTCATTCTGCAAACCAATGAAGACTGGAAAGAATGCCAAATTTGAGTAGCTGAAAGAAAAAAGTTTATTGCTGAAGGACAATCAAGTTCCTATCCGCAACACTAGGGGCAAATTCAGTCCCCATTGGATGGACTTCTACATCATCAGCGAACAACAACCATTTTCCTGGATTCAGATGGCTTCGAGAGCTCAAAACCATTCAACATGGACCAAGTTAAACTTTTTACCATTTAGAGGCTCACTCGGCCAAAAACCCGGAAGGGCGATCCAGGCAAAAGTTAGAGCAAGAAAAGAAAAGAAAAAGAACAGAAATGAAAAAAAGAGAAAAAGAAAAGAAAGAAGAAAAGATGAAAAGAAATGAAGAAGAAAAGAAAAGAACAAAGAAGAACAATGAAAAGAAAAGAAAAACAGAGCTCGCAAGGTTGAAAACCCGGAAGGGCGGCCTTGGCAAAAGTTAGAGCGTAAAAAGAGAGGTTAATACCCGAGTGTACCTTAACCCGGACCTACATTAGGCTTGATTCCCATCTTTGGGATACGTAGGCAACTTCATTCTAAAGTCTAGCCATAAACACTTCCAAATTGACTATGTCCATGTAATGGTTATGATCATCTTTGTTTTCTCTATATCCGAGAGTTCGGTGGTGATTGTCACTATGAGAACTGATTACAGTATGCTGCGGCGCTATTCAGACAAGGGGCAACTTTCCATTGTCGTGAGTTGCCATTCAAACAAGGGGCAACTTTTCGTTGCTAGATTTGGTGTCGTGCAATGCCATTCAGACAAGGGGCAATTTTCCATTGTTTTAGATCTGAGGTTGTGCATCTCAAGAGTAAATTCTGTGTTAGTCGAGCAGTGGCCATTTGTAAAAACAGTTTTGAGGATTTTTAATGAAGCTGACTAATTTTCTCGAAACTGATTCCATTTTTTCTTAAAACTGGACCATTTCTTGGCCCCAAAAAAAGGAAAATTTTCAGTGCTCATAACCTGACTTGCATGATTTTAAATCAGAAAATTGAACAAGCATGTTGATCAAACTTTCATATTGGTCAAAATTGTTTTAGTAGAAAGCCAAAACAAAAAATGGTCAAAATGATGAACTAGGGGCACAGTTGAGTCAGGTTTTCTGTCATTTCCCCTTGTCACCATACTTGCCAAAAAAGGCACCATACTTGTCAGAGAGGGCACTCTATTTGCCAAAAAAGGCACCGTATTCCCCAGAAAGGGCACAACTGAAGCTAACAAGCAAATGGCTGAAAGCTCTCTCATCCTCTAAGAAGCGAGGTATCGAGCCAAGTGCGAAGCATAGATTGAAAATGGAGCGGGATATTCGGTTCCTTCATCCGGATGATTGCAACCAAATTGGCGACTGACCCAGAATGGGGACGTAATGCAATGTGTAAGATCAATCAATTCTATGCCTGGCTGATGGGACATGCTGTAACTCACATTGATCGAGCTAAGCCAAGGGCATCGTCAACCGATGTCAATTGTGGATCCGCTACACATCCAGTAGCATCATGGTCCCTCTATGGGAAAGCTCATTGTTGTGAGCCAAAGAAGGAGAATCTAGTTGAATACTAGGGGCAAAAGCCTACAACTTTCTGATTATCCATCAACCACCCAGGGGAGGGATAAAAAAATAAGAGAGATTGAAGAATAGAGAGATGTGCGCTGAGAGAAAAAGTGAGAAAAGGGCTTTTTAGAAAAAAAAGAGATTGAATGCCAGAGTGATGTGAGAATCACAAATGAGAAAGGGTGGAAAACAATACCCGAAGAAACTGGCTTCTCGTGAACTAAGAGGTCTCTCGCCATTAGAACACATCCGAGTGTTGTGTGTGTGTTTTTGTTTGTCTCGGTTCTTGTTTGGAGTCGTTTCGAGTGTCAATAGATGCATTTAGGTTATTCTACCTTTGTCTTTCCCTTTGTTGAGTAGTGGTGTGCTGTGGTTAGTCGTAGGCTCAATACATGGTTGAAAAACTCATTTCTCATTTCAAATCGTTTTGTGCTCAGAGTGCTATGCCATTCTCCACATATGTGCAAAACAGGATTCCTTTCTTTCATAAACTGCAGGGTTCAACCCAGGTCATGTGAGAACAGTAGAACAATGACCTATCTGAAGCTATATAGGTTCCGGACTGCAAAGCAAAAGAAAAGAGAGAAAATTTGGAGCATCTTAGCATGTTTCGAATTCGGCAAGTTCCGAGACTGCATTCCAGGAGCACCTTCTCAGGCCTCGCCTTTCTCTGGAGTATGAGTGTGTCCCGACCCCAAGTTTAAGCTTGCTTCAAGTCAGAATGGCAATTAAAGTAGCAGCAGATGTTACTCCTCACTAATAAGGTGTGTCCTTTTTGAGTTAAGCACATTGCAAAGTCCTCTGAGAGGTAAATCGGAGGCACCTAAGTACATATTTGGTGCCCCTCCATTGTGTAGAATGTACATTTTCATATGCACTTCTGTTGCATGCGTGCCGCACATCGTTATGATTCATGCATAGAATATGCTTGCTTTTGATTTCGCATAGAATATGCTTTGCTTTCAATCAGGCATAGAATATGCTTTCAATCATGCATAGAATATGCTTTCAGTGTTGCATAGAATATTCTTTTGTCTCTTGCATAGAATATGCTTGTTTCATGCATAGAACATGCTTTTAATTAACATCATGTATCTATCGCACAATAATGTCACTCAGTGCATCTATTTCACAATTTTATATCACTCGCACTGTCTTGTGCACTTTGTGGTTATGTATTACTTGCACTGTCTTGTGCACCTTGTAGTTGTGTTTCACTCGCGCTGTTTAGTGCATTTCAAAATCACTCGCGCTGTTTAGCGCATCGCACTGTTTAGTACATTTCAAATCACTTGCGCTGTTTAGCATATCGCACATCGCACTGTTTAGTGCATTTCAAAATCACTCGCGCTTTCTTGCGCATCGCACTGTTTTGTGCAGTTTACACTCGCGCTTTCTTGCGCATCGCATTGTTTTGTGTAGTTTACACTCGCGCTTTCTTGCACATCGCACTGTTTTGTGCAATTTACACTCGCGCTTTTTTTTGCGCATCGCACTGTTTTTGTGCAGTTTACACTCACGGTTTCTTGCGCATCGCACTGTTTTGTGCAATTTACACTCGCGCTTTTTTTGCGCATCGCACTGTTTTGTGCAGTTTACACTCGCGCTTTCTTGCGCATCGCACTGTTTTGTGCAGTTTACACTCGCGCTTTCTTGCGCATCGCACTTTCTTGTGTAATTTACACTCGCGCTTTCTTGCGTATCGCACTATCTTGTGCATTTCATTACATGCTCTCATCTTGCATAGAAAATGCTTGTATATTTTGCATAGAACTTGCTCGCGCTATTTTGCACACCTTACCTGCACTTGTTAGTGCATAGCATCGCGCTGTTTTGCGCACCTTACCTGCACTTGTTAGTGCATTGTCTCCCGCTGTTTTGCGCACCTTATCTGCACTGTTTTGTGCACACCTGCATCGCACTGTCTTGTGCATTCACTTTCATTCGCACTGTCTCGTGCACTTTCACTCGCATTGTTTTGTGCACCTGTATAGCACTGTTTTGTGCATTCACTCTACTTCGCACTGCTTTGTGCACTCTCTAGTCTAGGAGACCTTAAATCCTCTGAAGGTGCAATTCCTTCGGTTTTGTCGTGCCCGACCGACTTCCGATGGTTTGGTATAGCCACCTGCCTGTGTTTGCAGTGAGTTCCTAGGAGATCAACTAAGACGGTGGAAACTAGAGTTCGAATGGCCGATGCCTAGAACGCAAAGGTTAGGGATTTCTGAGACTAAAGTTTGGTTTAAATATCCAAGGTTGTATCCTTGGCTTGAAATCTGTATGGCAGCCCCATAGGTTGAGGTAGCGGGTATGCGCCTCAATTCTGGATACTGAACCGACCTAGTCTATCACTCTGTTGAAGAATAGGGAAAGCTGCGACCATAGCCAGGGAGAAAAGTAGTACCTGTGGTTCAGAAATGCAAGACGCAGAAGAGGAAGATCCCCAGTAGCATAAGGTGAGTCATCGCCGATTGCCCCTGTAAGGTACTTTCGAGAGCATCGCTTCCTAGCTACATCATTGTATATATCATAAGTGTTATATAGCATCTATCGCATGCCTCTACTGCATTGACCATTACACCTGCATCCTTTCTATGTCAAGCTTAGTTTGGCATGTGCTCATACATTTCCTTCGTTGAAGCATGGTTCTGTGATTATGTGTACGCGCCTATTCCACTAAGAGAATTGTGGTATGAGGGTGTCAGCACCTTTTCTGTGTTAGACGTGGTTTGTTTTGTGTCCATGCCTTTTCTAGGCAAGATGTGGTTTGGCCGCCCGCCTTATTCACTTCATTCACTGCATCCATTGCATTGTACTTTGTTTTGTTGCATTTAGCATGTAGGATCATGATCTTTCCACAATAGATCATTCCTCACTTATATCATGCCACCCAATTACTTGTATTCTTTCTGCGAAACACATAGTTCTACCTGTGCATACGCCTACTCCACTAAAGAGAATTGTGGTTTGAGGATTCTGACACCTTTTCTATGTTGAACGTAGTTTGATGTTGCATCTCCATCCCTTTATGATATTTGTGTGGTTTTGCACTGCTTGTGGTTTGATTATTTTGCACTACCATGTGTTGTTATATTGCATATCATTTTGCATCATGCCCCTGAACTACACTGGTTTAATTCCCTACAAAGGGATACGTAGGCAGCTTGCAGGCACAACAATTTGTTACTGCATCTGTATTTTGTTTATTTGTCCAAGTCTTCGGCCTTGTCAAAAATGGGTCATCTCTGGGCTTTGACATTCACCCATGTTATTTCATGACTCTGAGCTCTGTCAAAGAGGAACAACTGTAGACACCCCATTTTTGACCGCCCTTAAGACTTGGGCGCTACTGATGGTTTACTTGGTGATGAAAGGTGTGCGGTGCAAAGGTTCGATTTCTTCGGCAAGGAGAGAGTCAAATCCCAACCTCACACCCCCTTTTTTGGACTAAAATGGTTTTGAACAAAAAGATTTCAGACCTTAAAACCCTCTCTTTCAAAATGTTTTTCAAAAAGTTACTACGATGTTCCGACGCTCGCATTTTGTTAAATGTTGCGCTTTTCGATAAACCGAGTAAGGACAAAGTGCAAATGAATGAAAGAGAGATGAAGTCTTTGAAAATCTTTCAAAACACCTTGTTTAGGGGTTTGGAGTTGAAGAAAAAAGGAGAGGAGAGAAGAAAACAGGTTTGGGAGAAGTTCGGCATGAATCCGGGAAGGATCGAAACTAAGCGGCTTCACCAAAACAAGCATAACTTTTTTCACAGTTTGAATTTTGATGTGAGGTGGACACCATTGGAAAGCTTACTTCCGGGGCTTCAATTTGGACACAAGAATGACCTAAAAATGAGTCCATATAAAGGAGATATGTCCATTTGAAGTTGGACCTGGAGAGTAAATTTTCTCTGCTGGCCACTGGTGAAGGGTGCCGGCCATGGATGATGCAGTGCTGGCCATTGATGGTCCTTGCTGGCCAGAAATTTGCGTAGTGCTGACCATTTATGATCCTCTACCAGCCAACAGTGGAAAAACTCATTTTTTTTGCAGATATTTAGCTCCAACTGTTTCCATGTTGCTCCAGCTGTCCTATACATCAGATATTTCGACCAAGCTCTTGTTTTGGCTATATATGGAGGCTATATCTCATATTTTAGGAGGTGAGAACAAGTTAACAAGTTTGGGAGCTTCTCACACTAAAATCCCTCTCTCTCTACAAATTTTTTAAAGCTAAATCTCTACCTCTCTCAAGGAGCCTCTCTCTCCTCTTGTTTTGAGCCTTAAGCTTAGAATCCTTTACACTTTTGCAAAGAGACCCTTAACCAAATTGAACCACCTTGGAGCTGAGGCCTCATGGAACTTATTTTGGGCTGTTGAATTGTCATTTGAGCCAAGAAAGTGGCTGTTCTGCTGCTGAGCATCAAGAGGTATAACTCTTCCCTTTTGTAATTGTTTTACACACTTGCTTCACCATCCTTTTCCCATTGTTTTGGACTATTTTTGAGGCTGGTTTTCAACTATAAAAACCACTGTGTTTAAGGTTTAAAAATGTTGGTTTAAGCCTTGTTTGGTTAGGGGGTGTGTCCTCCCTTTTGCTCCTTGGCTTGTAAAGCCTTTTAAGCTATCTTTCAAGCTTTTCAAACCATCTCTTTTTGGCCATTTAACCACTGAATTTTAGAGGAATTTCAGTGGTGGAAAGGTGATTTTGAGGTCCAAAATAGGAGGGGGTGGTCCCCCCTCTTTATCTCTTGTTTGCTTATGTTGATGGCCCACCAAATGAGCATGTGTTTCTACTTCTTTGTGGCTTTGTTCAAGCATATTTTTGTGGCTTTTTAGACCTTCCATAACTCTATTTTAGGCTGGTTTAGTCACTGGTTGTTTGTTTCTAGCACTTGTAGTACAATTTTGCTTACTAGCTTAACATGTCTAATGAGTTAGTCCATCATTCTAGCATGTGTTAGCTTGGCTCTAGCACATTTTTGCTCATGTTTTAGCATGCTTTAACTCTGATTTGGATGATCTTGATTATATGAGGCTTGCTTTTTACAGCTTTAGTGTAAATGCCCTTGACTAGCTTTGAGTTTCAAGATCTCTAAGCATGCTTTGCTTGAGGTATTTGCATGCCATAACATCATTTTATATGTGATTTCAGAGCATATATCATTATCACACTCTCACATATATCACTCTTTCATTGCTTTTGAGAGTTGTGCTTTGATGCCTTGTTTGTGAGCCAATAAGTGAGCATGCTTTTCTTGCCTTTTGTGCTTCAATTCCAGCATGTTTAGGCCACTGTTTTGGCATGATGCAGCTCTGTCCAGAGCTGGTTTGGTCCTTTGTGATTGATATTGCATGGTTCTAGTGCAAAGCTCTTTACTAGTTTTAATGCTTAAGTTCCTTAACATGCCTTGCATGCATTGCTTGCATGATTTAGTGTCTTTAGCATGCCATATCAGCATTGAAATGTTTGCCATATCACTCCATTCTTCACTTGTTGCTTTGCTTTGAAAGTGGTCTTGAGCCCCTTGTTGGCTTGAGCATGGAATTGAGGCTCCCATGCCTAATGGTTTTAGCCTTCTCTTGAGAGCTTCTACTAACCAAAAGCATAAGGCTTCTTTCATGCTCAAGGTGCTTGTCGCTGAGGCCATCTTTCCCATTAGAGGACTTTTTATATTGGACTTAACCGGTTAATAAATGGCTCGGTAATGTAAAATGTGTAAACAAAAATGAATCAAGTAAAACATGTCAAGATAAGATGTTGCATGTGTGCATTGCATTGTGTTCAATCGGACGTTATATTGAACACAAGGTGAATTGTCCATTTCATACTCAAAGTGATGAAAATGAGCCAATTCCCTTTGTCTCCATTGCCTTTGATCTACCATGATAAGGTAGTGGTCTTAGAGTCTTGTTTGTCTTGTATTTATTGAAATGCGTGCAAGTTGGATTTTTGGCCATCATGCATTGCATGCTTGATTGATGGTCTTGGATCCAATGGTGCCTCTCCTTTGATATTTTGAGGTGATATGGAGTGGCATAGTATGTACATACCCTTAGAAGACCCTCTCTTTTCTCTATTTTGTGCTCTGTCGCAGAATGGTATCACAGCACACCAGTGGCCGACAGTGCCACATTAATGGCCGGCAGAGGTCCATCTTTGGCCGACAGATGGCCGGCAGCAGCTCCTCATAGCCGGCAGGCCACTGGTGCACTCCCCAGCGTGGATTTGATAAGTTTCAGCAACAAGTCCTTGAAGACACCCTGCAAACAGAGCCTCAAGAGAACAAACCGGAAAGCTTTTCGGGGTGAGAAACCGAACGCGTGCATGCATGTTCAACATTTTAGTAGAGCTAGAGTAGTTTAATTTAGTGCTTTACTTATTAGTTAGCATTGAATTTGTAATTAATTAGCTAATTTGTTAATTAGTTAAGTGATGTAATAATTAGTAAGTAAATTGCTTATTATTCAATTTGGTTGTGTAATAATTAGTCTAATTAGTTTAATTAGATTAGTTGCTTAGCTTAACTTAGACTAGCTTAGCTTATTCGGACCCTCCTGTGAGAGGGCACAATGTTGTAATAAGGGTGCGTGTGTGTGTGTGTATGTCTTCCAAACCCACTTCTTTCTCCCTTTTACTTATCAGCTTTTGATGGTTAGTTTTAGGGCATGTTTTGATTAGCATCCTTATGCTTGCATGTTTGCATCCGTACATTTGTCTTGCATGCATCGGGCTTGGCACATCATTCAAGCGGCATTGTATTTCGATATACTTACTTGAATACGTGTTTCAAAGCATGTTGTCAAGTGTTGCATTTCATATGCCATCTTAGATAGCCAAGCCTATTAATTGCATTTTGCATGTGTTGCATTAGGCATTTAGCATAGTTAGGATCATACATATTTCTAACTAGTTTTCTGTTTTGGCTCGGAGTACACCGTAAGTGTTTATGCTTTAGCATCCTTGAATGTGTGTAAGTGACTGCCATGATAGCATGCTTGCCATGAAGCTATGTGCTTAATTGCTATAACTGCATGAATGCCTGTGGATGAAGGCTTCATTACTTGAATTGGAACAATTCATCAAAATGTGCGTTTTAAGCCCACTTGTTTGTGGCAAATCATGTTTTAAGCCCACTTGAAGGTGGCAAATCCGCATTTTAGCCTACTTGAGGGTAGCAACTTCAAACCACTTTCGAAAATCAAACATGAGATGTTTTGTTCCAAATCGAGTGATTTAGTCTATACTTGTATGTTGTGCGCATCACGTAGTAAGTTAGCTAAATAACCAGAATAAGAACACATGTATTTTCAAAAACAACATATCATGCTTAGTAGAGGCCGATCCTTTGATCGGGCGAGCGGGGGTACTCATTTCAAGACCTTCCCCTCTCGTACCCAAGTTCCCGAGCCGAGGCAACTTTGGCGATGACGGACACGTGGCCTTAGGCACGAGTCAGGGTTTCCTAAATTTCCCAAAATAAAATATTTAGGTAGCGACTCTGAAATCTGGAAAAACAGTCCATGTTTGGCACTTTTTGATTAAAATCAATTTTTCAAAACCAATTGTCAGATTTGGACTCTTTGGTAATTTATTAATCTTACATTGCACTTTGTAAGATTAGATTCAAAACCGTGACAGGAGTCCGAACTGTAGTAGCTATAACCCAAATCCGCGCCCTTTCCGAAAGAGGGGCGCGCGGACCGAGTTCGGGTGGTCTACACACACGTATGCCTACATGGCAAGCACATCTTTGTTTCACATTAGAGTCCTAACTGAACTTTTCAAGTCAGGCATAATATGCCATCTCCGGTCAACGTACACCCCCGTGCCTTACACTACACAAACAAGGACTGAACAAGTTGAAACAACTCTGACAGAGTGCCTCACTCACTTTACACAATTTTCCTAATTCACTCGTGCTTCCACCATCCAAACTGGACGATAGACACCTACACCCAAGTGACCCAGCTTTATCGAACATCAACCACTCGATTCCATCAGTAACTACACTATCGCCTTACCAGGGCATTCTCCTGGGATTTCCCTAAGACCGATCCCCGTCTACACATCATCTAATAGCAACATACGAACCACACACTACCATGTACCAAACTGGTAAAACCTCCTCATTCAGAAAATGTCCTCACACCACGTTAACTAGCAAGGCTTACCACGCCACCACACCTGTCATTATTATGTAACCGTCCGTACCAAACACACACAAACACAGCACCTTCATCCCTCAGTGACCTACAGGGTCCAGGCTTTATTCCACATCCTATTTGTCACTCGCCCCGAGAGTACAATCAAGACTCTAAGTCTCCGTGCCAAACGACTAGCTATCACTACCACTGAACCACTGCCTTGAACCAAACCCCGGCACAATCGCAAGTCGCCGACAAGGCTTTCAAAGACTCACCATCCTAACTCTCCAGAAGAGTAAAAATCTTCACCCTCCTCGATATTCTCCTAAACCTTCATCCACAAACACCATACCACTGTGACATTACTCACGAGTCACACCCTAGCCACAGGTTATACACCCAACCAACCCTACCGACAGCATCTCCTGACCTAACCAGTATTAAGGTACACACCTATCGCATTCAAACATAGTAAAAGAATCCTGAAACTTAGAGAACATCCATTATACTACTACCCGAGATATAACACCAGCTGCTCACAACACACCACTCCCCGATGCCAACAACCACAATCTTAATAAGGGACTAACACTCCCTTAAATAAAACAACCAATTAGAACATATGCAGATTCGGCAACGTTACCTACCATGAAGGTACCAGTCTATTCCTAACGAAATTATGAGCTATGCCTCCGTAACACATCATGTTAAATATACAAAACCTAGTGTTAATCGCACACTTCATATCCTCTCGAGGAGTTCTCACGACAGTAGACCAAAATCTCTACCATGCATATAAGATCAAATAGGTAACACCCATGAAATTCTGCACACCCGGCAAGTATAACTGTTCTCGCCCCATAGTAGTCCTGACCAGGATATGCATCCCTCAATAATTCTTCCAAATTTCAAAACATGGCTCACCAGCCCTCATTTTTCCAAACCAAATCACACACATACAAATGCATTATTACAAAAATTTTACGGTTTCACAACAACTTATTACATTAATAAAACTTTAGAGCCACTACATGCTCCAATCTGCCCACTCCATGAAAATAAATAAACACAAGCACACACACACATATATATATATAAACAAGCAACCTTGATGTTCTAGCATTCCCAAAACACATTGGTTACACAACAGAACCCAATGATTACAAAACGATAATTCACTGATTACAAAACAGATTAGCCAAAACAAAACCATCCCATCGGTATTACCACCGTTTCCATCCCTCGCTGGAACGCTAAAGTTGGTCATTCTCAAACCCAAGATATCCTACGAGCTTACAAGCCACGGACAAGAACTACTGATTTGCCCCAACTAGCCACACCTGGAACAACTGCATATTTCCCCAACTGAGGCTTGGGAACTCGACTCTCCCGAGGCCCTCGAAATCTGGCCTGTATGTTCCTCATAACGGTATTGCCCCTGCCCAGTCGAATAAAGTTGAACCCAGCTAGGTTGCAAAACTCCCAAAGAAGCCCCTGGCTGGGTACAGAAACGTTTGATATGACCTGGCTGATTACACACCCAACAAGTAAGCGGTTCCCAAGTACGTGACTGGTTCAAAGTCTAAACTAATGGGGACCCCAACGACTGCTTCCCTAATGAGCATTCGATCGATCCAAAACCTAGTTAGCTAGATGATTCTGGTGGTGCAATTACTGGTCGAATTGCCAACCCTGCCCTCTTTCTCTGTGGGCAAGCGGGAGACTTGTGGCCCAGCTGACCACATTTGAAACAAGTGACATCCCTCCGCTTACGCTTTCCCAAACCTAGACTCGGCACTGGAAAGGTAGAGCCAGACTGAGCTCTCTGAAATCGTTGTGGGTTAAAACCCTTCTGCCTCTTAAAAGGCCTACCAACACTATGAGTTACAGGAGTCGCTGAAATGGCCTCCTCCCTATTTTGTCCCATAGCTAGCACCGATGCCTCTACATGAGCTGCCGCCTTAACAAGCACACTATAACTCCTATGCCAAGACCCAGCAATCCTTTCTCGGATGTCGTCACATAGCCTACTCTTAAACTCTGAACAACGCAGTTCCTCCGTCTCCACTAACTCTAGGGCAAATCTCAACAGGTTAGCAAACCATGCTTCAAACTGTACCAAAGGTGTAGTACCTTGGCGTAACTCCACAAACTGTCTCTACAACTCTTCCCGTGTGGAAGGAGGGAAATCACTACTTCCTCGTCTAAGCATCCTAGTGAAAGTAACAAAGATATTAGCACATTATCAAAGATGCCGAAACTATTTCACTCGCTTCCTAACATGATGGACAACTGTAATTCACTCCACATAAGCACATAATCACATAAGCACTTACGAATCGCTTCTGGATAGTGACCGTCCCGTGGTATTGCTAAAGTTCTAGTCAGAAACGGCAGTGATCAAGTGCCTTTCCAACAAGACTCCCAGAAACCCATAGACCCGATCAATATCCTAGAAACTAAATTCCATACCCATATAGTCACATAAACATGTTATCACATAAGCACATAACATCATACATAGGTCTCTAACAAGCGAGACAATACCATTGTGGTACTAACCACTTCCCACGTACCCAAAGTATTCAAACCCGGTACGCTTTGATACCAAGTTGTAACGCCCTCAAAATATTATATAATCCCAACATCTAACAGTTCTATATGCATGATAGATAAATCACATTTTCATGCATACATTAGAGTTAATATTACAAAGAGTATTTCATATAAGTTAAAAATGTTTACAAAGATAATAGAATGCCTTGCAGGATTAATCTTTCCAAGTTGTTATTTGGTTACATAAAAGAAGAGTTCTAACTCTTTTACAAGTAAAGCCCTCGGCTCGCATTTACATGTAACCAAAAAAACAAATAACAAAGCAGAGTCTTCAACTCCTAAACCTCCTAAGCAAAGATCTTGGAGGCGACACGTCTCATGTACCTGAAAATGGTGTCCCAAGTAGGGTGAGCCAAAGCCCAGTAGAGATATGCTAAACCCAATATGAGAAATAACTAAAACATTAACATTTGACAAATGATTAACACTTGTAAACCAACTCACACCCTTCCCATAGCCTAACAACATTTACATCCATGTTTCAATCCGTTTTTTTTTTATTTTTTTTTATCCACTTCAATTCCTAAATACGATTCATTATCTAACCAAACAATTGAAATGAGACTGCAACTCAGCTTATTAACACTTCCATTATCCACAATTCAAAATGAGACTACAACTCATGTAATTAACACTTCAGGTTTCACCAATTCATAATGAGACTACAACTTATGTTATTAACACTTCAATTGTCAACTTCATTCATGCACTTGAATTTATAAGGTTTCAAGACTTTCACCCTGGACACTCCGGCCAACTTAATTATCTATAGAGTCCATCCCCTATCTTCTCCCAAACAATGGAGTATATCCCCTATCTCCTCCCAAACAAAGATACATATACAATGTATTAGAGCATATAATCACACGTATGGAGTACACCCCCTATCTCCTCCCAAACAAAGATACATATACAATGTATTAAAGCATATAAGCATATAGGGAGTACATCCCCTATCTCCTCCCAAACAAAGATACATATACAATGTATTAAAGCATATAAGCACATATGGAGTACATCCCCTATCTCCTCCCAAACAAAGTTACATATACAATGTATTAAAGCTTATAATCATATACGGAGTACATCCCCTATCTTCTTCCAAACAAAGATACATATACAATGTATTAAACTCTTTATCTTATGCCATAATCAATTAAGGCACATATTCAATGTGTTATTCCAACTAATTGATTAGTTCCAATTTACCTGATCATCATGTAGTTCCACAACAATCAAGACTATCCTCCACCGATAGTCCAAAGCAGTTATTTCTAGACAGATAAATGAATTTACCAAACAGATAAATTATCACATTTTTCATAGGTGAGTGATTTATCAAACCGACTACACCAACTAGTCCCAGTTCTATCCAATTTCATGATATTCAAATCAATTTCATATTCCTCACAATTACCAAATTAATTATTTAAATTCAATTAGAGCATTTCCTCCCCCTTTTTCTCAACATTGATCTTAAGACCGAATCTCACCTATCAAACCCACAAAACCTCATTTTCAAGACCTCACATACATATGGAGCCTAAAAACACAAAACCCCTCTTTTATATACCACAAATCTCAAACCCTAACTTCCCAAATCACCAAATCTCAACATCTATACAAAATGACTAATATTTATGTTAAAACTCATAAGAAGGAGTAGATTATCCCTACCTCAAAGTTAGGAGCTCAAAGGAGAAGAAGGATGAAACTCAAGATGCTCCAAATCAACACTTTTTCGGATCAAAACATAGCCCACGCAAAGCTCAAGCTTTTTAACAAAGAGAGTAAGGTAGAGACACTCTAAACCACGTGTATTTGTAGAGAGAAGGAGAGTGTAAAGAGAGAGGAAGTCGGATCTAGGGTTTGGATGAAAGAGATGATAAAAAAAATGATGTAAAACACACTACTACCAACTGATATACTCGATCCTCGCTTGAGCGAAGGAGTGGTCGCTTGAGCGACCAAACACAAAAGAACCTCGCTCGAGCGCAAGAAGCGTCGCTCGAGTGAAAAATGCGAAGCCTCAGGTCTGCAACCCAGAAGCACGCTTGATCGCAATAGTTCTCGCTTGAGTGAAGAAACACAAAACATAGAGCTCGCTCGCTCGAGCGACAAAAGCCTCGCTCGAGCGAAGAATACTAACCCTCAAGTCCAATCCATATGCAGACACACGCTCGAGCGCAAGAGTGCTCGCTCGAGCCAAGAGACACAACACAGGAAGCTCGCTCGAGCGCAAGAACCTTCGCTCGAACGAAGAAACAAAAACCTAAAGCTCGCTCGAGCGCAAAAAGCCTCGCTTGAGCAAAGATGCCAAATTCTGGACAGCAACCATTTGCTCCAACACTCAACCAACCTGTTCCAATCATACCCAACACATCCCAAAACTCAAATACAAAGAATTAAAGGATGGAAACAAGAATAAGACAACAACAACAACCACTAGACTCGAGTCCGAAATACAATACATAACGGGGAAAACTGGGATCGCTATAACTGGTTTCTATTTATTTTTAGTTATTATTATTTAGGAAAGTTATGATGCGAATTAAATATGTGATAGATATATGAGTTTTATTGATAAACTTTATAGATTTTTAACGTTTAAAATTGGCTATAGAGAGGCAAAAAAATTATTTTAACTGAATAAATAAAAATCAAATTTATTAATTTTATCTATTTGTGTATCTGATTTTCAATTTATTTTTTTTTTTGTGGTTATGTTACAATATAATATATAAGATATAAAAAGATACCCACAATTTTCATGAAAAATATTATCTAATTTTTTGGAGGAGAGAAAATGAATGCAAGTTTTAATTTTAATTTTTTTTTTTTTGAAAATTGGTGAGAGAGATTATGATGGAGAGATTATGAAATATTTTTGTTATCTTCCCATTATTATTTCTAAAATTATGAAATATATCAACCAATAGGTTTTTTTAATCTATTTTATAAATTGAAAAATCAATAATTTTAGAATGAGAGTTTGGAGCTCTTAGGAGGTTTCTCATTAGAAACCCAATTTTTCTTATATAATATATAGATATAGACATAGATATTTATATTTGTTTTAGATATTTTTTTAATATACAAATTATATTTTTATATAATCCTATCAGTAACCACAGTGTGTGAGATAAGTTGAAAATGGTGCTGCAATAACTATAAGAGAAGTCAAAAAGGTTTGTAGGTTGGGAGAAGTCAATAAATGCTGAGGTTATTTATTTATTTTTTGAATCAAAAAATTAGAAAATTAGGATTGGGATATTGGAGCTCCTACAAAGCTTGTGAGTTAGAAATCCTTTTTTCCTTATATAATAGATAGATAGATAGATAGATGGGAGGCCACCAAAATTGTGGCTTCAACAACGTGAAGTAGGCCAACATTTAAATCGAAAAAAAAAGAAAAGAAAAAAAGATAGGCCAAACGTGGTTGCGTGTCATTACTTATCATTTTGGTCACTTGTTCACACACTCTTCACTGAACTTCGACTTCCTTCCCTTACTCTTCCCCAACCCACTCTTCGTCACTACCCGATCAAAATCATCCTCAAGCTTCCTCACCAGCGCCCTCCTCTTCCTAAATCCATCCTCACGGTCATCTTCCTCTTCGATCACTGCTGTTAACTACCTCCGCCGCTTTGTTGCCATCGGTGCCGGAGGGGGCAATGGGCTTGAGTCCTGGTTACCTTCGATGCGGCCTTGGAGGCGGAGGCACTTGAAGCCGAGTCTGCCTACGGACTCGGCCCACGCCATCAACGGGTCAGTAATCAAAGAAGACGGGACGACCCGCTCACCATTGAACTTGATGGTGGTATAGATTTGGGGCCTGGGTGGGCTGCTACTGCTGGGACCTTGAGTTACCACCATGTTGAAGGGTTCAACAAAAATATCTTTCTCTCTCTCTCTCTCTCTCTCTCTCTCTCTCTGTGATTTCCGTGATTATTGAAGGATTACTAAGGATTAATAACAATTGTGATGTATTTATATAGAGTCTCTCTGTCTGTGATTTCCGTGATTATTGAAGGATTAATAACAATTGTGACGTATTTCTATATATTTCGGGATTAATAACAATTTTGATGTATTTCTATATATATATACTAGTGGTAACCCGTGTTATGCTAAACTTTATAAATTTTATAAAAAAAATCATTATAATTGTCTTGAAGTAATTTAATATTTTATCTTACGGTATATATAAAATTTATAAGTTGACTTTTATGTTTATAACTTTTTAAATTATTAGTTTAGAAAATTTTAAATATATATATATTTAATTCTCCTCTCATATTTGTATAAAAATTAACACTTGTGTCTACATCATTATAAGTTGGATTATGGAAAGAAAAAAAAAATGGGGTGTCAAACATTTTTCATTTGTAAATATCCTAAATATTAAAAAATTAAAAAACAAAATGTGTAGCTTTTTTATATGTGTTTATCAGTTTTATTTGATAGACATAAACAATTGATGTTTCAATTTAAAAAATTAAAAAGTAAAAAAAAAAAAAAATAGATTGGGTTTTTTAGAGATAAAAAAAAAACCATCTAACTCTTCTATATACCATTAAGATGGACTATTTCAATTTAAAAAATTAAAAAGTAAAAAAAATATAGATTGGGTTTTTTAGAGATAAAAGAAACCATCTAACTCTTCTATATATTATTAAGATAACTAAATTAATCACATAAAAAGAAATAGAAATTATATTTAGATATTATCCCTATATATTATGCTATCTATAGTTGAAACAAATTAACTATAATATTTATGAAAAGTCATATTAAGCTTTCATTTTCAATTAATTGAATTATAATTAACAAATTAACAAATAGCAGTAATAGTCTAATGGGATAGAAAGAGAATAAAAATAAAGAACACAATAATATTTAAAAGTTTTAATGTAACGCCCTCAAAATATAACATAAATCCCATCAATAGACATGCATTGATATACAAAAGCCCAACATTCTTCTATTCATCAGAGTATTTGGTTACAAAAGGTATTACATGTTAACAACAAAAACAAATGCCCTACGGGCTTACAGCTTTCCAAGTTAACACTTGGTTACAAAAAGAGAGTGCTAACTCATTTACACCTTAAGCCCTTGGCTTGAATATACATGTAATACATCAAAGAAACTAAATAACAAAAGTCTGTCCGCCTCTAGCATCCCAAGCTATGTCTTTGGAGGTGGCATACTACCTGTACCTGAAAATGATATCCCCATATAGGGTGAGCCACAGCCCAGTAGAAACACACTAAACCAACCATGAACAATGACTAAAAGATTAGCAATTGGTAGATGGCCAACACTGATACTCTTTCATTTTTCATTTCCTTACAAATTCCCAATTCATAACCATGGCTCAGAACCTGGCCAAACTACTTATATGAGACAGTAACTCATATTAAACATTTTCTCATTTTAATAAAAGATAAGCATACTAGCTATATCAATACTTATGTAGACATGCATAAGAGCAATATCACACTTCCGAAGACAAGCATATGAGCTGTGTCAACACATCACTAGATATGCATATGAGCCGTATCTATGGAGTCCATCCCCTATCTCCTCCCAAACAACATCCGGTTTAGAGGTCCATCCCCTATCATCCCCTAAACCGTGGAGTACATCCCCTATCTCCTCCAACACAACACACAATGCATATAAACAGTTATTATACACATCAATCAATACATACATTTAATGTATTCCTTCAACTGTCACACTCAATGACACATTTCAATGATCAGTTTTAGTTTGCCTAATCATCATGCATTGTCTACAACAATCAAGACTATCCTCCACCGATAGCCCAAAGCAGTTATTTCTATACAGAATATAAATGCAACAAATGGATATATAATCAACATTTCAATTCGGTGAGTGATAAGTAATTCAATTACACCCTTTAACCTCATACACTCCCAATCTCAACATTTCCACTTCATTTCCTCATTTCTCACAATTAATTATACCAATTAATTAATCAATGTAATTAGGGCATTTTCCATAATTAACATTTCAACCCTTAAGGTTCCATTTTCATCAATATTCCAACATTCATTCCATTTCTCTATACCAAACATGCATCTAGGTTTATTATAAACAAAACCCCAACTTTTGTAGAATTACACAAAAGCCCCAAACTTTCGCCAAATTACCAAACCGACCCCAACATCTCCAAATACTAAAATTTAAAGACAAAACCCATAGAGAGGAGTAGGGTATCCCTACCTCAAAAGATGAACTCCAACGGAGATGAAGACCAAAATCAAAATGCTCCGAATTCTGAAATTTTCAGATTAAAAGATAGCCCTCGACGATCAACAACCTTTTTGTAAAGGCCAAAGGTGAGCAAACCACTCCTACTAGATCAATACCTAGAGAGAAGGTAGAGTTCTAGAGTGAGAAGCTCAACAATGGTGTTTTTGGAAAAGTAGGAGAGAGAAGAGAAAGTGAAAAAGTGATTTAAAATGCCCAGCCACTCTCAGTTATACGACAGGTCCGCTCGAGCGGAGAACACACCGCTCGAGCGTAAAGACACAGAAAACATGGTCCGCTCGAGCGCCATAAGTCCCGCTCGAGCGCTAAGACACAAAAATAAAGTTCGCCCGCTCGAGCGTGAAATCCAGTCCGCTCGAGCGTGAATCTCCCCCTCCCAGAACTTTTACCAGAAATGTACTGTCCGCTCGAGCGCTAACAATCCCGCTCGAGCGCTACCCGCTCGAGCGCAGAAATCACACCTGCAGAAATTTTGCAGGGACACGAGATACTGGAAGTATGCAATCTCCGCTCGAGCGCTCAAAGGCCCGCTCGAGCGGAAAGACCAAAATACCAAAACAGAGGAAATTAAACCAAGACTCAATCCACCCACTCGAGACAAGTCCAACACATCCTAAAATTCAAACAAATGACATTAAAGGATGACAACAAGGTAGATGCAACTACCAACTCCACGGAACCGAGTCCGGAATACAACTGTACAGTAAAGGGAATACCGGGATAGCTATATTTAACTTTACCTAGTTATACAAAAATCTAATGTTATAGTAAAATCTTGAATTGTCAATAAATTTTCACATTTTTTAGATGGAGTTGTGGGTTTCTATTTGTTGTTTTTTTTTTAAATTTAATTTATCTATGGTTTGTATTTATTTTTAGTTATTATTATTTAGGTAAGTTATGATGCGAGTTAAATATGTGATAGATATATGAGTTTTATTGATAAACTTTATAGATTTTTAACATTTAAAATTGGATATTGAGAGGCAAAAGAAATATTTTAACTGAATAAATAAAAATCGAATTTATTAATTTTATCTGTTTGTGTATCTGATTTTCAATTTTTTTTTTTTTTTGTTATGTTACAATATAATATAGAAGATATAGACTGTCAAGCCCTACATTTTATTACTCGGAATCCATTACCAAATTCATTAAGTTTATTCAAGTACAGAGATAACATGTGGAAACTCTTTACATCATTTGTAAGAATAAATAAAGATTCTCTCATCCGAAAATGCAACATGTACATAACTAAATAAATCGCCCGCAGGCTTACATCTTTTACACTAAAAGAAAGGGTTTAACCCTTTTACATCAATGGCATTCCACCTACAAATGAAAGGCCCCGTGGCCAACACATAAAGAAGACCCTCAATCTTGAAACACCTCTCGACGTTCACCTGAAAAAAGATTAGCAATGTGGGATGAACATAAAGTCTAGTAGGGATCTCAACGTGATCCTAAACAATAACAACATACAGATAGCTATGATCATGAATGCATCAAATCATATCATATACATAATGTGACGGTTTATACAGAAATATACTTATATAGGAACTTTTCTCAAAAACATTCTTTTCATTCAACAGCATTAGCAATTTACTTTTCTTTCTTCATGTTACTCGTTTTCCCAAAATTCATATGACAATGACAAGTTCCTGAAAACGATTCCGCAAGCGCATTATGTTTTCTTCCATTTTTCCAAACTTACACTTGATTTGCCTTTTCAAAACATGTTTACAAGTACTCAAAGTCTTTCACATTTTTTTACAATCTCAACATAATACTTCTGTCCGTTTCCAATACATTCTTAATTATACAAATATGCCTTTAATGCATAAGGAAAACAATAAGTAGTCAATAGCTATATGCCTCAACAATTTAGGCAACACGGCCTTCTAGGACAATAATCATAACAACCCATGATATACCCAGATACACTGAGACAATAATGATGAATAAATTCTGTTCTATCTGCCTTAAGCAAGGTAAGTCAACGATACACCTTCCCATAACAAAATGCCAAGTCAAGGATACATCCTTTTCATAACGAAATTCCAATTCAAGGATATAGTTCATTATCATATAAACATTTCAAAATGAGACTACAACTCATATTATCAACACTTCAATCATAATCAATTCAAAATGAGATTACAACTCATATTATCAATACTTCAATACTTCAATCATCTACGTTATGCAAACGTATATAAGATTTCGGGACTTTCACCCAGGACACTCCGGCCAACTTAATTATCACTGGAGTCCATCCCCTATCTCCTCCCAAACCGTGGAGTGCATCCCCTATCTCTTCCCACACACTAGAGTACATCCCATATCTCCTCCCAAACAAGATACATATACATTGTATTTAACACGTTGCCATATACAATGACCAACTAAAGCACATATACAATGTTTACATCCAACCGTCATAGACAATGACATATTCCAAATGATTAGTTTCAATTCACCTAAGCATCATGCAGTTTCTACAACAATCATGACTATCCTCCACCGATAGCCCAAAACATATATTTCTAAACATATATATATATATAATTTCCAAATAGATAAACTATCCATACTTTCATAGGTGAGAGATTTCAAATATCCAATCCCACCATTTAAATTCATATCCATCCATATCCACATTTCACACGAAAAGAAAACAAACCCAATTCTCACTAGACTTTCAGTCCAATAGTAAAAATAATATGTGAAGGGATTCCAAAATCCAACCTCAAGTTCATTATTGATTTACAAAGGGTGATGATTTCATTTTCCTTCAAAAGACCACTTTCCGTTATTTTCCGAACCACACAACCTCAACCATTTTCTAAAAATTCATTCTCGTCATTTTACAAAACCAAAACCAAATCCATCACCTTTATTTTACAAAATCAATTCCATAGTACCAAAATCATAACTCAACTCAACATCACGTGATTAGTCTGAAACAATACCAACACCGTGGTTACTTCTCTTTTGTTTTCTTTTGATATGAACACAATTAACCAACCCATATTAGCAAAATATAAAGATTATTCAACTCCCTCCCTTTTTAAATCCATTATATCAATAATAACAAACTAGAGCTTTCCTCCCTTTCTTCATAAACATAGTAAATCATTTCCAAAATAACTCAACAACAAACAACTTAACAATACCAATCATGAGTATCAAACCCTAGATCTCCTTTCATGTTTTTCAAGAAAAAGCCATAGTAAATATGGTTTTTATGCAATAAAACTACCACATGTCTATCTATAAAAGTAGTATTGAAAAAGATCAAAGAAATCCCTACCTCAAGCTTAGGAGAGAAAACCACCCAAAAAATCACCAGCGCCGAAACCACGAACCACTCGAACCAAAAGGAAGCCCTTGACGAGATCTACAATCCATCTCAAAGGACCATGGTGAAAAGATCACTCTAGGTGAGTAGATCTAGAGATCTTTGAGTAAAAAGTGATTTTGGAGAGGGAGGGAGAGTGATACGGTTTAGAAGGAGAAAAGAGAAGAAGAAATAAAGAAAAGGGTTAAGTGGGAACCTATTTATAGTACTAGGTCAAAATAGAAATAAGCCCCAAAGTCAACCCAAAATATCTAGTCAAAATATCCCCAAAAAGTAGGCCCAAACTGGTAGAAAAATCTGGGAAAAAGTCGCAGGTGTCGACCCCTGCAACAGTGGTGTCGACACCAAATAGGAAAAAAATATGGGAAAGCTTTCACTGCACTGCAGGTGTCGACCCTACCCCAGATTGGTGTCTACCCTATCTTCCAGCAACCAACACACAGATAGAAGAGGGTCGACCCTCTCCCAATCTGGTGTCTACCCTATCTTCCAACAACCAACACACAAACAAAAGAGGGTCGACCCTCTCCCAGTCTGGTATCTACCCTATGTTCCAGCAACACTTCTAGAACTTCATCAACAGGTAAGGGTCGACCCTAGGAAGGCTGGTGTCGACCCTAGAATGGAGTTTGTAAGTCTCCAAGGAACTTTTGACAAGAATAAGTGCGAATAACAAAACCCAACAAGTTTAAATCAATTTGTACTCCTCCAAAACTAAAGTACAACAACACCAAAGGTTCCCAAAATAGAATAAAGGGTCCAAATACATTTACCAAAAGCTTTAAAAGGCACAAGTACTACATAGACAGATATCCACAATTTTCATGAAAAATTTTCTCTGATTTTTTGGAGGAGAGAAAATGAATACAAGTTTTAATTTTATTTATTTTTTTTTTTTTTGAAAATTGGTGAGAGAGATTATGATGGAGAGATTATGAAATATTTTTGTTATCTTCCCATTATCATTTCTAAAATTATGAAATATATCAACCAATAGGTTTTTTTAATCTATTTTATAAATTGAAAAATCAATGATTTTAGAATGAGAGTTTGGAGCTCTTAGGAGGTTTCTCATTAGAAACCCAATTTTTCTTATATAATATATAGATATTTATATTTGTTTTAGATATTTTTTTAATATACAAATTATTTTTTTATATAATCCTATCGCTAACCATAGTGTGTGGGATAAGTTGAAAATGGTGCTGCAATAACTATGAGAGAAGTCAAAAATGTTTGTAGGTTGGGAGAAGTCAATAAATGCTGAGGTTTTTTTTTTTTTTTTTTGAATCAAAAATTAGAAAATTAGGATTGGGATATTGGAGCTCCCACAAAGCTTGTGAGATAGAAATCCTTTTTTCCTTATATAATATATAGATAGATAGATAGGGGGGCACCAAAATTGTGGCTTCAACAACGTGAAGTAGGCCAAACATTTAAATCGAAAAAAAAGAAAAGAAAAAAAGATAGGCCAAACGTGGTTGCGTGTCATTACTTATCATTTTGGTCACTTGTTCACACACTCTTCACTGAACTTCGACTTCCTTCCCTTACTCTTCCCCAACCCACTCTTCGTCGCTACCCGATCAAAATCATCCTCAAGCTTCCTCACTAGCGTCCTCCTATTCCTAAATCCATCCTCACGGTCATCTTCCTCTTCGATCACTGCTGTGAACTGCCTCCGCCACTTTGTTGCCATGGGTGCCGGAGGGGGCGATGGGCTTGAGTCCTGGTTACCTTCGATGCGGCCTTGGAGGCGGAGGCACTTGAAGCCGAGTCCGCCTACGGACTCGGCCCACGCCATCAACGGGTCAGTAACCGAAGAAGACGGGACGACCCGCTCACCGTTGAAATTGATGGTGCTATAGATTCGGGGCCTGGGTGGGCTGCTACTGCCGGGACCTTGAGTTACCACCATGTTGAAGGATTCAACAAAAATTTCTCTCTCTCTCTCTCTCTCTCTCTCTCTCTCTCTCTCTCTCTCTGTGATTTCCGTGATTATTGAAGGATTACTAAGGATTAATAACAATTGTGATGTATTTATATAGAATCTCTCTGTCTGTGATTTCCGTGATTATTGAAGGATTACTAAGGATTAAGAACAATTGTGACGTATTTCTATATATTTCGGGATTAATAACAATTTTGATGTATTTCTATATATATACACTAGTGGTAACCCGTGTTATACACGGGACTTTATAAATTTTAAAAAAAAAATCATTATAATTGTCTTGAAGTAATTTAATATTTTATTTTGCGGTATATATAAAATTTATAAGTTAACTTTTTTGTTTATAACTTTTTAAATTATTAGTTTAGAAAATTTTAAATATATATATATATATATATTTAATTCTCTTCTCATATTTGTATAAAAATTAACACTTGTGTCTACATCATTATAAGTTGGATTATGGAAAAAAAAAAAAAAAAAAATGGGGTGTCAAACATTTTCCATTTGTAAATATCCTAAATATTAAAAAGTTAAAAAACAAAATGTGTAGCTTTTTTATATGTGTTTATCAGTTTTATTTGATAGACATAAACAATTGATGTTTGAATTTAAAAAATTAAAAAGTAAAAAAAAAAATAGATTGGGTTTTTTAGAGATAAAAGAAACCATCTAACTCTTTTATATACCATTAAGATGGACTATTTCAATTTAAAAAATTAAAAAGTAAAAAAAAATATAGATTGGGTTTTTTAGAGATAAAAGAAGCCATCTAACTCTTCTTTATATTATTAAGATAGACTATTTTAAACACATAAAAAAAGTAGAAATTATATTTAGATATTATCCCTATATATTATTCTATCTATAGTTGTAACAAATTAACTATAATATATATGAAAAGTTATATTAAGCTTTCATTTTCAATTAATTGAATTATAATTAACAGACTAACAAATAGCAGTAATGGTCTAATGGGATAGAAAGAGAATAAAAATAAAGAGCACAATGATATTTAAAAGTTTTAACTTTACCTAGTTATACAAAAAATCTAATGTTATAGTAAAATCTTGAATTGTCAATAAATTTTCACATTTTTTATAAAATAAATGACAAAAAAATATAAAAAATTCGATACCCATTTTTTTAACTTCAATTTTATGATTTTCACAAAAGAAAACAAAATCCGATCAAAATCCTATGGGTGGAACAGATATAGATACTTCTATTGTAACCATAATCACTAACAATTTTTTTCTACAATGCAAAAACCTGTATACAAATACATAAACCTTACTAAAACCGAAACCAAAACCAAACCAAACCAACAATAAGGAAAGAGAATAGCGCAGGGAAAATTTTTTTTTTTAGAGTGTGAAAATGTTACTTCCAACAACTTAAACCTCACCTAACCCAATCCGTTAGCTCCTCTGCCAGTGCCCACGAAGTTTAGGAGTTGGGATGAGTAATCAGATTATTCTTTAAATAAGACTTGAAAATTGATTAATTAGTCTCATTAAGTGATTTAAAATTTTGATATATATACATCAGAAAAATAGATAATTATATTATTAAATCATAATTCAAATGTAGATATTGTCATATTTTTTTAGATCCATATTTAAATTCTTATCTTTTTTATTTTTGTATGGTTTCTACTCGGGTTTTTTTTTTAGAAAAAAAAAATTATTTTAAGATGGAGTTGTGGGTATCTATTTTTTTTAATTTAATTTATCTGTGGTTTCTATTTGTTTTTAATTATTATTATTTAGGTAAGTTATGATGTGAGTTAGATATGTGATAGACATGTGAATTTTATTGATTGAGAGTATAATGGTGGGAGATATTTTCAAATTAGATTTGTTTAGATAAACTTTAAAGATTTTTAAAATTTAAAATTAGATATTGAGATGCAAAAGAAAAATTTTAACTAAATAAATAAAAATCAAATTTATTAATTTTATCTGTTTGCATATCTGATTTTTAGTTTTTTTTATGCTATAATATAATATATAAGATATTGATAGATATCTACAGCTTTCATAAAAAAAAATATTATCTGATTTTTTGAGAAAGAGAGAAGGAATGCAAGTTTTAATATTTTTTTTAGATCCATATCAAAATTCTTATATATTTTTTTTAAATTTTTGTGTGGTTTCTATTCGGGCTTTTTTTTTCAATTTATTTAAGATGAAGTTGTGGGTATCTATTTTTTTAATTTAATTTATTTGTGGTTTCTATTTGTTTTTAATTATTATTATTTAGGTAAGTTATGATGTGAGTTAGATATCTTATAGACATGTGAGTTTTATTGATTTAAAATATAATGGTGGGATATATTTTCAAATTAGATTTGTTTAGATAAACTTTAAAGATTTTTAAAATTTAAAATTGGATATTAAGATGCAAAAGAAAGATTTTAACTGAATAAATAAAAATCAAATTTATTAATTTTATCTGTTTTTATATCTGATTTTTAGTTTTTTTTTTTTTTTTTTGGTTATGTTATAATATAAGATATATAAGATATAGATAGATATCTACAACTTTCACACAAAAAATATTATCTGATTTTTTGGGGAAGTGTAATGCCTTCAAAATAATACAATGAATACAACCTAAATATATAATAAAGATAGCATGAATCAGAGTAAATAGTCATTTCATTACATGAAGTTAATAGTACAAAAGGGGGTTTAACATAATTAAATGCCCTATTGGCTTACATCTTTCCAAGCCTTGACTTGGTCACACAAAAGGAGACTAGCTCAAACACATTTAGCCCTAGGCTTTACAAAAATATACAATTCAAATTGAAGAAGCTCTTGCCCCAAGTATCCCTCCAAGCTATTGCCTTAGTGGAGGTAAGTCACCAACACCTGAAAATGTTATTCCCAAATAGGGTGAGCCACAGCTGTGATGACTCAGATGTTATCCCTCTTGCTCCTTTTGTATAACTTTGATTTTGCCTCGTTAGTGCGTCAAGTTTCACCTAGAGTCTTGTTAAATCTTTTGGGTTTGTGGTGATTCGGAAAACTCTCCTCGAAATTTCTATCTTTGTTTGTTCCGGTGATGGGTTTCACTTGTTTTGGAGGGTGTGAAGTCGGTCCGGGTGTCGGGTGTCGAACAAAGAAATTTTTTTGGGCTGGTTGGCTAGCCATACGTGCGGGGGCCTTGGGCCGCATGTGGGGAATTCAGGGGAGTTTTGGGGCTGCACACTGCAATATATACAGGTGCAGAGGCATGTGCCGGGGAGGAGTGCCGCACGTGCAGAGATCAGTTCTGCACGTGCAGGAAGCAGGCTCCGCACGTGCGAGGAAAGTGCCGCACATGCGGGACGGGTTCAATCCGAAAAGCCTTGTTTTTTTTTTCTCTTTTGGGTTGAATGTATATCAGATTTTGATATGTCTCTCTCACTCTAAAATTCATCCTTGCTCCTCCTTCGCTCTAAAAACCTTCACCAAACATTCAAAAGCCTTGATTTCTTACAATCCTTTGGACTTTAACTTTGGAGAGCAAAGCAAGGACCTCACTTTGTATGGTGGAGATCAACAAATTTCAACTTTGATTTTTAGGGTTTTACTTCTTCTTCTCCATCAAACTTTGAGGTAGGGATTTCTTGAGTTATATATACATGTTTTGCTATATTAATGATGATTCAAAAGTTTTCTTGAAGCTATTGTGTTGATTTTGATTTTGCTCCAAATATAGAGAAAGTTTTAAAGAAATGGGTTTTGATCTCACTCCTTTTTCTATCCATGAGAATGTTCTTTTCATAAAACTCAAGAAATTATGATTTTGGTTGGGTTTCACCATGAAATGGGAAAATGTTGGGTTTTTTATGAAAACCCTAGAAATTTTGGAGATTTTTGGAAAAATGTGGAGTTATGGGTTTTCCTTCCTTGTCTTGTGTTAAATGAGTGAATGAATGTAGATTTTATAATATGTTTTGCAAAAAGGATAACTTTCTTGATAAATGAGGATTGGGAATTTATTGAAGACTTTTGTTGAATGCATGAACATGTTTAGTGGTGAAAATGGCAAATTGTTGAGTACTAAGGATTATGGAATTGAAAATCTTCGGAATTTGATATTCGGATAATTTCATAAAGTCTTGAAGAGACTAAAATGCTAAGGATTGTGTGTGATGAAAATTATTGCTATGTGTTATTGGCATTGTTGAGCATATGGTTGTTTTGTAAAATAACATTAGAGAGAAGAAATGGGAAATGTGATTGTTTAATACTATTATACAGATACATGGAAATAGAGAAATGCTATGAGGCATGGAGAACCCTTTGCATCGCATACTCATTCAATTAATTAATTTGCATTGTGAATTTATTTTGGAAACATTCACTTCATGAAAGGAATATTTATGAGAACCACAGAAATGTTTAAGGGGTAAATATGTTGGTAAGTCTAGTTAGGAGGTGTAGGTGATATTGATAAGTTGGCCTGAGTGTCCGGGGTGAAAGACCGAAAACACGCACGGAGGAGGTACCACTTCCCTTCCGGTTAGCTACCGGTAAAGTGGGGTTATTGGTAGTGCTTGTTGAGCCTACTTGCAGACACCAACTTAGGAATAACCTGAGTTATATTTACCACCTCTTTTGATTAAAATTGGAAGTTTTGAAATTTCTTGAGATTGTAAACTTTTATTTAAAAATGGTGATCTTCAAAAGAGCATGAAATGAAATTTCTTTAAAAGGGCATGGCATGGCATTGACATTTGCATTATTCATTGAGAATTGCATAACTGTATATACTTTGTAAGAATTCTCTACTGGGCTTTATGCTCACCCCTATGGGACTTTGGTGCAAGTAAAGATGTGGTGATCCCGCCAAACTGAGGGCGCGGATATGTTTTGGTGAAGAGTAGATTGCTCTCATTTTTGTTGTGAATTTTTGTAAGCCAAGGGCTAAACGTGTGTGGGTCCGAGAGACCATTTTGTGTAACCAGGCTATTGCCTTGGAAGATGTAAGCCCTTAAGGGCATTTATTTGTTTTGAGACTAGATGCTTCACATGCTATAGATTCAGGTGTTCTGTTTATCATTGAATGTATATCTACATGTGGAACTTTTGTATAAAACCTTAGAAATTTATGATGTAAAGGTTTGGAGAATGGTTATATTTAATTTAATGAAAGTGGCTTGATGCATTATACGTGTTGGGTTTATTTGTGGGCGTTACAACAGCCCAGTAGAAATCATCTAGCACAATATATGAAACTTAGCAAAGGTATATGTATACTATGCATACATAACATCAATTATAGAGACATCCACAGTTTATATAATCATAAAGTACCAATTTCCATTTATTTCATTACATGGACCAGTTTCATTATCTCTTTAACAATCCAAATGAGACTTCAACTCATTAGTTCTACAATCACATCAACAATGCATGAACACTTCAAACTTTTCTTTCACAGAAATTTCGTCCGCGGGCAGCTATCAAACGGGACCCACGTAAACGTAGGCCATACAAGCACTACAAATGCCATTTTACGGATATTTCGTTCGCGGGCTAGGCACCTATGTAAATTTCGGGACTTTCACCCAGGACACTCCGGCCAACTTAATTATAATGGAGTCAATCCCCTTTCTCCTCCCAAACAAATATTCATACATATACGACGTATTAAGACAAATAGTCAAACATGAAACACATCTCCTTTCCATTTCCAAACAAACATACATATACAATGTATATAAACAAAGTCATATTCAATGACAACCATCAAAGATTGGTTTCAATTCACCTAATTCACATGTAATTTCTATAACAATCAAAACCATCCTCCACCGATAGCCCAATACAATTATCTCTAAACAGATATTAAATCTCAAGCAGATAGTTCGATCAAAACTTCTAAATGACTGAGTTAATACATAACCAATTCCACCATTTATATTAATACCCTCTCAATTTCACATTTTCAATTCAAATTCCAATTATTTGTGCAAAATAATAGTTGTCCCAATTAGGGAAACTTCCCCCCTCCCTTTCCCAAATATTAGCCAAGTGCCAAAATCATCAAATTAGACATAACAACACATCATTTTCAAAAACCACAAGCATCTATTTCACCTACACCCAAAACCCCTCTTTTCGTTTTGTGGCCAAACCCTAGGTTTGTTTAAAAACATCCCCAAATCACACCATTGTTACACAAGTGACAAATAACTAAGATAAATATCATATGAAGGTGTAGAAGGATCCCTACCTCAAAGGAAGAAGATGAGTCCAACAAGAAAGAAACTCCAAGAACGACAAAACTCATTTTCAATCAGATCAAAACGAAGATCTTGACGAGCTCTACCTTTTTATCAAAGGCACTAAGGTGGAAATCCCAATGGATCTAGATGAAATCTAAGAGATAAGGTGAAATGTAGAGAGAGAAGCTCAAGAACAAGTTTTTTTAAAAGTTTTAGAGAGAGAGAGAGAGAGAGAGAGAGAGAATAAAAGTGATTCAAAATGCCATCTTCTCGTACTGAAATACACGCAGTCCGCTCGAGCGTGGAAAGCCCTGCTCGAGCATCAGACACAAAGTTTTGCTCGAGCATGAAAAAGCGTTGCTCGAGCATGAAATGCACACTTCCAGAAATTCTAAAGATGAAGGTCCCCGCTCGAGCGTAAGACTGGATGCTCGAGCATCCAATGCACTTGCAAAAATATTGAGAGTAGACAAATCCCGCTCGAGCGCAAGAATGGACGCTCGAGCAGTGGAGCAAAATTTTTGAAGTCCTCTCGAGCGTGACAATGCCCGCTCGAGCAAATAGGCCAAAATCTGGGCAACACAGGTTTTGAAATACAAGCAACCAACCTGTTTCAAATGCACACTTACAACTCGATAACTATAGCGATCCCGATTTTTCCCTGGCCTTTGTTGTATTCTGGACTTGGGTTTCGTGGCTTAATATTGTATCCATGTCTTGTTTTTCTCGTTTGACTCTTTGTGTTTGAGTTTTGGAACATGTTGGGCATGTTTAGAACAGGTTGGTCGTTAATTGGTCTAGAATGTTGTTGCCCAGATTTTGGTTTCTTCGCTCAAGCGAGGCTTGCGCTCGAGCGAGCCTTGTGTAACTTGCTCCTTCGCTCGAGCGAGATTTCTTGCGCTCAAGTGAGGATTAGGAGTTCTCAGGTTTGCTCCTAGATACAACTTTTCTAGGAAGGATGGAGTTCTTCGCTCGAGCGAGGCTTTTTGCGCTCGAGCGAGCCTAGTGTTATTTGTTCCTTTGCTCGAGTGAGGCTTCTTGCGCTCGAGCGAGGGTGTGCATTTGAGAAATACCTGAAGCTTTGCATTCCATGCTCGAGTGACACTTCTTGCACTCGAGAGAGGTCATTTGTTGTGTCTGGTCGCTCGAGCGAAGGTTGCGTATATCAGTTCGCAACAGAGTTTTCCTGCATCACTTTTTGTATTTCTTTCAACCAAAACCCTAGCCCAGCTCCTTCTCTCTCCAAAATACTCTCTCTCTCTCTATAAATACACCTTGATTTGGGAGTCTCTCAACCCTAGTCCTTTTGTTAAAAAGGTAGAGCACCTTGAGGGCTTCGTGTTGATCTGAATAGATCGCGGTGTCGACGTGTTTGAAGTGTCTCCATCTTTTCCTTTGCTCTCCTAAGGATGAGGTAGGGATATTCTACACCTTAGTATGATTTCTAACCTAAGTATTTGTCATTTTGTATAAATAGTGGAATTTGGAGGTATTTGGATGAAACTAGGGTTTGAGCTTAAGTTTTGAAAAAGGGGTTTTCTATTTTGGGTTATGAAAATATATGTAGGGTATTGAAGATGGAATTATATGGATTGAAATAATGAAATTTAGACTTGAAATTGATATTTGGTAAAAGAGGGAAAATCGCTCTAATTTGTGTTAAATAATTATTTTGTAGAAATAATGAAATTGACTTGGGAAATATGGAATTGGGAGGGTGTATAAATGAATGGTGTAATTGGATTTGATAAATCATTCACCTATGGAAAACTGGACAAACTATCTGTTGGTTAGACTTGTTTATCTGTTTAGAAATATCTGTTTTGGGCTATCGGTGAAAGATAGCTATGATTATTGTAGAAATTGCATGAGGATTAGGTAAATTGAAACTAATCATATGAATTGTGTCATTGAATATGACAGTTTGATTAAATTGTTGAATGTGTGGACTTTGGTAGTCATTATATATGACACACTTTTAAATACATTGTATATGTATCATTATTTGGGAGGAGATAGGGGATGTACTCTATTGTTTGGGAGAAGATAGGAGATGGACTCCATTGAAAATTAAGTTGGCCGGAGTGTCCAGGGTGAAAGTCCCGAAATTCTATATATATATAGGTGCTGATTCCCTCGGATGAGAGTTCTGTAAAATGGCAAGAAAATTTAAGTGTTTGAAAAATGATAACTATTGAAGTATTGATAAATGAGTTGTAGCCTTGTTTGGGATTTGTTTAGATAACAAGGGATTGTATCTATGAGTTGATTTGAATAAATGAATGGAAACGGTTTGGAACATTTATGTTGTTTTTGTTTGGTCTTGAACATAAGAGGTCAGTTGGTTTTAAGTGTTGGACAATTATCAAATGCATATATCTTAGTTAAATCTCATACATTGTGTTAGTATATCTCTGATGGGCTTTGGCTCACCTTACTTGGAAAACCATTTTTAGGTACAGGTGACATGCCACCTCCAAGGGTATAACTTGGGAGGACATGGGGCTGATGACTCTATTTTGTTGTTCTTCTTTTTATGTTAAGTGTTTATTCGAGCCGAGGGCTTTACTTGTATAGAGACTTAGACTCTTCTTTTGTTGTAACCAAACGAAATCTTGGAAAGATATAAGCTCGTAGGGCATTTATTTTGTTGTTATCAATTAGAGTCACATGCTATAGTTTCAAGATGAACATTTATGAAAGTGTAATGCATGTAACATCTTTTGTAATGTAGATTCAGATGAATGGAAAATATAACATTTCTACTATATTTATGGATCTTATGAATGGTTGATTTACATCATATTTTGAGGGCGTTACAACTTGGTATCAGAGCGTACCGGGTTTGAATACTTTGGATACATGGGAAGTGGTTAGTACCACAATGGGTTTGTCTCGCTTGTTAGAGACTTAAGTATGAATGATTATGTGCTTACATGATGACATGTTTATGTGAATATATGGGTATGGGATTTAATTTCTAGGATGTTGATCGGGTCCATGGGTTTTTGGGAGTCCTGTTGGAAAGACACTTGATCAATGCTGTTTCTAACTAAAACTTTAGCAACGCCACGGGACGGTCATTATCTGGAAATGAAATTCGTATGTGTTTATGTGATTGTGCGCTCATGTGGAGTGAATTACAGTTGTCCATCGTATTAGGACGCGAGTAAGATAACTTCGGCACATTTGCAAATGTGCTAATCTCTCTTGTTACCTTTATTAGGATGTCAGGACGAGGTCGTGGTGTAGGCGTGGTAGGCCTAGGAGGCACAAGATGCCTATACCGGATGAAATTCCGGCACAGGAGGAAGGAGTGGGTCAGGCCAATGTGGCCGAACCGGTTGGTTAGCAGGCCATGGGCGCCTTAGCCTGCGAAATGGTCGGAGCTTTGAGGAAATCTATGGACATTCTCAGAGCTAAGAATCAAGTCCAGGCCCAAGTAGCTGAAAATGGGTCATCTTTTCTGAAGAGGGAGTTCTTCCAATCCAACATGGACGAGTTTTTGGGAGATCCTAAGGAGCCACTGAAGGCTGATGAGTGGTTAGAGCAGATTACGAAGACGTTTGAGATGCTCGGCATCGAAGACGGAGGTTTGAGAGTCACCTTGGCGTCCTTCCAGCTAAAGGGAGACGCGGGTTAGTAGTGGAAGTATGCGCGGGGGCGCATTGGAAGGACTTGGGAAGCTTTTGTTGATGCCTTCCAGGACAAGTACCTACCGGCTACAGTGAGGGAGAAGTTAAGGGATCAATTCTCCAAGTTGGTGCAACTAAATACACCAATGGCCAAGTTTGAGGCCACATTTACTAGCTTGTCTAGGTTTGCACCGGAGTTAGTAGCGACTGAGGAGCACCGTTGCCTGGAGTTCGAGAAGAGACTGAGGACTGGACTTATGTCTAGAGTTGCCGGATCCATGATTAGGGATTATGGGCGCCTTGCGGAAGCTGCAGCCCATTTGGAGACTATTATGCATGCAGAGGAGGAGAGGATGAGGGGCTCCATAAGGAGTCAGGATGGTCAGGGGGATAGTAAGAGGCAAAGGGGTTCTAACCCTCAACAGTCCCAGGAAGCGCATTCGAGGTCTACCTTTCCAGTGCCGAGTTCGAGTTCTGGGAGAGGTGGTCAAGGAGGCATCACCTATTACAAATGTGGTCAGTTGGGCCACAAGTCTCCAGCTTGCCCACAGAAAGGAGGAGGGCAGCGAGCAGCTTCATCTTCAGCTCGTTCTCAGAGCTAGAGTCAGGGTAGAGGCCAGTGGCTCACTTGTTATCAGTGTGGGCAGGTGGGGCACTTGAAGAGGTTTTGCCCACAGTTGGATGGCACACCTGGTGCGTTTGGTTCGAGACAGACACAGAGTCACTAGCCAGCTCAATCAGTGTAGGCCTCGAGGGCCAATCAGGGAGCCTCTTCGGCTCAGTCTATGCAGCAGTCTTATGCTTCGAGAGGTGAGCAGGTAGATCAGAGATCTATGGGGTGCGTGTATACTGTTACCGCACCAGATCTTGTACCGGCTCCATCTGTTGTGAGGCGTACCTTTTTGTTTTGCAATTCGGTTGCTAATGTGTTGATTGATACGGGTGCATCCCATTCATTTATTTCGTCTACATTTGCATCTGTTTTGGGGTTGGAGTTGGCACAATTAGCATCTCTTATTTGTGTTGTGTCACCTGTCGGGGGTGAAATGGTTTTGAAACAGGGGTGTCGGGGCTGTGATATAGAGGTCATCGATTGTCGGCTTCCTTTTTCTTTTGTATTGATGGACATGTCTGGTTTTGATGTTATTTTGGGTATGGACTGGTTATCGTCATACCGGGCTGTTATAGATTGCTACCGTTAGAGGATTACTGTATGTACCTTGAGCGGTAATTGCTTTTATTTCTTGGGGGACCAGGTGGATAGAGACTTAGACTCTTTTTTTGTTGTAACCAAGTGAAATCTTGGAAAGATGTAAGCTCGTAGGGCATTGATTTTGTTGTTATCAGTTAGAGTCACATGCTATAGTTTCAAGATGAACATTTATGAAAGTGTAATGCATGTAACATCTTTTGTAATGTAGATTTAGATAAATAGAAAATATAACATTTCTACTATATTTATGGATCTTATGAATGGTTGATTTACATCATATTTTGAGGGCGTTACAATAACCAAAATGAAGGGGAAGACTAGGGAAAGACATAAAAATAACTATTTAAACAATACCAACCCAAGTCCAAAATGCAATAGGCAACGGGTCAAAACCAGAATCGCTATAGGAAGAAAGAAGGAATGCAAGTTTTAATATTTTTTTTAGATCCATATCTAAATTCTTATCTTTTTTTTTTCAATTTATTTAAGATGGAGTTGTGGGTATCTATTTTTTTTAATTTAATTTATCTGTGATTTCTATTTGCTTTTAATTATTATTATTTAGTTAAATTATGATACGAGTTAGATATGGATAGATATGTAAGTTTTATTGATTTAAAGTTTATTTAGATAAACTTTAAAGATTTTTTTTTATTTTTTTTTTTATTTTTTATTTTTTGTTATGTTATAATATAATATATAAGATATAGATAGATATCTACAACTTTAATAAAAAAAATATTATCTGAGTTTTTTGGAAAGAGAAAATGAATGCAAGTCTTAATATATATATATATATTTTTTTTTTTTGAAAATTGGTGAAAGAGATTAGGAGAGAAATATTATGAAATATTTTTGTTATTAAATAAATAAAGATAGATATTTACAACTTTCATAAAAAATATTATCCGATTTTTTGGGGAAGAGAGAAGGAATGCAAGTTTTAATATTTTTTTTAGATCCATATCTAAATTCTTATCTTTTTTTAAAAAAAAATTTGTGTGGTTTCTATTCGCGTATTTTTTTTTTTCAATTTATTTAAGATGGAGTTGTGGATATCTATTTTTTTAAAATTTAATTTATCTGTGGTTTCTATTTGTTTTTAATTATTATTATTTAGGTAAGTTATGATATGAGTTAGATATATGATAGGCATGTGAGTTTTATTAATTTAAAGTTTATTTAGATAAACTTTAAAGATTTTTTTTAGTTTTTTTTTTTTTTGGTTATGTTATAATATAATATATAAGATATAGATAGATATCTACAACTTTAATAAAAAAAAATATTATCTGAGTTTTTTGGAAAGAAAAAAGGAATGCAAGTTTTAATATTTTTTTGTAGAAATTGGTGAGAGATATTAGGAGGGATAGATTATGAAATATTTTTGTTATTAAATAAATAAACCAGTCAATAGTTTTTTTTAATCTATTTTGTAAATTAAAAAATCAATAATTTTAGAAAATTGATTAATTTATCTCATTAAGTGATTTAAAATTTTCATAGATATACATAAAAAAAATACATAATTATATACTAAATCATAATTCAAATTTAGATGCTGTTATATCTTTTTGACATCCATAGCTAAATTCTTATCTTCTTTATTTTTGTGTGTAACCATAGTGTATGGGAGAAATTGAAAAGGGTGCTACAGTAATTATGAGAGAAGTCAAAAAGATTTGTGGGTTGGGAGAAGTCAATAAATGCTGAGGTTGGGTTGGGAGAAGTTAACAAATGCTAAGATTTTTTTTTTTTTTTTTTGTTAAATCAAAAAATTAGAAAATTAGGATTAGGATTAGGATATTGGAGCTCCCACAAAGCTTGTAGATTAGAAACCCCTTATTCCTTATATAATATATATAGACAATAACATTGAATAATATAGACCTTTCAATAGTCAATATTTATACTAAATCTCCATTTTTTCATTAAAAATATCCAATATGAGATTTCACAAAAGAAAGACCACATGCATTAATATCCATCATCCCTAAGATATAAATCTATAGCATGTGATAATAACAAGTTAAAGCAACAAAATACAAATTAATGCCTTAATAGCTACAAGTTCCAAGACTTTGCCTGGTTACGACAAAGTGGTTTTCAAATCCATACATAGATAGCCCTTGACTTGCAAAACAAAACAAAACAAAACAAATAAATAACTGAGCCTTGTGCTGAAAAAGATCCTCCATGCCTTCACTTTGGCGAAGGCACACCACAATCACCTGAAAAATGATTTTCACCAAGGGATGAGTATAAAGCCCAGTAAAGATAATCTAAATAAAGTGCACGCAGTTTAACAATATCATGAGGTGCAATGCATATGAGATGCCAATGCCAAAATCATGGGTTTTCTCATTTTGAAATTCTCATGCCATGCACTTGTTCAAAAACATAACCAATTCAATAATTCATTTGATAGAACAGGAGGCGGTAAATACGACACTGGTAATCCCTAGGCTGGTGTCTGCAAGTAGGCATAACTAGCACTACCAATCTCCACTTTACTGACTCCTAACCGGAAGGCACGTGGCACCTACTTCGCGAGTGTTTTCGGTCTTTCACCCTGAACACTCAGGCCAACTTAAACAATACCAATCTATACCCCCTATCTGGACTTACCAATTGTATTTACCCCATAACTCAACACATTTCAAATATTCTTAATGAATCAATTTGAAAATAAATTTCTCAAATCCAATGCGATGATTAAATCATGAGATTATGCAATGTTCAATGCCATGTATGAATTTGAAAATATTTCAACTTATCTATTTCAAATGCAATTTCTACAATAATCAATACAACCCTTCACGGTTGCCTAAACAATTATCTCTATACAAAATATAAATTTCAAGAGACAAATATGACTCATAATCTCATATTTTCAATCATTTCAACATAAGAGTAACAATCACATATTCAATCTCCTCTTTTCCAACTCAATTAAGAATTATAATATTCTTCCAAAAATTTCATCAATTTTCCCTTTTATTCAAATTCAAGAATTCACCAAGAATTTTCATAATGCAAAAAAAATAACATAAGTTTCTTTCAACATTTCTCAATACCACAACATGATAAATATTTTTCATCTTTCTCAAGAGTTCAATATTTTTAAATTAAACAATTTCTAAAAAGAATCTCAATAGTTTCCAATATTCTCAACAACATTCTCATCAATCTCACTTCTTTTGAACATCCACTTTCACATTCTCATTGGCTCAATAAACAAATACTTTCAACACTTATAAATTTCTCATAAGTTTAGCCAAACATCTAAATTTTTAACATTTCAAGTTCCTAGGGTTTTATCAAAATTTGGGGATTTCTCATTTTAAAAGTAAACTTCTCAAATTCTTGGATCTCACAACAGCCACATTTAATGAGTTGAAAACTTTAAAAAAAATATTTGAGAATCTTCCCCTTTTTGTACATTAGATATATTTTTAATAAAAACCCTAATCTCTTATCAAAATAACTCATAATAAAGCTAAAACACATACACAGTGTTTAGAAAATCCCTTCCTCAAAGCTTAGGAGAGAAAATGAATGAAAATCCCAAAATTCGACATCGTCGGATTACAATCTCCACCGGCCAAAATGTTCCTCTCACCAAGCTCTTCACTTTGGCCTTAAGAACTAGGGTCTAAAACCTAATAGATTTTGGTGAATCAAAAGTTTTACATGATGAATGTCAAAGAAAAAAAAATTTGTGAGGGAGAGAGAGAGAGAGAGAGAGAGAGAGAGAGAGAGAGAGAGGGGGGACCGAGAGTGGGAAAGAGAGCTAGGCAGCTCTCTGGAAAATGCAAAGAAAAGAATGGCAAAGGGGTGGACAACCCCACGTGGGGGTTTGTTTTTTTTTTTTTTTTTTTTTAATTTTTAAATCAATATAAATAGCTATCTCTATATATACATTTATATATATATATATATATCAATTAAAAATATGTTTCAATATCATTGTAAATTTAGTAACATAAATGACAAAAATGATATAATCTTTTCACACCATAAAGTATATTTCGTTTAATGGTGCATATCATAAATATTCATAACTCTCATGATAATAAAATAAATAATAATAATGGATGGTTACAAATGAGTCCAAAATGACTACAATTTAATAATTTAGAATAAATCTCCAACTGAGATTAAAGAATAAAATAATTTAAATAGACTCAAGGTGATCCCCACCATTCACATAATTAAATATGAACCAAAATGATTAAATATGAATTAATCAAATAAGTCTCAAAAATTAAATTTCTATCTCAAAAAAAAAAAAAAGTTTCGAATTGGCCTTAGGAAGTCGAAATCAACGAGTAATATAATTTGTTTTCATCAATTTAAATAGAATGATCTACAATACCACAACGATAATAATAAGGGGAAAAAATTCAATTTGATTGAACTCATTACAGGTAAGGTAGAGAGGGTATAAGACATTAAGTCCAATGAATATTTTATGTTGATAAGAGGTCCACCTTTATGAAATAGTTTGGTGTGAAACCCTTTTGTTACTTTTAGAGGACATTTTGTTTACAATTTTACCCTTCAATTTATCTGTTGACTTTTCATTGACTATCTAAAAAATTCATATCTATCTATTCAAATTTATATCTATCTGTTCAAATTTATTGACTATCTGTTCAATTATTTTCCTTTATTTGTTCAATTTTTAATTACAAAGAGTTATCTATTTAATTATAGAGAGAAAAAAAGTTATCTAATTCGATACACCAAACAACAACAACAACTACACAAATCTGTGTATTGGATTTAAACATATAAAAAGAAAATTGAGATAACAACAACACAAATATGTTTCATCACCGACAACAACATTCATCATCAATAACAAGAACAGATCAACAACAACAACACAAAAAAAAAAAAAAAAAAACACTTAATTTTCAAAAAATTACTATAAACCAAACAAGGTGTTTTTACTTTAGAAAAACCAAAGTAGACAATAATTATGTGGCCATTGATGATTAGGTTACAAACAACGAGTTTAGTATGTCAAATTAAAACTAGAGAATAATAGTAGCATGAAATTTTTTGTTCTTCCATTTACAGCATTTGTGAACTAATTACTTTGACCAGATCCAACTAACAAAACAATTCATAATTGAGCTAAGATGTCAATTAAACAACGGAGATTTACAAATTGAGTACTAAATAGCAGAAATGACAACATAGATATGGGGATTCCAACTAAAAAGAATGAACAATTGTCTTTTGGAGCTTTCCGGCGAGATCTCACCAGACACATCGCTCAGATCTATTGTCGCAGCCGTCAAGCACAGGAGATTTGGTCAGATCTAAGTTGGATTGGCAAGCCTAGGGCAGTGGCGGTGATTCGTTAACAGTGTTCTGTAGCTCCATGACTGATGAAGAATCGCCCAAACACTCAAGAGAAAGAATAAAAAAATCTCTATGTATGTGTAGATTACATATATATATATATATATATATTTACACAAATGAATCTACATAGAGCAGCACATGATGCTGATTTGATGTTATAGAGAAAGAGAGGAGGGGTAAAGAGAGTCGAGATTGGCGGCAACAAAGGTGGTGGTGCCGGCAGAGGAATGAAAAGGAGCAATAAGGGGGGAGAGAGAGAGAGAGAGAGAGAGAGAGAAGATAAGATAAGAGAGAGATGGATTATTTTGGCTTGGTTAGGGTTTGGAAAACAATATATATATCTAGATAGTTTGGTCATTTTGTGGGAACTTGTCCTTTATGGACAAATGATTTTAGAGAGTGGACCTTTGGTCAAAGAAAATTTCAAATTGGATTTATGAATCGAGTGCCTTATAATTTATCCTTTCTTTTTTGGAATATTTAGTCTAACATCCCTTTCCAACTTTTAGTAATAGAAGAAGTCCACAATATTTTTTTATTGTCTAAAGTCTCTCATCCACACCCATATATCACCATCATTTCAATTGCTCCCTTGTCTCTTCTCTCTCATCTTATTTCCACCATCTAACAAATCTCTCTCTATATAGAATATATTCTAGTTACTTTCGGAGTTGGGGTGCCTGTTGTGCATCTAGCATAGCAGGCACTACTGTGCAGTTCTATAGGCTTATTTCAAGGTCCGTTTTGATAATCTAAACTGTTAACATTTTAGAGTACATCGAGTAGAATATACCTGTAAAAAATTAAGTTAATCGGATATCGTTAATCCTTTCACCCACACACATTTGTATTACTTTAAATTACAATGTCATTTATTTTTAAAGATACAAATGTGAGTAGATAAAAGGGTTAACGATATCCGATTAACTTAAGTTTTTACAGGTATATTCTATTCGATATACTATAAAATATGCACGGTTCAAATTATCAAAACGAACCCCAAAATAAGCTCATAGGACCGCACAACTCCTCCATTACATTCTCTCTCTAACAAATATAAGCGCATATATATCATCACCATAATCGCAATTATATTCATAACTTGGACCAGCGTTCCACAGAGAGAGAGAGAGAGAGAGAGAGAGAGAAACAATCTAGATTCCTAGAGAGATAGAGAGGATTGGGCCATTGGGGTCTATGTTTGAAGGAGTAGATGTGTTGGGTTGGGTGTGCTAAAACTCTAAATTATGAGATGGAGTTGAAGAATTGAAAGAAATGGGAAGATCGATAATGGCAGACAAGAAAAACAGAAGCGAGGCTAGCAGAGGAACAAACGGAGGCGAAAGCTCTATTATTGATGTTGGTCGTCGTAGAAGCTTTTGCAGTTATTATAGATCCGGTACTCACTCTAGTATTTCTCACGGTCACTTTCTCCAATTCTCTTTCCATTTCTATTCTCGTGTTTTTCTAGATTGATCGATTTCTTTTTAAGCATAACAATGTTTGTGCTAAAATTGAAACATTAAATGAGCTGTTTTCTCTTCTTTTTGCTTGTTTTGTTCATCTTTAGCTTTTTCATTAAATTATTGATACAAAAAGGTAGCTTTTTGGTGGGTTTATGAATGATGTTATTTTGAAGGACGCAATTAAGACATATTCACAAACATAGAATCGGAAATGGTATACAGAGCTTGAATTTTTGTACTTTGAACTTAAGCTACTATGCTCATTTGAAAATAATAAATATTTTTTCCCCATCAAATCTAAGTTTATTTTGGTCACTCAAATGTTTGTTTTGTTGTGTTTGAACAAATAAATGAGTCAACCACCTATGCCTCATGGTTCAGGGAAGCAAGTAGGAGTGTAAAAATGGCCTGCGATCTGTGCGTGGCACAAAATCAGCTCGTGGCCCAGGGTGAGCCCGGCCCGTTTGGGCCCGAGCCTTGCCCAAGACCTTGGGCTAGAGCCTGGGTCATCATTTTAAAGCCTAGCCCTACCTATGGGCTCGACCTATCAGCCCGCTTAAGGCCCACTCAAGGCCCACTACGAGGCTTGACCCGCCCGAAGCCTAGTGTTTTTTTAGTAGAAAATAATAAAATTTTGGTAGAACAAATTTTTTAAAAAAAATTTGTTCAGGCTGGCCCCAAGCCTACGCCTACTGGCCCGTCCAAGGTCTGAATACCCTTGAGCCTAGGCCTAATTTTCTAGCTTGTAGGCCGGCCCAAATTTTGGTAGGAGCCCGCGAGGCCCGACATGGGCCGGGCTATAGTGATCTCGATTTTGCCCCGACCTTCATTGTGTCTCGGACTCAGGTTCCGTAGTTGAATATTGTATCCATGTCTTGTTTCCCCCCTTTGACTCTTTGTATTTGAGTTTTGGAACTTGTTGGGCACGTTTGGAACAGGTTGGTTATTAGTTGGTCTAGATTGTTGTTGCCCAGATTTTGGCTTTTTCGCTCAAGTGAAGCTTTTTGCGCTCGAGCCCCGACCTTCATTGTGTCCCAGACTCAGGTTCTGTGGTTGAATATTGTATCCATGTCTTGTTTTCCCCCTTTGACTCTTTGTATTTGAGTTTTGGAACTTGTTGGGCGCGTTTCGAACAGGTTGGTTGTTAGTTGGTCTAGATTATTGTTGCCCAGATTTTGGCTTCTTCGGTCGAGCGAAGCTTCTTGCACTTGAGCGAGCCTTGTGTAATTTGCGTCTTTGCTCAAGCGAGGTTTCTTGCACTCGAGCGAGAATTGAGAGTCCTCAGGTTTCTTCCCCAGACGCAGAATTTTTGGAAAGATAAAGTGCTTCGCTCAAGGGAGGCTTCTTGCGCTCAAGCGAGCGTGTGCATCTGTGAAATTTCTGAAGCTTCGAATTTTATGCTCGAGTGATACTTCTTGCACTCGAGCGAGGTCACTTGTTGTCTGTGGTCGCTCGAGCGACAACTCATTCACTTGAGCGAAGATCGCGTATATCAGTTCGCAGCTGGTCATTTTACTTTACTTTTTGATTTCCTTTTTACTAAAAACCCTAATCCGACTCTCTCTCTCTCCCTAAAAATTTAGCTTCTATCTACAAGTCCATTAGAATATAAGAGTTTCTACTCTACTTCCTTTGAGAAAAAGGTAGAGCATCTTGTCGGCTTCCATTTCAACTGAGCAAAATCAAGTTTGGGCATCTTTGAGGCTTCTTCCATTCTTCCTTTTAGCTTCTACACTTGAGGTAGGGATATTCTACTCTTTAATATGAATTTTAACCTAGGTACTAGTCATTTTGTATAAATGGTGGAATTTAGGAGGATTTGGGTGAAACTAGGGTTTGGGTTTGAATGTCGAAAGAGGGGTTTTCTACTTTTGGGCTCCATATATGTATGTGAGGTCTTGAACATGATGTTACTTAAGTATAATTGGTGAAATTGGGTCTTGGGGTTAATAGTTGGAAAAAATGAAAACTTGCCCTAATTTGTATTGAATAAATTATTTTGTATAAATAATGAAATTGATGTGGAAAATATGAAATTGGAAGGGTGTATAAATGATTGGTGTAGTTGGAATTGTTAAGTTACTCACTTATGAAAATTTGATAAATTATCGGTTTAATAGATTGTATATCTGTTTAGAAATATCTGTTTTGGGCTATCGGTGGAGGATAACTATGATTGTTGTAGAAACTGCATAAGGATTAGGTGAATTGAAACTAATCATTTGAATTATGTCATTGAATATAACGGTTTGATTAAATCATTAAATATGTGATTTGGTTAGTCATTGTATATAACAACGCTTTTAAATACATTGTATACGTATCATTGTTTGGGAGGGGATAGGGGATGGACTCCATTGAAAATTAAGTTGGCCGGAGTGTCCAGGGTGAAAGTCCTGAAATCTTATATATATGGGTGTCGATTCCCTCGTATGTGAATTCCGCAAAATGGCAAGAAAATAGAAGTGTTGGGTTGATGAATGTATTGAATTGTAAACCACTGAGTTGTAGTCTCATTTTGGTTAATTAGATGATAATGAATTTGGTAAATAGATTAATTTGAAATGGATGAATGGAAATGGATTGAGGTATGGTTATCTATATTGAATGGTCTTGGAAAGAATATGTGTCGGTTATGAATATTGCACATTTGTTTGATGCTTATATCTTAGTTAAATCTCATATACTGTTTTAGCATATCTCTACTGCCTACTTGGGAAACCATTTTCAGGTACTGGTGACATGCCGCCTCCAAGGACATAGCTTGGGAGGTTTAGGGGCTAAAGGCTCCATTTTGTTATTTTGTTTTGTGTTGAATGTTTATTCAAGCCGAGGGCTTTATATGTGTATAAAGCTAGGATTCTTTCTTTTGTTGTAACCAAGTGATATCTTGGAAAGGTGTAAGCCCATAGGGCATTTATTTTGTTGTAATCAACTAGTATTACATGTTGTAGTTTCAGAATAAACATTTATGAAAGTATAATGCATGTAATGTCTCTTGTAATATAAACTCTGATGAATGATTATATAACATTTTTCTATCATATTTATGAATCTCTTGGGTTGGTTTATCCTCTCTATTTTGAGGGCGTTACAACTTAGTATTAGAGCGTACCGGGTTTTAATACTTTGGGTACGTGAAAAGTAGCTAGTACCACAATGGGTTTGTCTCACTTGTTAGAGACTTAAGTATGATGTTATATGCTTATATGATAACATGCTTATGTGATTATATGGGTATGGGATTTAATTTCTAGGATGTTGATCGGGTCAATGGGTTTCTAGGAGTCCTGTTAGAAAGGCACTTGATCACTACCGTTTCTAACTGGAACTCTAGCGACGCCACGGGACAGTTATTATTCGGAAATTAAATTCGTATGTGTTTATGTGATTATGTGCTTATGTGGAGTGAATTATAGTTGTCCATCGTATTAGGACATGGGTGAATTAGCTTCAGCACATTTGTAAATGTACTAATGTCTATCGTTACCTTTATTAGGATATCCGGACGAGGTCGTGGTGGTAGGCGTAGTAGGCCTAGGAGGCACGAGATGCCTATACCGGATAAGATTCTAACGCAGGAGGAGGAAGTTGGTCAGGCCAATGTAGCCGAGCCAGTAGGTCAACAGGCCATGGGCGCCTTAGCCCGTGAAATGGCAGGAGCATTGAGGGAATCCATGGACATTCTCAGAGCTGATAATCAAGTCCAGACCTATGTAGCTGAGACAGGGCCATCCTTTCTGAAGAGGGAGTTCTTTCGGTCGAATCCGGACGAGTTTTTGGGTGATCTTAAGGAGCTACTGAAGGCTGATGAGTGGTTGGAATAAATGGTGAAGACGTTTGAGATGCTTGGCATCAAGGACAAGGGCTTGCGAGTGATCTTGGAGTCCTTCCAGCTGAAGGGAGACATGGGTCAGTGGTGGAAGTATGCACGAGGGTGCATTGGAGGGACTTGGGAAGCTTTCGTTGATACTTTCCAGGACAAGTACTTACCTACTACAGTAAGGGAGAAGTTGAGGGATCAATTCTCCAAGTTGGTGTAGTTAAATACACCAGTGGCTGAGTTTGAAGCCACCTTCACTAGTTTGTCGAGGTTTGCACCGGAGTTAGTGGCGACTGGAGAGCGCCGATGTTTGGAGTTTAAGAAGAGGTTGCGGACCGGACTGATGTTCAGAGTAGCCGGGTCCATGATTAGGGACTATGGGCACCTTATGGAGGTGGCAGTCCATCTTGAGACTATTATGCATGCGGAGGAGGAGAGGATGAAGGGCTCCAAGAGGAGTCAGGATGGTCAGGGGGACAGTAAGAGACAGAGGGGTTCTAACCCTCAGCAATCCTAGGGAGCATATTCAAGATCTACCTTTCTAGTGCAGAGTTTGGGTTCTGGGAGAGGTGGTCAGGGAGACATCACTTGTTTCAAATGTGGTCAGTTGGGCCACAAGTCTCCAGCTTGCCCACAGAGAAGAGGAGGGCAGCGAGTAGCTTCATCTTCAGCTCGTTCTCAAGGCCAGAGTTAGGGCAGAGGCCATGCGCTCACTTGTTATCAGTGTGGGCAAGTGGGGCACTTGAAGAGGTTTTGCCCATAGTTGGGTGGCACATCTGGTGTGTCTGGTTCGAGGCAGACACAGAGTTACTAGCCAGCTCAGTTAGCGTAGGCCTTGAGGGCCAATCAGGGAGCCTCTTCCGCTCAGTCAGTGCAGCAGTCTTATGCTCCGAGGGGTGAGTAGGTAGATCAGAGACCTTCGGGGCGCGTGTATGCTATTACAGTGCTAGATCTTGTACCGGCTCCATCTGTTGTGAGAGGTACCTTTCTGTTTTACAATTCAGTTGCTAGTGTATTAATTAATACAGGTGCATTCTATTCATTTATTTTGTCTACATTTGCATCTGTTTTGGGGTTGGAGTTGGCACAGTTAGCATCTCCTATATGTGTCGTGTCACCTATTGGGGGTGAGATGGTTTTGAAATAGGGTTGTCGGGGCTATGATATAGAGGTTTCTGACCGCCGGCTCCCTTTTTCATTTGTATTGATGGATATGACTGGTTTTGATGTTATTTTGGGTATGGACTGGTTATCGTCGTGCCGGGCTGTTATAGATTGCTACCGTCAGAGGGTTACTGTATGTACCTTGAGCAGTAATTGTTTTCATTTCTTGGGGGATCGGGTTGGTAGAGTTTTACCATCGGTGTATGATCCACGGGAGCAGAGTGAACTTAGTTGTCTTCTTGCTGGCTTCCTGAGTAGAGAGTATGATGAAGTTCGGGTCGAGTTACCAAGAGTGGTTTGTGAGTATTCGGATGTCTTTCCCGAGGATCTTACTAGTTTACCACCTTATCGAGAGATCGAGTTCTCTATTGATTTAGTGCTTGGCACAGCACCAACTTCTATGGCACCGTATCGGTTTGAGCCAGCTAAGTTGAGTGAGTTGAAGATTCAACTCCAAGAATTACTAGATAAGGGTTTCATTCGCCCCAGCACTTCACCTTGGGGAGCACCGGCTCTCTTTGCTAAAAAGAAAGATGGAGCCTTGCAACTTTGTATTGATTACCGAAAGTTGAACCGGGTTACAGTTAAGAACAAGTATCCAATGCCACGTATAGATGACCTGTTTGATCAGTTGAAAGGATCCCATTGTTTCTCTAAGATAGACTTGAGATCGGGCTGCCATCAATTGAGGGTCAGGGAGGAGGACATCCCGAAGACGGCATTTTGTACGTGGTATGGCCATTATGAGTTTCTGGTGATGCCTTTTGGGCCAACCAATGCACCAATTGTGTTTATGGACTTGATGAACCAAATCTTCGGAGAATTCTTAGACCGTTTTGTGGTCGTCTTTGTGGACGATATTTTGATTTACTCACCCTCTGAGGAGGAGCACGAGGAACACTTGCGAGTGGTGCTTGAGTTGCTTAAAGCCCATAAGCTATATGCTAAGTTCGGAAAGTGTGAGTTTTGGCTAAAAGAGGTTAAGTTCTTAGGCCATGTTGTATTCGGGGAAAGGGTGACTGTAGATTCATCCAAAATTGAGGCAGTGTAAGATTGGGCACAACCTAAGAATGCTTTCGAGATTCGTAGTTTCTTAGGGTTGGTGGGGTATTACCATCAGTTTATGAAGAATTTCTCCAGATTAGCTTCGCCTTTGACTAGATTGACGAGAAAATGGGTCAAATTTGTGTGGAGTGAGACTTGTGAAAAGTCGTTCCAAGAGCTTAAGGTTAGACTTACCACCGCTTCAGTCCTGATTATTTCGAAGAGGGAATTGGGCTATTCAGTGTATTGTGATGTCTCACGAGAGGGTTTGGGTTGCGTATTGATGCAAGAATGAAAAGTAGTAGCCTATGGCTCACGACAATTGAAAACACACCAGAGGAACTACCCTACTCACGATTTAGAGTTAGCAGCTGTGATTTTTGCCTTGAAGATTTGGAGGCACTATCTGTATGGTGAGAGATTTGAGGTGTTTTCTGAATATGAGAGTCTGAAGTATCTGTTTAGACAGAAGGACTTGAACTTGAGACAGAGAAGATGGATGGAATTCATAGAAGATTATGATTTCGAGTAGCATTACCATCCGGGCAAAGCCAATGTAGTGGCCGACGCTTTGAATAGGAAATCTATCAGTAGCGTAGCTTGTATTGCCATCCGGGAATGGGAGATGTTGGGTGTCCTTGGTGAATTTGACTTGTATCTAGGCGAGTTCGTTGAGTCTGCAACCTTGTTTTCTATAGCTACACAACTTACACTTGTGAACCGAGTGTTAGAAGCACAGAATGATGACTTTGAGGTAGAATCCCTCTGGGAGAAGATCTCCAGTGGGAAGGTAGAGAAGGGTTGAACTGTGTATCCCGACCTAAGTGTGAGATACCGTGACCGCTTGTTTGTGCCGGGGTCTTGCCGAGAGGAAGTACTCCGAGAGTTTCATCATTCACACCTTGTGGTGCATCCGGGAGGCACAAAGATATATCATGATCTGAGTTGCTAGTTTTGGTGAAGGAGTATGAAGAAAGATGTGGCAATGTTTGTATCGAAGTGCCTTACTTGTCAACAAGTGAAGGCCGAACATCAGAGGCCAGCAGGTTTGTTACAACCCTTGTCTATAACTGAGTGGAAATTGGAGCATGTCACGATGGATTTTGTAGTGGGCCTTCCGAAGACTCAACGGGGTAGTGATGCCATCTGGGTGGTAGTTGACCGATTGACCAAGTCGGCGCATTTTATTCCTATGCGCGTAAGAGATTTGGTAGATTACCTTGCTGACTTGTACATTCGGGACATAGTGAGGTTACACGGGGTCCCTGTGACGATTGTCTCAGATAGAGATCTGCGTTTCACTGCTCGGTTGTGGCAAAGCTTGCAGAGTGCCTTGGGCACTAGATTGACTTTTAGCACGGCTTACCATCCTCAGACTGACGGGCAGTCCGAGCGTACTATTCAGATCCTTAAGGATATGCTTCGAGGCTGTGTCCTTGACTTTAAAGGGTCGTGAGAGAGACACTTATCCTTAGTGGAGTTTGCCTACAATAATAGTTTCCAATCGAGTATTGGCATGGCACCATTTGAGGCCTTGTATGGCCGACCGTGTAGATCTCCAGTGTGTTGGGCCGAGGTGGGTGATGCACCTTTGTTAGGTCCAGAGTTGGTTCGAGAAACGACAGAGAAAGTGGCACTTATCCATAAGAGGTTGGTTACAGCCCAGAGTCGCCAAAAGAGTTATGCCAACCGTAGAAGGAGACCTTTGTCATTCGAGGTGGGTGATCATGTCTTTTTGAAAATATCACCTAGGTGTTGTTTGATAAGATTTGGGAAGAGTGGGAAGTTATCCCCTCGATTTATTGGCCCTTTTGAAATCCTGGAGCGGATTGGGGAGGTTGCATACCGTTTGGCGTTGCCTTCACAAGTTTCCAGAGTGTATGACGTGTTTCATAGTAGTATGTTTCAGAAGTATGAGCCGGATCCATCACATGTGTTGGATTAGACCGACTTAGAGGTAGATGAAGATGCCTCGTATGAGGAGAGACCGGCGAGAGTCTTGGATAGACGGGACTAGGTCTTGCGAGGCAAGACAATTCCCTTGGTCAAAGTATTGTGGAAACATCACGGGATTGAGGAAGCAACTTGGGAGCGTGAATTGGAAGTTCGAGAGAAATATCCGGATTTATTTGTTGATGTTTGAGTGTATGTTGAGATTTTAGTTTTACTTATGAACTATGAGAACATTGTATATGTTTTGAATTATGAAAGCATTGTATATGTTGAATATATTTTGGAAATGCAAGTTGATTTAGACATCGTATATATCATTTCGGTTTGAAAATGCAAATATATCATAAACATTGAATATGTTTTGGAGATATGGAATATATGTATTGAAATTAGTTAAATTTCGGAAAATGCATATTGGTAAAATACGTTGAGCTATATATATATATATTGTGGATTTGTTCTCTTGTGAGCAGATAGAATGACCGATGGGTGGGTCATGGTAATGAGAGTAGAATTGTAATCACTTTGAAAATTGGATAACCATGGTTTTGAAACTTGTACTAAAATTTCGAGGACGAAATTTTTTAAGGGGGGGAGGTTATAGCGATCCCGATTTTGCCCCGACCTTCATTGTGTCCTGGACTCAGGTTCCGTGGTTGAATATTGTATCCATGTCTTAGTTTCCCCCTTTGACTCTTTGTATTTGAGTTTTGGAACTTGTTGGGCACGTTTGGAACAGGTTGGTTGTTAGTTGGTCTAGATTGTTGTTGTCCAGATTTTGGCTTCTTCGCTTGAGCAAAGCTTCTTGCGCTCGAGCCCCAACCTTCATTGTGTCCCAGACTCGGGTTCTGTGGTTGAATATTGTATCCATGTCTTGTTTTCCCCCTTTGACTCTTTGTATTTGAGTTTTGGAACTTGTTGGGCGTATTTGGAACAGGTTGGTTGTTAGTTGGTCTAGATTGTTGTTGCCCAGATTTTGGCTTCTTCGCTCGAGCGAAGCTTCTTGCGCTTGAGCGAGCCTTGTGTAATTTGCTTCTTCGCTCGAGCGAGGTTTCTTGCACTCGAGTGAGAATTGAGAGTCCTTAGGTTTCTTTCCCAGACGCAGAATTTCTAGGAAGGTAAAGTGCTTCGCTCGAGTGAGGCTTCTTGCGCTCGAGCGAGCGTGTGCGTCTGTGAGATTTTTGAAGCTTCGCATTTTATGCTCGAGCGACGCTTCTTGCGCTTGAGCGAGGTCGCTTGTTGTGTCTGGTCGCTCAAGCGGCAACTCCTTCGCTCGAGCGAAGATCGCGTATATCAGTTTGCAGCTGGGTCATTTTACTTCACTTTTTGATTTCCTTTTTACTAAAAACCGTAATCTGACTCTCTCTCTCTCTCTCTCTCTCTCTCTAAAAATCCAGCTTCTCTCTACAAGTCTATTAGAATCTAAGAGTTTCTACTCTACTTCCTTTGAGAAAAAGGTAGAGCATTTTGTGGGCTTCCATTTCAACCGAGCAAAATCAAGTTTGGGCATCTTTGAGGCTTTTTCCATTCTTCCTTCGAGCTTCTACACTTGAGGTAGGGATATTCTACTCTTTAATATGAATTTTAACCTAGGTATTGGTCATTTTGTATAAATGGTGGAATTTGGGAGGATTTGGGTGAAACTAGGGTTGGGTTTGAGCTTAGAAAGAGGGGTTTTCTACTTTTGGGCTCTATATATGTATGAGAGGTCTTGAACATGATGTTACTTGAGTATAATTAGTGAAATTGGGTCTTGGGGTTAGTAGTTGGAAAAATTGGAAACTTGCCCTAATTTGTATTGAATAAATTATTTTGTATAAATAATGAAATTGATATGGGAAATATGAAATTGGAAGGGTATATAAATGATTGGTGTAGTTGGATTTGTTAAGTCACTCACCTATAGAAATTTGATAAATTATCGGTTTAATACATTGTATATCTGTTTAGAAATATCTGTTTTGGGCTATCGGTGGAGGATAACTATGATTGTTGTAGAAACTGTATAAGAATTAGGTGAATTGAAATTAATCATTTGAATTATGTCATTGAATATAACGGTTTGATTAAATCATTAAATATGTGATTCGGTTAGTCATTGTATATAACAACGCTTTTAAATACATTGTATATGTATCATTGTTTGGGAGGAGATAGGGGATAGACTTCATTGAAAATTAAGTTGGCCGGAGTGTCCAGGGTGAAAGTCCTGAAATCTTATATATATGGGTGCCGATTCCCTCGTATGTGAATTCCGTAAAATGGCAAGAAAATAGAAGTGTTAGATTGATGAATGTATTGAATTGTAAACCACGGAGTTGTAGTCTCATTTTGGTTGATTAGATGATAATGAATTTGGTAAATAGATTAATCCGAAATGGATGAATGGAAATGGATTGAGATATGGTTATCTATATTGAATGGTCTTGGAAAGAATATGTGTCGGTTATGAATGTTGCACATTTGTTTGATACTTATATCTTAGTTAAATCTCATATACTGTTCTAGCATATCTCTACTGGGTTTGGCTCACCCTACTTGGGAAATCATTTTTAGGTACTGGTGACATGCCGCCTCCAAGGACATAGCTTGGGAGGTTTAGGGGTTGAAGGCTCCATTTTGTTGTTTTGTTTTGTGTTAAATGTTTATTCAAACCAAAGGCTTTATATGTGTATAGAGCTAGGATTCTTTCTTTTGTTGTAACCAAGTGATATCTTGGAAATGTGTAAGCTCGTAGGGCATTTATTTTGTTGTAATCAACTAGTATTACATGTTGTAGTTTCAAAATGAACGTTTATGAAAATATAATGCATGTAATGTCTCTTGTAATATAAACTCTGATGAATGATTGTATAACATTTTTCTATCATATTTATGAATCTCTTGGGTTGGTTTATCCTTTCTATTTTGAGGGCGTTACATGGGCCGGGCCAAATTTACACCCCTAGAAGCAAGGGATAAGCTTAATGGGTGGTGTAGATGTTGAGTTTGAAAACATCCTTGTGTATCTCTATGATTATGTATGTCGAATTGAACTTTTTCTATTAATTTCTCTATAATTTGTGTGGAAGCAGAGAAATTTTAAACTAGAGAAATTTCAAAATACAAAGAAAATTGTGAGCAAAGTAGAAAAAAATGGTCAGAACACAAAGAAATTTGTGAGCAAATCAGAGAAATTTCAAAACACAAAGAAATTTGTCTTTCTCGGTGTCTTGAAATTTCTCTCGATCAAAATTTCTTTGAATTAAAATTTCTCTAGAAAAATGTTGAGGGACTCCAACCATTATAAAAATATTTCATGTCGTTTATCCTATTAAATTTTTAATACCAGAAACCTTTAAAAAAAATTCCCTACTTTTTACTAAATAAGACTGCACCTATTAAAAAACAAGGCCCAAGAAATTGTTTTGTCAATGTTTTACTACGATAATAACATAAAACTTATGGCTAAAAAATAATAAATAAATAAATTATGGCCATTGATTGGTGAATAGTGAATGGTGAATGGAGAACGGAGAAATTACTCGTACATAAGAATGAATCACTACGATTCAAAAAGACCTATGACCTTAGTAGTAGATCAAGGAAAAAGATTGAGATCTCCTTTTTTCTTGACCCCCACCACCTCCATTGTATTGGGATTGGTCAACTTTTTACTTTTTGTTTTGTTTTGTTTTTTCCTCCTATCATTCACTGACATGTGTTTGTGAAAATTGTGGGGGTCAAGGAAAAAAGAGATCTCTATCATTTCTGGATCACTAAAATTCAAATAGACCTATGACCTTAATAGTAGATCAAATTTGTACTCTTCCCATCCCATTTTGATGGTCCTTCTTTAAAATTTGAACCTTTTATAGAGAACATGTAATCATTGCAATTGAATTCAAATTTTAGAACACTTATTTCAATAAGGGTCTGGCTTTCCTTAAATCCCAGATCAGACAAGAAGGTGTTGTTGGGCCCATAAGGGCCCACCACGAGTCCTATTTTGATAATCCGAACCGTTCAATGTGTAGAACTCGTCGAGTACTATATGCCTGTAAAAAATCACATTGATCGGATATTAATAGCTATGTCATTAGATCAATTTTTTGTCAACCGTTTATTTTTTCACCGTCTATACAAAATTGATTTGATTATGTAGCTATCGATATCCGATCAATATAATTTTTTACAGCCATATAGTACTCAACAAGTTTTAAAGATTCAATGGTTTGAATTATCGAAACGGGACCCGTGGTGGGCCCCCACGGGTCCAACAGCACCTGTCACGCCCCACTTTTTATTACTCAGATTACAATTACCAAGCCATTATTATACACCCAATTTCAGAGTTAGCATACAGAAGCTCATTACAGTACTAGTAATACATAAGTAAGAATTCTCTCATTCGAATATAAAATGCATGCAACATGAGATTATATTAAAATAAATTGCCCGTAGGCTTACATCATTAAATTAAGGGGAAGGGTTTAACCCTTTTATATCAATGGCATTCCGCCTACACATAAAAGGCCCTGTGGCCACAAATAAGGAAGATCCATGACCTTGTAGCACGTCTTGATATTCACTTTAAAAAGATTAATAACGTGAGATGAACATAAAGTCCAGTAAGGATCTTAACATGATCCTCAACAATAACAACTTACAGATAGTTATGATCATGAAATGCTAATCTCATACCATATAAATAATGTGACATTTTATAACCAAAGGGCACTTATAATAATACTTTTCTTGAAAAACGTTCATTTTAATCAACAACACCAAGGTTCGCTTTATTTTTATTTTTATTTTTATTTTTATTTTTTTTAACACTTTCACCAAAATCCGATTTCTTCACATTATATAATCCTAGACATGACTCGAGTCCGTCTCCACCCATTCTTCATATTCTCAATCTAAATTCCAAATTTAAGGAAGCATTATCAATAACTAATTATTGGTAGAAAAACTCCCTCAACCAATCTCTAATACGTCCAACTTACATAAACACATCTACTCAACACATAAGACAATTTAACTTTACCAAATCATGATCATCATACTTGTAACACGTGTAATCATATAAGACAACAGTGATACACAATCTCCGCTTTACTTGCCAGAAGCACAGTAAGCCAATGATACATCCCTCCACAAAACATGCCAATTTACCAGGCGCTAGCTGGAAGGGTCTGGTACCTCTGATTATCAACGCATCTCACACAGCCAATTTACCAGGTGCTAGCTAGAAGGGAATGGTACCTCTGATTATCAGCGCAGCTAATTCTCCAGGCGCTAGCTGGAAGTGAATGGTACCTCTGATTCTCAGCACAACACACATCACCAACCAAGAAACATGAATAGGCACAACCAAAAAGTGTAATGCACACACACAACTAATCAACACAACAATGTCATCCTCCACCGATGACCAAGGACAAAACTTCTAAGCCAAAGTACTCGACTTACACATTAACAGTAATCCAACTCTTCATGAAACTTTAGAATCAATAACACGATAAATGAATTAACATATATTTGTGGTTCAATCCCAAGTAAATTTTGAAACTTTCACAATGTTGGTGTTTCGTTCTATTTCAAAATCAATCACCTATTCCTTCCATATTAATATTCTCCACCTTATGCCTCAATCCAATTCATTTCATTTCATAATAATATGACCAAATTCAATTTTTCCTTTATTTCAAATAAGGGATTACCAATCATGCCTAGCAAGGTTATAATTTACACAATTTCTATATAACGGTAATGTACCGAATGATATTCTAATCTCGTGATTAATTTTCATTGGCTTCAATGTATATACATTATCAATTTACTGCAATCCACTTTGAACAACACATTATTAAGTCAAGGTTAAGAATTTATGAGGCATCAACTATCTCTAATAACCCAACAACTCATCATATTTAATTATAATCAATTCGACACAAGTTAATGTTCAATTCATAAAACCCAACTTATTCTTAATTCAATTTCCAAATCATTAATCACATTTCTTAAATTCATAACATAATCCATTCACAATTTCAACCCCTTTTTATCTATTAGGCATTCCTTCAAAAAATTAGGGTTTTGACTCTCTAATCATGAATAATGAATCACAACCCAAAATTTAACCCAACATCAACCCATCTCATGCAACTTCAATCTCAACACCCAAATCCTATATCCTCTACCATGGTTTTCGAAAAATAATCCATACCAAATGGTTTTTATGCAAATAAAACCTACCACATGTCTATCTATAGTAGAGGTATTGAAAAGCATCAAAGAAATCCCTACCTCAAGAGAGAAGAGGAGAAAAAGCTCGAAAATCAACTTCGCCAGAATACGATCTCCACCGGTCAAGACGAAGCCCCCGACACGCTCATCATTTTGGTATAAGGGACTAGCATCAACATCCCAATGGATTTCTTGAGATCAAAGAAGATGTAAAATTTGAGGGTTTGGATAGAGAGAGATGAGAGAAAAAGAGAGGAAATATTGTAGAGAGAGAGTGATATATCAGCAAATGAGAGGAAGGGGCCAAAAGCACAAAAATATAACTGAAAAGCACAAAAAAAGAGACAGAAAACGCGCACTCCCACAAGTGTAGCGCCCACTCCCGCACGTGCGGAGCGGCCTCCCGCACAGGCGGCTCCCACCCCCGCACGTGCGGTCTCCCCCATACCACCACTCGCGCACCTGCCTTTTAGACAGTGTGCATCCAGCCTTCTACCCAGCTTCCCGCACGTGCGGCCCCTCTCCCGCACGTGCAGCCTAAGGCCTTGCACATGTGGCCCTGGCCCTCCAGTCCGGAAAAACTTCAGCTTCACCCCCGACCCTCCGATGCCGACCCCACACCCTCCGAAACGAGTGAAAACTCTGACTTGAGACAACCACAACAGACAAAATGTAAGAAACAAATTCCAACAACTTACCCGGCATCTTAACAACGATAATTCGAACATAATTCAAGAGAGTAAAGCAAAATGCGCACAGGTCATCACAGCACCCTCCAGTCCGATCTGGGACTGGAGGGAAGCCAATGCCTTTCAATAAAACCCTTCTCTTTTTAGTTTTCAATACATTTCTAGCTATTTAAAAAGGATTATTTTGAAAAATGAAATATTTTTTATTTGACTTTTCAAATGGGACTAATATTTTGAGATATCTTAAAATGAAGAAGAAGAGAAAAAAAAGGCTAACAAAATGGAACAGAGGGACTAATTATTTTATAGAGAGGCTTCTCTCCATTTTGTATTGATTGGAGGGGGAATTCTATTTACACCTAAAAAATAATTAAGTAAACCCAATTTTTCAGTACGCCTTAATAAATTATTTAGGGTTACAATTTATTCTTAATATATCCTATTTTTCCCCTCAAATTACCCTTTGGATGTACACCCAAATAAAACAAATTAAAAAATCTAAATTACTTTTGAAAAATCTTTCTTTTGTTCACATTTATACAAGAAAAGGGAAACGATGAAGGAGGACAATGAAGGAGAAGGAGAGGGTGAATTTCGGGTTCGCCTTCGCATTCATCGAGTTTGAAGCTTGAACTTCGTGTTTGCGTTGACCGACCGCTATCCACTCTCGTCCGCAACCATCCATCATCGTCTATATTTTTTGTGTGCTGGCGTGTATGTGTGCACTTTTTGTTGATAATTTTTCCTTGAAAAAGTGAATTGAGATAAATTTACTCCCAATATTAGCATTTTGCCATCCCATATCTGTGCATCATCTCTAAGTTTTTTTTTTTTTTTTTTTGAAAATATGCATTGTTTATTTATGGGAAAATTATTTATAAGTCCTATTAGGGAGACTTATGCTACATATGGTCCTACTAAAAAACTTTTGTTCCCATAAGTCCTGTGGGAAGTTTGTTGACACATTTACCCTCAATATTAGTTGTTAATATCATAAATAATAGTAAAACCATATATAGGAAATTGATATAAACGTAACGTAACGTGACACATATATAAACGTAACGTGACACCTATACGTAACGTGACATCTACATAAACGTAACGTAACGTAACACATACATAAACGTAACGTGACACCTATATAAACATAACGTGACATATCTAAATAAACGTAACGTAACGTGACACCTACATAAACGTAACGTGACACCTATGATCTATAGTAACATTCAATTTTTTATATAAGAAATTGATTTTATTTATTTTTTAGATTTTTTTATTTTTTTTTTCAGAGATTTTTTCTGCCACGTCAGTGATTCGGCCTCGAGCCGATGTTGCATACTGCATTCATGCGCTTGCGAGGCGATTGGACAATTACAACCTGGGGTGATGCTTTTCAACACCAACTGCCGAATGCATTGTCGTTTCCGAAGTGCACATATATGCAACCACGTGTCAAATTTTCTATTTATAGGCACGCCTGATCTTCAAAATGTTGGTAACCTGTAGTTTTCACAGTGAGTGTGCTATGAACACAACACAATAGAATTGCCCAAAGATATGACTGAAGGGACCCACGTAGAATTATTATAAGAGGAAATTGCAAATAAGACCTCTTTTGGCATGCAAAGTAAAAGTCAATTTTTTTATTTTTTTATTTTTTTTTTTAGTCATATTACCATAGATCATATTTATATAAAATGTAATATGACACCAACATAAATCAGTAACATTTTCACATTTAATTTTAAAAAATAAAAACTTATTAAGTTTGCGAGACGTAACGTGACACGTTACGTTACGTTTATGTAAGTGTCACGTTACGTTTATATAGGTGTCACGTTACGTTTATATAGGTGTCACGTTACGTGTATATAGGTATCACGTTACGTTACATTTATGTAGGTGTCACGTTACGTTCATATTGGTGTCACGTTACGTTACGTTCATATAGGTGTCACGTTACGTTACATATATATATGTGTCACGTTACGTTACGTTTATGTAAGTGTCACGTCACGTTACGTTTATGTAGGATCTTGTGGAATACATTCTTATGAAAATAGGACTTGAGACTCTATAAGAAATTACACAGGACTTAGCCTAGCATAAGTGTCTAAAAAAGGACTTATAAATAAGTCTCCCTTTATTTATCTTTACACTTCCGGAAGGAAGCAGCTTTGCTGCAGTTGCTCAAAATTCTATTTTTTCAATTGCTTACATATTTCCAGTTTGAATCCACCACATAACAACCACTAAAAATACAAAGTAAAATATCTAGATAATAATAATGTTAATGATAATAGTGAATTTTGGTGGGATAGATAAGAGTTTTAGAGTAAAGAAGAAGAGAAGAGAAAATAATTAAAACTTTGGGAAGAAGATGCAAACATTTGAATAGAAAGAACACATATAATTGATTAGGGTGTATTATGAGAGAAAAAAAATATTTTAAGATTTAATATGTTGTTCTTATTAGTAAATTCACATTAGGGTATAATAAGAATTAAAATTTTAAAATTTAAGTTAAGCATACTAAGATATTTTTTAAGTTCAAATAAAACCCTGATTGAGGGGGTATTGTTGAACTTTCGTGGCCAACCATATAACCTATATTGATGATCCAAATTAACTGTGTTTAAAGTCATACAATGAAATCCAAAGCAATCATGTTAACTGAGGAAAAAAATAGTAAATAAAAATGCAGGTTGAATGAGAAATTATTGGTGGCGTTGTCCTTCAACAACATATTAGACCACACAATTGTATGCACAAATAAGTTAACTTGGTTGAGTAGTACAGATATATATATATATAACAAAGGACAAAATACTCATCCCCCCAATTTCTCCCCTCCCTACCCCTTTCCAAACTCCTTTAATAATGTGACAAATAATTTGAAAAGAGTTGATTGGATGATATTATTTGCCACACAAAGTTTGGAAGGTAAAAATTGAAATGTAGCATTACTCACTAAACCAAATCCGGTTCAACATAACATTAATGGATACCAACATGTATGATTTTATATTCGCTTAAATTACATTTTGACCTTTTTATACTTGGAAGTTAAAGTTTTTTTGTCCTCTCATTTTGGCTTTCACATTTGAAATTTTTCCTAATTTATTCTTAAAGCCAATTTTCGTCCAAAATTAGATAGAAAACACTAGTTGACTATCACGTGACATAAAAATATATTACTATATTTGAATTTAAGTTTGGGTTAGAAGAGTAGATTAGATATACTGATATATTTTATGTCATGTGACTGTCAATGTGATATTTTCTGTCTAATTTTGGACAAAAGTTAACTTTAAAAGTAAATTGAAAAAAAATTGACATGTAAAGGGCCAAATTCAAAAAAATAAAATAAAAATTGATCGCTCCGTTCCGATATAATTAATACATATATTTCTTTAACCTCTAATGAAATATCAAAGTAAAAATGAGAGAGATTTAAGAAATAAAATTTGTTGTAAATTTTAGTCATCTATATGAAAAGTATTATGTAAAATTAATTTGTGTTATATATATAAGAAAATATTATATAAATTAGTATTATATATTATGTAAATTTTTATAATTGTTTATGAGTATTCTTCAATCAACTAGTAAATTGAAACCATCATAAACCGCAGTTTGATTATTTGTCAATCCACTATTCACGATTTAGCTTTGAAACCAAACCGCACACACCCTTAATCAGAATAAATATAAAACTTAGAGCATCTCTAACGGTGAACCAAACCTGGCATCAGATTTAAATTTTGGTGAAAAAGTCACTTTTTGGAGCTCCAATGGTTTCAGCAAATTGGTATCAAAATGAGAATTCACCAAAAAATTCATCAAAGTGAGAACATGGTACAAATTTCACTACTTTACTGTGCGTGACCGTTGGAGGAGACCAACCGGTCAACCAGCCGGTTGACCGACCGATTGACCAACCAGTCGACCGGTTCCCTTTCAAATAGGTAGGTTCAAACCGGTCAAAAAGGTTCAAGCGGGTAAAAAAAAAAAAAAAAATTTATTTTTTTTGCCTTATCGGTCAACCCTCCCCTTTTGATGCACGGTTGGAGGAAGAAATATCAGATTGAGAAAATTAAACTTTTTTTACTCAAATTTGGTGAAAAATTTGGTTCACCATTGGAGATGGTCTTGCAACATAAAAATGACCAAACCAAATTATTCTATCTTCACAATCATAGAAAAGGAAAAAGCTAATTATACATAACTTTATACAAAAATTTCATACAAAATGATGCACCCAAGAACTTTTTGCAATATTTTTCATAAAAAAACAAAAAATCTATCATATTAATATAAAGATCTTGAATGCAAATTCCGGTCTTATTCAGTTTCATACACTTCTTTACAATTCACCTCTTCTTTACCTCACCTCAATTCCTATGAATATCCATATAAATCCCCCACCCCGTTGCAAGTCCTCGGCTATCAATTCTATTCCTCTGTTTTTACTTTAGACTAATTAGTCTACAACTCTATCTAAATAAATATATCATCAGTCCTTCTATATATATCTATATATTTCAAATATGTAAAAGCAAAATAAAGAGAATCTAAAATGGCATGAAACGCAGGTAGTCCTTCTTCAGCTTTTTTGTCACGCCAGCTTGAGCCTTCTTTTCCCCTTCTGTGACTGCTTTATGGCTACCGGATGATGATGGTGCCACTGTAGGAGATTTTGATGTACCTTCTTTCCCATCGTGAGTCTTCTCGATTTTGATCACCCTCTCCGGGATCCTTTTGTCCGGTAATTTCTTGTTTACCGCTTCGGCTGGTAACTCACTTCCATTGTTGCTGATAAGAGACCCTGTGGGCAAAAGTTCAAACAAAGCATTTCCAACTTGCAAATGAGTATATTGTTCTTACTATTGAAAGAAAAGAGAGTTCATGACATATCAATATAACCAAACCAAACCTAGTCAAGTCTTAAGTCCTATCAAATGGAATCGGCTAAAAGTAGGATTCATTTTCATAAGGGATCCAAGCGATTTTTTTACATGCTGACTGTCGGCTACCCACCATACAACCCTCCTCCTTTATCCAGACTTAGGACTGGTGGAGTTGTCAAACAGCCTTAGCAAAGTTCATGACATATAAGTATATTGTTCTTACAAAACAAAAAGTTCGAACAAAGCAAATGAGTATATTGTTCTTACTATTGGAAGAAAGAGAATTCATGATATATCAATATATGGGAAGAAATTTACAAAACAAGCAACACAAAGGGGCCATAAAGTATGCCGCATGCTATTTACATTAAAAAGGTAAAAGATAAAAAGAAAGAAAGAGCCCAATAGTGGAGCATCTATTAACAATTTCAAGTAAAGATTTGCTTATGAAACCACACAACACAAAACCAGTGCCAAAACTGTCCATGTATGGAAAAGATTGAATGCATTTCGTAAACAATCACAATTCAACTGACATATAGTATTGGTTCATGCATTTCTCATCATGATCTTGCTTATTTAACTAATATTGCATATTATTCAAGTAGAGTTCTTGCATTTTGAGATTCTATCAGATATACTATTCATCAATGATTTTAGGGTGCACTAGAAGGGGAAAGAACTTGTTATATCCAAATTTAGCTCCTTTGAATCAAAACAATACAATGTTTTTATGTTTGCATCATTAAAAACCTAAGCTAAGCAATTATGCCACACTCCTAATTATATTTGTAACACCTTTCTTAAAGCATGGAGGGCTGTGCAATGTAGAGGAGAGGGAAATCAAGTAAAAAACTGAATTTGAAACACAAGAAGAAAGAAATTAAAGGAAAGAAATCTAGGTTTACCTAAAGTCGCTGGATGCATAACCACCTTATTTGGTTTGCCAGATCCAGCAGCAATGCAAAACTTGAAATTGGCATTCTTCCCCTGCTGCTGCTTATTTCGGTCAATTTCATCTTCTAGTTCCTGCATGAGGGCCCACGAATCAAAATATTCATCTGACGTCAACGTCAGGCAACTTGTATTGTCCAAACTGGAACAACGCGATTCTGGTTCTCCAAGAAGATCATCCAACTCCAAGTAGTCATCAACCATGTTTTCGACAAAACTATGCGGAAGTTCCCCAGCTGCAGCCAATGGTCCGGTATAGTCATCCTTGTTCCTTGCCTACAAGTAATTAAATGCCGAATACGATTTTTATTTTATTTTTTTACACCCTTAAGCCCAACATAAACAACATACAAAAGGATGTAACTTGTTGAATTGACTAATGAATCAGGAACTAGCCTAAAGGGTGGGCTAATTCCATGCTGAAGGGATTATAACACGTGCTTTTATCCAAAGATTTTCCATGTTATGCAAGACAATAGTAATGATTCTGTACCAATGTGACAACCTAAAATATAGTTATTCAAACAATTCCTAGAACCAATTGATTTGCATCTTAGGGTCCGTTTGGATAGATGTGGATTTCAAATCAAGGGATTCCAGGTTCCATGGATAGAAAAACAATAGCAGAAGATAAGTTGAGATAGAAGATATATACCTTAGCAGGATCCTTATAGCTAAAACGAGAATTCTCAACATGATCTCTAGTAACTACTTTTATATAATTATTTCAAATGCATCATGACAAAAGCTATTTAACTATATCTTGAAATTCATAGGAAAATGACCATATCTAAAATTGAGTTATTATCCTTGAAAAATTAAGGTCAAATCCCTCGAATTACACTCCACATCCATCCAATAGAATTTACTAAATGTAGTGATGAAAAATCATAAACATAAGTGGATATATCTGAAACCTAATGCTCAAACCTGGTGGTAAGCTCATATCACAGATTCACAATATAATCCAAAAGTTAGCTTGGAACTCCAAATAGAAGCCAATAGTGTGAACAAAGAAGCATGAAAAATCAGGACATTAGCTTAAGGAAAAGTAGGAATGTCAAACTACAAATTAAAAGAGATGAAAAATCGAAGCATCCAGATTACAAAATAGAAAAGAAATTCACCATACAAGGTCAAACAAAGATTATGCAAGCTTGACCTACCTGGGACTTGCTCATGCAACCTTGTCCAGTGGTACTGCCAGCAATTGCTGCACCACCCAGTTTGTGTTGCGTTTCATGCTTTGGACTTGTTCCACTGCTAAGAAAGATTCTGCATAATAAACTGGATTCCTGCATATTGGCCAACCAAACCGGCAATTGACTGCATGGTCGGGTTGATAATAAAAATAAAAGAAAAATGTCAGGAAAAAAAGCATATAGGGTAGTGGCTTGTGTGGTTTACCTTTGGGGGATTGTTACTGTGCAGTCCCTTCTGTGTAATTCTATACTCTTGCATCACCCAATCAGTTCTTTGTCCATAAGGGGCTCGGCCTTCGTAAAATTCAAGTGTAGTTCTCCAACCAATGATGGAAGAGCTTGTATATATCGCATTGGCATCCCCTTTGGCCTTCCAAAATCCATATTCCGAATCTTTTTTCTGCTCTGAACATATGAAGTACCATTTTTCATCTGCATATACCAGATCTTTTTATAAGCTTCCTCAGCATTTACTCACACTGGCCCTCGAATACCATAGTTTTTAAACTCCGAAAAAAAGTAAAATTCTTTCTAGGTGGTGTACTAAAACCATTAAAATGTATAGCTCAAATGACTGAACTAAAGAGATACTGTCACCAATGAAGAATATTGATGGGGATCTGAAAGGCGTTGGATGAAAAAATGATTGAAGAATTCGTAATTTTTATTTATTAATGAGTATTAATTTAATTTAGAAGTTTAATTGGATTTTATTTCTTAACTAGTAGTTTTCAATTCCTGGTTTCCTATTCTTGGGTTTCTTAATGATTTTAACCCAAGGGGTTGGCTTGGTGGTCAAGGTTTGGGACTTGAGGGCGTGCCCCCTCCAAGGTCTCAAGTTTGAAACCTCCTAGATGTAAACAATTTCTTGAGACTAGTCCATATAGGGCTTTTGCTCTGGTTTTAATTGGGACTCCTGCAAGTGGACGGTGGGTTACCAAGTTATCAAAAAAACATGTAATGTTTTAGATAGCTAGACATTGATGAATATTGACTATTGAATATTGATATTGATATAGAGGTATTGTTTTGGGATTGTGATCCCAGTTTCTTCTTCTGTTATTCTTGTTCTTGGTGCTACATCAAATATCCTCGTTACATTGAGGTACAATTCACCTTATGATGCTTTTCTTTTCTAAAGAAAACTATGACCGTAAATGTTCAACTATTAGAATTACAATTACTAAACTGATTATGTAGAAACAGAACATGTTTTGTAATGTTTATATTTACAGTTTTCTATTTATATTTACAAAAATTTGAAAACTGTAAACAAAAACTTGTTTGGTATCTAATTTTCGTTTTAAATTTTTTTACTTTTTATTTTTTGGTAAACAGTTTACAACATTTCCTAAATTTTTGTAACCATAAAAAAGTTGTTTTCACATGTTTAGGAAAATAAAATAAAAATTCCCTTCTTCTCCCACCCCCTTCGTCCACCGCTCATCATCACCACCGGCGACCCCCACCTCCAACCACCGTCGCCAATTACCTCCTCCAAAAACCACCTCCGGCCACCACCTCTCAAAAACGGCAACCACTTTTGGCCACTACCACTTGCTAAAAACCACATTCGACCACCACTTGTGGCGCCAAATACCATCTTCAAACATCAGCAACCATCTTCACCCACTACCTCTGGCGGCCAACAGCCACCTCTGGCCACTGCCATTTACCTCCAGCAGCCAGCAATAATGTCCAATCACCACCTCCGTGAGACCAACAACCACAGCCACAATCTGCTATTGTCAACAGCCACCTCCTTCGGGGGGGCCACCCCTTCTACTAGTTTTTAAAACAAAAAATTTAAAAACGGTGTACCAAACATGTTTTTGTTTACGTTTTTATTAAAAATAAGCATAAAATATATGTTTCTATAAAAAAAAAAAAAAAACTGTAAACTTTACCAAACGACACTCGTAATTTGTTTTACCATAAGAAAAAAAGTAGTTCTTCTCACAAAATGTTAATGGGCTTTCCTGTGGGATACCAACGAACTTATCAAGAATATATATACTTATATTCCCATGATGTTGTGCAACACCAAAAAACCAATAGCAGCATTTTCAAACATCTAGAACCATCTACAACAAACTCATATTTGTTGCAATTAGAACTTGTGGCCCTATAACAAGAAGGTCATCAATGACATAGGCAAGGCATACCCATGACAACAGTCGTTCTAGTTAACCAAAGTTTGCTTTTAATGGAAATGACAATAGTACTTCATTAACATAAGATTATATTTAGTACAATTCCAATCACCAAAATTCAGCCTATCAATCACGAAATGAAGTACGAATCTTAATCAATCAGGATAACAAGAGTTTGAGAAAACTAATCTTAAATAAGACAACCAGATATCAGACAGTTGAGAGAGAGAGACAGAAACAGAGATAAATAAAAAGGTGGATTTACACAGAACAATCAAGATCTAAATTTATACGAACCATTTAAATTTGAGGGCAACTGCTGGTAAGGATTAATGTTTTTAATCACGTTTGCAGGGACAGAGGATTCTCCCTGTATCATTCTCTCCAAACACGTAAAGACCTCCTCATCAGTCCAATATAAACCAATATTATCAGGAGGAGTGACGCGTGCTGGAGGACACATGGAGATGTAGTTTCAATTAAGCCAAAACAAAATTGCAGCCCAACACTGGATAGAGTGGAAGTGCAATATCTGTCAAACTGGCATGTAAAGAAAATGAAAGGAGGTTATTAATAGAAACTTCCAAGTTATCAATTAGTTCACACAGAAAAAGAAAAGGAATTCAAAAGCTACAATATGGTAGAAGTATAATACTCTAAGAAGACAACTAGAACACAAATTCATGATAGATCCTATTATTGTTTCCTGCACCATTAGATTTTAGATGATCAAGACAATGGTTGCAGCGATGATAACAAGAAAATAACAAATCATTCTTATGTTTCTATCCAGAATAAGAATATAAATTTTTTTCACATAATCTAGGAACAAAAATAGAATTCCAAATTCATATATTTTTTCAACCACATACAAACATACACGCACACCGAAGTCCAAATGAGTCTAAACCAAAATTCATATTTATCATATATCTAGTTTGTTGGACTATGTTTAATGTCCCAAGATCAGCTGTACCCAACTCTCACAAATGAAAAGGCATCTAATGATATCTCAGACAAAAGCTTCACAAGCAAAGTTATTAGTTCTCGGTTATCCAGATACGAGGTAACTTAGGTCAAATTGGGCTAGGCTGGGCGGGAGACACTCTGGATTATCAAAAAAAAAAAAAGTTACATGCCAATCATATGTTGTCACATGTGAATAAAAGCATACAAAATACACACATTTGTCATTTATGTGTGTGTGCATACCATTAAAGAACACGAACAATAAAGAGCAGGTGAAAACAAAATCTTAAATTAGGTATTCCTATCCAGTATCTAAGCCACAAAAAGCAATCAACACAGGGTCATTCTACATTAGTAAGTAATTAATGCAAAAAACCATGAATTCAGCCAGAAACTCCCCGAATGACAGGCTAAAGTGTGAACAACAAATAATGGGTAATACTTTGATTACATGCCCAATTGACTTCTCGTTGACCTATAAGCTTTACAAAGATAAGTTTAATCACTGGAAGGAAAATGAATTCATCTTTTTGGGTATTTAATTATAAATCATCACAAGTTTTTATTGATTAAAAATCCCAAGCTTATCATCAAAATTGAAGAATTGACCCACAAAAACAAAACATAAGCAGCAGAATTTCAATCATGGGATTCAAACTACAATGATTCATATTCATTACATAGTTTTCATAGAAATTCAGAGATTACAAAAACCCAAACCTTTTTGCACAAAGAACAAAGCCCAACATGACTCAATGAAAACAGTCATTCAAGACTCAAATATTCTCGTATCATAACCAACAACATAAATAAATAAAAAGATTAACAATATGATTACAAAAACTTAAAAAAAGATTCAATAGATATTAGGAGTGCGAAAGAGAAAGAGAAAGAGAAAGAGAATGAGGGTGCCAAAAAGTTACAGAATACTAGGTCTGGTGCAGAGAAATGCCACTGTAGAACTGAGTGCCCACTCTCTCTCTCTCTCTCTGAACTTTGAAAGTTGCACAACCCAGGAGGAAGCAAGTTAGGTGGAGGAGCACTTATAGAGTTGGTGAGGGAGATGGTTTAGTAATCTTACCATGGTTTGTAAATTGTAATAGTAATGAGCCGCCCACAACATGGAGCTGCTATACTCTTGCCCAATCATAGAACAAATTATCCTATGCTTTTGGAACACTATATCAGCAATGTGTTAACTATGGTTGTTTTATGATTCTATTTTTTTTGATAACTCAGGGTGTCCGGGCTAGCTTGCGCGCACCTCGACTAATCCCTGGGGGACCAATCCCACCGTCCACTAGCGGGGGGCCCATTTAAAGCCAGAGCAAACGTCCACTAGCGGGGGGCCCATTTAAAGCCAGAGCAAAGCTCCGTATGGACTGGCCCAACACAAGAGTTGATAGCACCTAAGAGGTTTTGAACCTGAGACCTAGAGAGGAACAAACTCCTAAGTCCCAAGCCTCCACCACTAGGCCAACCCTTGGGGGTTGTTTTATGATTCGATTTTGCCTACTTTGTTAGACAAAAATATTAAATTTAGTAAGATTTTAAAGGGATTACAATTTTAATCATAAAATTACATACAATCTCGATTATATTATTATGATCCCGATGTAATCAATTTTTTTTATTTATTATTTATTTCTTATATATATATATGTATATATCTATATGTAAAATTTAACTATAAACTTATTTTTTTAAACGTCTCATCTAATGTTAATATGAAAGATGTGTTATATTATTTTGTAGTAATCCTTTTAAAATTATATAACATATATCATTTTTATTAATAATTTTTTACTTTATTTCATTGAAAGTAAAGTTATAAGATTTTCGATCTAATTCGAATTTGAACAATTTTAATGTCAACCAACATGGATTCACAAAAAATTGGCAGAGCTACTTTCTTTTATTTTATTTTGTTTTCTTGCATGCTATTGGTTGTGCAGACTTTTGATGTGGTGTGTGAGACTCATAAGATAACTTCTCTTCATAGTGCATTATTACGTGGTACTTGGTGACTGGTTGAGCCATGTAATCATGTAACTTTTAAAAAATTGTGGAGCCCAGCCCATTTTCACACACCCAGAGTTGAACTTGAGTCGTCTGATCTGATCCAATCCAATCCAGTGTCGCACACTCCCCCTCTCTATCCATGCCCAGTTCTTTCCTGGAAGTTTCTCTGCGAAGCTGGCGAAAAGCTTATGACTGGTTTCTAATGACGCAACAACCTTGAACACAGCTGACGGTATACACTATTTGGTTTTGGATTTTTTAAAATTAGTTTTTAACTTTTAATTCGTATTTTTTTTAATTCATTATTTTAGGGTAAATTACCCTAGTGTCTCTTCACTTTTATCTCTCACTTTTTTTTCTTTTTTCTTTTTTTTATGATTGAATATTCGGATTAATTTATATGTACCTTAACTAATTTCAAAATTCATGCAAAGCGCTCACTCCATATGAATCGAACAAATCTCAAATAGAATCTGCAAATGTAACCTGAAAGAGTTAATAGTACTTAGTGAGAGTTGAACTTGGGACATGGAGGAACCCCAAGCTACACCCTGCTAGGCCAATCCCTTAGAGACGCTTTAGTCATTTAACTTTTGATAGTACTAGCCAACCTGCTATATTTTAAGTCAAGTTGGAATCTCACTCTTCTATCCAGCTACCGTTAAGAAAGTTGACAGAATTTGTCAGTTGAATCATATGTGACATTTTGTTGTCTCATTAGCACATATACATTTTTATTAAAATTTCACTTTTAGTCTCATACTTTCACCAAAATCTCACTTTAGACTCCACTTTTAATTATCTTTGACTTACTTTAATAACAGTAGATAGACAAAAGGGTAAAATTGGAACTTAACCTAAAGTGTAAGAGTTGACTATTACAATTAAAAGTGAAGGAATTAAAGTAAGATTTTAGTAAAAGTGCAACAGTACGTGTAATTTACCCATTATTATAATATTTTAATTTTTTTAAATTTACTTTATCTAAATACACTTAAAAAGTATATTAATTTTTCATATTTTTAATATTAATTTTTCTTAATTTTTATACAAATATTTTCATTTATAAGTATACATTTACATTAAGGTGATGTTTGATAAAGCTAAAAATTGAAAACTGAGGATTAAAAATTAAGTATTGAAAACTGAATTCTGAATTTTTTAAGATGAAAAATTATTTGATAAAAATGTAAATACTGAACTAAAAATAAATTATTTGATATGTATAAAATCAAATTTTAAATTTATTATTTTCAAATTATGTATTTCAATATATATTGATATAGTGTTGGTAGTGGTGGTGATAACAGTATGATGGTGATGGTGGTGGCGCGCGATGGTGAGGATATTGGTAGTGGTGGTAGTGGTGGTGGTGGCATAGTAGTTGTGGTAAAATGATGGTAGTGCTTATGACAATTATGACAATGGTGACGAAGGTGGTGATTGTGGTAGTGGTGGTGGCAGCAACATGGTTATAGTGGTGGTAATAGTAGTAGCAATGGTTGTGGTGGCGGCGGTGGTGGCGGCAATAGTAATGGTAGTGGTAGTGGTGGTGTTGGTGGTGATAGTAGTAGTAGCGGTGGTCGTAGCGGCGGCGGCAGCATTGATGGTAGTGGTAGTAGTGGTGGTAGCGAGTTTATAATCATTTATATCGATATTTATGTTTAGTATTTATAAATTCAGTCAGAATTAAGTAAGTCTCATATGACTTAAAATTTTCTTAAATTTTAGATTACATTTTAGGAAGTACTTAAAATTTTAAACGATATCAATTATGGTTATTAAACGGACCTAATTTATTATCACTTAATATATTCAATTGTAAGTGCTGAATCAGGTTATTAAACATCCCCTGCATCTCTAATTTTTTTTTAAAAAATGATTAAATCATTAAAATAAAAATAAATTCACTAAAAATAATAAAACAAGAAAAATAAAAATTGTTCTTGAAAACTCAAAACTAAATAGATAGTTTATCTTTAAATTTACTTCAATAACATGATAAATTGGTAAACTTTAGAGGTAATGTTTTAGAATTGTCTAATATTACTTTTATTTTAAATTTCAATGTCATGTGTTTGAAATTATAATTTAAATACATTAAAAATATAAAGGGAAATTTATAATACACAATTTAAAAAAGGTGTATACCATATGTTTATGACCTTTATATTATTTGATTATCACTCATTATGCTGTTAATTATGATTTGGTTACAATTCAGTGTAATGTTAGTTATGATTTAATCATAACCTCTTGTAATTTTTATTTTGATTATTATTGATTTTTTTTTTTATTATGTCTCAAATAATATGTAATTATAACCCTTAATTATAATTCATTATGATATTAATAATTACTTATTTGTTGATTTATTTTTTCTATGGAGGAAAACATAATAAATGCGAGTATGCCAGTAAGGATTGAAAAATCCTTACAAATTAAATTCAAGTCAATTATCAAGCGATTGTGTTGACGATTCTTTGCCTCAATGAAGAGAACTTCAAAATTGCCAAGTGTAAAGAAAAGAAAATTTAAAAGAAGGAGGGAGACAGAGAAAGATGATTGAGTGAACAATCCGGGTGATTGAATGAACAATCAAAGTAACAATTAATTACTTTTACTCTTATACTTTGAAAATGAAGTGCATAAAATTATCTCTACTTCTATGCTTCGAAAAGGAAGTGTTGAAAATAAAGTGCAGGAAATATAAATGACAAGAAAAAATATAAATCAACTGTCTTTGATTTGAGTTGGCCCCTTTTACAATGTAGTCATGAATGACTATTTATAAACAAATATTTGTAAAAAAAAACTACCTAAAACTACCCACTCTTCCACTCATCCCTTTCATACTCCATGATCTTTCATAACTTCTTTCAACCTCCACTTCATGCTCCATGATCTCCACTTTGTTCTTCATTATCTTTGCAAATTTCATAACTTCTCATAATCTCCAAATGAGTATGAAGGTGTCACATGTTCTGCAATTATATAAATAGTAAATAATAAAATTATAAATTTATGGTGCCAACATTATTATGATTATAATTGAAAAGATTTTTAGTTATATGTTAAGTAGTGTTTGATTATTATATTTTTTTAGTTATTATGGTTTGTTTTGGGAAGTTAGTTAAAAATTGATTTTTTTGATTTTTTTTTTTTTGATTTTTTTTTTAAAAAAACATATAAAAAACTAAAAAAATGATATGACCTAAAATAGGTTAAAAGTCAAATTCACTTTTTAGTTTCCAAAACAACTATATAATACACAAAAAAAAAAAAAAAAAAAAAAAAAAAAAAAAAAAAAACGTATATTATAGAATGACCCAATTATATATTATTAAAACGGTGGTGCTAGAGGCCTCGAATTTGCCTCGAATGCACTTTTTTTTTTTTTTTTTTTTGGAGATGTGTGTGTTAGTTTTTTTGTTTTATTTTGTTTTTTTTTTTTTAGGGTGGTTATGTGTAGGGATGTATAAAAAAAATTAGACATTTCGGACCAACTCATCGTATAAAATTATATGAAATTAACAAACTGATCAGTCAATTTTATCACTCAACCAATCCAACTTAATTGATTTGTTAATTCCATATAATTTTGTACGATGAGTTGGTGCATGATGTCTAATTTTTTAGCACATCCCTACACATAGTTACCTTTAAAAAAAATAAAAAAATAAAAAATAAAACAAACTAACATGGCCCAACAAATAAAATAAAATAAAATTAAAAAAAAATTTGATCAGTCAATTTTATCATCCAATCAGTCTAACCCAACTTACTTGTAAAATGTCTAATTTTTTAGCACATCTCTATACATAAACTACCCTTACAAAAAGAAAAGAAAAAAAAGAGAGAAAAAAAAAAAAAAAAAACCAAACTAACACGGTCTTAAAAGAAAAAAAAAAAATTACAATTCAAGACAAATTCGAGGCGTCAAACATTTTCCTTATTAAAATTATGACCCAATATACTTGAGTTAACTAGAGGCCAACAATACAACGTTTTGTGTAAAGAAACCACAACAAAAATTACACCCCTGTTGGCAATAATTTTTCCACATTTCACTACCTCTTAATTTCCCGGTCAACTAATTGAGCTAGTCCAAGGGTTTGGTCAGATGGATGAGTCGTGGAATTTAAGGGGTTTACTCCCTCTAACTTCTCAACTCCAGCTTCTCTTACTAGCATAAACTCTTGGGATCACAAATTGTCGGATGTAAATTATTCTTTGAAAGACTAGTTCAAACTACATAAATTTATAGATTACTAGAAATAATCTAAATAAGTATTTTTTAAATTTTTTATAAAAAAGATATATAAAAAAATAAAGAAGTGATATAATCTAAATTTTTTTTTTATTTTTAAAAACATACTTATATAGTATATCTCAAATAGTACCTTAATGGCCTTGTTTGGTATAGCTTAATTTCAGCTTATTTCAGCTTAATTTAAGCTATTTTGATGTGTTTGGTTTAACTTAACAATACAGCTTATAACTTTTTGTAAGTTAGAAATCAACTTATTCTTTGAGTGGGGCAGGAGAAACTTAATTTATAAGTCAGAAATCAGCTTATGTTCATAGTTATAAGTTATAAGCTGTTAAGGTATAAGCTATAAGCACTTTCCCATAACTCTACCAAACAGGGCCAATATGATACGTGCCAATTAACTTAAGATGCCCTACGTATAAAGGTCTCTTTTGGGAAGAGGTTAAAAGTTAATTTTTTTGGCTTTTAACTTTTTTTTTCGTCATATTACTTTTCTATTTTTTCACATGTTTTTCAAAAAAGTCAAAATTAATTTTTAACCTACTTTTCAAAACGATCCAAAGTTGTCGTTTGACAATATGCTTTTTTAATTAGTTTTTTAACTTTTTGACTATTTTAACTTGGAACTAAAAGTTCGTTTGGATTGGCTTTTTTAACTTTTATGAGAGAAAAAGAGAAATAATTATGATTTGGATATGATATTTTATCGTATTGATTTTTTAATTTATTTGATCTTTTTGTGACCTCGTTTGGGAACAGACTTTTTTTAGTAACTTTTTGGCTAAAATATGATGTCAAAAAAATTAGTATGTTTGAGATAATTTTTTAATTTTTTATGAAATAATGTACAAAAAAATATAGAGAAAAGAAAATATTTAACTTTTTAGTATAAGTTATTAATTTTTTAATCTTTTTAATAATTTTTTTTATTTTTAAATTAAAAAGTAATTTTACCAAATGAAACCTAATAATCAAAAAGTCCATTGCCAAACGAATTCAAAATAAAAATAAAAAAATTGAGCAAATATAATTTTTTATTGGGGGGTGAACAGAGCCCACCATTGCCTTCTTCCTTGTTTTGTTCGTTTCCCGTTGAGGACAAATTTTAAAAATTATTACACACTGATGAAAAAATTTATAATTTTAATTTTAATTATTATTATTTTTTTATATTTTTTCTGACATCACTAAGGTGTAAATTTCTCTTCCTTTTATGGAACCATTTTTTTTTTTTTTTTTTGATGCAGTGGTTATTGGTATTAGAATTGTACGTCTTATTAGAATTTCTTACTCAATTCATTATAGTTTAATATAATTCTTTTAATATTGTAAATATTTACTGTTGACAATATATAGAATTGTATGTCTTATTAGAATTTTTTACTTAATTGATTATCTAATTTAATATAATTCTTTTAATATTATAAATATTTACTGTTGGCAAAATATATATCTATACATATTTCCATTATAACTTTAAATAAGGGTAAATTATAAATACATCCCCTGAAATTTGATTTAAATATGAATCGCTCCCTATAGTTCTAGAAATTACATTCCACCCTCTGAAATTTTTAATTTCATAACAAATTGTCCATTTTATTAATAAATCATCAAGTTAATTAATAGTTTTTAATGATATTAGAAATATGTTTCAATTAATAATTTAGGTAATTTTATTATTGTATAGGAGAGTAATTATAAATTTTATTTTTTTAATTAATTCTGTTAAATAAAAAATTATAACAGAGAGTATTTGTAATTTTTCAAATAAAGAGAGTAAGCTATACTTTAACAAATCTTAGGGGTGTATTTATAATTTATCCTTTAAAGCAAATCACAATTATGCTTGATTGAGTTTTCCAAATCTGTATTAAAAAAATATAAAAACTAGTTTGGTAAAAAAATTTATTATTATTTTTTTAAATCATTGTTTTCATATGAATTTCTCTTTTTAAGGTGGAAATAATTTTAAAAATTTTAAAATTTTAATTTTTGATATTTATTTTTATTAAACAAAATTTTAATTTAAAAAAAAAATTACAAAAGACTAGTTTTGGAGTTTCTTTGGAATAAATGGGCATGAAGAGCTAGCACTCACAACAAATTCAGCCATTTTCAAATTTAAAAATGTTAGAAATCCTAACTAAATTATCAAATATTCTACATAATACTTATACGAGTGTGAGACTCATGTAAGTTTAATATAGTGTGGATCACATACCCATATGAGTATTATATATGAGATCCATACTCGTATACAATACACATATGCAATATCCATACTCATATGCACCACATTGAACCCTCATAAATCCTACACTCATGAATATTAAGTAAAATATTTGATAATTCATTTGAGATTCTTAACATTGCTCTTTGAAATTAACTACTTCTCGTGAGCACAAAATTTTATTAGAGAATTAGTTCATATCATTCATCACTTGAAATATATATATATATATATATATTTAAACTAAAAAACAATAACAAACATATGATCTACAACTTAATATATATTTTTTACTAACAGAAATGATATTGTATAACCGAAAATTTTAATATTCGAATTGAAATTCACTTAAATAATATGAAAAAAACAATTCAATTGCCACACTTACAAAAATAAAAAGAATAAATTTGTATGTACAAAAAGATTTCTACCAAAACCCTACCAAACAATTCGTCGGTATGTCTGAAATTGACCACCTTTGTTCCCCAATTTTAAAAAATTTCTACGAGATTCGAATATGCTTCATTGCAATCATTCATGTTGAAATGATTATTATAATTGTACTTCCCATAATTTTAAAGTAAGACAATCACAATAAGACTGAATAAAAAAATTTAAAAAACAAAAAGTAAAAGAATACTTTATGAAAATAAATTTAATATTAATAGCTCAACTTCACATTCGTAAAGAGTACGTAGTTTCTCTTTTCAATTTCGGCCAATCCTAAGCAAAAGGCAATAGTAACTAGCAATAATAAATGATTCATATGCACTTATTTGGGAGGAATTATTATATTATATTGTAACTAGCAAATAATAAATGATTCATATGCTTTTATTTAATTAGTATTATTATATGTGAAAGTGGTTGCTTTTACATTTTTTGTTATTGTAGTGGGATTGTCAAAATACTAAGGGCTAGTTTGGCATGTTTGAAAAAAGTCAAAAAATTAAAAAATCACTATTCTATTTAAGTGAAATTATCTTATTTAAGTCACATCACCTCTCTAATACATCACTTCAAATCCAACCAAAACCCAACCCATATTTTATAAAAAGTCAAAAAGCACACTTATTTAGATCATCTCAAATAACCCCTAAATAAGCGCCACGACAAAGTCTTAGGTATGAAGAGTATTCTCACAAAATCAATAAAATTATTGGCAAATTGTTACGGTCATTCATGCATTTAACTTGGGAATCTATATAATAAAGAACCTAGATTTTTTTAAAATACATCTAAAAATGGCTAAAAATGTCCTATTTATATCACTTTGAAGGATTAAGATTTATTTAATTTAATGGTTGAAATTATCTTATTTGAAATAAAAATATAATTAAATTCATGAGTTGAGATAAATTCAATATTTTAATGATTAGTTTGACATATTCTCTCTCTCTCTCTCCATCATTTTCTTTATGTATTTGAATAAAAAAAAGAGAGTTTCAATACATAATTTTTATATACAATAATGTGTCAAGTTAAATATTGATTATCGTAATTTAAAATTCTAAAAATGTCACTACCAAATATTTTGTAAAAGCTTTATATTCATAAATTTTATATAAATTATTTTTTATGTTATATTTAGTAGACTAATATAATATTCATTGCCCACTACGTGATATGAGATTTAAAAAATATTAAACGTTAAGCATTTTTTTCTTCATTCTTATCAATTTATCTCGCTTTTTCTTCGTATAGATTGCGATAGCTACCAATGGTTGCTAAATAGCTTTTGAAGCGTATTGCTTCTATTTTCATAATTAGTTTATGTATTACTTCTATGTTCATAATTAGTTTATGTTGTTAAATTATGTCGTTTTTTTTATATAGTATTTTCTACTTATGCAACATTTAAAAAATAATTAATGTTGAATTATTGATTTTTAGTTTTATGGTGCCTTCTAGGGTTGGCTATGATTCAATAATAAATTATTGGATTATTATTATTTTTTTTTTTATGAAAAATAATATACAAGTCTATTTTTTAGACTCATTTTCTATACTTAATGATGTGTAAGTAGGATGATTGATTGATATTTAGAGAAGACACGATATATATATAGAGAGAGAGAGAATTGTTTTAGATATTTTAATAAACTGTCACATTATTAGGTTCGAAAGTAGTGTCATTTGTTTTTATTATTTATTTAATTTTGACTTTAAGTTCTAATGTGATGAATTTGTGTTTTATTCTATAGAAAGTATGAAATTATTTTAAATTTTCACCCAAATCATTTTTTACATAGAAGTTGTACCCAAAAAAATTTAATGTGAAAATTAACAAAAAATTGCTGTAATTTTTCCTCAAATATAATATTTGGTATAATTAATCCTATACACTTTTACTCTATACTGGTCTGATTATTAGTTCTACATGAGATTGATCAATAGATCTCATATCTTAGATTTGTGATTTGTATAGTTTATATATATATATATATTTGTGATCCATTTAATCCTTTTCGATATGTAATGTGTAACACCTTGACTTCTGTTATTCAAATAACATTACCACATCCTTTAATAAGCCCATTTCAATAATGATAAATATGCTAAAGCAATGAAGAAATCAATACTAGAGCTCCAACTTTGGAAAATCAGCGACGAGTCTTCTGTTTGCAATTGCACTTGCATAAGAGAGATTAACGACGAGTCTTCTAAGCATAAGGCCTACAAGATTGTGTTCGGTGTCATTTTGTAAGATGAAATATCATTTCCTAATTATTTTCACAATAATAGAGGATCAAGACAACATTGTCCTCCCTCATATGACTTTGGGTCAAGTGCAAGGCTTATCCATTCTTATATCTTTGCTCTGACCGAGGCTGTTCTCTTGTACGACCTGATTTGAATAGTAGAACCAAACTTGGTTCCTTTGACTTGTTGCATCTAGTATACGGAGAACGGGTCCTCGGTAGCCCTTTTCCTGTAGCGCCCCTTGTAGCCCCCAAAACGACGTCGTTTTGGGGGCAGAGTTTCAGAAAAAAAAAAAAAAAAAAAAAAAAAAACGCAAAAGAGGGAGGGGGGAGGAAGGAGAGGGAGAGGGAGAGGGAGAGGGAGAGGGGAGGGAAGGAGGGAGGATGGAGGGAGGAGGAGGGGCCGGACTGAACTGGAGGGGGCCATAAATATTGGGGGAGGAGGAGGAGGAGGAGGAGGTGGAGAGGTGGAGCAGCCATGGCTGCGACGATTGCTGCAACGGCGGCAGCGATGGCGGCGACGACGGCGAGGGACGACGACGCGGCGACGACGGCGAGGACGACGACGGCGAGCTCGCCCTCCTCCCTCCTTCCCTCCCCTCTCCCTCTCCCTCTCCTTCCTTTCCCCTCCCTCTCTTCTGCGTTTTTTTTTTTTTTTTTTTTTTTCTGAAAATCGCCCCCAAAACGACGTCGTTTTGGGGGCTACAGGGTAGTGCTACAGGGTAGCGCTACCGAGGATCCGGATTCCTAGTATATGTTGTTGTTTGGTCTACCTTGGAATGCCTAATTGGGCGCAGTCCAAACCTTTGTTCAACCCATTTCGGAGTGCCCAATTGCATTCAACTTAATCCTTTGTTCGACCCACTTTGAAGTGCCCAATTGGGTTAGCCTAATCTGTTGTTTGGGTTGTACTTTTATTTAGCCTACATTAGTAGCTGTGGGAGCCGAATTAAATTTAATGGACTTGGAGGCCCGAAGGTCAGCCCATTAGGGAATAGGGCCGTATACAAGTTGGCCGTATTCAGAAACCCATGTTGCAGTGGAACGTAGCCTATGAATGGGGCCATAAATAAGTCGGCTCTATCCAAAGGCCCAATAAATAGGCTGTAGCCGATGTAAAGTGGACCGTATATGAGCAAGCTGGAGGGCCAACTGAGTCAAATATTTTATGGGCCATGCGGGGGCCCAATCACAAAGGCAGGATATATGAAAGGGAGAAATGGGCCCAGGAGAACACAATAAAAGGAGGAGCCTTGATCAAAGGAAGGCATGTGAGAATACAGTGATAACTTGTGATAAAAGTAAACTTGAGTGAATATTAATTTGCTCGTCCTAGTGCTGATTCCAACATCATCGACCAGAATGCTTGTTCTTATTCAAGTATCATCTCGAAGATCAAGGAAGTCTGTTAGTATCAGAGAGTATTTCTAAACTCTTCCCTAACAGTAGGTGAATTAGTCCAGTTCAATTGAGAGCTCGGCCTAGTTCAAAATGCCTTAGGTTTTTTTTTTTATATACATCTTCAAATGCAATAGACATATAGATGCGGGTCTAGTAGTTTCAAATGGTCAAATTTCGATTTGGTGGTAGATGTACAAGTTTTAATTTGTGAAATTTTACCTACTCGAATGAAATAAAAATTCTTTATAAATATTAATATATGTATATATTATTTATTTGTTCAATAAATGAAATGTTAAAACTTGGAAGGGACGCTTTTCACTCTTTAGAGAAGGCAGAATCATTGCTCATCTTTTTGTTTAGGTAGAAAAATTAAGGCTATGTTTGGAAGAGTTTTGGAATTGTAATTTTACCTCTTAGTTTGTATGTGGTGTTTGGTTGTAGTTTTAAAAATTAATTCCACAGTCACTTTTAAAAACTCATTTTCAGTCGAAAAAATTTGGCTAACTCAGTTGTATCCCCCAAAATGTTTTATTACTTGCTTTATTAATAGTCAAGGTATTACTAACTTTTGATTGATTTAAGAAAATTTATATTCGCACTCTTTATATTTTTACTCTTGTGTTATTTTTGTTTTTATAATTTTAATTGACTCAATTTTAACATTAATTTATGATTTTATCTCAATTTAGTTTAATTGATTATAATTTTTTATTTTTATTTTTATTTTTTATTTTTTTGTAAAAAATGTACACATGAACATGTTTCATCTTTTATAACTAAAAAATTGTAAACTTATTCGATTCAATTCTCAACTAATTCAGCAATATTTTTTCTTTCAACACCCAATATCAGTGTTATCAATTGGACTAAATTAATATAAAATTTAAAATTAAGAATTCAAAATAAAATTAATTGAAATTATTCAAATTAAAATGACATAATGGACCAAAAGTAAGAATTATCGACGTAATTTTTTTATTAGAATTAGAGACAAAAATCACTATTGCCAACTTGGAAGTCATGATGGCTGGTGGATAAAATTACATAGTTGCCGTGCTTGATAGGTTGGCCTAGAGAAGCAAACCAGTCCCAAAATATTTTATTACTTATTTTATTAATAGTCAAGGCATTACCAACTTTTGATTGATTTAAGGAAATTTATATTCGGACTCTATATATTTTTACTTTTGTGTTATTTTTGTTTTTATAATTTTAATTGACTCAATTTTAACATTAATTTATGATTTTATCTCAATTTAGGCCTCGTTTGGGGACTGACTATTTTAGCCAAAAAGCCAAAAAGCCAACTAAAACTAGTCACATCACCTCTCTACTTTTCTGCACATCTTTTCGTAAAAAGCCAAAAAGTTACTAAAATAGCATGTTCCCAAACGAGGCCTTAGTTTAATTGATTATAATTTTTAGTGTTTTTTTTTTTTTGTGAAAAATGTACACATGAACATGTTTCATCTTTTACAGCTAAAAAATTGTAAACTTATTCGATTCAATTCTCAACTAATTCAGTAATATTTTTTTTTCAACAACCAATATCAGCGTTGTCAATTGGGCTAAATTAATATAAAATTTAAAATTAAGAATTCAAAATAAAATTAATTGAAATTATTCAAATTAAAATGACATAATGGACCAACTGTAGGAATTATCGACATAATTTTTTTTATTAGAATTAAACACAAAAATCACTGTTGCCAACTTGGAAGTCATGACGGCTGGTGGATAAAATTACATAGTTGCCGTGCTTGACAGGCTGGGCTAGAGAAGCAAACCAGTCCCAAATGTTTTATTACTTGCTTTATTAATAGTCAAGGCATTACCAACTTTTGATTGATTTAAGGAAATTTATATTCGCACTCTTTATATTTTCACTCTTTTGTTATTTTTGTTTTTATAATTTTAATTGACTCAATTTTAACATTAATTTACGATTTTATCTCAATTTAGTTATAGCGATCCCGGTTTTCCCTTTTCTGTTTAATCGTATTTCGGACTCAGTTCCGTGGAATTGGTTGTTGTGTTTATCTTGATGTCATCCTTTAATTCCGTATGTATGAGTTTTAGGATGTGTTGGGCAGGGTTGTTACAGGTTGGGTGAGCTTTAGTCCCTATTCTTCATGCCCAGATTTTTGGTGATCCGCTCGAGCGGGTCTTCTTGCGCTCGAGCGGAGTTTACACACTCTCAGCATTTCGTGCCTCTGCAAAACTTCTGCATGTGTGTTTTTCACGCTCGAGCAGGTTTTCTTACGCTCGAGCGGGTAGCGCTCGAGCGGGTATATTAGCGCTCGAGCGGGTAGTTCTTTTTCTATAAAAGTACTGGAAGGGGGAAATCTACGCTCGAGGAGCTTTTCCTTTGCGCTCCAGCTGGTGTGTTTTGCAGTTGTGTCTTGGCGCTCGAGCGGGTCCAATTTCTGTGCTTGACGCTAGAGCGTCCTATTCTCCGCTCGAGTGGGTCATACGTATATCAGATATCAGCTAGGCTATTTTGAATCACTTTTACATCCTGACTCTCTCTCTTACTTTTCAAAAACAACCATTGGAGAGCTTCTCTCTCTAAAGCCTCCACTTCTCTCTAGGTATTGATCTAGTTAGAGTAGTCTCTCACCTTTAGGCCTTTGTAAAAAGTGTGAGGATCGTTGAGGGCTACATTTTGATCCGAGAATTTTGGGATTTGGAGCATCTTCGTTTTCTTCATCTTCTTCATTAGGGTTCATCTCTTAAGGTAGGGGTTCCTACTCATTCTTATGTGTTTTAACATAAATGTTGAGCTTTTTGTATAAATGGTTTGATTTGGGTAATTTTGGGTGTTAGGGTTTCAAAGTTATGAAAAAGGGGTTTTATTATTTTGACTTATAAATATGTAATTTGGGTCTTAAAATGATGGTATTGTTGTGGGTTGTTGATATTTGTGCCTTTGGGCCAAAGTTGAGAAAGAGGGGAGAAAACCCTAATTTTTGTTATAAATTAATTTATACAATTAATTTGGGAATGTTATGGAAGTATGAAATTGAGTTGAAGAATATGAAATTGACTCATTATGAGATAGAATGGTGAGGTTGGAATTGTTAATCACTCACCTTGGAAATTGTTGATAATTTATCTGTTGGATGAAATTATTATCTGTTTAGAAATAATTGCTTTGGGCTACCGGTGAAGGGTAGTCTTGATTGTTGTAGACAATGCATGATGATTAGGCAAACTAAAACTAATCAATTGAGTATGCCATCGAATATGGCGGTTGATATAATACATGACTTTTATGTGTTGATTTGATTGTGTATATGATATGTGTTTATATACATTGTGTTGTGTGAGAGGAGATAGGGGATGTACTCCACGGTTTAAGGGAAAATAGCGGATGGACCTCTAAACCGGATATTGTTTGACATTGATATAGCACTAAAATGTGTATCATATGTGGAATATGGAAGTGTTTTGGCTGAGATTGATACAACACTAAAATGTGTATCATTTGTGAAGTACGAAAGTGTTTTTGTCTGAGATTGATACAGTACTAAAATGTGTATCTTTTATGAAGTGTGAAATGATTGATTTGAGTTGTTATTTCGATTGAAATAGAAACGTTGTTGATATGGGATGAAATCTCATTTAAAGTATATGGCCAAGTTCTGAGCCAGGGTTGTGAATTGAGAAATTGGATAAGAAATGGAATAAAACATGGACACATTGGTCATGTATTTGAAATGCAATATGAATTGTTTTATGTGAATTAAACATTTATCAAATGCTGATGTTTTAGTTATTGCTCATACAATGTTTAGCATATCTCTACTGGGCGTTGGCTCACCCTATATGAGACATCATTTTCAGGTACAGGTAGCATGCCACCTCCAAGGACGTAGCTTGAAAGGCTTAGTGGCTGGGTCATCTTTTGTGATTACATTATTTGTATTACATGTAAATCAAGCCAATGGCTTATTTTGTATAGAGTTAGAACTCTTCTTTTTATAACCAAGTGTTGACTTGGAAAGTTGTAAGCCCATAGGACATTTGCTTTTGTTGTTAACATGTAATACATTTGTAAGAAATACTCTGATGAAATGTAATTATGCTTTATTCTTTTATGTCTGAGCATGTTAAGAATGTATGGTTATTGGGTTTATTTTGAGGGCGTTACAATTTAGTTTAATTGATTATAATTTTTAGTGTTTTTTTTTTTTTTTTGGTGAAAAATGTACACATGAACATGTTTCATCTTTTATGGCTAAAAAATTGTAAACTTATTCGATTCAATTCTCAACTAATTCAGTAATATTTTTTCTTTCAACAACCAATATCAGTGTTATCAATTGGACTAAATTAATATAAAATTTAAAATTAAGAATTGAAAATAAAATCAATTGAAATTATTCAAATTAAAGTGACATAATGGACCAAATGTAGGAATTATCAACATAATTTTTTTATTAGAATTAAAAACAAAAATCACTATTGCCAACTTGAAAGTCATGATGGCTGGTGGATAAAATTACATAGTTGCCGCGCTTGACAGTGTGACGCCCTCAAAATAAACCCATAATGACATACAATCACGATAAAGAAAAGAGATCTCATATTATAATCATCAAGGTATTCTTACAAAAAGTATTATATGTTGACGACAAAAGTAAATGCCCTATAGGCTTACAACTTTCCAAGTCAACACTTGGTTACAAAAAGAGAATACTAACTCTACACAAAATAAGCCCTTGGCTTGATGTACATGTAATACAAGAAAAACGACAAAAGAGTCTTCAACTCCCACAACCGTCTAAGCTACGTTCTTGGAGGTGGCATGATACCTGTACCTGAAAATGATATCCGATATAGGGTGAGCCAACGCCCAGTAGAGATATGCTAAACATAATATGAGCAATAACTAAAGCATTAGCATCAGATAAATGTTTAACTCACATAAACCAATTCATAACCCATTTCAATTTCATAACAAGTGTGTCCATGTTTCGTTCCATTTCCATTTCTTATCCAATTTCTCAATTTATGACTATGGCTCAGAACTTGGCCAGACAATTCAAATGAGATTATATCTCATAACAACAGTACTTCCATTTCAATTGAGATAACAACTCAAATTAAACATTTCAAACTTCACAAAAGATACACATAATTGTTGTATCAATCTCAAACCAAACACTTCCATACTTCATATATGATATACAGATTTGCTATATCAATACTTCAATAGATACACATATTTGCTGTATCGATGGAGTACATCCCCTATCTCCTCCCAAACAATATCCGGTTTAGGAGTCCATCCCCTATCTTCCCCTAAACTGTGGAGTACATCCCATATCTCCTCTCATACAATACAATGTATATAAACACATATCATATACATAATCAATCAATACATAATTTGATGTATTATTCCAACCGTCATATTCGATGACATATTCAATTGATTAGTTTTAGTTTGCCTAATCATCATGCATTGTCTACAACAATCAAGATTATCCTCCACCGATAACCCAAAGCAGTTATTTTTAAACAGATAATAAATGTCTCAACAGATATATATATATATATTCAACATTTTGAAAATGAGCGATTAATAAATCCAACTCACCATTTCATCTCATATTATACTAATTTCATCATTTCCGCCTCAATTTCGTATTTCCATAACATTCCCAAATTAATTATACCAATTAATTTGTAACAAAAATTAGGGCTTTTTCCCTATCTTCTCAATATTGACCCAAAGGCCCAAAATAGTTTCATTAACATTAATACTATTATTTTGAGACCCATATTACACATTCATGAGCCAAAATAACAAAACCCCTATTTTATTCATTTGAAACCCTAACACCCAAAATCACCCAACTTCAACATTAAATCAAAATAACTACATATTTATGTCAAAGATCATACAAATGAGTAGAAATCCCTACCTCAAAGTCGGAGCTCAAAGGACAAGGTGAAGAAAATCGAAAGTGCTCCAAATCCCAAGATTTTTGGATTGATAGGAAGCCTAAGCCAAGCTCTACACTTCTTACAAAGACATTAAGGGTAGGAGGTCACTCTAACTAAATCAATCCCAAGAGAGAAGGTGAAATGTAGAGAGAGGCTCTTAGAAATGGGTTTTTGAAAAGTAAGAGAGAGAGTGAGAGTTGAAAAGTGATCTGAAATCACCCAGCTGCCATCTGATATACGACTAGTCCGTTCGAACGGAGAATAGAACGTTCGAGCGTCAAGCACAAAAAACTGGACACGCTCGAGCGCAAAGATGCCCGCTCGAGCGCCAAGACACAACTGCAAAATACACTCGCTCGAGCGCAAACGAAAAGCCGCTCGAGCATAGATTACACTCCTCCAGTACTTTTACAGACATTGAACACCCGCTTGAGCGCCAAGGTACCCGATCGAGTGTAAGGAAATACGCTCGAGCGTGAAAAACACATCTGCAGAAGTTTTGCAGACGCACAAGATGCTGAAAGTGTGAAAACTCCGCTTGAGCGCAAAGGGACCTGCTCGAGCGGGCCATCAAAAATCTGGGCAGCAACACTTGAGACCAAACTCAACCAACCTGTTACAAACCTGCCCAACACATCCTAAAACTCAAATATAAGGAATTAAAGGATGACAACAAGACATATACAACAACCAACTCCATGGAACCAAGTCCGGAATACTCTTAAACAATGAAGGGAAAACCGGGATCGCTATAGACAGGCTGGGCTAGAGAAGCAAACCAGTCCCAAAATGTTTTATTACTTGCTTTATTAAAAGTCAAGGCATTACCAATTTTTGATTGATTTAAGGAAATTTATATTCGCACTGTTTATATTTTTACTCTTGTGTTATTTTTGTTTTTATAATTTTAATTGACTCAATTTTAACATTAATTTATGATTTTATTTCAATTTAGTTTAATTGATTAAAATTTTTAGTTTTTTTTTTTGTGAAAAATGTACACGTGAACATGTTTCATCTTTTATAGCTAAAAAATTGTAAACTTATTTGATTCAATTCTCAACTAATTCAGTAATATTTTTTCTATCAACAACCAATATCAGTGTTATCAATTGGACTAAATTAATATAAAATTTAAAATTAAGAATTCAAAATAAAATTAATTGAAATTATTAAAATTAAAATGACATAATGGACCAAATGTAGGAATTATCGACATAATTTTTTTATTAGAATTAAAGACAAAAATCACTGTTGCCAACTTGGAAGTTATGATAACTGGTGGATAAAATTACATAGTTGCCGTGTTTGACAGGCTGGGTTAGAGAAGCAAACCAGTCCCAAATATTTTATTACTTGCTTTATTAATAGTCAAGGCATTACCAACTTTTGATTGATTTAAGGAAATTTATATTCGTACTCTTTATATTTATACTCTTGTGTTATTTTTGTTTTTATAATTTTAATTGACTCAATTTTAACATTAATTTAAGATTTTATCTCAATTTATTTTAATTGAGTATAATTTTTAGTGTTTTTTTTTTTTTTTTTTTGTGAAAAATGTACACATGAACATGTTTCATCTTTTACAGCTAAAAAATTGTAAACTTATTCGATTCAATTCTCAACTAATTCAGTAATATTTTTTCTTTCAACAACCAATATCAATGTTGTCAATTGGACTAAATTAATATAAAATTTAAAATTAAGAATTCAAAATAAAATTAATTGAAATTATTCAAATTAAAAAGACATAATGGACCAAATGTAGGAATTATCGACATAATTTTTTTATCAGAATTAAAGACAAAAATCACTGTTGCTAACTTGGAAGTCATGATGGCTGGTGGATAAAATTATATAGTTGTTGTGCTTGACATGCTGGCCTAGAGAAGCAAACCAGTCCCAAAATGTTTTATTACTTGCTTTATTAATAGTCAAGGCATTACCAACTTTTGATTGATTTAAGGAAATTTATATTTGCACTCTTTATATTTTTACTCTTGTGTTATTTTTGTTTTTATAATTTTAATTGACACAATTTTAACATTAATTTACGATTTTATCTCAATTTAGTTTAATTGATTACAATTTTTAGTGTTTTTTTTTTTTCTAAAAAATATATACATGAACATGTTTCATTTTTTATAGCTAAAAAATTGTAAACTTATTCGATGCAATTCTCAACTAATTCAGTAATATTTTTTCTTTCAACAACCAATATCAGTGTTATCAATTAGACTAAATTAATATAAAATTTAAAATTAAGAATTGCAAATAAAATTAATTGAAATTATTGAAATTAAAATGACATAATGGACGAAATGTAGGAATTATCGACATAATTTTTTTATTAGAATTAAAGACAAAAATCACTGTTGCCAACTTGAAAGTCATGATGGCTGGTGGATAAAATTAAATAGTTGTCGTGCTTCACAGGCTGGGCTAGAGAAGCAAACCAGTCCCAAAATGTTTTATTACTTGCTTTATTAATGGTCAAGGCATTACCAACTTTTGATTGATTTAAGGAAATTTATATTCACACTCTTTATATTTTTACTCTTATGTCATTTTTGTTTTTATACTTTTAATTGACTCAATTTTAACATTAATTCATGATTTTATCTCAATTTAGTTTAATTGATTATAATTTTTCGTGTTTTTTTTTTTTTTTGTGAAAAATGTACACATGAACATGTTTCATCTTTTATAGCTAAAAAATTGTAAACTTATTTGATTCAATTCTCAACTAATTCAGTAATATTTTTTCTTTCAACAACCGATATCAGTGTTATCAATTGGACTAAATTAATATAAAATTTAAAATTAAGAATTCAAAATAAAATTAATTGAAATTATCCAAATTAAAATGACATAATGGACGAAATGTAGGAATTATCGACATAATTTTTTTATTAGAATCAAAGACAAAAATCACTGTTGCCAACTTGAAAGTCATGATGGCTGGTGGATAAAATTACATAGTTGCCGTGCTTGACAGGCTAGGCTAGAGAAGCAAACTAGTCCCAAAATGTTTTATTACTTGTTTTATTAATAGTCAAGGCATTACCAACTTTTGATTGATTTAAGGAAATTTATATTCGCACTCTTTATATTTTTACTCTTGTGTTATTTTTGTTTTTATAATTTTAATTGACTCAATTTTAACATTAATTTATGATTTTATCTCAATTTAGTTTAATTGATTATAATTTTTAGTGTTTTTTTTTTTGGTGAAAAATGTACACATGAACATGTTTCATCTTTTACAGCTAAAAAATTGTAAACTTATTCGATTCAATTCTCAACTAATTCAGTAATATTTTTTTCTTCAACAACCAATATCAGCGTTGTCAATTGGGCTAAATTAATATAAAATTCAAAATTAAGAATTCAAAATAAAATTAATTGAAATTATTCAAATTAAAATGACATAATGGACCAAATGTAAGAATTATCGACATAATTTTTTTATTAGAATTAAAGACAAAAATCACTGTTGCCAACTTGGAAGTCATGATGGCTGGTGGATAAAATTACATAGTTGCCGTGTTTGACAGGCTGGGTTAGAGAAGCAAACCAGTCCCAAAATGTTTTATTACTTGCTTTATTAATAGTCAAGGCATTACCACTTTTGATTGATTTAAGGAAATTTATATTCTCACTCTTTATATTTTTACTCTTGTATTATTTTTGTTTTTATAATTTTAATTGACTCAATTTTAACATTAATTTACGATTTTATCTTATAGCGATCCTGGTTTTTCCTTTCTTTATTTATTGCATTTCGGACTCGGTTCCGTGGATGTGTTGTTGTCTCATTCTCATTTTCATCCTTTACTCTTTGTATTTGAGTCTTGGGTTCTGTTGGGTAAGTTTGAAACAGGTTGGTTGTGTTTTGAAACCAAAAGTTGATGCCCAGAATTTGGCCTTCACGCTCGAGCGGGGCTTTTGACGCTCGAGCGGGCCCTTTGTTGTTGCTTCTCTGCTCGAGCGAGCGTTTTGACACTCGAGTGTAAATTTCCATTTCCCAGTGTTTTTCTCTGCAAGTCTTAGTACGCTTGAGCGGGAGTTTTGACGCTCGAGTGTGACCCTTTGATTTTGTTCGTCCGCTCGAGCGGGGAGTTTTGATGCTCGGGCGGGGACCATCGCCTGCAAAACTTCTGTGAGTCTGCATTCGACGCTTGAGCGGGCGTTTTGATGCTCGAGCGTAAGTCTGTGTCTAACGCTCGAGCGGGGCGATTGTTATAACACTTTGGGATTTCATTTTTGGATCACTTTTTCAACATCCTTTCTCTCTCTTACTTTTCGAAAACCACCATTGGAGAGCTTCTCTCTCTAAAATCTCACATTCTCTCTAAGATATCATCTAGCCTTAGTGATCTCCCACCTTTGGGCCTTTGTAAAAAGTGTTGATCTTGGTGTGAGCTATCTTTTGATCTGAAAATCTTGGGTTTTGGAGCATCTCAAAATTCTTCATCCTCTCCATTGGGTCTCATCTCTTAAGGTAGGGATAACTACTCATTTATATGGTTTTTGATATGAACTATTGGTTATTTTGATGTAAATGTTGAATTTGGGTGATTTTGGGTGTTAGGGTTTCTAAATATATAAAGAGGGGTTTTGTCCTTTTGACTCGTGTATATTGGGTCTTAAAAAGAGATTATTGATGTTGTTGATAATATTTGAACCTTTGGGTCAATATTGAGAAAAAGGGGGAAAATGTCATGTTTGGGTATATTTGGGTCATTAGTGTAATTAATGACAAATAGTATGGAAATATGAAATTGAGTTGGTAATAATGAAATTGGCTCATTATGAGATAGAATGGTGGAGTTGGATTTATTAATCGCTCATTTTGAAAATGTTGATAATTTATCTGTTGATGTAATTATTTTCTGTTTAGAAATAATTGTTTTGAGCTATCGGTGGAGGATAGTCTTGATTGTTGTAGACAATGTGTCACGACCCAAACCCGGCCCTATGGGTTTAGCACCGTAACTGGCCAGTAATCCGAGATTACCAAAGGCCTGTTGTACAGTAATACAATAGAACAGAGTTCAGGGCCTGGCGGAAGCCAATACAGTCAATAACTAGTGTCCATTGAGCTGTGATAATCTGTATGCCAAAAACATTTTTCATACATTCATGCATTCCATACAGTACAGACTATACAATCATTTACAGACATTCAGTACGGGAACCCAATCCCCCGATAACAGTGCAGTAAAACAGTAGACAGTCTATACAACAGTACAAAACAGTAGGAGACAAGTGGGGAGGACAAAAACACCCCAAGCCATGGCATGGCGTCTCGGAACCTCACAGTGAGGCACAATGGCTGGCTTGACAAAACTGGGGACTAACCCACGCTCCTAGCTCCGGTCTGGCTGCTGAGAACCTACATATATATATAAACAGTGAGCTAAAGCCCAGTGAATAACATAAAGCGTAAAGAGGTTATGAATGAATGTCCTTACGGTAATGAAAACAATTCATTAAACAGTATTTCAGTCTTTCAGTATTTCAGTCAAACAGTCATATGTGGTACATCCAATAGCCTATAACAGTAGGTCCAAAAGGACCGAGTCTTAACAGACCCAACAGTAATGATGGCCAATCATTCAGTAAACAGTATGGTTTCACAAGGAAACCGACAGAGCTCTGTAACAGTCAATAACAGTGGGTGCTAAGGATGCCACAATACAATTCAGAAACAGGACATACATTCATTCAATAAACGATATCAGTTCAGTAAACAGTTTAGTTCAGTATTCAAAAGATAACCATTTTGAACATATCTTTACACATCTGTTACTCACAGAGATTAGGCTTATAGCAGCTAGAGCGCGTCCCCGATAGCCAACCCTAAACAGTAAACATAATAGAACACACACTAAGTTTACAGTTGGAAGGATGATAATTAAATCCCTAAATTCCCTCGGTGTGGTTCTATGTCTAAATCCTCATTAAGATGTCTTAAACTAGGCCTAAGAATGCCTAGGATGGGATGAGGATGCAAAAATACACTTGGAAGGCATTTTTCAAAAGTTGCTGAAAATAGGCACCTCGCTCGAGCGAGCCTTCCTTCGCTCGAGCGAGCTTCCAAAATCAAAGGCTTCGCTCGAGCGAGAAATCCTTCGCTCGAGCGATCTGCATGAACAGTAAAAGTACTGGTTGCTGGAATTTTACGCGCGATGGTCGCTCGATGCTCGCTCGAGCGAGATTGCAAAACAAAAGGGCTCGCTCGAGCGAGGAATCCTTCGCTCGAGCGAGGAAGCCAAATCTGGAATTTCCAGATTTGTCTCCCAAGTTCGAACCAAGCATTCAACCATCCAAAACTCAACCTCTTGGGCCCAAAATCTGGGAAAACACTATAAACTCAATGTACTACAAGTTTCAAAAGTCAATTTGAGAATTCAAGCCCCAAAGGTGAGTCAATTAAATACAATTCAAACCCAATTTTTAAGAACAATATGAACACATGCAATGCATGAGTTTTAAACCAATTTCAATGTTCAATTCTTGCTCTAATGAGCTCCAATCTTTGAAAACCAAATGAAAACATGGTCTATGGTAAAAATATGGACATGCATGTATAATCTACCATGAATTTAACTTCAAAATACACCAAGATGGTCATGCATGCAACAACCAAGCTTCAATTCAACATTCTTGAACTTAAAACATGGTTTAGCTCTACAATGATGCATGGAACATGCAAGATTAATCTTAATGACAACAATAAGAGGATGAATATCCTACCTTAGTCTCAATTTAAAGGTAAGGAGGCTAGATTAGCAAGTATACTTCAATCTACTTCAAGTCTACAAGCCAATTCAAAGATGAATTCAATTTTCTCTCTTAGCTCTCCTCTCTCTCACTTCTTTGGTCGGTTGAAACAAGAATAAAGGGGCTGAGAAGATTGTTTTGTTAAGTGTAATAAGGTGTATCAGGCTCATATAATAGAATAAACAGGTGCCCACTCACAATGGCATTTAGGTAATTAAACTAAACTTGACAATTAACTCGTTTAAATCTAATTTAATCATTCCTAATCAATTTTCAGATAAATATACCATTAAATCCGGAAAATTCTACTGATTTCAAAACACTAAACGGTTTCTCAATCGGCCGCCGATAAGGCCTTCAATTAGCAATTTAAACCTATAAACTCGAACAGATAATCACATAAATCAACAGATACAATATGCAATTCAGTAGATAACTTATTCAGTTTCAGTTTCAATTTCATTCAGTCAGTTCGGTAGTTTATCCAGTTCACTTATCAGTCATTATCGGCCTCAATTAGCAGTAATCAGTATATAATTCAGTGGTTATTCGGTAAGCAGTACGAGGGTCGTTACAGTCTCCCCTCCTTATAAGGAGTTTAGTCCTCTAAACTCGAGTTACCTTCAGTTTGGAAGAAAACAGGATCCAGTGGGAACAAATCAGGATATCTCCTTGCCATGTCATCTTCCCTTTCCCAAGTGGCATACACGCCACCATGGTTCTGCCAGTCAACTTTCACTAGTGGAATCTCCTTGTTTCTCAGTTTCTTGATCCGTCGGTTTACAATCTGTATAGGCCGTTCCTCGTAAGTGTAGTCATCACTCAACACTACTCGAGTAGGCTCAATCACATGAAACGGATCCCGAAGATAGTCTCTCAACATCGAAATGTGGAAGACGTTATGCATATGCTCCATTTCAGGAGGGAGCGCAACCTGATACGCCACCGGATTGATTTTCTCAATAATTTGATACGGTCCGACATACCGTGGCGCTAACTTGCCTTTGACTCCAAAACGAGTCTGGCCTTTCATTGGTGTCACTTTCACAAAAACGTGATCACCCACTTCATATTCTCGGTCTCGTCTTCTAACATCTGCATAACTCTTCTGTCTACTCTGTGCAGTTTTCAGTCTTTGCTGTATCAGTTTTATCTTTTCAGTCGTTTCATACACAATCTCGGGCCCAAGTAACGGCCCATCTCCAACTTCTGTCCAGCAAATTAGAGATCTACACTTTCTGCCATACAATGCCTCGAAAGGCGCCATTCCAATACTCGAATGATAGCTGTTGTTGTAGGCGAATTCAGCCAATGGCAAATGACTTTCCCAATTTCCCTGAAAATCAAGGACACACATTCTCAGTAGATCTTCTAAAGTTTGGATGGTCCTTTCTGACTGTCCATCTGTCTGAGGATGATAGGCACTACTCAGCCTCAATTCAGTACCCAATGCAGTCTGTAGGCTCTGCCAGAACCTCGATGTAAACTTCGAATCCCTGTCAGAAACAATAGATACAGGCACTCCATGCAGTCTAACAATTTCATCAATATAGATAACAGCCAATCTGTCCGCATTATAAATTGTCTTGACAGGTAGGAAGTGTGCAGATTTAGTCAGTCTATCAACAATAACCCAAATAGAGTCCATACCTTTCCTGGAGCGAGGTAATCCAACAATGAAATCCATCGTGATATGCTCCCATTTCCACTCTGGTATGGATAAAGGTTGCAGTAATCCAGCAGGTCGTTGATGTTCAACTTTGACTTGTTGGCAATGAAGACATTTGGACACAAAGTCGGCAATTTCCTTCTTCATTCCTGGCCACCAAAAATTCTGTTTCAAGTCTTGATACATTTTCGTATTCCCCGGGTGAATCGAAAACTTCGAACTGTGGCCTTCTTGCAGAACTCTTCTTTTCAATTCAGAATCATTTGGTACACACAGTCTGTCTTGAAATTTCAGTACATTGTTGTCAAATTTAAATCCCGATTTCGGTTTTGAATCCCTTTCGTCAATGATTTTCTTCAAGTAATCATCCAGTTGCTGTTTTTCTTTAATTTCTTCAATCAAGGCTGGTTGAGCAGAAATAGCAGCTAAGGTTCCACCTTGTTCTTTCAAAACAACTTCAATCTCAGACTTTTCAAGGTCACAAAGCAGCTCTTTTTGTTCAGTCAGCAAACAAGCTAGATTGGCAATTGACTTTCGGCTCAAGGCATCGGCAACGGTGTTGGCTTTTCCCGGATGGTACAAAATCTGTAAGTCATAATCTTTGATCAGTTCTAGCCATCTCCGCTGTCTCATATTCAGTTCTTTCTGTGTGAAAAAGTTCTTTAGGCTCTTATGGTCGGTGTAGACTTCACATGTTGCTCCATACAAATAGTGACGCCAGATTTTCAATGCAAACACTACTGCAGCAAGTTCAAGATCATGGGTTGGGTAATTCTTTTCATGTGGTCTCAACTGTCGGGAAGCATAAGCAATAACTCTCCCATTCTGCATTAAAACACATCCCAAACCCTTATGAGAAGCATCACTAAAAATAGTATAACCATCCGTACCTGTAGGTAGAGTCAGAATTGGTGCAGTCACAAGTCTAGTTTTCAACTCCTGGAATGCTGATTCCCTTTGGTCAGTCTAGTCAAATGATACCCCCTTCTGTGTCAACTGAGTCAGTGGTAAGGCAATTTTGGAGAAATCTTTGACAAATCTTCTGTAATACCCGGCTAGTCCAAAAAAGCTTCGGACTTCAGTCACATTGGTTGGTCTAGGCCAGTTTACTACAGCTTCAATTTTCTGCGGATCAACAGAAATTCCATCTTTGCTAACAACATGCCCCAAAAACATCACATGATCAAGCCAAAATTCACATTTAGACAGTTTAGCATATAGTTTCTGCTCTCTTAAGGTTTGCAGGGCAAGTCTCAGATGCTGTTCATGTTCTTCTACAGTCTTAGAATATATCAATATGTCATCAATGAATACCACAATGAAATCATCAAGGTATGGTTAAAAATTCTGTTCATGAGGTCCATAAATGCAGCTGGGGCATTCGTGACTCCGAATGGCATAACTAAAAATTCATAATGGTCATACCTCGTTCTAAAAGCAGTTTTATCAATGTCTTCCGGTTTTACTTTCAGTTGGTGATACCCCGATCTAAGATCAATCTTGGAAAACACTTGTGCACCCTGTAACTGATCAAACAAATCATCAATACGCGACAATGGATATTTATTTTTCACAGTTACCTTGTTCAGTTCGCGATAATCAATGCACAGTCTCAGCGAACCATCTTTCTTCTTCACAAATAAAACAGGAGCACCCCACGGTGAAGTACTAGGCCTGATAAACTTCTTGTCCAGCAGTTCCTGCAATTGTACCTTCAATTCTTTCAGTTCAGTTGGAGCCATTCTGTAGGGAGCTTTAGATAACGGCTGTGTACCCGGTACTACATCGACAGTAAACTCAATCTCCCTGTCAATCAAATCCCCTGGTAGATCATCTGGAAATACATCTGGGAATTCTCTAACTATAGGAATGCAATTCACATCAGTTTTAACATTATCAGTAACAGACACAGTCAGTACAGAACACAGATATCCCTTACACCCCTTTCTAATCAGTTTGACAGCCTTTACAGAAGAGATCAAATACGGAGGAGGTACTACTCCAACTCCACTAAATACAAATTCAGGTAAACCAGGTGGTCGGAAAACAACTTGTTTGGTCACACAGTCGATAGTAGCATGATATTTTTGTAACCAATCCATCCCCAATATCACATCAAAATGATCTATGTTCAATGGCAATAAATCAATAAACAGATGCATATCCCCAACAATAATCTCACAAGCAGGATACATATATGCACATGACATGGATCCCCCAACAGGTGATGATACAGCTAGCAAGTAATTCATGGGTTCTAAGGGTCTATTCAATTTTCTCGAAAAAGCATACGACACATAAGAATGTGTAGACCCCGAATCAATCAGTACATATGCATTTTGAGTGCAAATAGAAAGAATACCTGACACGACGGTCTCGGTATTTAGAACATCTCCCGGTACTAGGGCAAACACTCGGCCTTGCCTCATAGGCTCTTTCCCGGTAGCTTTGGAGTTTGGTTTTGGTGTTGCAGTTGATGCTGCTGCGCTTGGTGCAGCTTTACTACTTGATTGCGGGTTAGAGGGGCAGTCTTTAATCCTGTGGCCCACCTTGCCACACTTGAAACAAGCTCCAGAAATCTGATAGCAAACCCCTTTGTGTTTGTTGCCACACACAGAGCACGGTGGAGTGAACCCACTCCCTTGGCTGGGGCTAGTCATCGATCCCGTATTCTGTTTCTTGTTTGCAGAGTTATGCTTGCCTTTCTTAAATTTAAAACCTTGCCTTTTCCCTTGCCACTCAGTGGTTGGTGTTTCAGACTGTTTCACTGCTGCAATATTTGACTCGGCCATTAATGCCCGGTCGAGAACACCCACATAAGTTGGCATTTTCAAAACATTTATGCGATCCTGTATAGCAACACTAAGGCCACCTTCAAATCTCCTGGCCTTCTTATAATCGGTGTCCACCATATGTGGTGCATACCTAGCAAGTTCGGTAAATTGCTTCTCATACTCGGCAACAGACGTTTTGCCCTGTCTCAACTGTTCAAACTCAGTTACTTTTCTGTCCCTGATGCACTGGGGAAAATATTTTTCAAAGAAGGACTCCTTGAACTGAGCCCAAGTCACTACGGTGTTTGCATCACGGGTCAACATCCACCACCTTCTAGCTTCTTCCTGAAGGGTGAAGGTTGCTAACAGTACTTTATTAGCTTCAGAGCACGGAAACATTTCAAATAACTTTTCAGTCTCCAAGACCCAAGCTTCAGCCTTTAACGGCTCAAGGCCTCCCTGAAAGGACGGCGGTTTCAGTTTACTGAACTTATGAGTCAGTGCAATGATGTCCACCTCATTAGCATTCACATTCTGTACATTCGGTGCATTCTGTTCCGGTTGAACCGGAGGAGGAGGAGGAGGTGGCTGTTGGTTCTGTTGTCGGTCCAGTCTTTCAATTACCAGTCCCATCATTTGTTCAAGTCTGGCCATTCTGGCCTCAGAGGAGGATGCTTCAGTTTCATTTGCATTATCCATTTCACTATAAAGCAGTTATGACAGTTATCATTATAAACAGTTGTACAATTAAACAGTTTAACATTTAGCATATATTCAGTCAACCATAAGCACACACTTTTCAAGTTTATGAGATGCCCTAATCACTTTTCTAGGACACCCTAGAGCTCATTTGGACACGTGTGTGCGGTATAACTCGTGGTTAAGTATCGCTCTGATACCACTCTGTCACGACCCAAACCCGGCCCTATGGGTTTAGCACCGTAACTGGCCAGTAATCCGAGATTACCAAAGGCCTGCTGTACAGTAATACAATAGAACAGAGTTCAGGGCCTGGCGGAAGCCAATACAGTCAATAACTAGTGTCCATTGAGCTGTGATAATCTGTATGCCAAAAACATTTTTCATACATTCATGCATTCCATACAGTACAGACTATACAATCATTTACAGACATTCAGTACGGGAACCCAATCCCCCGATAACAGTGCAGTAAAACAGTAGACAGTCTATACAACAGTACAAAACAGTAGGAGACAAGTGGGGAGGACAAAAACACCCCAAGCCATGGCATGGCGTCTCGGAACCTCACAGTGAGGCACAATGGCTGGCTTGACAAAACTGGGGACTAACCCACGCTCCTAGCTCCGGTCTGGCTGCTGAGAACCTACATATATATATAAACAGTGAGCTAAAGCCCAGTGAATAACATAAAGCGTAAAGAGGTTATGAATGAATGTCCTTACGGTAATGAAAACAATTCATTAAACAGTATTTCAGTCTTTCAGTATTTCAGTCAAACAGTCATATGTGGTACATCCAATAGCCTATAACAGTAGGTCCAAAAGGACCGAGTCTTAACAGACCCAACAGTAATGATGGCCAATCATTCAGTAAACAGTATGGTTTCACAAGGAAACCGACAGAGCTCTGTAACAGTCAATAACAGTGGGTGCTAAGGATGCCACAATACAGTTCAGAAACAGGACATACATTCATTCAATAAACGATATCAGTTCAGTAAACAGTTTAGTTCAGTATTCAAAAGATAGCCATTTTGAACATATCTTTACACATCTGTTACTCACAGAGATTAGGCTTATAGCAGCTAGAGCGCGTCCCCGATAGCCAACCCTAAACAGTAAACATAATAGAACACACACTAAGTTTACAGTTGGAAGGATGATAATTAAATCCCTAAATTCCCTCGGTGTGGTTCTATGTCTAAATCCTCATTAAGATGTCTTAAACTAGGCCTAAGAATGCCTAGGATGGGATGAGGATGCAAAAATACACTTGGAAGGCATTTTTCAAAAGTTGCTGAAAATAGGCACCTCGCTCGAGCGAGCCTTCCTTCGCTCGAGCGAGCTTCCAAAATCAAAGGCTTCGCTCGAGCGAGAAATCCTTCGCTCGAGCGATCTGCATGAACAGTAAAAGTACTGGTTGCTGGAATTTTACGCGCGATGGTCGCTCGATGCTCGCTCGAGCGAGATTGCAAAACAAAAGGGCTCGCTCGAGCGAGGAATCCTTCGCTCGAGCGAGGAAGCCAAATCTGGAATTTCCAGATTTGTCTCCCAAGTTCGAACCAAGCATTCAACCATCCAAAACTCAACCTCTTGGGCCCAAAATCTGGGAAAACACTATAAACTCAATGTACTACAAGTTTCAAAAGTCAATTTGAGAATTCAAGCCCCAAAGGTGAGTCAATTAAATACAATTCAAACCCAATTTTTAAGAACAATATGAACACATGCAATGCATGAGTTTTAAACCAATTTCAATGTTCAATTCTTGCTCTAATGAGCTCCAATCTTTGAAAACCAAATGAAAACATGGTCTATGGTAAAAATATGGACATGCATGTATAATCTACCATGAATTTAACTTCAAAATACACCAAGATGGTCATGCATGCAACAACCAAGCTTCAATTCAACATTCTTGAACTTAAAACATGGTTTAGCTCTACAATGATGCATGGAACATGCAAGATTAATCTTAATGACAACAATAAGAGGATGAATATCCTACCTTAGTCTCAATTTAAAGGTAAGGAGGCTAGATTAGCAAGTATACTTCAATCTACTTCAAGTCTACAAGCCAATTCAAAGATGAATTCAATTTTCTCTCTTAGCTCTCCTCTCTCTCACTTCTTTGGTCGGTTGAAACAAGAATAAAGGGGCTGAGAAGATTGTTTTGTTAAGTGTAATAAGGTGTATCAGGCTCATATAATAGAATAAACAGGTGCCCACTCACAATGGCATTTAGGTAATTAAACTAAACTTGACAATTAACTCGTTTAAATCTAATTTAATCATTCCTAATCAATTTTCAGATAAATATACCATTAAATCCGGAAAATTCTACTGATTTCAAAACACTAAACGGTTTCTCAATCGGCCGCCGATAAGGCCTTCAATTAGCAATTTAAACCTATAAACTCGAACAGATAATCACATAAATCAACAGATACAATATGCAATTCAGTAGATAACTTATTCAGTTTCAGTTTCAATTTCATTCAGTCAGTTCGGCAGTTTATCCAGTTCACTTATCAGTCATTATCGGCCTCAATTAGCAGTAATCAGTATATAATTCAGTGGTTATTCGGTAAGCAGTACGAGGGTCGTTACACAATGCGTGATGATTAGGCGAACTAAAACTAATCAATTGAATATGTCATCGAATATGATGGTTGGAATAATACATCGAATTTGTGTATTAATTGAACATATATATGATAAACGTTTATATACATTGTGTTGTGTGGGAGGAGATAGGGGATGTACTCCACGGTTTAGGGGAAGATAGGGGATGGACTCCTAAACCGGATGTTATTTCGGAGGAGATAGGGGATGGACTCCATTGATACAACAAATATATGTATCTATTGAAGTATTGATACAGCAAATCTATGTATCATTTGTGAAGTATGAAAGTGTTTTTGTGTTATTGATACAACAAATATGTGTATCTATTGTTGAAATGGAAGAATTATTGATATGTGATATAATCTCATTTAAATTGTTTGGGCAGGTTCTGAGCCATAGTTATGAATTGAGAAATTGGATAAGAAATGGAAAATGGAATGAAACATAGACATATTTGCCATGTAATTGAAATGGGTTATGAATTGATTAATGTGAGTTAAACATTTATCAAATGCTAATGTTTTAGTTATTGCTCATATTATGTTTAGCATATCTCTACTGGGCATTGGCTCACCCTATATGGGACATCATTTTCAGGTACATGTATTATGCCACCTCCAAGGACGTAGCTTGGGAGGCTTGAGGCCGTTGGACTCTTTTTGTTGTTTTTGTTGTATTACATGTATATCAAGCCAAGGGCTTATTTTGTGTAGAGTTAGTACTCTCCTTTTTGTAACCAAGTGTTGGCTTGGAAAGTTGTAAGCCCATAGGGCATTTACTTTTATTGTCAACATGTAATAAATTCTGTAAGAATACTTTGATTTATGAAATATGATATCTCTCTTGTATCATGAATGTCTATTTATGGGTTTATTTTGAGGGCGTTACATATCTCAATTTAGTTTAATTGATTATAATTTTTAGTGTTTTTTTTTTCTTGAAAAATGTATACATGAACATGTTTCATCTTTTATAGCTAAAAAATTGTAAACTTATTCGATTCAATTCTCAACTAACTCAGTAATATTTTTTCTTTCAAAAACCAATATCAGTGTTATCAATTGGACTAAATTAATATAAAATTTAAAATAAAGAAGTGCAAATAAAATTAATTGAAATTATTCAAATTAAAATGACATAATGGACGAAATGTAGGAATTATCGACATAATTTTTTTATTAGAATTAAAGACAAAAATCACTGTTGCCAACTTGGAAGTCATGATGGCTAGTGGATAAAATTAAATAGTTGTCGTGCTTCACAAGCTGGGCTAGAGAAACAAACCAGTCCCAAAATGTTTTATTACTTGCTTTATTAATAGTAAAGGCATTACCAACTTTTGATTGATTTTAGGAAATTTATATTCACGCTCTTTATATTTTTACTGTTGTGTTATTTTTGTTTTTGTACTTTTAATTGACTCAATTTTAACATTAATTCATGATTTTATCTCAATTTAGTTTAATTGATTATAATTTTTAGTGTTTTTTTTTTTTTTTTTTTTTTGTGAAAAATGTACACATGAACATGTTTCTTCTTTTATAACTAAAAAATTATAAACTTATTCGATTCAGTTCTCAACTAATTCAGTAATATTTTTTCTTTCAACAATCGATATTAGTGTTATCAATTGGACTAAATTAATATAAAATTTAAAATTAAGAATTCAAAATAAAATTAATTGAAATTATTCAAATTAAAATGACATAATGGACCAAATGTAGGAATTATCGATATAATTTTTTTATTAGAATTAAAGACAAAAATCACTGTTGCCAACTTGGAAGTCATGATGGCTGGTAGATAAAATTACATAGTTGCCGTGCATGACAGGCTGGGCCAGAGAAGCAAACTAATCCCAAAATGTTTTATTACTTACTTTATTAATAGTCAAGGCATTACCACTTTTGATTGATTTAAGGAAATTTATATTCGCACTCTTTATATTTTTACTCTTGTATTATTTTTGTTTTTATAATTTTAATTGACTCAATTTTAACATTAATTTATGATTTTATCTCAATTTAGTTTAATTGATTATAATTTTTAGTGTTTTTTTTTTTGTTGAAAAATGTACACATGAACATGTTTTATCTTTTATAGCTAAAAAATTGTAAACTTATTCGATTCCATTCTCAACTAATTCAGTAATATTTTTTCTTTCAACAACCAATATCAGTGTTATCAATTGGACTAAATTAATATAAAATTTAAAATTAAGAACTCAAAATAAAATTAATTGAAATTATTCAAATTAAAATGACATAATAGACCAAGTGTAAGAATTATCGACATAATTTTTTTATTAGAATTAAAGACAAAAATCATTGTTGCCAACTTGGAAGTCATGATGGCTAGTGGATAAAATTACATAGTTGCCGTGTTTGATAGGCTGGGCTAGAGAAGCAAACCAGTCCTAAAATGTTTTATTACTTGCTTTATTAATAGTAAAGGCATTACCAACTTTTGATTCATTTAAGGAAATTTATATTCGCACTCTTTATATTTTTACTCTTGTGTTATTTTTTTTTTATACTTTTAATTGACTCAATTTTAACATTAATTTATGATTTTATCTCAATTTAGTTTAATTGATTATAATTTTTATTGTTTTTTTTTTTTTGTGAAAAATGTACACACGAACATGTTTCATCTTTTATAGCTAAAAAATTGTAAACTTATTCTACTCAATTCTCAACTAATTCAGTAATATCTTTTCTTTCAACAACCAATATCAGTGTTATCAATTGGACTAAATTAATATAAAATTCAAAATTAAGAATTCAAAATAAAATTAATTGAAATTATTCAAATTAAAATGACATAATGGACCAAATGTAGGAATTATCAACATAATTTTTCATTGGAATTAAAGACAAAAATCACTGTTGCCAACCTGGACGTCATGATGGCTGATGGACCAAATTACATAGTCGCCGTGCTTGACGGGCTAGGCTGGGCTGCTCCACCACCGTAGATAGTTGCTGGGCTGGGCTGCTACCCCACCATAGAAAGACTTGGTGCGTATATAAGAATGAGTAATACATTTTCCTTCTCCATCATCAAACTACTATCCTTCTTCTCTCCTCTGCTTTTCATAGATATCTCTCTCTCTGAATCCTCCTATCTACAAGAAAACAAAATGAGTTGGCTTATGTTTCTTTTGCTATTTCTCTTGTCTTCTTCTACTTCTGCACGCCATACCTGCCTTGAGGAACAGTGATTTTCTGTAATGCCTTCAAAATAATACATAAAACCCATCATTTTAGACATGCAATAATATAAGGGAAATCAACACCTTTCTATTCATCAGAGTAGTTCTTACAAGAGTATTACATGTTAACAACAAAAGCAAATGCCCTACGGGCTTACAGCTTTCCAAGTCAACACTTAGTTACAAAAAGAAGAATACTAACTCTATACAAAATAAGCCCTTGTATAGCGATCCCGGTTTCCCCTTTCTTTAATTGTTGTATCCGGACTTAGATTCCGTGGAGTTGGTTATTGTGTATACCTTGTTTACATCCTTTACTCTTTGTATTTGAGTCTTGGGTTGTGTCGGGCAGGTTTGAAACAGGTTGGTTGAGCTTAGAAACCAAAACTAGTTGCCCAGATTTTGGCCTGTCCGCTCGAGCGGAGCTTTTGACGCTCGAGTGAGTCCTTTGTCGTTGCTTGTATGCTCGAGCGGCGGTTTTGGAGCTCGAGCAGGAAAATCACCCATCCAGTATCTCCTCTGTAGTGTTGTACGCTCGAGCGGCGGTTCGGACCCTCGTGCGGGAGTTTGTGTTTGACGCTCGAGCGGGGTTTTCCACGCTCGAGCGGGGCGACTGGGTTAAGTCTCCGAGATCCGGGTTTTTGAATCACTTTTTCACATTCTTTTCTCTCTCTTACTTTTCCAAAACTCCATTGTTGAGCCTCTCTCTCTAGAACCTTGCCTTCTCTCTAGGTATTGATCTAGTAAGAGTTGTTTCCTCACCTTTGGCCTTTACAAAAAAGTTGTTGATCGTCGAGGGCTATCTTTTGATCCAAGAATCTCGGGATTTGGAGCATTTTCCGTTTTCTTCATCTTCTTCGTTGGGTGTCAACTTTTGAGGTAGGGATTCCTACTCACTCTTATGGTCTTTGACATAGATTTTTGGTTGTTTTGATAAAGTGTTGAAGTTGGGTAATTTTGGGACTTAGGGTTTCAAAATGTTAAAAGAGGATTTTGTTATTTTGATTCTAAAATGTGTATTTTGAGTTTCGAAATAGTGATATTGTTGTTGGTTGTTGATATATAGGCCATTGGGTCAATATTGGGAAATGGTGTAGAAAACCCTAATTTGTGGTATAAATTAATTGGTATAATTAATTTGGGAAGATTGTGATTATGTGGAATTGAGTTGGAAATAATGAAATTGGCTCATTATATTGTAAAATGGTGGAGTTGGATTTATTAATCGCTCACTTTTGAAAACATTGATATTTTATCTGTTGGAGCTTTTATTATCTGTTTAGAAATAATTGCTTTGGGCTACCGGTGGAGGGTAGCTATGATTGTTGTAGACATTGCATGATGATTAGGCAAACTAAAACTAATCAATTGGATATGTCATAGAGTATGACGGTTGATAGAATACATTAACGTTATGTATTGATTGATTGAGTATATCACCCATGTGTATATACGTTGTGTGTGTGGGAGAAGATAGGGGATGTACTTCACGGTTTAGGGGAAGATAGGGGATGGACCTCTAAACCGGATGTTGTTTGGGAGGAGATAGGGGATGGACTCCACTGATACAGCTCATATGCTTATCTTTGGAAGTGTTGATATAGCTAATATGCTTATCTATTGAAATGTGGATACAGCTTGTATGCTTATCTGTTGAGATGTTGATACAACTAGTATGTTTATCTATTGTAAAATGAGAAACGTTTAATATGAGTCACTGTCTCATATAAGTGGTTGGCCAGGTTTTGAGTCGTTGATGTAAATTGTGAAATTGATAAGAAATGGAAAATGAGATGACACATGGACATAGTGGTCATGTAATGGAAATGAGTTATGAATTGATTTATGGAAATTAAACATTTATCAATTGCTAATGTCTTAGTTACTGCTCATACTGTGTTTAGCATATCTCTACTGGGCGTTGGCTCACCCTATATGGGACACTATTTTCAGGTACAGGTAGCATGCCACCTCCAAGGACATAGCTTGGATGATGATGAGAGTTGAAGACTCTTTTTGTTTATTTTGTTTGTATTACATGTACATCAAGCCAATGGCTTATTTTGTATAGAGTTAGTACTCTTCTTTTGTGTAACCAAGTGTTGACTTGGAAAGCTGTAAGCCCATAGGGCATTTGCTTTTGTTGTTAACATGTAATACTGTTGTAAGAACTACTCTGATGAATAGAAAATGGTTGGTTTCTTTTATATCAATGCATGTCTAAAGTGATGGGTTTTATGTATTATTTTGAGGGCGTTACAACTTGGTATCAGAGTGTACCGGGTTCGAATACTTTGGGTACATAGGAAGTGATTAGTATCACAATGGGTTTGTCTCGCTTGTTAGAGACTTAGGTGTAATGTTATATGCTTATGTGATAACATGCTTATGTGACTATTTGGGTATGGGATTTAATTTCTAGGATATTGATTGGATCCTTGGGTTTCTGTGAGTCTTGTTGGAAAAGCACTTGATCAGTGCTGTTTCTAACCGGAACTCTAGTAACGCCTCGGGACTATCATTATCCGGGAATGAAATTCGTAAGTGCTTATGTGTTTATGTGCTTGTGTGGAGTGAATTACAGTTGTCCATGCATTAGGACGCGAGTGTTTAGTTTCGGCACATTTATGAATGTGCTAACGTCTTCGTTACCTTTAATAGGATGTCAGGACGAGGACAAGGTGGTAGGCGTGGTAGGCCTAGGAGGCAGGAAGTGCCTTTACCGGATGACGTTCCGGCAATGTAGGAGGGAGTTGGTCAAGCCAATGTGGCCGAGCCAGTGGGTCAGTAGGCTATGGGTGCCATGGCCCGAGAGATAGCAGGAGCTTTGGGTATTCTCAGAGCTGAGAATCAGGTTGCTGAGGCAGGGCCTTCTTTCTTGAAGAGGGAATTCTTCCGGTCTAACCCGGACGAGTTTGTTGGGGATCTGAAAGAGCCGCTTAAGGCTGACGAGTGGTTGGAACAGATGGAGAAGACGTTCGAGATGCTTGACATTGAGGACGGGGCTTTAAAGGTGACCTTGGCATCCTTCCAACTGAAGGGAGATGCGGGTCAATGGCGGAAGTACGAGAAGGGCAGTGTTGGTGGTGCATGGGAGGTTTTTGTGAATGCTTTCCAGGAAAAGTTCTTGTCTTCAGCTGCTAGAGAGAAGCTGAGGGAACAGTTTTGCCAGCTTAAACAACAGGGTTTGTTAGTGGCTAAATTTGAGGCTACTTTTACTAGTCTGTCCAGGTTTGCACCTGAACTTGTGGCGTCTGAGGAACGCCGTTGCTTTGAGTTTGAGCGGAAGTTGAGGCGTGGACTCAAGTTGAGGGTTGGAGGGTCGTTTATCCGGGAGTATAGATGCTTGGTGGATGCTGCAGCTCATATGGAGCTTATGATGTAGGAGGAGGATGATGAGAAGCATAAAGGCTCCAAGAGGAGCCAATATGGCCAGAGTGATGGCAGGAGACAGAGGGGTTTTAACCCTCAGCAGTCTCAGGGTGGTGTGGCTAGATCGACCTTTCCAGTGTCGAGTGCAGGCTCCGGGAGAGGTAATCATGGAGGTTTGACTTGTTTCACTTGTGGCCAGCTGGGTCACAAGTCTTCGGTTTTCCCGCAGAAGGGAGGGGGTCAGCGAGCTGCTTCTTCTTCAGCTAGACCTCAGGGCCAGAGTCAAGGCAGGGGCCAGCCTTTGTCTTGTTATCAATGTGGTCTGCCTGGGCACCTGAAGAGGTTTTGCCCATAGTTGAGTGCCACTTCGGGAGCGTCTGGTTCTAGGCAGACGCAGAGTTATCAGCCAGTTCAGTCTGTGCAGGCCTCGAGGGCCAATCCGGGAGCTTTGTCATCCCAGTCTGTGCAGCAGTCGTTTGCTCCTAGAGGTAAGCAGGTGGATCAGGGCCCACAGGGCACGTGTATGCTGTTACCGCGCAGGACCTAGTACCGGCTCCATCAGTAGTGAGAGGTATCTTTCTGTTTTGCAACTCGGTTGCTAGTGTGTTGATTGATACGGGTGCGTCTTATTCTTTTGTATCTGCTGCATTTGCATCTGTGTTGGAATTGGAGTTGGCACTATTAGCATCTCCTATTTGTGTAGTATCACCTATTGGGGGTGAATTGATTTTGAAATACGGATATAGAGGTTGTGATATAGAGGTCGCCGACCATAGGCTTCCTTTTCCCTTTGTTGTTATGCCCATGAAGGGTTTTGATGTTATTTTCGGTATGGACTGGTTATCGTCATACCGGGCAGTTATTGATTGCTACCGCCAGAGGGTCACATTTTGTACCTTGAGCGGGGAGTGTTTCCATTTCTTGGGGGATCAGGTCAGTAGTGTGTTACCACTGGTGTATGATCCGCGAGGGCGGAATGAGCTTAGTGGTCTACTTGCTAGCTTCTTGAGTGGTGAGTGTGATGAGACCCAAATTGTATTGCCGAGGGTGGTTTGTGAGTATTCGGATGTTTTTCCCGAAGATCTCGTTAGTTTGCCACCTCACCGAGAGATAGAGTTCTCTATTGATTTAGTGCCCGGCACGGCGCCGATTTCTATGGCATCTTATCATTTTGCCCCAGCCGAGTTGAGTGAGCTGAAGATTCAGCTCCAGGAATTGCTAGATAAGGGATTTGTTCACCCTAGTGTTTCGCCGTGGGGAGCACCGGCCCTCTTTGCTAAAAAGAAAGATGGTGCCTTGAGATTGTGTATCAATTACCGAAAGTTGAATCGGGCTACGGTTAAGAATAAGTACCCTATGCCCCGTATAGATGATCTGTTTGACCAGTTGAAGGGTTCCCGTTGTTTCTCTAAGATAGATTTGAGATCGGGCTACCACCAGTTGAGGGTCAGGGAGGAGGATATTCCGAAGACGGCATTCTGTACGCGGTATGGCCATTATGAGTTTCTGGTGATGCCATTTGGGCTTACCAATGCACCGGCAGTCTTTATGGACTTGATGAACCGGATTTTCCGGGAATTCTTAGATCGATTTGTGGTCGTTTTCGTGGACGACATTCTTATCTATTCACCTTCAGAGGAGGAGCACGAGGAACACTTGAGAGTGGTGCTTGAGTTGCTTAGAGCCCATAGGCTCTATGCCAAGTTTGGGAAGTGTGAGTTCTGGCTAGGGGAAGTCAAATTCTTAGGCCATGTGGTATCCAGGGAAGGGGTGTCTGTTGATACATCCAAGGCTGAGGCAGTGCAGGATTGGGCACAGCCTAAGAGCGTTTTTGAGATCCGCAGTTTTTTGGGATTAGCTGGGTATTACCGTCGGTTTGTGAAGGATTTCTCCAAGCTAGCTTCGCCGTTGACTAGGTTGACGCAGAAAGGGGTTAAGTTTGTGTGGAGTGAGACTTGTGAAAAGTCGTTCCAAGAGTTGAAGGTTGGATTGACCACCGCTCCGGTTTTGATTATTTCGGAGAGAGGCTTAGGTTATGCGGTTTATTGTGATGCCTCACGAGAGGGTTTGGGTTGTGTGTTGATGCAAGAGGGGAAAGTAGTAGCTTATGGCTCACGTCAGTTGAAAATACACGAGAAGAATTACCTTACACATGACCTAGAGTTAGTAGCAGTGATCTTTGCCTTGAAGATTTGGAGGCATTACCTTTATGGTGAGAGGTTCGGGGTGTTCTCGGATCATAAGAGTTTGAAGTACCTGTTTACACAGAGGGACATGAATTTGAGGCAGAGAAGGTGGATGGAGTTCATTGAGGACTATGATTTTGAGTTGCACTATCACCCGGGAAAGGCCAATGTAGTGGCCGATGCCCTTAGTAGGAAATCCATTAGTGATGTAGCTTGTATAGCCATCTGGGAGTGGGAGATGTTGGGTGCACTTGGCAAGTTTGATTTGCTTCTGGGCGAATCTGTTGAGGCTGCGGCCTTGTTTTCAGTTGTTGCGCAGCCTACACTTGTGACTCGAGTGTTAGAGGCACAGAGAGGTGACCTTGAGGTAGAATCCCTCCGAGAGAAGATCTCCAGTGGGAAGGTTGAGAACGGTTTGACGGTGTATCCTGACCAGAGTGTGAGATACCGAGACCGTCTATTTGTGCCGGAGTCTTGCCGAGAGGAAGTACTCCGAGAGTTTTACCATTCACGTCTTGCAGTGCATCCGGAAGGCACTAAGATGTATCGAGATTTGGGTCGCCAGTTCTGGTAGCGGGGTATGAAGAGAGATGTGGCTGTTTTCGTATCGAAGTGCCTTACTTGTCAGCAAGTGAAGGCCGAGCATTAGAGGCTAGCGGGTTTGTTGCAGCCCTTGTCTATTGCCGAGTGGAAGTGGGAGCATGCCACTATGGACTTCGTTGTAGATCTTTCGAGGACTCAGCGGGGTAGTGATGCTATTTGGGTGGTTGTAGACTAGTTGACGAAGTCGGCGCACTTTACCCCTATGCGCGTGAGAGATTCGGTAGATCATCTCGCCGACTTGTATATTCGGGACATAGTGAGGTTACACGGGGTCCCAGTGACGATCGTCTCAGATAGAGATCCTCGTTTTACTGCTAGGTTATGGCAGAGTTTGCAGAGTGCCTTGGGCACTAAGTTGACCTTTAGTACGGCTTACCATCCTCAAATTGACGGGCAGTCCGAGCGTACTATTCAGATCCTTGAGGATATGATTCGAGGTTGTGTCCTTGACTTTAGTGGGACGTGGGAGAGGCACTTGCCCTTGGTGGAGTTTGCCTACAACAACAGTTTTCAGTTGAGTATCAGTATGGCACCGTTTGAGGCCTTGTATGGCCGACCGTGTAGGTCTCCAGTTTGTTGGGCCGAGGTGGGTGATGCACCGTTGTTGGGTCCGGAGTTGGTTAGGGAAACGACGGAGAAAGTTGAGCTTATCCGTAGGAGGCTTGTTACAGCCTAGAGTCGCCAAAAGAGTTATGCCGACCGTAGGAGGAGGCCTTTGGCGTTTGAGATAGGTGATCATGTTTTCTTGAAAATATCACCTAGACGAGGTTTGATGAGGTTTGGGAAGAGTGAGAAGTTATCCCCTCGGTTTATTGGTCCCTTTGAGATCCTTGAGAGGATTGGGGAAGTTGCTTATCGTTTGGTTTTGCCACCGTAGTTGTCCGGGGTGCATGACGTATTTCATGTCAGTATGCTTCGGAAATATGAGCCGGATCCATCCGATGTGTTGGATTGGACCGATTTGGAGGTAGATGAGGATGCCTCGTATGAGGAGAGATCGGTTCGGGTCTTGGATAGGAGGGATCAAGTCTTGCGAGGCAAGACCATTCCCTTGGTTAAAGTTTTGTGGAAACATCACGGAGTGGAGGAAGCCACTTGGGAACGTGAGTTGGAAGTCCATGAGAAATATGCGGACGTGTTTGTTGATGTGTAATCATGTATTAAAAATTTTGTGATATTGTTGAACTTTAAGAACATTATATATGTCTTAAATTGTAAAACATTGTGAATGTTGGTTATGGAAGTATGTTGTGGAACTTACCTCAAAATGGAAGTTTGTTTTAACATTGTGCATGTTAAGTATATTGTGGAAATGCAAGCATGATAATAATGTTGCATGTGTTATGGAATTGTGGAAAATGTGATGAAATTGTCAAATTTCAAAGGAATGCATGTTGATAATGCAGGTTATTTTTTTATATTGTGATTTGCCTCTTGAGAAGATATGGGATTGACCGGTAATGGGTCGGAATGTTTAATATTATGTTGTAATATTGTTGAGAATGGAGAAAACCGGTTTTAGAAAAACTTGTGTTTAATTTCGGGGACGAAATTCTTTAAGGGAGGGAGGTTATAGCGATCCCGGTTTCCCCTTTCTTTAATTGTTGTATCCGGACTTAGGTTCTGTGGAGTTGGTTGTTGTGTATACCTTATTTACATCCTTTACTCTTTGTATTTAAGTCTTGGGTTGTGTTGGGCAGGTTTGAAACAGGTTGGTTGAGCTTAGAAACCAAAACTAGTTGCCCAGATTTTGGCCTGTCCGCTCGAGCAGAGCTTTTGACGCTCGAGCGAGTCTTTTGTCGTTGCTTGTATGCTCGAGCGGGGTTTTGGAGCTCGAGCGGGAAAATCACCCATCCAGTATCTCCTCTGTAGTGTTGTACGCTCGAGCGGCGGTTCGGATGCTCGAGCGGGAGTTTGTGTTTGACGCTCGAGCGGGGAGTTTGAAGCTCGAGCGGGGACCTGGTTCTGCAAAAGTACTGGGAGCGTGTATCCGGCGCTCGAGCGGAGGTTTGGACGCTCGAGCATGAGTCTGTGAGTGACGCTCGAGCGGGGCGACTGGGTTAAGTCTCCAAGATCTGGGTTTTTGAATCACTTTTTCATATTCTTTTCTCTCTCTTACTTTTCCAAAACTCCATTGTTGAGCCTCTCTCTCTAGAACCTTGCCTTCTCTCTAGGTATTGATCTAGTAAGAGTTGTTTCCTCACCTTTGGCCTTTACAAAAAAGTTGTTGATCGTCGAGGGCTATCTTTTGATCCAAGAATCTCGAGATTTGGAGCATTTTCCGTTTTCTTCATCTTCTTCGTTGGGTGTCAACTTTTGAGGTAGGGATTCCTACTCACTCTTATGGTCTTTGACATAGATTTTTAGTTGTTTTGATAAAGTGTTGAAGTTGGGTAATTTTGGGACTTAGGGTTTCAAAATGTTAAAAGAGGATTTTGTTATTTTGATTCTAAAATGTGTATTTTGAGTTTCGAAATAGTGATATTGTTGTTGGTTGTTGATATATAGGCCATTGGGTCAATATTAGGAAATGGGGTAGAAAACCCTAATTTGTGGTATAAATTAATTGGTATAATTAATTTGGGAAGATTGTGATTATGTGGAATTGAGTTGGAAATAATGAAATTGGCTCATTATATTGTAAAATGGTGGAGTTGGATTCATTAATCGCTCACTTTTGAAAACATTGATATTTTATCTGTTGGAGCTTTTATTATCTATTTAGAAATAATTGCTTTGGGCTACCAGTGGAGGGTAGCTATGATTGTTGTAGACAATGCATGATGATTAGGCAAACTAAAACTAATCAATTGGATATGTCATAGAGTATGACGGTTGATAGAATACATTAACGTTATGTATTGATTGATTGAGTATATCACCCATGTGTATATACGTTGTGTGTGTGGAAGAAGATAGGGGATGTACTCCACGGTTTAGGGGAAGATAGGGGGTGGACCTCTAAACCGGATGTTGTTTGGGAGGAGATAGGGGATGGACTCCACTGATACAGCTCACATGCTTGTCAGTTAATGTGTTGATATAGCTCATATGCTTATCTTTGGAAGTGTTGATATAGCTAATATGCTTATCTGTTGAAATGTGGATACAACTTGTATGCTTATCTGTTGAGATGTTGATATAACTAGTATGTTTATCTATTGTAAAATGAGAAACGTTTAATATGAGTCACTGTCTCATATAAGTGGTTGGCCAGGTTCTGAGCCGTTGATGTAAATTGTGAAATTGATAAGAAATGGAAAATGAGATGACACATGGACATAGTGGTCATGTAATGGAAATGAGTTATGAATTGATTTATGGAAATTAAACATTTATCAATTGCTAATGCCTTAGTTACTGCTCATACTGTGTTTAGCATATCTTTACTGGGCGTTGGCTCACCCTATATGGGACACTATTTTCAGGTACAGGTAGCATGCCACCTCCAAGGACATAGCTTGGATGATGATGAGAGTTGAAGGCTCTTTTTGTTTATTTTGTTTGTATTACATGTACATCAAGCCTTGTATTACATGTATATCAAGCCAAGGGCTTATTTTGTATAGAGTTAGTACTCTTCTTTTGTGTAACCAAGTGTTGACTTGGAAAACTGTAAGCCCATAGGGCATTTGCTTTTGTTGTTAACATGTAATACTGTTGTAAGAACTACTCTGATGAATAGAAATGGTTGGTTTCTTTTATAACAATGCATGTCTAAAGTGATGGGTTTTATGTATTATTTTGAGGGCGTTACACCTTGGCTTGATATACATGTAATACAAACAAAATAATCAAGAAGAGTCTTCAACTCCCATAACCATCCAAGCTATGTCCTTGGAGGTGGCATGCTACCTGCACCTAAAAATGATGTCCCATAAAGGGTGAGCCAACGCCCAGTAGAGATATGCTAAACACAATATGAGCAGTAACTAAGACATTAGCAATTGATAAATGTTTAACTCACATAAACCAATTCATACACCATTTATATTACTTGACAAATATGTCCACGTTTCATTTTATTATCCATTTCTTATTAGATTCATAATTCACAACTACGACTCAGAACCTGGCCCACAATTTAAATGAGACAGTACTCATATTAAACATTTCCCATCTTACAAGAGATAAGCATACTAGCTGTATCAACACCTCGATAGATAAGTATATAAGCTATATCAACAATTCAACAAATAAGCATATAAGCTGTATCCACACTTCAACCGATAAGCATATGAGCTATATCAACAATTCAACAAATAAGCATATAAGCTGTATCCACACTTCAACAGATAAGCATATGAGTTATATCAACACTTCCATCGATAAGCATATGAGCTGTATCTACACAAAAACTGATAAGCATATGAGCTGTATCAACGGAGTCCATCCCTTATCTTTTCCCAAATAATATCCGGTTTAGAGGTCCATCCCCTATCTTCTCCTAAACCGTGGAGTACATCCCCTATCTCCTCCCATACACACAACGTATGTACACATAGGTCATATACATAATCAATCAATACATAAAATTAATGTATTCTTTCAACCGTCATATTCGATGACACAACCAATCGATTAGTTTTAGTTTGCCTAATCGTCATGCATTGTCTACAATAATCAAAACTATCCTCCACCGGTAGCCCAAAGCAATTATTTCTAAACAGATAATAAAAGCACCAACAGATAAATTATCCGTAATTTCAAAAGTGAACGATTTATTAATCCGGCTCCACTATTCCATCCCATAATGAACCACTATCATTATATTCAACTCAATTCCACAAATCTATAACTTTCCCAAATTAATTATACCAATTAATTTATACACAATTTAGGGCTTTCTCCCCCATTTCCCGATATTAACCCAAAGGTTCAAAAATCAACAACCAACAAACTAATCATCATTTTGAAACCCAAAATACACATTATGAGCCAAAATCACAAAACCCTCTTTTCAAAATTATACATTTGAAACCCTAGTTTCCAAAACCCAAAACCATTTATACAAAAACTCAGTATCTAGGTCAAAACCCATAAGAGTGAGTAGGAATCCCTACCTCAAATTCGGAGCTACAAAGGAGAGAAGAGACCGAAACCAAAGTGCTCCAAACTCCAAACTTTTTGGATCAAAACGAAGCCCTCGACGATCAACACGACTTTTACAAAGGCCGAAGGAAAGGAAAGCACTCTAACTAGATCAAACCCTAGAGAGAAGGGAGTTTCTAGAGAGAGAGGCTCTCAAAAACGTTTTTGGGAAAGTAAGAGAGAGAGATGAAGTGTAGAAAATGATTCAAAAATGCCCAGCTGCCCTCTGTTATACGACATTCCCGCTCGAGTGGAAAACAACACGCTCGAGCGTCAAGAACAAAAAAACTAGGTACCCTCGAGCGCAAGAAGGCCCGCTCGAGCGCCAAGACACAAGAATAAAGTACATCCGCTCGAGCGCAAAAACCAGTCCGCTCGAGCGTAGATTTCCCCCTCCCAGAACTTACACCAAAAAAGTACTAACTGCTCGAGCGCCAACAAGCCCGCTCGAGCGTGACCCGCTCGAGCACAGGAAATCCACTCGAGCGTGGAAATCACACCTGCAGAAGTTTTGCAGAGCACAAAAATACTGGGAGTGTGCAATCTCCGCTCGAGCGCTAGACGACCCGCTCGAGCAGAACGACCAAAAACCTGGCAACAAGATTTTAGACTAAGGCTCAACCCACCTGCTCGAAACATACCCAACACATCCTAAAACTCGAACATAAGGAATTAAAGGATGACAACATGGTATACAACCACCAACTTCACAGAACCAAGGTCCGGAATACAACAAATACAAAAAGAGAAAACCGGAATCGCTATATTTTCACTTCTCCAATTTAAAACAACATTTACCACAACCACTAATGCCTCTTTACGTTGTGAATCTGATTCTCATCCTAAAATGGTGTTTTGGAATGAGAGTAGTGATTGCTGCTCGTGGGAGGGGGTCACGTGCGACTGGTCGAATGGTCATGTGATTGGACTTGACCTCAGTTGCGGCCAACTTTAGGGCACCATCCAACCCAACAGCACCCTCTTCCACCTTCGTCACTTCCAAACCCTCAATCTTGCTTTCAATGACGTCAATTTCTCTACAACTTCACCTAATTTTGGCTCCTTTGCAAGTTTGACCCATCTCAACCTCTCTAACTCTAATTTTACAGGCCGAATTCCTTCGAAATTCTCCCATCTGTCCAAATTGATCAATGAAAACATGTGTTATTCTCTTATGGCTATGGATGTCTTGAATGATCTGTTTATATGTGTTATTTTGAGGGCGTTACACTTTCAACAACCATAATCAGTGTTATCAATTGGACTAAATTAATATAAAATTTAAAATTAAGAATTCAACATAAAATTAACTGAAATTATTCAAATTAAAATGACATAACGAACCAAATGTAGAAATTATCAACATAATTTTTTTATTAGCATTAAAGACAAAAATCACTATTGCCAACTTGGAAGTCATGATGACTGGTGGACAAAATTACATAGTTGTCGTGCTTGATAGGCTGGGCTAGAGAAGCAAACCAGTCCCAAAATGTTTTATTACTCGTTTTATTAATAGTCAAGGCATTATCAAATTTTGATTGATTTATGGAAATTTATATTCGCACTCTTTATATTTTTACTCTTGTGTTATTATTGTTTTTATAATTTTAATTGACTCAATTTTAACATTAATTTATGATTTTATCTCAATTTAGTATAATTGTTAATAATTTTTAGTGCTATTTTTTTTTTGGTGAAAAATGTACACATGAACATGTTTCATCTTTTATAGCTAAAAAATTGTAAATTTATTCGATTCAATTCTCAACTAATTCAATAATATTTTTTCTTTCAACAACCAATATCAGTGTTATCAATTGGTCTAAATTAATATAAAATTTAAAATTAAGAATTCAAAATAAAATTAATTGAAATTATTCAAATTAAAATGACATAATGGACCAAATGTAAGAATTATCGACATAATTTTTTTTATTAGAATTAAAGACAAAAATCATTGTTGCCAACTTGGAAGTCATGATGGCTGGTGGATAAAATTACATTGTTGCCGTGCTTGACAGGCTGGGCTAGAGAAGCAAACCAGTCCCAAAATGTTTTATTACTTACTTCATTAATAGTCAAGGCATTACCAACTTTTGATTGATTTAAGTAAATTTATATTCACACTCTTTATATTTTTACTCTTGTGTTATTTTTCTTTTTATACTTTTAATTGACTCAATTTTAACATTAATTTATGATTTTATCTCAATTTAGTTTAATTGATTATAATTTTTATTTATTTTTATTTATTTTTTTGTGAAAAATGTACACATGAACATGTTTCATCTTTTATAGCTAAAAAATTGTAAACTTATTCGACTCAATTCTCAACTAATTCAGTAATATTTTTTCTTTCAACAACCAATATCAGTGTTATCAATTGAACTAAATTAATATAAAATTTAAAATTAAGAATTCAAAATAAAATTAACGGAAATTATTCAAATTAAAATGACATAACGAACCAAATGTAGGAATTATCAACATAATTTTTCATTGGAATTAAAGACAAAAATCACTGTTGCGAACCTGGACGTCGTGATGGCCGATGGACAAAATTACATAGTCACCGTGCTTGACGGGCTGGGCTGGGCTGGGCTGGGTTGCTGCACCACCATAGAAAGACTTGGTGTGTATATAAGAATAGGTAATACATTTTCCTTCTCCATCAGCAAACTACTATCCTTCTTCTCTCCTCTGCTTTTCATATATCTCTCTCTTTCTGAATCCTCCTATCTATAAGAAAACAAAATGAGTTGGCTTATGTTTCTTTTGCTATTTCTCTTGTCTTCTTGTACTTCTGCACGCCATACCTGCCTCGAGGACCAGAGATTTTCACTTCTCCAATTTGAAACAACATTTACCATAACTGCTAATGCCTCTTTACGTTGTGAATCTGATTCTCATCCTAAAATGGTGTTCTGGAATGAGAGTAGTGATTGCTGCTCGTGGGAGGGGGTCACGTGCGACTGGTCGAATGGTCATGTGATTGGAGTTGACCTCAATTGCAGCCAACTTCAGGGCACCATCCAACCCAACAGCACCCTTTTCCACCTTCGTCACCTCCAAACCCTCAATCTTGCCTTCAATGACTTCAATTTCTTAACAACTTCACCTGATTTTGGCTCGTTTGCAAGTTTGACCCATCTCAACCTCTCTAACTCTAATTTTACAGGCCGAATTCCTTCGAAATTCTCCCATCTGTCCAAATTGATAAAAGGAAACATGTGTTGTTCTCTTATGGCTATGGATGTCTTGAATGATCGGTTTATATGTGTTATTTTGAAGGCGTTACACCTTCAACAACCATAATCATTGTTATCAATTGGACTAAATTAATATAAAATTTAAAATTAAGAATTCAAATTAAAAGTAACCGAAATTATTCAAATTAAAATGACATAACGAACCAAATGTAGAAATTATCAACATAATTTTTTTATTAGAATTCAAGACAGAAATAACTATTGCCAACTTGGAAGTCATGATGGCTGGTGGACAAAATTAGACAGTTGCCGTGCTTGACAGGTTGGGCTAGAGAAGCAAACCAGTCCCAAAATGTTTTATTACTTGCTTTATTAATAGTCAAGGCATTACCAAATTTTGATTGATTTAAGGAAATTTATATTCGCACTCTTTATATTTTTACTCTTGTGTTATTTTTCCTTTTATAATTTTAATTGACTCAATTTTAACATTAATTTATGATTTTATCTCAATTTAATTTAATTGATAATAACTTTTAGTGTGTTTTTTTTTTTTTTTTTTTTTGTGAAAAATGTACACATGAACATGTTTCATTTTTTATAGCTAAAAAATTGTATACTTATTCGATTCAATTCTCAACTAATTCAGTAATATTTTTTCTTTCAACAACCAATATCAGTGTTATCAATTGGACTAAATTAATTTAAAATTTAAAATTAAGAATTCAAAATAAAATTAATTGAAATTATTCTAATTAAAATGACATAATGGACCAAGTGTGAGAATTGTCGACATATTTTTTTTATTAGAATTAAAGACAAACATCATTGTTGCCAACTTGGAAGTCATGATGGCTGGTGGATAAAATTACATTGTTGCCGTGCTTGACAGGCTGGGCTAGAGAAGCAAACCAGTCTGAAAATGTTTTATTACTTACTTTATTAATAGTCAAGGCATTACCAACTTTTGATTGATTTAAGTAAATTTATATTCGAACTCTTTATATTTTTACTCTTGTGTTATTTTTGTTTTTATACTTTTAATTGACTCAATTTTAACATTAATTTATTATTTTCTCTCAATTTAGTTTAATTGATTATAATTTTTATTTATTTTTGTTTATTTTTTTTGTGAAAAATGTACACATGAACATGTTTCATCTTTTATAGCTAAAAAATTGTAAACTTATTTGACTCAATTCTCAACTAATTTAGTAATATTTTTTCTTTCAACAACCAATATCAGTGTTATCAATTGGACTAAATTAATATAAAATTTAAAATTAAGAATTCAAAGTAAAATTAGCGGAAATTATTCAAATCAAAATGACATAACGAACCAAACGTAGGAATTATCAACATAATTTTTCAATGGAATTAAAGACAAAAATCACTGTTGCGAACCTGGACGTCGTGATGGCCGATGGACAAAATTACATAGTCACCGTGCTTGACGAGCTGGGCTGGGCTGCTGCACCACCATAGAAAGACTTGGTGTGTATATAACAATGAGCAATACATTTTCCTTCTCCATCATCAAACTACTATGCTTCTTCTCTCTTCTGCTTTTCATATATATCTCTCTCTCTCTCTGAATCCTCCTATCTACAAGAAAACAAAATGAGTTGGCTTATGTTTCTTTTGCTATTTCTCTTGTCTTCTTTTACTTGTGCACGCCATACCTGCCTTGAGGACCAGAGATTTTCACTTCTCCAATTTAAAACAACATTTACCATAACTGCTAATGCCTCTTTACGTTGTGAATCGGATTCTCATCCTAAAATAGTGTTCTGGAATGAGAGTAGTGATTGCTGCTCGTGGGAGGGGGTCACGTGCGACTGGTCGAATGGTCATGTGATTGGACTTGACCTCAGTTGCAGCCAACTTCAGGGCACCATCCAACCCAACAGCACCCTCTTCCACCTTCGTCACCTCCAAACCCTCAATCTTGCCTTCAATGACTTCAATTTCTCTACAACTTCACCTGATTTTGGCTCGTTTGCAAGTTTGACCCATCTCAACCTCTCTAACTCTAATTTTCAGGCCGAATTCCTTCGAAATTCTCCCATCTGTCCAAATTGATAAATGGAAACATCAGTTGTTCTCTTATGGCTATGGATGTCTTGAATGATCGGTTTATATGTGTTATTTTGAGGGCGTTACACTTTCAACAACCATAATCAGTGTTATCAATTGGACTAAATTAATATAAAATTTAAAATTAAGAATTCAAATTAAAATTAACTGAAATTATTCAAATTAAAATGACATACCGAACCAAATGTAGAAATTATCAGCATAATTTTTTATTAGAATTAAAGACAAAAATCACTATTGCCAACTTGGAAGTCATGATGGCTGGTGGACAAAATTACATAGTTGTCGTGCTTGACAGGCCGGGCTAGAGAAGCAAACCAGTCCCAAAATGTTTTATTACTTGCTTTATTAATAGTCAAGGCATTACCAAATTTTGATTGATTTAAGGAAATTTACATTCGCACTCTTTATATTTTTACTCGTGTTATTTTTCTTTTTATAATTTTAATTGACTCAATTTTAACATTAATTTATGATTTTATCTCAATTTAGTTTAATTGATAATAATTTTTAGTGTTATTTATTTTATTTTTTTTGTGAAAAATGTACACATGAACATGTTTCATCTTTTATAGCTAAAAAATTGTAAACTTATTCGATTCAATTCTCAACTAATTCAGTAATATTTTTCCTTTCAACAGCCAACATCAGTGTTATCAATTGGACTAAATTAATAAAAAATTTAAAATTAAGAATTCAAAATAAAATTAATTGAAATTATTCAAATTAAAATGACATAATGGACCAAGTGTAAGAATTATCGACATAATTTTTTTATTAGAATTAAAGACAAAAATCATTGTTGCCAACTTGGAAGTCATGATGGCTGATGGATAAAATTACATAGTTGCTGTGCTTGACAGGCTGGGCTAGAGAAGCAAACCAGTCCCAAAATGTTTTATTACTAACTTTATTAATAGTCAAGGCATTACCAACTTTTGATTGATTTAAGTAAATTTATATTCGCACTCTTTATATTTTTACTCTTGTGTGATTTTTGTTTTTATACTTTTAATTGACTCAATTTTAACATTAATTTATGATTTTATCTCAATTTATTTTAATTGATTATAATTTTTATTTATTTATTTATTTTTTTGTGTAAAGTGTACACATGAACATGTTTCATCTTTTATAGCTAAAAATTGTAAACTTATTCGACTCAATTCTCAACTAATTCAGTAATATTTTTTCTTTCAACAACCAATATCAGTATTATCAATTGGACTAAATTAATATAAAATTGAAAATTAAGAAGTCAAAGTAAAATTAGCGGAAATTATTAAAATCAAAATGACATAACGAACCAAATGTAGGAATTATCAACATAATTTTTCAATGGAATTAAAGGCAAAAATCACTGTTGCGAACCTGGTCGTCGTGATGGCCGATGGACAAAATTACATAGTCACCGTGCTTGACGGGCTGGGCTGGGCTGCTGCACCACCATAGAAAGACTTGGTGTGTATATAAGAATGAGTACTACATTTTGCTTCTCCATCATCAAACTACTATCCTTCTTCTCTCCTCTGCTTTTCATATATCTCTCTCTCTCTGAATCCTCATATCTACAAGAAAACAAAATGAGTTGGCTTATGTTTCTTTTGCAATTTCTCTTGTCTTCTTCTACTTCTGCACGCCATACCTGCCTCGAGGACCAGAGATTTTCACTTCTCCAATTTAAAACAACATTTAACATAACTGCTAATGCCTCTTTACAATGTGAATCGGATTCTCATCCTAAAATGGTGTTCTGGAATGAGAGTAGTGATTGTTGCTCATGAGAGGGGGTCACGTGCGACTGGTTGAATGGTCATGTGATTGGACTTGACCTCAGTTGCAGCCAACTTCAGGGCACCATCCAACCCAACAACACCCTCTTCTACCTTTGTCACCTCCAAACCCTCAATCTGGCCTTCAATGACTTCAATTTCTCTACAACTTCACCTGATTTTGGCTCCCTTGCAAGTTTGACCCATCTCAACGTCTCTAACTCTAATTTTACAGGTCGAATTCCTTCAAAATTCTCCCATCTGTCCAAATTGATAAATGGAAACATGTGTTGTTCTCTTATGGCTATGGATGTCTTGAATGATCGGTTTATATGTGTTATTTTGAAGGCGTTACACTTTCAACAACCATAATCAGTGTTATCAATTGGACTAAATTAATATAAAATTTAAAATTAAGAATTCAAATTAAAATTAACTGAAATTATTCAAATTAAAATGACATAACGAACCAAATGTAGAAATTATCAACATAATTTTCTTATTAGAATTAAAGACAAAAATCACTATTGCCGACTTGGAAGTCATGATGGCTGGTGGACAAAATTACATAGTTGCCGTGCTTGACAGGCTGGGCTAGAGAAGCAAACCAGTCCCAAAATGTTTTATTACTAACTTTATTAATAGTCAAGGCATTACCAACTTTTGATTGATTTAAGTAAATTTATATTCGCACTCTTTATATTTTTACTCTTGTGTTATTTTTGTTTTTATACTTTTAATTAACTCAATTTTAACATTAATTTATGATTTTATCTCAATTTATTTTAATTGATTATAATTTTTATTTATTTATTTATTTTTTTGTGTAAATTGTACACATGAACATGTTTCATCTTTTATAGCTAAAAATTGTAAACTTATTCGACTCAATTCTCAACTAATTCAGTAATATTTTTTCTTTCAACAACCAATATCAGTGTTATCAATTAGACTAAATTAATATAAAATTGAAAATTAAGAATTCAAAGTAAAATTAGCGGAAATTATTCAAATCAAAATGACATAACGAACCAAATGTAGGAATTATCAACATAATTTTTCAATGGAATTAAAGACAAAAATCACTGTTGCGAACCTGGACGTCGTGATGGCCGATGGACAATGGACAAAATTACATAGTCACCGTGCTTGACGAGCTGGGCTGGGCTGCTGCACCACCATAGAAAGACTTGGTGTGTATATAGGAATGAGTAATACATTTTGCTTCTCCATCATCAAACTACTATCCTTCTTCTCTCCTCTGCTTTTCATATATCTCTCTCTCTCTGAATCCTCATATCTACAAGAAAACAAAATGAGTTGGCTTATGTTTCTTTTGCAATTTCTCTTGTCTTCTTCTACTTCTGCACGCCATACCTGCCTCGAGGACCAGAGATTTTCACTTCTCCAATTTAAAACAACATTTAACATAACTGCTAATGCCTCTTTACAATGTGAATCAGATTCTCATCCTAAAATGGTGTTCTGGAATGAGAGTAGTGATTGTTGCTCATGAGAGGGGGTCACGTGCGACTGGTTGAATGGTCATGTGATTGGACTTGACCTCAGTTGCAGCCAACTTCAGGGCACCATCCAACCCAACAACACCCTCTTCTACCTTTGTCACCTCCAAACCCTCAATCTGGCCTTCAATGACTTCAATTTCTCTACAACTTCACCTGATTTTGGCTCCCTTGCAAGTTTGACCCATCTCAACGTCTCTAACTCTAATTTTACAGGTCGAATTCCTTCAAAATTCTCCCATCTGTCCAAATTGATAAATGGAAACATGTGTTGTTCTCTTATAGCTATGGATGTCTTGAATGATCGGTTTATATGTGTTATTTTGAAGGCGTTACACTTTCAACAACCATAATCAGTGTTATCAATTGGACTAAATTAATATAAAATTTAAAATTAAGAATTTAAATTAAAATTAACTGAAATTATTCAAATTAAAATGACATAACGAACCAAATGTAGAAATTATCAACATAATTTTCTTATTAGAATTAAAGACAAAAATCACTATTGCCGACTTGGAAGTCATGATGGCTGGTGGACAAAATTACATAGTTGCCGTGCTTGACAGGCTGGGCTAGAGAAGCAAACCAGTCCCAAAATGTTTTATTACTTGCTTTATTAATAGTCAATGCATTACCAAATTTTGATTGATTTAAGGAAATTTACATTCGCACTCTTTATATTTTTACTCGTGTTATTTTTCTTTTTATAATTTTAATTGACTCAATTTTAACATTAATTTATGATTTTATCTCAATTTAGTTTAATTGATAATAATTTTTAGTGTTATTTTATTTTATTTTATTTTTTTGTGAAAAATGTACACATGAACATGTTTTATCTTTTATTGCTAAAAAATTGTAAACTTATTCGATTCAATTCTCAACTAATTCAGTAATATTTTTTCTTTCAACAGCCAATATCAGTGTTATCAATTGGACTAAATTAATATAAAATTTAAAATTAAGAATTCAAAATAAAATTAATTGAAATTATTCAAATTAAAATGACATAATGGACCAAGTGTAAGAATTATCGACATAATTTTTTTTATTAGAATTAAAGACAAAAATCGTTGTTGCCAACTTGTAAGTCATGATAGCTGGTGGATAAAATTACATAGTTGTCGTGCTTGACAGGCTGGGCTAGAGAAGCAAACCAGTCCCAGAATGTTTTATTACTTACTTTCTTAATAGTCAAGGCATTACCAACTTTTGATTGATTTAAGTAAATTTATATTCGCACTCTTTATATTTTTACTCTTGTGTTATTTTTGTTTTTATACTTTTAATTGACTTAATTTTAACATTAATTTATGATTTTATCTCAATTTAGTTTAATTGATTATAATTTTTATTTTTTTATTTTTTATTTTGTGAAAAATGTACACATGAACATGTTTCATCTTTTATAGCTAAAAAATTTTAAACTTATTCGACTCAATTCTCAACTAATTGAGTAATATTTTTTCTTTCAACAACCAATATTAGTGTTATCAATTGGACTAAATTAATATAAAATTTAAAATTAAGAATTCAAAATAAAATTAATTGAAATTTGTAATAACCCTCACCACTAATTACTGATAACCCTACTGATTACTGCTAAACTGAGACTGATCATAAATAGTTATTGAATTAATTGAAATACTGAACCGATTGATTGAGTGTGTCTGTTTAAATGCATGTCTATCTGTTTGATCGCTAGATTATCTGTTCGTGTTATATGCTTTAAACTGCGAATTGAAGGCCTTATCGATGGCCGAATCTGAAATTGATTAATGTTTTGTGCTAATTAGAATTTGTGTGAATTTATGGTGTATTTATCTGAAATATGATTTGGTATGATTTACTTTGATTAAAACAAGCTAAATCCCACAAGTTGCATTATCTACAACTTTGGCATTATAGTGGGCCATTATCAAAAACCTTGTTTAGAGCCTTGGTGCATCATTTTGCTCATATTTGAGTGCCCTAGCCGATAGAGAGAGAGCGAGAGAGAGAGAGAGAGAGAGAGAGTAGGAGGAAAAACTTGTTTCATCTTGATTTGGCTTGGAGGCTAAGGAAGATTGGAAGATTCTTTGCATATTGAGCTTCTACATTTGTAATTCAAGACCTAAGGTAGGATATTTACCTTCTTGTTTGTGAATTCAAGCTAAGTCTTGCATGATTCTTGGTACATTGAAGATTAGAGCCAAGATATGGCTTATGATGTTGAATTGAAGCTCATTCCATGCATGCATGTTGTCATTCTTGAGTTTTGAGGTGTTTGTTCATGGAACTCCACATGCATGTTCATAATTTTTCAATGGACCATGAATTCATCTTATTTTTGGGAACAATTGGCTCAATTGAGCAAGTAAATGAAGCTTTGAATTGGTTTAAACTCATGCATGTCATGTTTGAATTATGTTCATGAAGTTTGGTTTGAAATTGGATTTAATTGAACTACCTTTGGGCTTTGATTTCTCAAATTGATCTTTGAAACATGTTATATTATGAGTTTTGAAGTGTTTTCCATAAAATTAGCCCAAAAGGATCGAATTTGATACATTGAAACTTGATTTGAACTTGGAGGTTCAAATCTGGAAATTCCAGATTTTGGACTCACGCTCGAGCGGGGAAGTCCACGCTCGAGCGTGCATACTGAATTCATGAAGTCCGCTCGAGCGGGAAATTCGTGCACCCAGCACTTTGTATTGTTTTACAGTACGCTCGAGCAGAAGAATTGACGCTCGAGCGGGGACTTGAGTCACAGGCTCGAGCGGGGATCGAGCGCCTGTTGAGCGTGATTTTCACACATCCAGTACTTTTGCCCTGTTTTGCAGAACGCTCGAGCGGGAAAGTCTACGCTCGAGCGGATACCTTTGTCTGCATGTACGCTCGAGCGGGGAAACCCACGCTCGAGCAGGACCTCTGTTTTCTGAAAATTCTGAAAATGTTTTCAAATTGCATCTTTGCATCCTCATTTCATCCTAGGCATTCTTAGGCCTAGTTTAAGGCATCTTAATGAGGATATTGATGTAGAACCACACCGAGTCTAAGTAGGGACTGAGTCTTTGATTCTCGAATGTGTAACTTAGTGTGTGTTCGTTTTGTAACTGTTTAGGGTTGGCATTCAGAGATGCGCTCTAGCTACTTATAGTCCAGAACTCTGTGAGTAACAATTATGTAAAGATATGTTCAAATTTGAATACTTCCTGACTGAATAACTGTACTATTTTCTGAACTGAAACTGTTAACTGAATGAATGTATGTCCTATATTCTGCACTGTATTGTGGCATCCATGGCAATTACTGTTACTGTTACTGCTACTATTACAGAGATCTCTGTCAGTTCCTATCTTGGAACTTCTGTTTACTGTTATGATGGCCATCATTGACTGTTCGGTCTTTTAAGACCTACTGTTTACTATACTGCTATGCTAATGGATGTACCACATATGACTGTTATGACTGAATGATTGATATACTGATTTAATGAACTGTTTTCATTACTGTAAGGACATTCATTCTTAACCTCTTTACGCATTATGTTATTCACTGGGCTTTAGCTCACTGTTGATATATATATATGTATGTGTCCAGGCACCAGACCGGAGCTAGGAGCGTGGGTTAGACTCCCTTTTTGTCAAGCCAACCACCGTGCCTCACTGCGAGGTTCCGAGTCCTTCAAGCTAGGGCTTTTTGGGGTGTTTAATTTCCCCCATCTGTCTCTGTATCTGTTTTGTAATACTGTATCAACTGTTAGCACTGTACTGTACTATTCTAATAGGGGTTAGATCCCTGTCCTAAATGATTGTACATTTGTATAGACTGTTTTGTTATGAATGTGCATACTAATGAAAAGTCTTTTTGCATACAGACTGTCACAGCTCATTGGACATTATCTATTTTCTGTTTTGGCTTCCGCCATGCCCCTGTACTCTGTATTACTGTTTTACTATTAAGTAGGCCTTTGGTAATCACGGATTACTGGCCGGTTACGGTGCTAAACCCATAGGGGCGGGTTTGGCTCGTGATGGAGTGGTATTAAAGCGATACTTAAACCACGAGTTATACCGCACACACGTGTCCAAATGAGCTATAGGATGTCCTAGAAAAGCGATTAGGGCATTACATGAGCATGAAAAGTGTGTGTGTAGACACGACATGAATATATGTGCTAATGTGTTTAAATATGCAACTGCCTATGTTTATTATTGTTCCAATTGCCTATAGTGAAATGGATAACGCAAATACTGCGGATGGAACTGAATCATCTGATGCTAGAATGGCAAGACTTGAAAGAACTGTAGAACTGCTAACTGAGGCCTTAAGGCAACAGCAACAACAGAACCAACTGCCCCCACCTCCTCCGGTGCAGCCGGAACAGAATGTTAATGATGGGGATATAATTGCTCTCACCCAAAAGTTCAGCAAAATGAAACCGCCATCCTTTCAGGGAGGCCTTGAACCACTGAAAGCTGAAGCTTGGGTTCTTGAAACAGAAAAATTATTTGAAGTGTTTCCGTGCTCTGAGGCACATAAAGTACTGTTGGCCACCTTTACCTTGCAAGAAGAGGCGAGAAGGTGGTGGATGCTAGTCCGTGACACCAACACCGTTATGACTTGGGCTCAATTCAAAGGAGCCTTCTTCGAAAAGTACTTTCCACAGTGTGTCAGGCACAGAAAAGTGATTGAGTTCGAACAACTGAAACAAGGCACTATGTCAGTGGCAGAATATGAGTCGAAATTCACTGAACTTGCCAGATATGCGCCACACATGGTTGACACTGACTACAAGAAGGCCAGGAAATTTGAAGGTGGCCTCAATGTTGAAATCCTTGATAGGATCAATGTTCTGAAACTATTGAAGTATGTAGATGTTCTTGACAGAGCAATCATGGCTGAGTCGAACATCGAAGCATTGAAACAAACTGAAACACCCGCAACTAAGTGGCACGGGAAGAGACGGGGTTTGAAATTCAAGAAAGGCAGAAATAATCCATTGAACAAAAAGCAGAATACAGGGTCAACAACTAGTTCTAGTCAAGGGAACAGTTCCATACCGCCTTGTTCCGAATGTGGTAAGAACCATAAAGGAGTTTGTTATAAAATTTTAGGTGCTTGTTACAGGTGTGGCAAGGTGGGCCACATGGTCAAAGATTGCCCCTCTGCTCCTCAGGGCAATAGTAAAGCTTCACCTAGCACAGCGGCATCAACAGCTGCACCGAAACCTAATCCGAAGGCTACCGGGAAAGAGCCTATGAGGCAAGGCCGAGTGTTTGCACTCGTACCAGGAGACGTACAGAATACCGAGATCGTTGTGTCAGGTATACTCTCAATTTGTGCTCAAGATGCATATATTCTGATTGATTCGGGGTCTACACATTCATATGTATCGCAAGTTTTTTCGCGAAAATTAAATAGACCATTGGAACCCATGAATTACTTATTAGCTGTATCTTCACCTGTTGGAGGATCTGTGACTTGTGCTTATATGTACCCTGCATGTGAAATTATTATTGGGGATATGCATCTGTATATTGATTTACTGCCATTAAATATTGACCATTTTGATGTAATATTGGGGATGGACTGGTTACAAAAATATCATGCTACTATTGACTGTGTAACGAAACAAGTGATTTTCCGTCCACCTGGTTTACCCGAATTTGTGTTTGACGGGATTGGTATAGTACCTCCCCCATACCTGATTTCATCTATGAAAGCCTTTAAATTGATTAAGAAGGGGTGTAAGGGATATCTGTGTTCTGTGTTGACTGTACCTACTGATGTTAAAACTGATGTGAACAGTATTCCTATAGTCAGAGAATTCCCAGATGTTTTTCCAGATGATTTGCCAGGGGATTTGATTGATAGGGACATTGAGTTCACCGTTGATGTGATTCCAGGTAGACAGCCAGTATCTAAAGCTCCATACAGAATGGCACCTACCGAATTGAAAGAACTGAAGGTTCAGCTGCAAGAACTGTTAGATAAGAAGTTCATCAGGCCCAGTACTTCACCGTGGGGCGCACCTGTCTTATTTGTGAAAAAGAAAGACAGCTCACTGAGGCTTTGTATTGACTACCGTGAACTGAACAAGGTAACTGTGAAAAATAAATATTCATTGCCGCGTATTGATGACTTATTTGATTAGTTACAGGGTGCCCAAGTTTGCTCTAAGATTGATCTCAGATCCGGATATCATCAGCTGAAAGTCAAACCAGAGGATTCGAACGAGGTATGGACATTACGAATTTTTAGTTATGCCTTTTGGAGTCACTAATGCACCTGCTGCATTCATGGACCTTATGAACAGAGTTTTTAAACCATTCCTCGATGACTTTATTATTGTATTCATCGATGACATTCTGATTTATTCCAAGAGTAGAGAAGAGCATGAACATCATCTGAGACTTGCCCTACAGACCCTAAGAGAACAGAAACTTTATGCTAAACTGACTAAATGTGAATTTTGGCTTGATCATGTTATGTTTTTGGGACATGTCATTAGCAAGGATGGAATTTCAGTTGATCCACAGAAAGTTGAAGTAGTAGTAAACTGGCCTAGACCAACAAATGTTACAGAAGTTTGAAGCTTTTTGGGATTAGCCGGGTATTACAAAAGGTTCGTCAAAGACTTCTCCAAAATTGCCTTACCATGGACACAGTTGACTCAGAAGGGGATATGATTTGATTGGACTGACCAAAGGGAATCAGCTTTCCAAGAATTGAAAACCCGACTTGTGACTGCACCGGTTCTTACCCTACCTTCAGGTACAGATGGTTTTACCATTTTTAGTGATGCTTCTTATAAGGGTTTGGGATGTGTGTTAATGTAGAATGGAAGAGTTTTTGCCTATGCTTCCCAACAACTGAGACCGCATGAGAAGAACTACCCGACCCATGACTTGGAACTTGCTGCAGTGGTATTTGCCTTAAAAATCTGGCGTCACTACCTTTATGGGGCAACATGTGAGGTGTATACAGACCACAAGAGTTTGAAGTACTTCTTCACACAGAAAGAACTGAATATGAGGCAGCGGAGATGGTTAGAACTGATAAAAGATTATGATCTGCAGATTTTGTACCATCCGGGGAAAGCCAACACCGTTGCCGATGCACTGAGTTGAAAATCGATTGGGAATTTGGCATGTTTGCTCACCGGGCAGAAAGAGTTGCTTTGTGACCTAGACAAATCTGAAATCGAAATCGTGTTACGAGAACAAGGTGGAACATTCGCTACTATATCTGCCTAACCGGCACTGATTGAAGAGATTAAAGAGAAACAGCAACAGGATGACTTCTTGAAGAAGATCATCGAAGAACGGGAATCTAAACCGAGGCCGGAATTCAAATTTGAAAATAATGTACTGAAATTTCAGGGAAGATTGTGTGTACCGAGTGATCCTGAACTGAAAAGAAGAATACTGCAAGAGGTCCACAATTCGAAGTTGTCTATCCACCCAGGAAATACAAAAATGTATCAAGATTTGAAACTGAATTTCTGGTGGCCGAGAATGAAGAAAGAAATTTCTGACTTTATATCGAAATGTCTTCATTGCCAACAAGTCAAAGCCAAACATCAACGACCCGCAGGCTTACTGCAACCCTTACCAATACCGGAGTGGAAATGGGAACATATCACCATGGATTTCATTGTTGGTTTACCTCGCTCCAGTAAAGGTATGGACTCAATTTGGGTTATTGTTGATAGACTGACTTAATCTACCCACTTCTTACCTGTCAAAACAATTTATAATGCGGACAAATTGGCTATGATATATATTGATGAGATTGTTAGATTGCATGGAGTGCCTGTATCCATTGTTTCTGACAGAGATTCGAAGTTTACATCGAGATTCTGGCAAAGCTTACAGACAGCATTGGGTACTGAACTGAGACTGAGTAGTGCCTACCATCCTCAGACAGATGGTCAGTCAGAAAGGACCATCCAAACTCTGGAGGATTTACTGAGAATGTGCGTCCTTGATTTCCAGGGAAATTGGGAAAGCCATTTGCCTTTAGCCGAATTTTCTTACAACAACAGCTTTCATTCAAGCATCGGTATGGCGCCTTTCGAGGCTTTGTATGGCAGAAAATTTAGATCTCCGATTTGCTGGGTAGAAGTTGGAGATGGGCCTTTCCTTGGGCCCGAGATTGTATATGAAACGACTAAGAAAGTAAAACTGATACAACAGAGATTGAAAACTGCACAGAGCCGACAGAAAAGTTATGCGGATGTCAGAAGGCGGGACAGAGAGTATGAAGTAGGTGATCACGTTTTTGTGAAAGTGACACCGATGAAAGGCCAGACTCGTTTCGGAGTCAAGGGTAAGTTAACGCCGAGATATATCAGACCGTATGAGATTATTGAGAAGATCAATCTGGTGGCGTATCAAGTAGCGCTTCCTCCTAAAATGGAGCATATGCACAACGTTTTCCACATTTCTATGTTGGGGGATTACCTCCGGGATCCCTTCCATGTGATTGAGCCGACCCGTGTAGTGCTAAGTGATAACTACACTTATGAAGAACGGCCTATTCAGATTGTGAACAGACGGATCAAGAAGTTGAGAAACAAAGAGATTCCGTTAGTGAAAGTGGACTGGCAAAACCATGGTGGCGTGTATGCCACTTGGGAAAGGGAAGAGGACATGGCCAAGAGATATCCTGAATTGTTCCCACTGAATCCTGTTTTCTTCCAGAATGAAGGTAATTCGAGTTTGGAGGACCAAACTCTTTTTAAGGAGGGGAGACTGTAATAACCCTCACCACTGATTACTGATAACCCTACTGATTACTGCTAAACTGAGACTAATCATAAATAGTCATTGAATTGATTGAAATACTGAACCGACTGATTGAGTGTGTCTGTTTAAATGCATGTCTATCTGTTTGATTGCTAGATTATCTGTCCATGTTATATGCTTTAAACTGCGAATTGAAGGCCTTATCGGCGGCCGAATCTGAAATTGATTAATATTTTGTGCTAATTAGAATATATGTGAATTTATGGTGTATTTATCCGAAATGTGATTTGCTATGATTTAATTAGATTAAAACAAGCTAAATCCCACAAGTTGCATTATCTACAACTTTGCCATTATAGTGGGCCATTATCAAAAACCTTGTTTAGAGCCTTGGTGCATCGTTTTGCTCATCTTTGAGTCCCCTAGCTGATAGAGAGAGAGAGAGTAGGAGGAAAAACTTGTTTCATCTTGATTTGGCTTGGAGGCTTAGGAAGATTGGAAGATTCTTTGCATATTGAGCTTCTGCATTTGTAATTCAAGACCTAAGGTAGGACATTTACCTTCTTGTTTGTGAATTCAAGCTAAGTCTTGCATGATTCTTGGTACATTGAAGATTAGAGCCAAGATATGGCTTATGATGTTGAATTGAAGCTCATTCCATGCATGCATGTTGCCATTCTTGAGTTTTGAGGTGTTTGTTCATGGAACTCCACATGCATGTTCATAATTTTTCAATGGACCATGAATTCATCTTATTTTTTGGAACAATTGGCTCAATTGAGCAAGTAAATGAAGCTTTGAATTGGTTTAAACTCATGCATGTCATGTTTGAATTATGTTCATGAGGTTTGGTTTGAAATTGGATTTAATTGAACTACCTTTGGGCTTTGATTTCTCAAATTGATCTTTGAAACATGTTATATTATGAGTTTTGAAGTGTTTTCCAAAAAATTAGCCCAAAAGGATCGAATTTGATACATTGAAACTTGATTTGAACTTGGAGGTTCAAATCTAGAAATTTCAGATTTTGGACTCATGCTCGAGCGGGGAAGTCCACGCTCGAGCGTGCATACTAAATTCATGAAGTCCGCTCGAGCGGGGAAAGTGATGCTCGAGCGGGAAATTCGTGCACCCAGCACTTTGCATTGTTTTACAGTACGCTCGAGCGGAAGAATTGACGCTCGAGCGGGGACTTGAGTCACAGGCTCGAGCGGGGATCGAGCGCCTGTTGAGCGTGATTTTCACACATCCAGTACTTTTGCCCTGTTTTGCAGAACGCTCGAGCGGGAAAGTCTACGCTCGAGCGGATACCTTTGTCTGCATGTACGCTCGAGCGGGGAAACCCACGCTCGAGTAGGACCTCTGTTTTCTGAAAATTCTGAAAATGTTTTCAAATTGCATCTTTGCATCCTCATTTCATCCTAGGCATTCTTAGGCCTAGTTTAAGGCATCTTAATGAGGATATTGATGTAGAACCACACCGAGTCTAAGTAGGGACTGAGTCTTTGATTCCCGAATGTGTAACTTAGTGTGTGTTCGTTTTGTAACTGTTTAGGGTTGGCATTCGGAGACGCGCTCTAGCTGCTTATAGCCCAGAACTCTGTGAGTAACAATTGTGTAAAGATATGTTCAAATATGAATACTTCCTGACTGAATAACTGTACTATTTTCTGAACTGAAACTGTTAACTAAATGAATGTATGTCCTCTATTCTGCACTGTATTGTGGCATCCATGGCAATTACTGTTACTGTTAATGCTACTGTTACAGAGATCTCTGTTAGTTCCTATCTTGGAACTTCTGTTTACTGTTATGATGGCCATCATTGACTATTCGGTCTTTTAAGACCTACTGTTTACTGTACTGCTATGCTAATGGATGTATCACATATGACTGTTATGACTGAATGACTGATATACTGATTTAATGAACTGTTTTCATTACTGTAAGGACATTCATTCTTAACATCTTTACGCATTATGTTATTCACTGGGCTTTAGTTCACTGTTGATATATATATACGTAGGTGTCCAGGCACCAAACCGGAGCTAGGAGCGTGGGTTAGACTCCCTTTTTGTCAAGCCAACCACCGTGCCTCACTGCGAGGTTCCGAGTCCTTCAACCTAGGGCTTTTTAGGGTGTTTAATTTCCCTCATCTGTCTCTGTATCTGTTTTGTAATACTGCATCAACTGTTAGCACTGTACTGTACTATTCTAATAGGGGTTAGCTTTCTGTCCTGAATGATTGTACATTTGTATAGACTGTTTTGTTATGAATGTGCATACGAATGAAAAGTCCTTTTGCATACTGACTGTCACAGCTCATTAGACATTATCTATTTTCTGTTTTGGCTTCCGCCATGCCCTTGTATTCTGTATTACTGTTTTACTGTTAAGCAGGCCTTTGGTAATCACGGATTATTGGCCGGTTATGGTGCTAAACCCATAGGGGCGAGTTTGGGTTGTGACAAAATTATTCAAATTAAAATGACATAATGGACCAAATGTAGGAATTATCAACATAATTTTTCATTGGAATTAAAGACAAAAATCACTGTTGCCAACCTGGATGTCATGATGGCTGATGGAAAAAATTACATAGTCGCCGTACTTGACGGGCTGGGCTGGGCTGGGCTCCACTCCACCACCGTAGATAGTTGCTGGGCTGGGCTGCTGCACCACCATAGAAAGACTTGGTGTGTATATAAGAATGAGTAATACATTTTCCTTCTCCATCATCAAACTACTATCCTTCTTCTCTTCTCTGCTTTTCATATATCTCTCTCTCTCTGAATCCTCCTATCTACAAGAAAACAAAATGAGTTGGCTTATGTTTCTTTTGCTATTTCTCTTGTCTTCTTCTACTTCTGCATGCCATACCTGCCTTGAGGACCAAAGATTTTCACTTCTCCAATTTAAAACAACATTTACCATAACTGCTAATGCCTCTTTACGTTGTGAATCTGATTTTTATCCTAAAATGGTGTTCTGGAATGAGAGTAGTGATTACTGCTCGTGGAAGGGGTCACGTGTGACTGGTCGAATGGTCATGTGATTGGATATGACCTCAGTTGCAGCCAACTTCAGGGCACCATCTAACCCAACAGCACCCTCTTCCACCTTCGTCACCTCCAAACCCTCAATCTTGCCTTCAATGACTTCAATTTCTCTACAACTTCACCTGATTTTTGCTCCTTTGCAAGTTTGACCCATCTAAACCTCTCTAACTCTAATTTTACAGGCCGAATTCCTTCGAAATTCTGCCTTCTGTCCAAATTGATAAATGGAAACATGTGTTATTCTCTTATGGCTATGGATGTCTTGAATGATCGGTTTATATGTGTTATTTTGAGGGCGTTACACTTTCAACAACCATAATCATTGTTATTAATTGCACTAAATTAATATAAATCTTAAAATTAAGAATTCAAAATAAAATTAATTCAAATTATTCAAATTAAAATGACATAATGGACCAAATGTAGGAATTATCAACATAATTTTTTTATTAGAATTAAAGACAAAAATCACTATTGCCAACTTGGAAGTCATGATGGCTGGTGGATAAACTTACATAGTTGTCGTGCTTCACAGGCTGGGCTAGAGAAGCAAACCAGTCCCAAAATGTTTTCTTACTTGCTTTATTAATAGTCAAGGCATTACCAACTTTTGATTGATTTAAGGAAATTTATATTCCCACCCTTCATATTTTTACCCTTGTGTTATTTTTGTTTTTATAATTTTAATTGACTCAATTTTAACATTAATTTATGATTTTATCTCAATTTAGTTTAATTGATTATAATTTTCAGTTTGTTTTTGTTTTTTTTTTTTCTTGTGAAAAGTGTACACATGAACATGTTTCATCTTTTATAGCTAAAAAATTATAAACTTATTCGATTTAATTCTCAACTAATTCAGTAATATTTTTTCTTTCAAAAACCAATATCAGTGTTATTAATTGGACTAAATTAATATAAAATTTAAAATTATGAATTGAAAATAAAATTAATTGAAATTATTAAAATTAAAATGACATAATGGACCAAATGTAGGAATTATCGACATACTTTTTTTATTAGAATTAAAGACAAAAATCACTGTTGCCAACTTGGAAGTTATGATGGCTGGTGGATAAAGTTACATAGTTGTCGTGTTTGACAGGCTGGATTAGAGAAGCAAATTAGTCCAAAAATATTTTATTACTTGCTTTATTAATAGTCAAGGCATTACCGACTTTTGATTAATTTAAGGAAATTTATATTCGTACTCTTGTGTTATTTTTGTTTTTATAATTTCAATTTACTCAATTTTCACATTAATATATGATTGTATACCAATTTAGTTTAATTGATTATAATTTTTATTTTATTTTTATTTTTATTTTTTTTGCGAAAAATGTACACATGAACATGTTTCAACTTTTACAGCTAAAAAATTATAAACTTATTCGATTCAATTCTCAAGTAATTTGGTAATATTTTTTCTTTCAACAACCAATATCAGTGTTGTCAATTGGGTTAAATTAATATAAACTTCAAAATTAAGAAATCAAAATAAAATTAATTGAAATTATTCAAATTAAAATGACATAATGGACGAAATGTAGGAATTATCGACATAATTTTTTTATTAGAATTAAAGACAGAAATCACTGTTGCCAACTTGGAAATCATGATGGCTGGTGGATAAAATTACATTGTTGTCGTGCTTGACAGGCTGGGCTAGAGAAGCAAACTAGTGCCAAAATGTTTTATTACTTACTTTATTAATAGTCAAGGCATTACCAACTTTTGATTGATTTAAGGAATTTTATATTCGCACTCTTTATATTTATACTCTTGTGTTATTTTTTTTTTTTTATAATTTTAATTGACTCAATTTTAACATTAATTTACGATTTTATCTCAATTTAGTTCAATTGATTATAATTTTTAGTTTTTTTTTTTTTTTTTTTTTTTTTTGTGAAAAATGTACACATGAACATGTTTCATCTTTTATAGCTAAAAAATTGTAAACTTATTCGATTCAATTCTCAACTAATTCAGTAATATTTTTTTTTTCAACTACCAATATCAGTGTTATCAATTGGACTAAATTAATATAAAATTTGAAATTAAGAAGTGCAAATAAAATTAATTGAAATTATTCAAATTAAAATGACATAATGGACCAAATGTAGGAATCATCGACATAATTTTTTTATTAGAATTAAAGACAAAAATCATTGTTGCCAACTTGGAAGTCATGATGGCTGGTAGATAAAATTAAATAGTTGTCGTGCTTGACAGGCTGGGCTAAAGAAGAAACCAGTCCCAAAATGTTTTATTACTTGTTTTATTAATACTCATGGCATTACCAACTTTTGATTGATTTAAGGAAATTTGTGTTCACACTCTTTATATTTTTACTCTTGTGTTATTTTGTTTTTTATATTTTTAATTGACTCAATTTTAACATTAATTTATGATTTTATCTCAATTTAGTTTAATTGATTATAATTTTTAGTGTTTTTTTTTTTTTTTTTTTTGTGAAAAATGTACACATGAACATGTTTCTTCTTTTATAGCTAAAAAATTGTAAACTTATTCGATTCAATTCTCAACTAATTCTGTAATATTTTTTCTTTCAACAACCGATATCAGTGTTATCAATTGTACTAAATTAATATGAAATTTAAAATTAAGAATTCAAAATAAAATTAATTGAAATTATTCAAATTAAAATGACATAATGGACCAAATGTAGGAATTATCGACATAATTTTTTTCTTAGAATTGAAGACAAAAATCACTGTTGCCAACTTGGAAGTCATGATGGCTGGTGGATAAAATTACATAGTTGCCGTGCTTGACAGGCTGGGTTAGCGAAGCAAACTAGTCCCAAAATGTTTTATTACTTGCTTTATTAATAGTCAAGGCATTACCAACTTTTGATTGATTTAAGGAAATTTATATTCGCACTCTTTATATTTTTACTCTTGTGTTATTTTTGTTTTTATAATTTTAATTGACTCAATTTTAATATTAATTTATGATTTTATCTCAATTTAGTTTAATTTATTTTAATTTTTAGTGTTTTTTTTTTTTTTGAAAAATGTAGACATGAACATGTTTTATCTTTTATAGCTAAAAAATTGTAAACTTATTCGATTCAATTCTCAACTAATTCAGTAATATTTTTTCTTTCAACAACCAATATCAGTGTTATCAACTGGACTAAATTAATAAAAAATTTAAAATTAAGAATTCAAAATAAAATTAATTGAAATTATTCAAATTAAAATGACATAATGGACCAAGTGTAAGAATTATCGACATAATTTTTTTATTAGAATAAAAGACAAAAATCACTGTTGCCAACTTGGAAGTCATGATGGCTGGTGGATAAAATGACATAGTTTCCGTGCTTGACAGGCTGGGCTAGAATAGCAAACCAGTCCCAAAATGTTTTATTACTTGCTTTATTATTTGTCAAGGCATTACCAACTTTTGATTGATTTTATTGAAATTTGTATTCGCACTCTTTATATTTTTACTCTTGTGTTATTTTTGTTTTTATACTTTTAATTGACTCAATTTTAACATTAATTTATGATTTTATCTCAATTTAGTTTAATTGGTTATAATTTTTATTGTTTTTTTTTTTTGGTGAAAAATGTACACATGAACATGTTTCATCTTTTATAGCTAAAAAATTGTAAACTTATTCGACTCAATTCTCAACTAATTCAGTAATATTTTTTTTTTCAACAACTGTCACGCCCCACTTTTTATTACTCGAAGTCATTACCAAATTCATTTGTTTAATTTCAAGTTCAGAGATAACATGCGGAAATAAACTCTTTAGTCCCATGGGTAGAAAATAAATAACAATTCTCTCATCCGAATGCACAGTAAATGCAACATGAGCATATTGAATAAAATGCCCGAAGGCGTACATCATTAAAGAATCAAAAGAAGGGTGTAATCCTTTTACATATATGGCATTCCGCCAACAAGAAAGAGGCCCCGTGGCCAACAAATAAGAAGATCCAAAATCTTGTAGCACATCCTGCTTATTACCTGAAAAAAGATTCAACAACGTGGGATGAACATATAGTCCAGTAGGGATCTCAACATGATCCTCAACAATAACAATTTACAGATAGCTATGATCATGAATGCTCGATATCATACTACGATAGTAATGTGGCTATTTATACAAAATATACATAAGTATGAGTTTTTCTCGAAAACAGCCATTTCATTCGACGCTATAAGCGATACATCTTTCTCTTCCTTTCATTACCCCCGGTTCCCAAATTTTCATAACAATAACAACTTCTTAGGAAAAACAATTTCACTAAGCCCATTATTTTCCTCCCATTTACCATACATACAACAGATATAGCGATCCTGGGTTTACCCCTTGTTGTACAGTGGTCCGGACTTGAGTCCGTGGACATTAGCAGTTGTTATCCTCTTGTTTACATCCTTTCACACTTTGTTTTGAGTTATGGGATGTGTTGGGCAGGTTTGTTACAGGTTGGTTGTGTCTGGGAGCCAAGTGTTGCTGCCCAGAATTCTGGACCTTCGCTCGAGTGAGGAGTTTGTCGCTCGAGCAAGCTCTTTGTTTTGGTCCTTCGCTCGAGCCAGGGTTTGGTCGCTCGAGCGAGAGTGTGTTTTTGTGTCTGGTGGGTCGAGCCAGAGTGACTTCGCTCGAGCGAGCGATTGCGTCTGGTTCTGGACCTGAGAGTTGCATTTCTTGGCTCAAGCGAGATTTCCTTCGCTCGAGCGATCTAGTTTTTCTTCGCTCGAGCAAGCGTTCCGTCGCTCGAGCGTGCGTCTGGTTGCAGACCTGTAGGTTCGAGTTGTTGGCTCGAGTGAGCATTTTGTCGCTCGAGCGAGACTCTAAGTTGTCAGCTCGAGCGAGACTTTCTTGGCTCGAGCGAGGTTTTCTGTTTCTGGTCGCTCGAGTGACCAAGTCTTCGCTCAAGCGAGCCTGTTTTATATCAGCGGGCAGCAGCGATTTTAAACATCGCTTTTTCACTCCCTTTTCTTTCCAAACTCTAGATCTGAGACCCTCTCTCTCTAAACTTACTCTCTCTCTAAGATTTGATCTCTCTAGAGTATGAATCTATCCTAGGGCCTTTGTTAAAAAGATAGAGGGTGTTGAGAGCTTTGTTTTAATCTGAAAAAGGTGGGATTTGGAGCACGTTGGGTTTTGGTCTTCATCTCCTTTTGAGCTCAAACTTCGAGGTAGGGATACCCTACTCCTCCTTATGGACTTTGTCTTTAAATTTTGGCTTTTTGATATGTTGGGTGTTGTTGTGTAATTTTACAAAGGTTTGGGTCTTTTGTGTAATTTTACAAAAGATGGGGTTTTGTTTATAATAAACCTATATGCAAGATTGGCATAGAAAAGTGAGATAGATGATGGATTATGGATGGAAATGGAACCTTAGGGTTGTTTTGTTAATTATGGGAATTTGCCCTAATTGTTTTAATTAATTAATGTATATAATTAATTAAAGGAACTGAGAAATTGAATTGGAAATGTTGAAATTTGGAATGTATGGGATTAAAGGGTGTAGTTGAATTATTTATCGCTCACCAAATTGAAATGTTGATATGTTATCCATTTTGTGCATTTATTTTCTGTTTAGAAATAACTGCTTTAGGCTATCGGTGGAGGATAGTCTTGATTGTTGTAGACAATGCATGATGATTAGGCAAACGAAAACTAATCAATGGAATGTGTCATGAAGCATGACGGTTAATAGAATACATTAACTTTATGTATTGGTTGGTTGTGTATAGAACCTTTGTGTTTATATGCATTTGTGTGTAGAGGAGGAGATGGGGGATGTACTCCGCAGTTTAGGGGAAGATGGGGGATGTACCTCTAAACCGGATAGTGTTGGGAGGAGATAGGGGATGAACTCCGTAGATACAGCTCATATGCTTATCTTTGAGAAGTGTAGACATAGCTCATATGCTTGTCTAGAGAAGTGTAGATATAGCTCATATGCTTATCTTTGGTTGTATGATATAGTTCTTATACTTATCTGTTGAGATGTTGATATAGCTAATGTGCTTATCTGTTGATGTATTGATTTAGCTAGTATGCTTATCTACTGAAAATGGAAAATGAAAGATAACACAGACTTGTAAGTCATGTAACTGTAATGTGATATAAGTGGATGTATCAGTGTTGACCATCTATCAACTGCTAATCTTTTAGTCATTGTTCATAGTTGGTTTAGTGTATTTCTATTGGGCTGTGGCTCACCCTATATGGGAACATCATTTTCAGGTACAGGTAGCATGCCACCTCCAAGGACATAGCTTGGGAGGCTAGAGGCTGTCAGACTTTTTGGATGTCATTTTCCTTTTGATGTATTACATGTAAATTCAAGCCTAGGGCTTAATGTGTATATGAGTTAGTACTCACTTCTTGTAACCAAGTATTGGCTTGGAAAGTTGTAAGCCCATGGGGCGTTTACTTTTGTTGTCAACATGTAATACTTTTTGTAAGGAAATACTCTGATGAATAGAAGAATGTTGATCTTTTATGTATCAATGCATGTCAATATTGTTGAGTTTAATGTTATTATTTTGAGGGCGTTACAACTTGGTATCAGAGCGTACCGGGTTCGAATACTTTGGGTACGTGGGAAGTGATTAGGATCACAATGGGTTTGTCTCGCTTGATAGAGACTTAGGTGTAGAGTCATGTGCTATGTGTTTAAATTGATAACATGCTTATGTGACTATGTGGGTATGGGATTTAATTTCTAGGATGTTGATTGGATCCTTGGGTTTCTGTGAGTCTTGTTGGAAAAGCACTTGATCAATGCTGTTTCTAACCGGAACTCTAGTAACGCCTTGGGACTATCATTATTCGGAAATGAAATTCGTAAGTGCTTATATGTTTATGTGCTTACGTGGAGTGGATTACAGTTGTCCATGCACTAGGACGCGAGTGTTTAGTTTCGGCACATTTATGAATGTGCTAATGTTCTTCATTTCCTTTATTAGGATGTCAGGACGAGGAAGAGGTGGTAGGCGTGGTAGGCTTAGGAGGCAGGAAGTGCCTATACCGGATGAGATTCCGGCAGTACAGGAGGGAGTTGGTCAGGCCAATGTGGCCGAGCCAGCGGGTCAGCAAGCTATGAGTGCCTTAGCCCGAGAGATAGCAGGAGCTTTGGGTATTCTCAGAGCAGGGAATCAGGTTGCTGAGGCAGGGCCTTCTTTCTTGAAGAGGGAATTCTTCCAGTCTAACCCGGACGAGTTTGTTGGGGATCCAAAAGAGCCACTTAAGGCAGATAAGTGGTTGGAACAAATGAGTAAGACGTTCGAGATGCTTGGCATTGAGGACGGAGCACTGAAAGTGACCTTGGCATCCTTCCAGCTGAAGGGAGATGCGGGTCAATGGTGGAAGTACGAGAAGGTTCGTGTTGGTGGTGCATGGGAGGCTTTTGTAAATGCTTTCCAGGAGAGATTTTTATCTTCAGCTGCTAGGGAGAAGCTGAGGGATCAGTTTTGCCGGCTTAATCAGCAGGGTTTGTCTGTGGCCGAGTTTGAGGCTACATTTACTAGCTTGTCCAGGTTTACACCTGAACTTGTGGCGTCCGAGGAACGCCGTTGCTTTGAGTTTGAGCGGAAGTTGAGGCATGGCCTCAAGTTGAGGGTTAGTGGATCTTTCATTCGAGAGTATAGACACTTGGTGGATGCTGCAGCTCATATGGAGCTCTTGATGCAGGAGGAGAAAGAGGAGTCAAGATGGCCAGGGTGATGGCAGGAGACAGAGGGGTTATAACCCTCAGCAGTCTCAGGGTGGTGTGGCTAGATTGACCTTTCCAGTGCCGAGTGCAGGCTCGGGGAGAGGCAATCAGGAAGAGTTCACTTGTTACAAGTGTGGTCAGTTGGGCCACAAGGCTTCGGTTTGCCCACAGAAGGGTGGAGGTCAGCGAGCTGCTTCTTCTTCAGCTAGACCTCAGGGTCAGAGTTTAGGCAGGGGACAGCCCTTGTCTTGTTATCAGTGTGGACAGCCTGGGCACCTGAAGAGGTTTTGCCCACAGTTGAGTGCCACTTCAGGGGCGTCTGGTTCTAGGCAGACGCAGAGTTATCAGCCAGCTCAGTCTGTGCAGGCCTCGAGGGCCAATCTGGGAGCTTCGTCTTCCCAGTCTGTGCAGCAGTCGTATGCTCCTAGAGGTGAGCAGGTGGATCGGGGGCCTACAAGGCGCGTGTATGCTGTTACCGCGCAGGACCTAGTACCAGCTCCATCAGTAGTAAGAGGTACCTTTCTGTTTTGCAACTCGGTTGCTAGTGTATTGATTGATACGGGTGCGTCTCATTCTTTTGTATCTGCTGCATTTGCATCTGTGTTGGAATTGGAGTTGGCACTGTTAGCATCTCCTATTTGTGTTGTGTCACCTGTTGGGGGTGAGTTGATCTTGAAACACGGATGTAGAGGTTGTGATATAGAGGTCGCCGATCATAGGCTTCCGTTTCCTTTTGTAGTTATGCCCATGAAGGGCTTTGATGTTATTTTGGGTATGGACTGGTTATCGTCATACCGGGCAGTTATTGATTGCTACCGCCAGAGGGTCACTTGTTGTACCGTGAGCGGGGAGTGTTTCCATTTCTTGGGGGACCGGGTTGGTAGTGTTTTGCCACCGGGGTATGATCCGCGAGGGCGGAGTGAGCTTAGTGGTCTACTTGCTAGCTTTATGAGTGGTGAGTGTGACGAGACCCAGATTGTGTTGCCGAGGGTGGTTTGTGAGTATTCGGATGTTTTTCCCGAGGATCTTGTTGATTTACCACCTCACCGAGAGATAGAGTTCTCTATTGATTTAGTGCCCGGCACAGCGCCGATTTCTATGGCACCTTATCGTTTTGCCCCAGCAGAGTTGGTTGAGTTGAAAGTTCAGCTCCAGGAATTGTTGGATAAGGGCTTCATTCGCCCAAGTGTTTCGTCGTGGGGAGCACCGGCCCTCTTTGCTAAAAAGAAAGATGGTGCCTTAAGATCATGTATCGACTACTGGAAGTTGAATCGGGCTACGGTTAAGAATAAGTACCCTATGCCCCGTATAGATGATTTGTTTGACCAGTTGAAGGGTTCCCGTTATTTCTCTAAGATAGACTTGAGATCGGGTTATCACCAGTTGAGGGTCAGAGAGGAGGATATTTTGAAGACGGCATTCCGTACGCGGTATGGCCATTATGAGTTTTTGGTGATGCCATTTGGGCTTACCAACGCACCGGCAGTCTTTATGGACTTGATGAACCGGATTTTCCGGGAATTCTTGGATCGTTTTGTAGTCGTTTTCGTGGACGACATCCTGATTTATTCACCTTCTGAGGAGGAGCACGAGGAACACTTGAGAATGGTGCTTGAGTTGCTTAGAACCCATAGGCTGTTTGCCAAGTTTGGGAAGTGTGAGTTCTGGCTAGGAGAAGTCAAATTCTTAGGCCATGTGGTATTCGAGGAAGGGGTGTCTGTTGATGCATCCAAGACGGAGGCAGTGCAAGATTGGGCATAGCCTATGAGTGTGTTTGAGATCCGCAGTTTTCTGGGATTAGCTGGGTATTATCGTCGGTTTGTGAAAGATTTCTCCAGGTTAGCTTCACCGTTGACTAGACTGACTCGGAAGGGAGTCAAATTTGTATGGAGTGAGACTTGTGAAAAGTCGTTCCAAGAGCTGAAAGTTAGATTGACCACCGCTCCAGTTTTGACTATTCCGGAGAGAGGGTTGGGTTACGCAGTTTATTGTGATGCCTCACGAGAGAGTTTGGGTTGTGTGTTGATGCAAGAGGGGAAGGTGGTAGCTTATGGCTCACGTCAGTTGAAAATTCACGAGAAGAATTACCCTACACACGACCTAGAGTTAGAAGCAGTGATCTTTGCCTTGAAAATCTGGAGGCACTACCTTTATGGTGAGAGATTCGAGGTGTTCTCGGATCATAAGAGTCTGAAATATCTGTTTACACAGAAAGACTTGAATTTGAGGCAGAGGAGGTGGATGGAGTTTATTGAGGATTACGACTTCGAGTTGCATTATCATCCGGGAAAGGCCAATGTTGTGGCCGATGCCCTTAGCAGGAAATCCATTAGTGATGTAGCTTGCGTAGCCATCCGGGAGTGGGAGATGTTGGGGGCACTTGGCGAGTTTGATTTGCTTTTGGGCGAATCCGTTGAGGCTGCGGCCTTGTTTTCTGTTGTTGCACAGCCTACACTTGTGACTCGAGTGTTAGAGGCACAGAGAGGTGACCTTGAGGTAGATTCCCTCCGAGAGAAGATCTCCAGTGGGAAGGTTGAGAAGGGTTTGACGGTGTATCCCGACCTGAGTGTGAGATACCGAGACCGTTTGTTTGTGCTGGAGTCCTGCCGAGAGGAGATACTCCGAGAGTTTCATCATTCGCGCCTTGCGGTGCATCTGGGAGGTACTAAGATGTATCAGGATTTAGGTCGCCAGTTTTGGTGGCGGGGTATGAAGAGAGATGTGGCAATTTTCGTGTCTAAGTGCCTTACTTGTCAGCAAGTAAAGGCCGAACATCAGAGGCCAGCGGGTTTGTTACAACCCTTGCCTATTGCCGAGTGGAAGTGGGAGCATGTCACTATGGACTTCGTTGTAGGTCTTCTGAGGACTCAGCAGGGTAGTGATGCTATTTGGGTGGTTGTAGACCGGTTGACTAAGTCGGCGCACTTCATTCTTATGCGCGTGAGAGATTCGGTATATCATCTTGCCGACTTGTATATTCGGGACATAGTGAGATTGCACAGGGTCCCAGTGACCATCGTCTTAGATAGAGACCCTCGTTTTACTGCTAGGTTGTGGCAGAGTTTGCAGAGTGCCTTGGGCACTAAGTTGACCTTTAGTACGGCCTATCATCCTCAGATTGACGGGCAGTCCGAGCGTACTATTCAGATCCTTGAGGATATGCTTCGAGGTTGTGTCCTGGACTTTAGTGGGACGTGGGAGAGGCACTTGCCCTTGGTGGAGTTTGCCTACAACAACAGTTTTCAGTCTAGCATCGGTATGGCACCGTTTGAGGCCTTGTATGGCCGACCGTGTAGGTCTCCAGTTTGTTGGGCCGAGGTGGGTGATGCACCTTTGTTGGATCCGGAATTGGTGAGGGAAACGACGAAGAAGGTTGAGCTTATCCGTGGGAGGCTTGTTACAGCCCAGAGTCGTCAGAAATCTTATGCCGACCGTAGGAGGAGACCTTTGGTGTTTGAGGTAGGTGATCATGTCTTTCTAAAGATATCACCTAGGCGGGGTTTGATGAGGTTTGGGAAGAGAGGGAAGTTATCCCCTCGGTTTATCGGTCCCTTTGAGATCCTTGAGAGGATTGGGGAGGTTGCTTATCGTTTGGCTTTGCCGCCACAGTTGTCCGGAGTTCATGACGTGTTTCATGTGAGTATGCTTCGGAAATATGAGCCGGATCCATCACATGTACTGGATTGGACCGACTTGGAGGTAGATGAGAATGCCTCGTATGAGGAGAGACCGGTTCGGGTCTTGGATAGGCGGGATCAAGTCCTGCGTGGCAAGACCATCCCTTTAGTGAAGGTTTTGTGGAAGCATCACGGAGTGGAGGAGGCCACTTGGGAACGTGAGTTGGAAGTCCGCGAAAGATATCCGGACTTGTTTATTGATGCGTAATCATGTATTGAGGATTTTGTTGTAAAATTGAACCTTAAGAATATTGAATATGTCTTAGGTTGTAAACCAAAATGAGTTGGCTTATGTTTCTTTTGCTATTTCTCTTGTCTTCTTGTACTTCTGCATGCCATACCTGCCTTGAGGACCAGAGATTTTCACTTCTCCAATTTAAAACAACATTTACCATAACTGCTAATGCCTCTTTACGTTGTAAATCGGATTCTCATCCTAAAATAGTGTTCTGGAATGAGAGTAGTGATTGCTGCTCGTGGGAGGGGGTCACGTGCGACTGGTCGAATGGTCATGTGATTGGACTAGACCTCAATTGCAGCCAACTTCGGGGCACCATCCAACCCAACAGCACCCTCTTTCACCTTCGTCACCTCCAAACCCTGTATCTTGCCTTCAATGACTTCAATTTCTATACAACTTCACCTGATTTTGGCTCCTCTACAAGTTTGACCCATCTCAACCTCTCTAACTATAATTTTATAGGCCGAATTCCTTCGAAATTCTCCCATCTGTCCAAATTGATAAATGGAAACATAAGTTATTCTCTTATGGCTATGGATGTCTTGAATGATTGGTTTATATGTGTTATTTTGAGGGTGTTACACTTTCAACAACCGATATCAGTGTTATTAATTGGACTAAATTAATATAAAATTTAAAATTAAGAATTCAAAATAAAATTAATTGAAATTATTCAAATTAAAATGACATAATGGACCAAATGTAGGAATTATCGACATAATTTTTTTATTAGAATTAAAGACAAAAATCACTACTGCCAACTTGGAAGTCATGATGGCTGGTGGATAAAATTACATAGTTGTCGTGCTTGATAGGCTGGGCTAGAGAAGCAAACTAGTCCCAAAATGTTTTATTACTTGCTTTATTAATAGTCAAGGCATTACCAACTTTTGATTAATTTAAGGAAATTTATATTCGCACTGTTTACATTTTTACTCTTGTGTTATTTTTGTTTTTATAATTTAATTGACTCAATTTTAATATTAATTTATGATTTTATCTCAATTTAGTTTAATTGATTATAATTTTTATTTTATTATTATTATTTTTTAAAAAATGTACACATGAACATGTTTCATCTTTTATAGCTAAAAAATTGTAAACTTATTCGATTCAATTCTCAACTAATTCAGTAATATTTTTTCTTTCAACAACCAATATCAGTGTTATCAACTGGACTAAATTAATAAAAAATTTAAAATTAAGAATTCAAAATAAAGTTAATTGAAATTATTCAAATTAAAATGACATAATGGACCAAGTGTAAGAATTATCGACATAATTTTTTTATTAGAATTAAAGACAAAAATCACTGTTGCCAACTTGGAAGTCATGATGGCTGGTGGATAAAATTATATAGTTTCCGTGCTTGACAGGCTGGGCTAGAATAGCAAACCAGTCCCAAAATGTTTTATTACTTGCTTTATTATTAGTTAAGGCATTACCAACTTTTGATTGATTTTACTGAAATTTGTATTCACACTCTTTATATTTTTACTCTTGTGTTATTTTTGTTTTTATACTTTTAATTGACTCAATTTTAACATTAATTTATGATTTTATCTCAATTTAGTGTAATTGATTATAATTTTTATTGTTTTTTTTTTTTTTTTTTGTGAAAAGTATACACATGAACATGTTTCAACTTTTATAGCTAAAAAATTGTAAACTTATTCGACTCAATTCTCAACTAATTCAGTAATATTTTTTCTTTCAACAACTGTCACGCCCCACTTTTTATTACTCGAAGTCATTACCAAATTCATTTGTTTAATTTCAAGTTCAGAGATAACATGCGGAAATAAACTCTTTAGTCCCATGGGTAGAAAATAAATAACAATTCTCTCATCCGAATGCACAGTAAATGCAACATGAGCATATTGAATAAAATGCCCGAAGGCGTACATCATTAAAGAATCAAAAGAAGGGTGTAATCCTTTTACATATATGGCATTCCGCCAACAAGAAAGAGGCCCTGTGGCCAACAAATAAGAAGATCCAAAATCTTGTAGCACATCCTGCTTATTACCTAAAAAAAGATTCAACAACGTGGGATGAACATATAGTCCAGTAGGGATATCAACATGATCCTCAACAATAACAATTTACAGATAGCTATGATCATGAATGCTTGATATCATACTACGATAGTAATGTGGCTATTTATACAAAATATACATAAGTATGAGTTTTTCTCGAAAACAGCCATTTCATTCGACGCTATAAGCGATACATCTTTCTCTTCCTTTTATTACCCCCGGTTCCCAAATTTTCATAACAATAACAACTTCTTAGGAAAAACAATTTCACTAAGCCCATTACTTTCCTCCCATTTACCATACATACAACAGATGTGTTTTTTCTCAAAACATATTTTCAAAATACTCGGTTTCCTTCACACTTTCCAAAATCTCAAAATGGCATTTTGGTTTGTTCCCAAAACGTTCATATCTATACATGCATGCCTTTAATAAAAGGAGACAACAAATCATCACATGTATATAATTATCAAATGAGGCAACTCGGCCTTTCAAAACTGTAACCATCACAACCGAAACTACTCAGATACACTGAGGTATTAACAATAAAACTCTGCTCTACCGGCTACAAGCACAGTAAGCCAAGGATACGTCTCCCGACAAATGACTAGCCACATTCTCTAGACACAAGCTGGAAGGTAACGGTACCCCGTCCACATTCTCCAGACACAAGCTGGAAGATAATGGTACCCCGTCCACATTTTCCAGGCGCTAGCTGGAAGGTAATGGTACCCCTCATTATAAGCGCGGTATATAACATCAACCAACTCAACATATTAAGGTGTAACCAATAAGTGCAATACATGCACATGGACTATCAAGATACATAATCAATGTGTTAAAAATATATGAACACATAGGTGTGTGGAGTACATCCCCTATCTCCTCCCACACACTGGAGTACATCACCTTTCTCCTCCCTAACAATTTATACATATATAATATACAAAAGCACTTCATTCCATACAATGTCCAATCAACACAGGTGTAATGCATACACGACAATTCAACACAACCATGTCATCCTGCACCGATGACCAAGGACAAAACCTCTAGATGCATGATTTTAGTACATCTATTATAAAGACTCAACTTCTCATGAGATCTTAATCCAACAACAATTGTCCCCAAATGTGCGTATTCAACACTCAAGATACAACAATTCAATTCTCATAATCATTTTCTAAAACTCACATAGAGTTGACACTTCACTTCCCATTTCCAAGATCGACTTCCAGGATTTCCCAATTTCCAAAACCCCATTTTCATTTCATAAAAACCAATACCGTTCTTCTCGTAAATTTCCAAATCAATTATGCAAATTAATTCATAATAGTAAATTAGGGCTTTCTCCCTCTTTCTCAACATTGACCCAAAAGGGCTCAAATACCAACAACAAATAACAATAATAATAATTTCATGGAGACCCAAAATACATACGTATTGGCCCAAGTACTAAACCCCTCTTTTAATTTATCAAATCAAATATAAATTAGGGTTTTTTTCTCCTTTCAACAATAATATACTAATTTACACCCCAATTAGTCCAAATCACCATACATGACAACAAACCCACTTTTGAGCAACCAACCCTAGGTTCACCCTCATGATTTTCAAACAAACCCAACATGGATATGATTTTTATGCAATACAAAACTACCACATGTCTATCTATAGACGAAGCATTGTAAAAGAACAAGGAAATCCCTACCTCAAACTCGGAGCTCAAATGGAGAAGATGAAGAATTTCGAAATGCTCCAAACCTCAAGATTTTCGGATAAAAGTGTAGCCTTCAACAATCCCCACAATTTTTGCAAAGGCCAAAGGTGAGGAAATCACTCCTACTAGATCAATCCCTAGAGAGAAGGTGAGGTTTTAGAGAGAGAGGCTCTCCAATGGAGGTTTTGAAAAAGTAAGAGAGAGAGAGAGAGAGAGAGAGAGAGAGGAAATCAAAAAGTGATCCAAAAAGTGGAATCTCGGAGTGATGTAATCGTCTCCCCGCTCGAGCGTCAGACATAGACTCACGCTCGAGCGTGAAAAGCGCCGCTCGAGCGTCGATTGCACACTTTCAGAAGTTTTGCAGACATGGTCCCCGCTCGAGCGTCAAAATCCCCGCTCAAACGGAGGAACAAAATCAAAGGTTCACGCTCGAGCGTCAAAACTCCCGCTCGAGCGCACGAAGACCTGCAGAGAAAAAATACTGGGAGATGGGAATTCACGCTCGAGCGTCAAAACTCCCACTCGAGCGGAGAAGCAAAATCGAAGGGCCTGCTCGAGCGTGAAAAGCCCCGCTCGAACGTGAAGGCCAAATTCTGGGCATCAACTCTAGGTTCCAAAGCACAACCAACCTATTTCAAACCTGCCCAACACAACCCAAAACTCAAATACAAAGAGTAAGGGAAAGAAATGAGAATGAGACAACAACACAACAACGGAACAAAGTCCGGAATACAGTATACAAGGGAAGGGAAAATTGGGATCGCTATAACAACCAATATCAGTGTTATCAATTGGACTAAATTAATATAAAATTTAAAATTAAGAATTCAAAATAAAATTAATTGAAATTATTCAAATTAAAATGACATAATGGACCAAATGTAGGAATTATCAACATAATTTTTCATTGGAATTAAAGACAAAAATCACTGTTGCCAACCTAGACGTCATGATGGCGGATGGACAAAATTACATAGTCGCCGTGCTTGACGGGCTGGGCTGGGCTGCTCCACCACCGTAGATACTTATAGCGATCCTAGTTTTCCCTTTATTGTTTAACAGTATTCCGGACTTAGGTTCCGTGGAGTTGATTGTTGCATATGTCCTGTTGTCATCCTTTAATTCCTTGTGTTTGAGTTTTAGGATGTGTTGGGCGTGTTTCGAATAGGTTGGTTGAGCCTTGGTCTCATTCCTTGTTACCCAGACTTTTGGTGGTCCGCTCGAGCGGGTCCTTTTGCGCTTGAGCGGAGTTTGTTTTTGTTGTTGGCCCGCTCGAGCGGGTCCCTTTGCGCTCGAGCGGAATTTACGCACTTCCAGTATTTGTGCCTTTGCAAAACTTCTGCAGACGTGTTTTTCACGCTCGAGCGGGTCGCGCTCGAACAGGCTTTTTACACTCGAGCGGAGTGTTCATTTTCTGTGAAAATACTGGGAGAGGAGAATCTACGCTCGAGCGGACTGGTTTTTGCGCTCAAGCGGATGTATTTTATACTTGTGTCTTGGCGCTCGAGCGGGTCCAATTTTTGTGCTTGACGCTCGAGCGTCCTATTCTCCGCTCGAGCGGGTCATTCGTATATCAGATATCAGCTGGGCATTTTTGAATCACTTTTCAACTTCCTCTCTCTCTCTTACTTTTCCGAAAAGCCATTTTTGAGAGCTTCTCTCACTATTTTCTTCCTTCTCTCTTAGGATTGATCTAGTTAGAGTAATCTCCCACCTTTGTCCCTTTGTAAAAAGTGTGGGGATTTTCGAGGGCTACATTTTGATCCAAGAATCTTGGGATTTGGAGCATTTTCGATTTCTTCATCTTCTCCATTTGAGCTCCGAATTTGAGATAGAGATTCCTACTCATTTCTATGGTCTTTAATATAAATGTTGGGTATTTTGCATAAATGTTTGATTTTGAAAGTTAGGGTTTCAAATGTGTAAAAAGGGGTTTCAAATCTTTGAACCACAAATGTATATTTTGGGTTTCAAAATGAGGTATTTGGTGTTATTGTTAATATTTGAGCCTTTGGCTCAATATTGGGAAGAAGGGGATAAATGCCATGTTTGACTTTATTTGGGTCATTAGTGTAATTAATGACAATTGTTATGGGAATATGAAATTGAGTTGGAAATAATGAAATTGGCTCATTATGAGATAGAATGGTGGAGTTGGATTTATTAATCGCTCACTTTGAAAATATTGAGATTATATATCTGTTGAGGCATTTATTATTTGTTTAGAAATAACTGCTTTGGGCTATCGGTGGAGGATAGTCTTGATTGTTGTAGACAATGCATGATGATTAGGCAAACTAAAACTAATCAAATGAATATGTCATCGAATATGACGGTTGGAATAATACATCGAATTTGTGTATTAATTGAACATGTATATAATAAACGTTTATATACATTGTATTGTGTGGGAGGAGATAGGGGATGTACTCCATGGTTTAGGGGAAGATAGGTGATGGACTTCTAAACCGGATGTTACTTGGGAGGAGATAGGGGATGGACTCCATCGATACAGCAAATATGTGTATCTATTGAAATATTGATACAACGAATCTGTGTATCATTTGTGAAGTATGGAAGTGTTTTAATGTGTTATCGATACAGCAAATATGTGTATCTATTGTGAATTATGGAAGTGTCTTGATATGAGTTGTTATCTCATTTGAAAGGAAAGTGTTTTAATTTGGGGGTAATCCCATTTAAATCGTCTGGCCAGGTTCTGAGCCATGGTTATGAATTAAGAAATTGGATAAGAAATGGAAAATGGAATAAAACATGGACACATTGTCATGTAATTGAAATGGGTCATGAATTGATTTATGTGAGTCAAACATTTATCAAATGCTAATGTTTTAGTTATTGCTCATATTATGTTTAGCATATTTCTACTGGACGTTAGCTCACCCTATATGGGACGTCATTTTCAGGTTCAGGTAGTATGCCGCCTCCGAGATCTTAGCTTGGATGGTTGTGGGAGTTGAAGACTCTTTTGTTATTTTTTGTAATCTTTTGTTGTATTACATGTAAATTCAAGCCATGGGCTTAATATGTATTGGAGTTGGTACTCTCTTTTTGTAACCAAGTGTTGGCTTGGAAAGTTGTAAGCCCATAGGGCATTTACTTTGTTTGTCAACATGTAATACATTCTGTAAGAATACTCTAATTTATGAAAAATGATATATCTTTCTTGTATCATGAATGTCTATTTATGGGTTTATTTCGAGGGCGTTGCAATAGTTGTTGGGCTGGGCTGCTATAGCGATCCCGGGTTTTAACCCTTGTTGTACAGTGATCCGGTGTTGGTTCTGTGGATGTTAGCCGTTGTTTAAACCTTGTGTACGTCCTTTCTCACTTTCATTTGAGTTATAGGATGTGTTGGGCAGGTTTGTTGCAGGTTGGTTGTGTTTGGAACCAAGTGTTGCTGTCCAGATTTTTGGACCTTCGCTCGAGCCAGGGTTTGGTCGCTCGAGCGAGAGTTGAGTTTCTGTGTCTGGTGGGTCGAGCCAGAGTGGCTTCGCTCGAGCGAGCGATTGCGTCTAGTTCTGGACCTGAGAGTTGCATTTCTTGGCTCGAGCGAGATTTTCTTCGCTCGAGCGATCTGGTTTGTTCTTCGATCGAGCGAGCGTTCCGTCGCTCGAGCGTGCGTCTAGTTGCAGACCTGTAGGTTCGAGTTGTTGGCTCGAGCGAGCAGTTTGTCGCTCGAGCGAGGTTCTAGGTTGTTGGCTCGAGCGAGGTTTTCTGTGTCTGGTCTCTCGAGCGACCAAGTTTTCGCTCGAGCGAGCTTGTTTTATATCAGTAGGCAGCAGCGGGGAAAATATCACTTTTTCATCCCCTTTTTGTTTTAAAACCCTAGATCCGAGACTCCCTCTCTCTAAACTCATCTTCTCTCTAGGTTTTCATCTATTTCTAGTGTGAATCCATCCTAGGCTCTTTGTAAGAAAGATAGTGTCACGCCCCAAATTTTAATTACTCGAAAACATTACCAAAGCCTGTAAATTTAGGTCCATATTTTTTTTTTTATAATACATTTACAAATATCTATTACACTTGAGTAATAGAATCACAAAGATACATGTTCTCCCTCTCGTTATACAACAATGACATTTACATACAAATAAAATAAATGCCCTAAGGCTTACAATAAAAGAGAGGAGCACTCAGCCAAACAACAAATGAAGTAGCCCAATCCATCTCTACATTACACTAATGAAATGGTAAAACCCATTGTTTGATCTTCAATTCCGAAAAGCATTCCCTGTACACATGTACAGGCAGGGGGTGAGCAAAACTCACCGAGCAATCTCATATTAAAACATTAAAGGAGGTGAGAGTACAAAGATACTCATATATATTCATGAAATCATATCATGTCAAAATCATAAGGTTTTATCACATAATCTCTTAAATTCATTTTATTTAATTAACCACAACTAGTTAACTTAAATAAATAAACATACTTCAATAGTAACATGACATCCATTTTAATCCATCCAATCATCTCATTATCAATTAAATCAAATAATTAAACAATTCATCAAATCCATTTTTATACAGTCTTATGAGATGAATGCATATGTCATGCTATGTCCTTTTTGAAGATAAATCACATTTTCATCCTTTGAAAACCATCATGCTCAATGATGTCATGCAATTTCAGTTGTTCAAAACTTAACAATTTATTTCAAGGGCGGTAAATACAACTCTGGTAATCCTTAGGTTAGTGTCTGCAAGTAGACTATACAAGTACTACCAATTTGTCATTTTTACCAGTATCATCTGGAGGGCTCGACACCCATTCTTTGTCATTTTTACCAGTCACAAGCTGGAAGGCTCGACACCCATTCCGTCATTTTTACCAGTCACAGCTGGAAGGCTCGACACCCATTCTCTATACTACCTGACAAGACTTACCACCGTATTTACCCCAAAACCATTTCATGAAAACTTTTCTCAACATGTTTTTCTCAATGCAAAGTTTTCAAATCAACTTTCAAAGTTCTTCATTTTCAATGAAATGATATGCCAATGTATCAACAAATGCAATGCAACATTTTATCCATTTTCCATTTTTCCACACAATATTTCCATTGTGATCAAAACTTCCATTTCTCCTTTCAGTACAATTTCACAAGATGAATAAATACATTTACTTCAATTCACCAAGGGATAACATAATTCCCACATTTCCAACATTTCCAAAACCTCAACAATTATCTTATTCCATGGAAACCATCATTTTTATGAAATAACTAAACAATTTTCAAACATCATTTATTTTGGCACACAAAATAAATATAACAACATATCCCAAAGATTTTCAACATCTTTCTTAAAAATCTCCAATTTTTAGGTTTTCTTACCAAAACCATTCATCTTCAAATATTTGAGAAGATCTCACCAAAACATTTTTTTCTTTCATCAACATAATTCAAAAATATAAACTTCTATTTTTTGAAGGAAAAAGAAAGTAAACCCACTTTCAAAATCATTCACCTTCTTGAATTAATGATCTATTTTTCAAAACAAATCAAAGGATGAGTTCTACAATCATTTAGATCTTACAAATATATATATATATATAACTCAAAGGAAATCCCAAAAGTTAAACGTAATTCCTTTGTTTTCTTTAAAAATACTCTTTTGGCCACAAACCGGTAAAAATTTCAAAACTAATCGAATCGAAGTCCGTTTTTATTCAAATTAAAAACATAACTCATTCATAACCTTACAAACATATTCCAAGTTTACAATTTTGCAATTTGGACATCAACTTTTTATTTATTTAAAAAAAACAACCATTAAAGCATATTTAATTAAATAAATTCAAGGATTTCATCCCAAAACCAAGTCATCAACATCTCACTCTAACATGCTTATACAACCCAAAACTAATTTTAAACAACACTTACAACCCATTAAAGTCAACAATATCAGCCCCCCAAAATCAAAACAAATTCCAAATGCTATTAACAAAAATTTCCGAAACATTTCTAAAATCCCAAATTTAATACTAAACTCATCAATCAACCCCAAGATACCAAAAATATATTAAACCACATACATAGTGTATGAAAAATCCCGTATAAAATACCAAGCCATCAAGACTACCTCCTAACATGATTTAGGAGCCCAAAAATAAATTACAAACTCGATCCATAACCCATTCAATCAGCCCCAAACCGTCCCTAAAACCAAAACGTGATTTTTCTCCAAAATCAACAAAATAGTAATTTTAAATGCTATAAAAATTACCACAAGTCTATCTATAGCGAGGTATTGAAAAGAAGCTCAAGAATCTCTACTTAACAATTCGCACCATATTCCTCAATATCAATTTATTTCTCTTAAAAATAAATTCCAAAACTCAAGGATGAGATAAATATTTCAACCTTAATTTCTCAAAATAAATTACCTAACCATAATATGATGTAAAAATAATTCATACAACTATTAAATTCTATTTTCAGATTTCTTTTATAAAATTAACAACACAAAATGATTTTTTCCAAAATCATTCTCAAAATACCAATTTTCTTAACATTTCAACATAATTTTTCTTCCAAAAATTACCAAACAAAAATCTAAAAATATACCTATATGCAATACCTCTTATAATGATATATTTTCTCAAAATAATCCCATCATAGCTTTAATGTAAAAATATGAAGAAAGTCTCTACCTCAAATATGAAGAAAAACAAATCTGAAAATGCAAACGTCGCCCGATCATGAATCCGAGAACACCGTTGGAAAGATTACGACGAGTTCTCCAACTTTCATTTACAAAGATTGTGCAAAATCTCACTCTAAGGATTCCCACTTTAAGCTCAAAGATTGAGTATTCATAGGGGAAAGAGACGAAGCAGAGAGCTGCCTGGGCTCTCTACCACACCAAATGAGAAGAAAGAAAAAATAAAGAATGAAAACAATTAAAGGGAGCCAACTAATTTGAAAAGAGGGAAAGCAAAAGGAGGCATGGGGACAGCCCCTCATGGGTTGTCTCCCATCACACTTATTATAATATGTATAAAATTTGTAATAATATCTTAAAATTTTATAACATAAATCATAAAATAATATAATTTTTCACCATATGGTACACACCATAAAATCAACTATCAAATATTTATTATAACCCTATATAATAAATAATAACAACTCCCCAGGTGGTTATTACCAATCATATAATTAAAAAGGACCAAACATCCAAAACTCACTTTCAAATTCTGCTATAAATTAAACTGAACACCAATCAGTCCGTGAATTTTCATAAAATAAATACTCATCAATAAATCCTGAAATTTTTACTCGACGTGCTAGACTCGTATGTGAACAACATACAGAAATTCCATAATTTTCTGAGATCGGTAACTATTTTTAAAAAATACAAAACCGAACTGTTTTTGCACGGCATTTACACAGCACTCACTTCTCTCTTTAATCATTTTCTTTCATGATAAAAGCATCCACTTCTTTATTTATTTATTTATTTATTTCCACTACCGAAACATTATCATGCTTAGATTCCCTGCTTTCATTTTGTTTTTATTTATTATTATTATTCAAGAAAGAAAGAAGGCTCTATATAATAAAACTTGTAAAGAGAAGAAAGAGCAGGTGGCAGACATATGCCCAGTGGCCACTTTGCATAAAGTGAAAGTCACCCACGGGTGTGACTTCAAATTAAATTGATTTCCTTATCAATTATGGTGATGAACAAGAAGTCATTCTACAAATCAAATTTGCACATTGGAACTTGTCAACATTATCAGATGAAAAATAACATAATATAGCAGTCATTACAGATAGAGGGTGGCTTGGGCTTCGTTCTAATCTGAAAAATAGTGGATTTGGAGCACTTTGATTTCGGGTCATCTTCTCCATTTGAGTTCTCCATTTGAGGTAGGGATTCTCCTTGTTCTTTTCCAATACTCCGTCTATAGATAGACATGTGGTAATTTTTGTATTGCATGAAAACTATATCATGTGGATTTTGTGGAAACTCATGAGGTTAAACTTTGGGTTAGTTGTTGGATTTGAGTTTATTATCATTAGTTGTGTTTTGGGGCTAATTGGTGTATTAATTAGCATGTTGTTGTTGAAAGGAGAGGAAACCCTAATATTTATTTGATTTAATAACTTAATAGAGGGGTTTTGATCTTTGGGTAAATACTTAGGTATTTTAGGTTTTTAATGAAGCCATTGTTGTTTGTTGTAGATGATTGAGCCTTTTGATCAATATTGAGAAAGAGGGGGGAAAACCCTAATTTAGTGATTATGAATTAATTTGTATAATCAATTTGGAATGGCTTGAAAAGAATGTAGTGGATTAAAATGTGTTATGGCATTATTGTCCATGGAATTGATTTTGTAAAGACAAAAGAAATGAAACCGGTTTTGTGGAAACAAAAGGGGTGAAGTTGGTTTTGTGAAAATAAAAGGAAGTGGGATTGGTTTTGTGGAATGGGAAAAGTACTTTGAAATAAGTATGAATGTTGGATTGTTGTATCTTATACTACCATGTTAGTATTATTGATAAGTTGGTGATCTCATGATAATTGAGTCTGTTAATAGATGTACAATATACATGCATCTAGAGGTTTTGTCCTTGGTCATCGGTGGAGGATGACGTGGTTGTGTTGAATTGTCGTGTATGCATTACACCTATGTCTTTATCTACTTTAACACGTTGTTAGATTCTTGTTGGTTATGTGTGTATGTAGTACGCATGTTAGTTATGCCTCGTTGCACTGTTGTTGTTGGCGTTATATGCCGCGCTTAAAATCAAAGGTACCGTTACCTTCCAACTAACGCCTGGAGAACTGTATGCGCTGATAATAGAAGGCACCATACCCTTCTAGCTAGCACCTGGTAAACTGGCATTTTGGCTTACTACGCACATAGCTAGTAGAGCGAAGTTGGTTGTAGTTATTTCAGTATATCTTTGGCTTACTAAGCACATGGCTAGTAGAGCAAAGTGGAATTGTTGTTGTTTCGTTGTAACTGAAAATATCATGGATTTGATTGGTTACAGTTCGGAGGACCGAGTTACTCCATTGGTTGATTGTATACATGTTAGAGGTTTGTAAATTTATATTTTTACAAGGATATGCATGTATAGTTATGATAGTAGTGGAAGCAAACCAAATGTCTTTTTTGTCTTTTGGTAAGTGTGAAGGAGAACGAATGTTTTAAAGATAAACATGTTTTGAAAAGGTACATCTGTGTACGGATTGAAAATGGAAGAGAGTATCGGGCTTAGTGAGATTATTTCCTAAGTAATTGTTAATGTTATGAAAGGTTGGAAAGCGGGGATTAGTGAAAGGAAAAAGGAAAGACAAATCGCTTGTAGCGTTGAGTGAAACGGTTGCTTTCGAGAAAAGTCATACATATATATATTTTGTATAAACTGTCACATTACTATTCTAGTATGAGAATGAGTGTTCATGATCATAGCTATCTGTAAGTTGTTATTGTTGAGGATCATGTTGAGTTCCCTACTGGACTATATGTTCATCCCACGTTGTTGAATCTTTTTCAGGTGTTAAGCAGGTTGAGCTGCAAGATTTGGATCCACTTATTTACTGGCCACGGGGCCTCTGTTATGTTGGCGGAATGCCATTGTTGTGAAAGGGTTACACCCTTCTTCTTGTACTTTAAGTGATGTAAGCCCAAGGGCAGCTTATTAAGTATGTTCATGTAATATTTACTTTGCATACGAATGAGGGTATTGTTAATCACTTCTACAGATTGAATGTATGAGTTTATTTTCGCATGTTCTCTCTGAAATTGAATTAAGTTAATGAATTTGGTAATGACTTCGAGTAATAAAAAGTGGGGCGTGACAGCTGCTCTACCACCATAGAAAGACTTGGTGTGTATATAAGAATGAGTAATACATTTTCCTTCTCCATCATCAAACTACTATCCTTCTTCTCTCCTCTGCTTTTCATATATATCTCTCTCTCTCTCTGAATCATCCTATCTACAAGAAAACAAAATGAGTTGGCTTATGTTTCTTTTGCTATTTCTCTTGTCTTCTTCTACTTCTGCACGCCATACCTGCCTTGAGGACTAGAGATTTTCACTTCTCCAATTTAAAACAACATTTACCATAACTGCTAATGCCTCTTTACGTTGTGATTCGGATTCTCATCCTAAAATAGAGTTCTGGAATGAGAGTAGTGATTGCTGCTCGTGAGAGGGGGTCACGTGCGACTGGTCGAATGGTCATGTGATTGGACTTGACCTCAGTTGCAGCCAACTTCAGGGCACCATCCAACCCAACAGCACCCTCTTCCACCTTCGTCACCTCCAAACCCTGTATCTTGCCTTCAATGACTTCAATTTCTATACAACTTCACCTGATTTTGCCTCCTTTGCAAGTTTGACCCATCTCAACCTCTCTAACTCTAATTTTACAGGCTGAATTCCTTCGAAAGTCTCCCATCTGTCCAAATTCATAAATGGAAACATAAGTTATTCTCTTATGGCTATGGATGTCTTGAACGATCGGTTTATATGTGTTATTTTGAGGGTGTTACACTTTCAACAACCGAAATCAGTGTTATTAATTGGACTAAATTAATATAAAATTTAAAATTAAGAATTCAAAATAAAATTAATTGAAATTATTCAAATTAAAATGACATGATGGACCAAATGTAGGAATTATCGACATAATTTTTTTATTAGAATTAAAGACAAAAATCACTATTGCCAACTTGGAAGTCATGCTGGCTGGTGGATAAAATTACATAGTTGCCGTGCTTGACAGGCTGGGCTAGAGAAGCAAACAAGTCCCAAAATGTTTTATTACTTGCTTTATTAATAGTCAAGGCATTACCAACTTTTGATTGATTTAAGGAAATTTATATTCGCACTGTTTACATTTTTACTCTTGTGTTATTTTTGTTTTTATAATTTAATTGACTCAATTTTAATATTAATTTATGATTTTATATCAATTTAGTTTAATTGATTATAATTTTTATTTTATTATTTTTTTTTTATAAAAATGTACACATGAACATGTTTCATTTTTTATAGCTAAAAAATTGTAAACTTATTCGATTCAATTCTCAACTAATTCAGTAATATTTTTTTTTTCAACAACCAATATCAGTGTTATCAATTGGACTAAATTAATATAAAATTTAAAATTAAGAATTCAAAATAAAATTAATTGAAATTATTCAAATTCAAATGACATAATGGATCAAGTGTAAGAATTATCGACATAATTTTTTTTATTAGAATTAAAGACAAAAATCAATGTTGCCAACTTGGAAGTCATGATGGCTGGTGGATAAAATTATATAGTTGCCGTGCTTGACAGGCTGGGCTAGAGAAGCAAACTAGTCCCAAAATGTTTTATTACTTGCTTTATTAATAGTCAAGGCGTTACCAACTTTTGATTGATTTAAGGAAATTTATATTCCCACCCTTTATATTTTTACCCTTGTGTTATTTTTGTTTTAATAATTTTAATTGACTCGATTTTAACATTAATTTATGATTTTATCTCAATTTAGTTTAATTGATTATAATTTTTAGTTTTTTTAGTTTTTTTATTTTTTTTTGTGAAAAATGTACACATGAACATGTTTCATCTTTTATAGCTAAAAAATTGTAAACTTATTCGATTCAATTCTCAACTAATTCAGTAATATTTTTTCTTTCAACAACCAATATCAGTGTTATCAATTCGACTAAATTAATATAAAATTTAAAATTAAGAATTCAAAATAAAATTAATTGAAATTATTCAAATTAAAATGACATAATGGACCAAATGTAGGAATTATCAACATAATTTTTCATTGGAATTAAAGACAAAAATCACTGTTTCCAACCTGGACGTCATGATGGCTGATGGAAAAAATTACATAGTCGCCGTGCTTGACGGGCTGGGCTGGGCTGCTCCACCACCATAGAAAGACTTGGTGTGTATATAAGAATGAGTAATACATTTTCCTTCTCCATCATCAAACTACTATCCTTCTTCTCTCCTCTGCTTTTCATATATCTCTCTCTCTCTGAATCCTCCTATCTACAAGAAAACAAAATGAGTTGGCTTATGTTTCTTTTGCTATTTCTCTTGTCTTCGTCTACTTCTGCACACCATACCTTCCTTAAGGACCAGAGATTTTCACTTCTCCAATTTAAAACAACATTTACCATAACTGCTAATGCCTCTTTACGTTGTGAATAGGATTCTCATCCTAAAATGGTGTTATGGAATGAGAGTAGTGATTGCTGCTCGTGGGAGGGGGTCACGTGCGACTGGTCGAATGGTCATGTGATTGGACTTGACCTCAATTGCAGCCAACTTCAGGGCACCATCCAGCCAAACAGCACCCTCTTCCACCTTCGTCACCTCCAAACCCTCCATCTTGCCTTCAATGACTTCAATTTCTCTACAACTTCACCTGATTTTGGCTCCTTTGCAAGTTTGACCCATCTCAACCACTCGAACTCTAATTTTACAGGCCGAATTCCTTCGAAATTCTCCCATCTGTCCAAAATGACAAATGGAAACATGTGTTATTCCCTTTTGGCTATGGATGTCTTGAATGATCGGTTTATAAGTGTTATTTTGAGGGTGTTACACTTTCAACAACCGATATCAGTGTTATCAATTGGACTAAATTAATATAAAATTTAAAATTAAGAATTCAAAACAAAATTAATTGAAATTATTCAAATTAAAATGACATAATGGACCAAATGTAGGAATTATCGACATAATTTTTTTATTAGAATTAAAGACAAAAATCACTATTGCCAACTTGGAAGTCATGACGGCTGGTGGATAAAATTACATAGTTGCCGTGCTTGACAGGCTGGGCTAGAGAAACAAACTAATCCCAAAATGTTTTATTACTTGCTTTATTAATAGTCAAGGCATTACCAACTTTTGATTGATTTAAGGAAATTTATATTCGCACTGTTTACATTTTTTCTCTTGTGTTATTTTTGTTTTTATAATTTAATTGACTCAATTTTAATATTAATTTATGATTTTATCTCAATTTAGTTTAATTGATTACAATTTTTATTTTATTATTTTTTTAAAAAAAAAATGTACACATGAACATGTTTCAACTTTTATAGCTAAAAAATTGTGAACTTATTCGATTCAATTCTCAACTAATTCAGTAATATTTTTTGTTTCAACAACCAATATCAGTGTTATCAATTGGACTAAATTAATATAAAATTTAAAATTAAGAATTCAAAATAAAATTAACTCAAATTATTCAAATTAAAATGACATAATGGACCAAGTGTAAGAATTATCGACACAATTTTTTTTTATTAGAATTAAAGACAAAAATCATTGTTGCCAACTTGGAAGTCGTGATGGCTGGTGGATAAAATTACATAGTTGCCGTGCTTGACAGGTTGGGCTAGAGAAGCAAACCAGTCCCAAAATGTTTTATTACTTGATTTATTAATAGTCAAGGCGTTACCACCCTTTATGGAAATTTATATTCCCACCCTTTATATTTTTACCGTTGTGTTATTTTTGTTTTTATAATTTTTATTGACTCGATTTTAACATTAATTTATGATTTTATCTCAATTTAGTTTAATTGATTATAATTTTTAGTTTTTTTAGTTTTTTATTTTTTATTTTTATCTTTTTTATGAAAAATGTACACATGAACATGTTTCATCTTTTATAGCTAAAAAATTGTATACTTATTCGATTCAATTCTCAACTAATTCAGTAATATTTTTTTTTCAACAACCAATATCAGTGTTATCAATTGCACTAAATAAATATAAAATTTAAAATTAAGAATTCAAAATAAAATTAATTGAAATTATTAAAATTAAAATGACATAATGGACCAAATGTAGGAATTATCAACATAATTTTTCATTGGAATTAAAGACAAAAATCACTATTTCCAACCTGGACGTCATGATGGCTGATGGAAAAAATTACATAGTCGCCGTGCTTGACGGGCCGGGCTGGGCTGGGGTGCTCCACCACCATAGAAAGACTTGGTGTGTATATAAGAATGAGTAATACATTTTCCTTCTCCATCATCAAACTACTGTCCTTCTTCTCTCCTCTGCTTTTCATATGTCTCTCTCTCTCTGAATCCTCCTATCTACAAGAAAACAAAATGAGTTGGCTTATGTTTCTTTTGCGATTTCTCTTGTCTTCGTCTGCTTCTGCACGCCATACATGCCTTAAGGACCAGAGATTTTCACTTCTCCAATTTAAAACAACATTTACCATAACTGCTAATGCCTCTTTACGTTGTGAATCTTATTCTCATCGTAAAATGGTGTTCTGGAATGAGAGTAGTGATTGCTGCTCGTGGGAGGGGGTCACGTGCGACTGGTCGAATGGTCATGTGATTGGACTTGACCTCAATTGCAGCCAACTTCAGGGCACCATCCAGCCAAACAGCACCCTCTTCCACCTTCGTCACCTCCAAACCCTCCATCTTGCCTTCAATGACTTCAATTTCTCTACAACTTCACCTGATTTTGGCTCCTTTGCAAGTTTGACCCATCTCAACTACTCGAACTCTAATTTTACAGGCCGAATTCCTTCGAAATTCTCCCATCTGTCCAAATTGACAAATGGAAACATGTGTTATTCCCTTTTGGCTCTGGATGTCTTGAATGATCGGTTTATAAGTGTTATTTTGAGGGTGTTACACTTTCAACAACCGATATCAGTGTTATCAATTGGACTAAATTAATATAAAATTTCAAATTAAGAATTCAAAACAAAATTAATTGAAATTCTTCCAATTAAAATGACATAATGGACCAAATGTAGTAATTATCGACATAATTTTTTTATTAGAATTAAAGACAAAAATCACTATTGCCAACTTGGAAGTCACGATGGCTGGTGGATAAAATTACATAGTTGCCGTGCTTGACAGGCTGGGCTAGAGAAACAAACTAGTCCCAAAATGTTTTATTACTTTCTTTATTAATAGTCAAGGCATTACCAACTTTTGATTGATTTAAGGAAATTTATATTCGCACTGTTTACATTTTTTCTCTTGTGTTATTTTTGTTTTTATAATTTAATTGACTCAATTTTAATATTAATTTATGATTTTATCTCAATTTAGTTTAATTGATTACAATTTTTATTTTATTATTTTTTTTTAAAAAAAATGTACACATGAACATGTTTAATCTTTTATAGCTAAAAAATTGTAAACTTATTCGATTCAATTCTCAACTAATTCAGTAATATTTTTTGTTTCAACAACCAATATCAGTGTTATCAATTGGACTAAATTAATATAAAATTTAAAATTAAGAATTCGAAATAAAATTAATTGAAATTATTCAAACTAAAATGACATAATGGACCAAGTGTAAGAATTATCGACATAATTTTTTTTATTAGAATTAAAGACAAAAATCATTGTTGCCAACTTGGAAGTCGTGATTGCTGGTGGATAAAATTACATAGTTGCCGTGCTTGACAGGCTGGGCTAGAGAAGCAAACTAGTCCCAAAATGTTTTATTACTTGCTTTATTAATAGTCAAGGCGTTACAAACTTTTGACTGATTTATGGAAATTTATATTCCCACCCTTTATATTTTTACCCTTGTGTTATTTTTGGTTTTATAATTTTAATTGACTCGATTTTAATATTAATTTATGATTTTATCTCAATTTAGTTGAATTGATTATAATTTTTAGTTTTTTTAGTTTTTTATTTTTTTTTATCTTTTTTGTGAAAAATGTACACATGAACATGTTTCATCTTTTGAAGCTAAAAAATTGTAAACTTATTCGATTCAATTCTCAACTAATTCACTAATATTTTTTCTTTCAACAACCAATATCAGTGTTATCAATTGCACTAAACAAATATAAAATTTAAAATTAAGAATTCAAAATAAAATTAATTGAAATTATTCAAATTAAAATGACATAATGGACAAAATGTAGGAATTATCAACATAATTTTTCATTGGAATTAAAGACAAAAATCACTGTTTCCAACCTGGACGTCATGATGGCTGATGGAAAAAATTACATAGTCGCCGTGCTTGACGGGCCGGGCTGGGCTGGGGTGCTCCACCACCATAGAAAGACTTGGTGTGTATATAAGAATGAGTAATACATTTTCCTTCTCCATCATCAAACTACTGTCCTTCTTCTCTCCTCTGCTTTTCATATATCTCTCTCTCTGAATCCTCCTATCTACAAGAAAACTAAATGAGTTGGCTTATGTTTCTTTTGCTATTTCTCTTGTCTTCGTCTACTTTTGCACGCCATACCTGCCTTAAGGACCAGAGATTTTCACTTCCCCAATTTAAAACAACATTTACCATAACTGCTAATGCCTCTTTACGTTGTGAATCTTATTCTCATCCTAAAATGGTGTTCTGGAATGAGAGTAGTGATTGCTGCTCGTGGGAGGGGGTCACGTGCGACTGGTCGAATGGTCATGTGATTGGACTTGACCTCAATTGCAGCCAACTTCAGGGCACCATCCAGCCAAACAGCACCCTCTTCCACCTTCGTCACCTCCAAACCCTCCATCTTGCCTTCAATGACTTCAATTTCTCTACAACTTCACCTGATTTTGGCTCATTTGCAAGTTTGACCCATCTCAACCACTCGAACTCTAATTTTACAGGCCGAATTCCTTCGAAATTCTCCCATCGGTCCAAATTGACAAATGGAAACATGTGTTATTCCCTTTTGGCTATGGATGTCTTGAATGATCGGTTTATATGTGTTATTTTGAGGGTGTTACACTTTCAACAACCGATATCAGTGTTATCAATTGGACTAAATTAACATAAAATTTAAAATTAAGAATTCAAAATAAAATTAATTGAAATTATTCAAATTAAAATGACATAATGGACCAAATGTAGGAATTATCGACATAATTTTTTTATTAGAATTAAAGACAAAAATCACTATTGCCAACTTGGAAGTCATGATGGCTGGTGGATAAAATTACATAGTTGCCGTGCTTGACAGACTGGGCTAGAGAAGCAAACTAGTCCCAAAATATTTTATTACTTACTTTATTAATAGTCAAGGCATTAATATTCAGTAATATTTTTTCTCTCAACAACCAATATCAGTGCTATCAATTGCACTAAATTAATATAAAATTTAAAATTAAGAATTCAAAATAAAATTAATTGAAATTATTAAAATTAAAATGGCATAATGGACCAAATGTAGGAATTATCAACATAATTTTTCATTGGAATTAAAGACAAAAATCACTGTTTCCAACCTGGACGTCATGATGGCTGATGGAAAAAATTACATAGTCGCCGTGCTTGACGGGCCGGGCTGGGCTGGGGTGCTCCACCACCATAGAAAGACTTGGTGTGTATATAAGAATGAGTAATACATTTTCCTTCTCCATCATCAAACTACTGTCCTTCTTCTCTCCTCTGCTTTTCATATGTCTCTCTCTCTCTGAATCCTCCTATCGACAAGAAAACAAAATGAGTTGGCTTATGTTTCTTTTGCTATTTCTCTTGTCTTCGTCTGCTTCTGCACGCCATACCTGCCTTAAGGACCAGAGATTTTCACTTCTCCAATTTAAAACAACATTTACCATAACTGCTAATGCCTCTTTACGTTGTGAATCGGATTCTCATCCTAAAATGGTGTTATGGAATGAGAGTAGTGATTGTTGCTCGTGGGAGGGGGTCACGTGCGACTGGTCGAATGGTCATGTGATTGGACTTGACCTCAATTGCAGCCAACTTCAGGGCACCATCCAGCCAAACAGCACCCTCTTCCACCTTCGTCACCTCCAAACCCTCCATCTTGCCTTCAATGACTTCAATTTCTCTACAACTTCACCTGATTTTGGCTCCTTTGCAAGTTTGACCCATCTCAACCACTCGAACTCTAATTTTACAGGCCGAATTCATTCGAAATTCTCCCATCTGTCCAAATTGACAGATGGAAACATGTGTTATTCCCTTTTGGCTATGGATGTCTTGAATGATCGGTTTATATGTGTTATTTTGAGGGGGTTGCACTTTCAACAACCGATATCAGTGTTATCAATTGGACTAAATTAATATAAAATTTAAAATTAAGAATTCAAAATAAAATTAATTGAAATTATTCAAATTAAAATGACATAATGGACCAAATGTAGGAATTATCGACATAATTTGTCTGTTAGAATTAAAGACAAAAATCACTATTGCCAACTTGGAAGTCACGATGGCTGGTGGATAAAATTACATAGTTGCCGTGCTTGACAGGCTGGGCTAGAGAAGCAAACTAGTCCCAAAATGTTTTATTACTTGCTTTATTAATAGTCAAGGCATTACCAACTTTTGATTGATTTAAGGAAATTTATATTCGCACTGTTTACATTTTTACTCTTGTGTTATTTTTGTTTTTATAATTTAATTGACTCAATTTTAACATTAATTTATGATTTTATCTCAATTTAGTTTAATTGATTGCAATTTTCATTTTATTATTTTTTTTCAAAAAAAATGTACACATGAACATGTTTCATCTTTTATGGCTAAAAAATTCTAAACTTATTCGATTCAATTCTCAACTAATTCAGTAATATTTTTTCTTTCAACAACCAATATCAGTGTTATCAATTGGACTAAATTAATATAAAATTTAAAATTAAGAATTCAAAACAAAATTAATTGAAATTATTCAAATTAAAATGACATAATGGACCAAGTGTAAGAATTATCGACATAATTTTTTTTATTAGAATTAAAGACAAAAATCATTGTTGCCAACTTGGAAGTCATGATGGCTGGTGGTTAAAATTACATAGTTGTCGTGCTTGACAGGCTGGGCTAGATAAGCAAACCAGTCCCAAAATGTTTTATTACTTGATTTATTAATAGTCAAGGCGTTACTAACTTTTGATTGATTTATGGAAATTTATATTCCCACCCTTTATATTTTTACCTTTGTGTTATTTTTGTTTTTATAATTTTAATTGACTCGATTTTAACATTAATTTATGATTTTATCTCAATTTAGTTTAATTGATTATAATTTTTACTTTTTTTAGTTTTTTTTTTTTTTTTTTTATCTTTTTTGTGAAAAAAGTACACATGAACATGTTTCATCTTTTATAGCTAAAAAATTGTAAACTTATTCGATTCAATTCTCAACTAATTCAGTAATATTTTTTCTTTCAACAACCAATATCAGTGTTATCAATTGCACTAAATTAGTATAAAATTTAAAATTAAGAATTCAAAATAAAATTAATTGAAATTATTAAAATTAAAATGACATAATGGACCAAATGTAGGAATTATCAACATAATTTTTCATTGGAATTAAAGACAAAAATCACTGTTTCCAACCTGGACGTCATGATGGCTGATGGAAAAAATTACATAGTCGCCGTGCTTGACGGGCTGGGCTGGGCTGCTCCACCACCATAGAAAGACTTGGTGTGTATATAAGAATGAGTAATACATTTCCTTCTCCATCATCAATGTAACAACCCTCATTCTTGACTTAGCTGTACTTGCATACATTCATGTAAGACCTTGTCTTGATATGTTACAATCTTATTAATCTTGTTTCGGCTTGCTTTGTTATGTGTGCTTGCTTGATCTTGTTCCTTGCTTGGTGTGTGGCCGAGGTCAGCTCAGTGTAGTCCACTTTTGAACCTTTGCACTTAGAACTATTCTGGAGCCATCTGTTGACCTCCATCTTCACTCCGGCATGATTGCCGAGATGTTCAGAACCAAGGCCGAGAAGTGTACCTTCCAGGCCGAGATGTCTTTGCACTTGGTGTTTTGTTCCAGGGCAGGTGTGGCACGACTTAGTATGGCACGACTTAGTAAGTGTCGTCCTCCCTAGCCGATGCCTTTGTTACGCTTTGCCGAGGCCTTGTCTTTAGCCGATGTCTTTGATTGCCGAGGCGCTTTGCCTTAGCTTGTCGAGTACGCTTTGTCAGTGACTTGTCTTATCACTCAGTCACCTTTTTGAGTTAAGCCAACCCGGTTGAGCCACGTGTCCGAGCTGTGTGTATAGACAGCCGGCAGACTTGGAGACAAATCATTTTGTCTCAAATCTTTATCTCTAGAGGGAGAAGCTCTCAAAGAAGAGAGAAGGAGTTTTAGAGTGAGAAGTTGATTTTCGATCTTGATCTTTGGCGATCCAACCGTTGGATCTGAGTTTTGAGGTTAGATTCTTGCTCTACTTTGATTGCTCTTATTGGTTATCAAGCTGCATTGCATGATTGTGTTTGTTTTGCATGCCATGCAACGATTTGAAGTCGGTTTTGAAAGAGGAAGTTGATGTTCATGTGTTCTTGAGTAAAGTCTCGTTTTGATCCGAAAGTTTGGAACAAGAACCATGTTTTTGTGTTTGTTCTTGCATGTTTTCCTTGTACGAGTACCCAGGTCCATGTTTTGAGCTCTTTGCATGGGATCTCAGATTTTGAATGTACTAGTTATGAACTCCAGCATGCATGTTCTTGATGTTCTTGATTATTTTGTCCTTTGCATTCCTCAAAGGGAAACCCAGGTTTTTCCCGATTTCGTTTTGTGTGTGGCCATCAGGTTCACACCTCGGCAAGGAGGTGTGGGACCTCGGCTAGACCTGGGTAGTACCCAGTGTGTTTCCATGAGATGGAAAACAGCGTTTTGACCCTTGTCATGCTTTGCTTTACTTTTGACTTGGATTCGGTGAGAGTGCCGAGATCATTATGTGCATATGAAGCTTGTTTTGAGAATGTGGTTTGCCTTGTGATTGCCAGGACTTTGATCTTTGCTTTGAGCCTTCACCCAAGAAGACCGAGGTGAGTGGTGCTTTTAATAAAGCTATGTTATACCGTTTTTGATAAATCTTGCTTGCTTTGTTGTGATAAAAGTTTTGATAAGCATGAATGATTAGCCTATTTGATGTATTAAGTATAAGCTTGTTGATGATATCCTTGAAAAGTCCCTTGGCTGGAGGACTATAAACTTTCGCAGCACTAAGTGTAAAAGTCCCTTGTACTGGAGGACTATAAACTTTTGCAGTACCAAGTGTAAAAGTCCCTTGGCTGGAGGACTATAAACTTTCGCAGCACTAAGTGTAAAAGTCCCTTGTACTGGAGGACTATAAACTTTTGCAGTACCAAGTGTAAAAGTCCCTTGTACTGGAGGACTATAAACTTTTGCAGTACCAAGTGTAAAAGTCCCTTGGCTGGAGGACTATAAACTTTCGCAGCACTAAGTGTAAAAGTCCCTTGTACTGGAGGACTATAAACTTTTGCAGTACCAAGTATGAAAGTCCCTTGTGCTGGAGGACTCTAAACTTTCGCAGCATCACCTTGTCAAAAAGGGCTACGGGCCTAAGTGACACCAGCTTCTCATGTTAAAAAGGATACGGTCCTTCTTGAAAAGTTATCGCGTTAAAAAGGGCTACGGGCCTAAGTAACACAAGTCCCTTGTGCTGGAGGACTCTAAACTTTCGCAGTACCCTTGACAAATCGATTATGGATCGTACAGCCCTTGTTGCCGATGTTGGTCAGCATCCCTTGATATTGTAAGACTTGATCGATGAATACGGTTCATCCCTTGACTTAATAAACCTTGATTTGTGTTTTGCCGATGTTGGTAAGCATCCCTTGAGTTTTGTAAGACCTGTTAGATGAATATGGTTCATCCCTTGTTTCGGTGAAGTTTGATGTATTTGATTTGGAAGGACCTCGGCTAATATTCGAATGGTTTGGAATGTTTGTTTTGCTTTGAAAGACTTCGGCTGTTATTCATGTAAAAACCTTTATTTTTAGTACCATTCACTGAGTTTCCATACTCACCCCTCTATATATATGTAGGTGATGAGCAGGACGGCGGCGACGCCTAGATGTATTTTGCAAAGCTTGGTTTGGATTCTTATGATGTCGGCATAACTTGTTATACGTCGGCTGTTTTGTATTCATGTCGGCAATTGTATTTACGTCGGCAGATCTTGAAGATTATGCTTCTTTGGCTTGCAATCTTTTGTAATTGCACATGTCGGCTCTAGAAGCCTTTTGGTCAAGATTTGTATTATGTGTTTTGATTATCAGACGGACTGTAAATATGTTATGAGTGCCACATCATTTGATCTATGCACAGCTCTTATGGACCACTTGTATTTGATTTATTGCTTCCGCATTTGTAAGCCCCATATGTTATACTCTGATTGCGTTTGATTTTGTAAGTTGGCCTTCGGTAATTACGGATTACTGGCCATCACGGCACCATCCTACTTGCGTTTGATCTTGTAAGTTGACTCAATTTTAATATTAATTTATGATTTTATCTCAATTTAGTTTAATTGATTGCAATTTTCATTTTATTATTTTTTTTTTTTAAAAATGTACACATGAACATGTTTCATCTTTTATAGCTAAAAAATTGTAAACTTATTCGATTCAATTCTCAACTAATTCAGTAATATTTTTTCTTTCAACAACCAATATCAGTGTTATCAATTGGACTAAATTAATATAAAATTTAAAATTAAGAATTCAAAACAAAATTAATTGAAATTATTCAAATTAAAATGACATAATGGACCAAGTGTAAGAATTATCGACATAATTTTTTTTATTAGAATTAAAGACAAAAATCATTGTTGCCAACTTGGAAGTCATGATGGCTGGTGGTTAAAATTACATAGTTGCCGTGCTTGACAAGCTGGGCTAGAGAAGCAAACCAGTCCCAAAATGTTTTATTACTTGATTTATTAATAGTCAAGGCGTTACCAACTTTTGATTGATTTATGGAAATTTATATTCCCACCCTTTATATTTTTACCCTTGTGTTATTTTTGTTTTTATAATTTTAATTGACTCGATTTTAACATTAATTTATGATTTCATCTCAATTTAGTTTAATTGATTATAATTTTTACTTTTTTTAGTTTTTTATTTTTTTATTTTTATCTTTTTTGTGAAAAATGTACACATGAACATGTTTCATCTTTTAAAGCTAAAAAATTGTAAACTTATTCGATTCAATTCTCAACTAATTCAGTAATATTTTTTCTTTCAACAACCAATATCAGTGTTATCAATTGGACTGAATTAATATAAAATTTAAAATTAAGAATTCAAAATAAAATTAATTGAAATTATTCAAATTAAAATGACATAATGGACCAAATGTAGGAATTATCAACATAATTTTTCATTGGAATTAAAGACAAAAATCACTGTTTCCAACCTGGACGTCATGATGGCTGATGGAAAAAATTACATAGTCGCCGTGCTTGACGGGCTGGGCTGGGCTGCTCCACCACCACAGAAAGACTTGGTGTGTATATAAGAATGAGTAATACATTTTCCTTCTCCATCATCAAACTACTGCCCTTCTTCTCTCCTCTACTTTTCATATGTCTCTCTCTCTCTGAATCCTCCTATCTACAAGAAAACAAAATGAGTTGGCTTATGTTTCTTTTGCTATTTCTCTTGTCTTCGTCTACTTCTGCACGCCATACCTGCCTTAAGGACCAGAGATTTTCACTTCTCCAATTTGAAACAACATTTACCATAACTGCTAATGCCTCTTTACGTTGTGAATCTTATTCTCATCCTAAAATGGTGTTCTGGAATGAGAGTAGTGATTGCTGCTCGTAAGAGGGGGTCACGTGCAACTGGTCGAATGGTCAGGTGATTGGACTTGACCTCAATTGTAGCCAACTTCAGGGCACCATCCAGCCAAACAGCACCCTCTTCCACCTTCGTCACCTCCAAACCCTCCATCTTGCCTTCAATGACTTCAATTTCTCTACAACTTCACCTGATGTTGGCTCCTTTGCAAGTTTGACCCATCTCAACCACTCGAACTCTAATTTTACAGGCCGAATTCCTTCGAAATTCTCCCATCTGTCCAACTTGACAAATGGAAACATGTGTTATTCCCTTTTGGCTATGGATGTCTTGAATGATCGGTTTATATGTGTTATTTTGAGGGCGTTACACTTTCAACAACCGATATCAGTGTTATCAATTGGACTAAATTAATATAAAATTTAAAATTAAGAATTCAAAATAAAATTAATTGAAATTATTCAAATTCAAATGACATAATGGACCAAGTGTAAGAATTATCGACATAATTTTTTTATTAGAATTAAAGACAAAAATCATTGTTGCCAACTTGGAAGTCATGATGGCTGGTGGATAAAATTACATAGTTGCCGTGCTTGACAGGCTGGGCTAGAGAAGCAACCCAGTGCCAAAATGTTTTAATACTTGCTTTATTAATAGTCAAGGCGTTACCAACTTTTGATTGATTTAAGGAAATTTATATTCCCACCCTTTATATTTTTACCCTTGTGTTATTTTTGTTTTTATAATTTTAATTGATTCGATTTTAACTTTAATTTATGATTTTATCTCAATTTAGTTTAATTGATTTTAATTTTTAGTTTTTTTAGTTTTTTATTTATTTATTTTTTTTTTGTGAAAAATGTACACATGAACATGTTTCATCTTTTAAAACTAAAAAATTGTAAACTTATTCGATTCAATTCTCAACTAATTCAGTAATATTTTTTCTTTCAACAACCAATATCAGTGTTATCAATTGGACTGAATTAATATAAAATTTAAAATTAAGAATTCAAAATAAAATTAATTGAAATTATTCAAATTAAAATGACATAATGGACCAAATGTAGGAATTATCAACATAATTTTTCATTGGAATTAAAGACAAAAATCACTGTTTCCAACCTGGACGTCATGATGGCTGATGGAAAAAATTACATAGTCGCCGTGCTTGACGGGTTGGGCTGGGCTGCTCCACCACCATAGAAAGACTTGGTGTGTATATAAGAATGAGTAATACATTTTCCTTCTCCATCATCAAACTACTGTCCTTCTTCTCTCCTCTGCTTTTCATATGTCTCTCTCTCTCTCTGAATCCTCCTATCTACAAGAAAACAAAATGAGTTGGCTTATGTTTCTTTTGCTATTTCTCTTGTCTTCGTCTACTTCTGCACGCCATACCTGCCTTAAGGACCAGAGATTTTCACTTCTCCAATTTGAAACAACATTTACCATAACTGCTAATGCCTCTTTACGTTGTGAATCTTATTCTCATCCTAAAATGGTGTTCTGGAATGAGAGTAGTGATTGCTGCTCGTGAGAGGGGGTCACGTGCAACTGGTCGAATGGTCAGGTGATTGGACTTGACCTCAATTGTAGCCAACTTCAGGGCACCATCCAGCCAAACAGCACCCTCTTCCACCTTCGTCACCTCCAAACCCTCCATCTTGCCTTCAATGACTTCAATTTCTCTACAACTTCACCTGATGTTGGCTCCTTTGCAAGTTTGACTCATCTCAACCACTCGAACTCTAATTTTACAGGCCGAATTCCTTCGAAATTCTCCCATCTGTCCAACTTGACAAATGGAAACATGTGTTATTCCCTTTTGGCTATGGATGTCTTGAATGATCGGTTTATATGTGTTATTTTGAGGGCGTTACACTTTCAACAACCGATATCAGTGTTATCAATTGGACTAAATTAATATAAAATTTAAAATTAAGAATTCAAAATAAAATTAATTAAAATTATTCAAATTCAAATGACATAATGGACCAAGTGTAAGAATTATCGACATAATTTTTTTATTAGAATTAAAGACAAAAATCATTGTTGCCAACTTGGAAGTCATGATGGCTGGTGGATAAAATTACATAGTTGCCGTGCTTGACAGGCTGGGCTAGAGAAGCAACCCAGTGCCAAAATGTTTTAATACTTGCTTTATTAATAGTCAAGGCGTTACCAACTTTTGATTGATTTAAGGAAATTTATATTCCCACCCTTTATATTTTTACCCTTGTGTTATTTTTGTTTTTATAATTTTAATTGATTCGATTTTAACTTTAATTTATGATTTTATCTCAATTTAGTTTAATTGATTTTAATTTTTAGTTTTTTTAGTTTTTTATTTATTTATTTTTTTTTTTTGTGAAAAATGTACACATGAACATGTTTCATCTTTTAAAGCTAAAAAATTGTAAACTTATTCGATTCAATTCTCAACTAATTCAGTAATATTTTTTCTTTCAACAACCAATATCAGTGTTATCAATTGGACTGAATTAATATAAAATTTAAAATTAAGAATTCAAAATAAAATTAATTGAAATTATTCAAATTAAAATGACATAATGGACCAAATGTAGGAATTATCAACATAATTTTTCATTGGAATTAAAGACAAAAATCACTGTTTCCAACCTGGACGTCATGATGGCTGATGGAAAAAATTACATAGTCGCCGTGCTTGACGGGTTGGGCTGGGCTGCTCCACCACCATAGAAAGACTTGGTGTGTATATAAGAATGAGTAATACATTTTCCTTCTCCATCATCAAACTACTGTCCTTCTTCTCTCCTCTGCTTTTCATATGTCTCTCTCTCTCTCTGAATCCTCCTATCTACAAGAAAACAAAATGAGTTGGCTTATGTTTCTTTTGCTATTTCTCTTGTCTTCGTCTACTTCTGCACGCCATACCTGCCTTAAGGACCAGAGATTTTCACTTCTCCAATTTGAAACAACATTTACCATAACTGCTAATGCCTCTTTACGTTGTGAATCTTATTCTCATCCTAAAATGGTGTTCTGGAATGAGAGTAGTGATTGCTGCTCGTGAGAGGGGGTCACGTGCAACTGGTCGAATGGTCAGGTGATTGGACTTGACCTCAATTGTAGCCAACTTCAGGGCACCATCCAGCCAAACAGCACCCTCTTCCACCTTCGTCACCTCCAAACCCTCCATCTTGCCTTCAATGACTTCAATTTCTCTACAACTTCACCTGATGTTGGCTCCTTTGCAAGTTTGACCCATCTCAACCACTCGAACTCTAATTTTACAGGCCGAATTCCTTCGAAATTCTCCCATCTGTCCAACTTGACAAATGGAAACATGTGTTATTCCCTTTTGGCTATGGATGTCTTGAATGATCGGTTTATATGTGTTATTTTGAGGGCGTTACACTTTCAACAACCGATATCAGTGTTATCAATTGGACTAAATTAATATAAAATTTAAAATTAAGAATTCAAAATAAAATTAATTGAAATTATTCAAATTCAAATGACATAATGGACCAAGTGTAAGAATTATCGACATAATTTTTTTATTAGAATTAAAGACAAAAATCATTGTTGCCAACTTGGAAGTCATGATGGCTGGTGGATAAAATTACATAGTTGCCGTGCTTGACAGGCTGGGCTAGAGAAGCAACCCAGTGCCAAAATGTTTTATTACTTGCTTTATTAATAGTCAAGGCGTTACCAACTTTTGATTGATTTAAGGAAATTTATATTCCCACCCTTTATATTTTTACCCTTGTGTTATTTTTGTTTTTATAATTTTAATTGATTCGATTTTAACTTTAATTTATGATTTTATCTCAATTTAGTTTAATTGATTTTAATTTTTAGTTTTTTTAGTTTTTTATTTATTTATTTTTTTTTTTGTGAAAAATGTACACATGAACATGTTTCATCTTTTAAAGCTAAAAAATTGTAAACTTATTCGATTCAATTCTCAACTAATTCAGTAATATTTTTTCTTTCAACAACCAATATCAGTGTTATCAATTGGACTGAATTAATATAAAATTTAAAATTAAGAATTCAAAATAAAATTAATTGAAATTATTCAAATTAAAATGACATAATGGACCAAATGTAGGAATTATCAACATAATTTTTCATTGGAATTAAAGACAAAAATCACTGTTTCCAACCTGGACGTCATGATGGCTGATGGAAAAAATTACATAGTCGCCGTGCTTGACGGGCTGGGCTGGGCTGCTCCACCACCATAGAAAGACTTGGTGTGTATATAAGAATGAGTAATACATTTTCCTTCTCCATCATCAAACTACTGTCCTTCTTCTCTCCTCTGCTTTTCATATATCTCTCTCTCTCTGAATCCTCCTATCTACAAGAAAACAAAATGAGTTGACTTATGTTTCTTTTGCTATTTCTCTTGTCTTCGCCTACTTCTGCACGCCATACCTTACTTAAGGAGCAGAGATTTTCACTTCTCCAATTTAAAACAACATTTACCATAACTGCTAATGCCTTTTTACGTTGTGAATCTTATTCTCATCCTAAAATCGTGTTCTGGAATGAGAGTAGTGATTGCTGCTCGTGGGAGGGGGTCACGTGCGACTGGTCGAATGGTCATGTGATTGGACTTGTCCTCAATTGCAGCCAACTTCAGGGCACCATCCAGCCAAACAGCACCCTCTTCCACCTTCGTCACCTCCAAACCCTCCATCTTGCCTTCAATGACTTCAATTTCTCTACAACTTCACCTGATTTTGGCTCCTTTGCAAGTTTGACCCATCTCAACCACTCGAACTCTAATTTGACAGGCCGAATTCCTTCGAAATTCTCCCATCTGTCCAAATTGACAAATGGAAACATGTGTTATTCCCTTTTGGCTATGGATGTCTTGAATGATCGGTTTATATGTGTTATTTTGAGGGCGTTACACTTTCAACAACCGATATCAGTATTATCAATTGGACTAAATTAATATAAAATTTAAAATTAAGAATTCAAAATAAAATTAATTGAAATTATTCAAATTCAAAGGACATAATGGACCAAGTGTAAGAATTATCGACATAATTTTTTTTATTAGAATTAAAGACAAAAATGATTGTTGCCAACTTGGAAGTCATGATGGCTGGTGGATAAAATTACATAGTTGCCGTGCTTGACAGGCTGGGCTAGAGAAGCAAACCAGTCCCAAAATGTTTTATAACTTGCTTTATTAATAGTCAAGGCGTTACCAACTTTTGATTGATTTAAGGAAATTTATATTCCCACCCTTTATATTTTTACCCTTGTGTTATTTTTGTTTTTATAATTTTAATTGATTCGATTTTGACTTTAATTTATGATTTTATCTCAATTTAGTTTAATTGATTTTAATTTTTAGTTTTTTTAGTTTTTTATTTTTTTTTATTTTTTTTGTGAAAAATGTACACATGAACATGTTTCATCTTTTAAAGCTAAAAAATTGTAAACTTATTCGATTCAATTCTCAACTAATTCAGTAATATTTTTTTCTTTCAACAACCAATATCAGTGGTATCAATTGCACTGAATTAATATAAAATTTAAAATTAAGAATTCAAAATAAAATTAATTGAAATTATTCAAATTAAAATGACATAATGGACCAAATGTAGGAATTATCAACATAATTTTTCATTGGAATTAAAGACAAAAATCACTGTTTCCAACCTGGACGTCATGATGGCTGATGGAAAAAATTACATAGTCGCCGTGCTTGACGGGCTGGGCTGGGCTGCTCCACCACCATAGAAAGACTTGGTGTGTATATAAGAATGAGTAATACATTTTCCTTCTCCATCATCAAACTACTGTCCTTCTTCTCTCCTCTGCTTTTCATATATCTCTCTCTCTCTGAATCCTCCTATCTACAAGAAAACAAAATGAGTTGGCTTATGTTTCTTTTGCTATTTCTCTTGTCTTCGTCTACTTCTGCACGCCAAACTTACTTAAGGACCAGAGATTTTCACTTCTCCAATTTAAAACAACATTTACCATAACTACTAATGCCTCTTTACGTTGTGAATCTTATTCTCATCGTAAAATGGTGTTCTGGAATGAGAGTAGTGATTGCTGCTCGTGGGAGGGGGTCACGTGCGACTGGTCGAATGGTCATGTGATTGGACTTGTCCTCAATTGCAGCCAACTTCAGGGCACCATCCAGCCAAACAGCACCCTCTTCCACCTTCGTCACCTCCAAACCCTCCATCTTGCCTTCAATGACTTCAATTTCTCTACAACTTCACCTGATTTTGGCTCCTTTGCAAGTTTGACCCATCTCAACCACTCGAACTCTAATTTTACAGGCCGAATTTTTTCGAAATTCTCCCATCTGTCCAAATTGACAAATGGAAACATGTGTTATTCCGTTTTGGCTGTGGATGTCTTGAATGATCGGTTTATATGTGTTATTTTGAGGGCGTTACACTTTCAACAACCGATATCAGTGTTATCAATTGGACTAAATTAATATAAAATTTAAAATTAAGATTTCAAAATAAAATTAATGGAAATTATTCAAATTCAAATGACATAATGGACCAAGTGTAAGAATTATCGACACAATTTTTTTTATTAGAATTAAAGACAAAAATGATTGTTGCCAACTTGGAAGTCACGATGGCTGGTGGATAAAATTACATAGTTGCCGTGCTTGACAGGCTGGGCTAGAGAAGCAAACCAGTCCCAAAATGTTTTATTACTTGTTTTATTAATAGTCAAGGCGTTACCAACTTTTGATTGATTTAAGGAAATTTATATTCCCACCCTTTATATTTTTACCCTTGTGTTATTTTTGTTTTTATAATTTTAATTGATTCGATTTTGACTTTAATTTATGATTTTATCTCAATTTAGTTTAATTGATTTTAATTTTTAGTTTTTTTAGTTTTTTATTTTTTTTATTTTTTTGTAAAAAATGTACACATGAACATGTTTCATCTTTTAAAGCTAAAAAATTGTAAACTTATTCGATTCAATTCTCAACTAATTCAGTAATATTTTTTCTTGCAACAACCAATATCAGTGTTATCAATTGGACTGAATTAATATAAAATTTAAAATTAAGAATTCAAAATAAAATTAATTGAAATTATTCAAATTAAAATGACATAATGGACCAAATGTAGGAATTATCAACATAATTTTTCATTGGAATTAAAGACAAAAATCACTGTTTCCAACCTGGACGTCATGATGGCTGATGGAAAAAATTACATAGTCGCCGTGATTGACGGGCTGGGCTGGGCTGCTCCACCACCATAGAAAGACTTGGTGTGTATATAAGAATGAGTAATACATTTTCCTTCTCCATCATCAAACTACTGTCCTTCTTCTCTCCTCTGCTTTTCATATATCTCTCTCTCTCTGAATCCTCCTATCTACAAGAAAACAAAATGAGTTGGCTTATGTTTCTTTTGCTATTTCTCTTGTCTTCGTCTACTTCTGCACGCCAAACTTACTTAAGGACCAGAGATTTTCACTTCTCCAATTTAAAACAACATTTACCATAACTACTAATGCCTCTTTACGTTGTGAATCTTATTCTCATCGTAAAATGGTGTTCTGGAATGAGAGTAGTGATTGCTGCTCGTGGGAGGGGGTCACGTGCGACTGGTCGAATGGTCATGTGATTGGACTTGTCCTCAATTGCAGCCAACTTCAGGGCACCATCCAGCCAAACAGCACCCTCTTCCACCTTCGTCACCTCCAAACCCTCCATCTTGCCTTCAATGACTTCAATTTCTCTACAACTTCACCTGATTTTGGCTCCTTTGCAAGTTTGACCCATCTCAACCACTCGAACTCTAATTTTACAGGCCGAATTCCTTCGAAATTCTCCCATCTGTCCAAATTGACAAATGGAAACATGTGTTATTCCCTTTTGGCTATGGATGTCTTGAATGATCGGTTTATATGTGTTATTTTGAGGGTGTTACACTTTCAACAACCGATATCAGTGTTATCAATTAGACTAAATTAATATAAAATTTAAAATTAAGAATTCAAAATAAAATTAATTGAAATTATTCAAATTCAAATGACATAATGGACCAAGTGTAAGAATTATCGACATAATTTTTTTTATTAGAATTAAAGACAAAAATCATTGTAGCCAACTTGGAAGTGATGATGGCTGGTGGATAAAATTACATAGTTGCCGTGCTTGACAGGCTGGGCTAGAGAAGCAAACCAGTCCCAAAATGTTTTATTACTTGCTTTATTAATAGTCAAGGCGTTACCAACTTTTTATTGATTTAAGGAAATTTATATTCCCACCGTTTATATTTTGACCCTTGTGTTATTTTTGTTTTTATAATTTTAATTGATTCGATTTTAACTTTAATTTATGATTTTATCTCAATTTAGTTTAATTGATTTTAATTTTTAGTTTTTTTAGTTTTTTTGTGAAAAATGTACACATCAACATGTTTCATCTTTTAAAACTAAAAAATTGTAAACTTATTTGATTCAATTCTCAACTAATTCAGTAATATTTATTCTTTCAACAACCAATATCAGTGTTATCAATTGCACTAAATTAATATAAAATTTAAAATTAAGAATTCAAAATAAAATTAATTGAAATTATTCAAATTAAAATGACATAATGGACCAAATGTAGGAATTATCAACATAATTTTTCATTGGAATTAAAGACAAAAGTCACTGTTTCCAACCTGGACGTCTTGATGGCTGATGGAAAAAATTACATAGTCGCCGTGCTTGACGGGCTGGGCTGGGCTGCTCCACCACCATAGAAAGACTTGGTGTGTATATAAGAATGAGTAATACATTTTCCTTCTCCATCATCAAACTACTGTCCTTCTTCTCTCCTCTGCTTTTCATATATATCTCTCTCTCTGAATCCTCCTATCTACAAGAAAACAAAATGAGTTGGCTTATGTTTCTTTTGCTATTTCTCTTGTCTTCGTCTACTTCTGCACGCCACACCTTACTTAAGGACCAGAGATTTTCACTTCTCCAATTTAAAACAACATTTACCATAACTGCTAATGCCTCTTTACGTTGTGAATCTTATTCTCATCCTAAAATGGTGTTCTGGAATGAGAGTAGTGATTGCTGCTCGTGGGAGGGGGTCACGTGCGACTGGTCGAATGGTCATGTGATTGGACTTGACCTCAATTGCAGCCAACTTCAGGGCACCGTCCAGCCAAACAGCACCCTCTTCCACCTTCGTCACCTCCAAACCCTCCATCTTGCCTTCAATGACTTCAATTTCTCTACAACTTCACCTGATTTTGGTTCCTTTGCAAGTTTGACCCATCTCAACCACTCGAGCTCTAATTTTACAGGCCGAATTCCTTCGAAATTCTCCCATCTGTCCAAATTGACAAATGGAAACATGTGTTATTCCCTTTTGGCTATGGATGTCTTGAATGATCGGTTTATATGTGTTATTTTGAGGGTGTTACACTTTCAACAACCGATATCAGTGTTATCAATTGGACTAAATTAATATAAAATTTAAAATTAAGAATTCAAAATAAAATTAATTGAAATTATTCAAATTAAAATGACATAATGGACCAAATGTGGGAATTATCGACATAATTTTTTTATTAGAATTAAAGACAAAAATCACTATTGCCAACTTGGAAGTCATGATGGCTGGTGGATAAAATTACATAGTTGCCGTGCTTGAAAGGCTGGGCTAGAGAAACAAACTAGTCCCAAAATGTTTTATTACTTGCTTAATTAATAGTCAAGGCATTCCCAACTTTTGATTGATTGAAGGAAATTTATATTCGCACTGTTTACATTTTTACTCCTGTATTATTTTTGTTTTTATAATTTAATTGACTCAATTTTAATATTAATTTATGATTTTATCTCAATTTAGTTTAATTGATTATAATTTTTATTTTATTATTTTTTTTAAAAAAAAATGTGCACATGAATATGTTTCATCTTTTATAGCTAAAAAATTGTAAACTTATTCATTTCAATTCTCAACTAATTCAGTAATATTTTTTCTTTCAACAAGCAATATCAGTGCTATCAATTCGACTAAATTAATATAAAATTTAAAATTAAGAATTCAAAATAAAATTAATTGAAATTATTCAAATTAAAATGACATAATGGACCAAGTGTAAGAATTATCGATATAATTTTTTTTATTAGAATGAAAGACAAAAATCATTGTTGCCAACTTGGAAGTCATGATGGCTGGTCGATAAAATTACATAGTTGCCGTGTTTGACAAGCTGGCTAGAGAAGCAAACCAGTCCAAAGATGTTTTATTACTTGATTTATTAATAGTCAAGGCGTTACCAACTTTTGATTGATTTATGGAAATTTATATTCCCACTCTTTATATTTTTACCCTTGTGTTATTTTTGTTTTTATAATTTTAATTGACTCGATTTTAACATTAATTTTTGATTTTATCTCAATTTAGTTTAATTGATTATAATTTTTAGTTTTTTTAGTTATTTATTTTTTTTATCTTTTTTGTGAAAAATGTACACATGAACATGTGTCATCTTTTATAGCTAAAAAATTGTAAACTTATTCGATTCAATTCTCAACTAATTCAGTAATATTTTTTCTTTCAATAACCAATATCAGTGTTATCAATTGCACTAAATTAATATAAAATTTAAAATTAAGAATTCAAAATAAAATTAATTGAAATTATTCAAATTAAAATGACATAATGGACCAAATGTAGGAATTATCAACATAATTTTTCATTGGAATTAAAGACAAAAGTCACTGTTTCCAACCTGGACGTCTTGATGGCTGATGGAAAAAATTACATAGTCGCCGTGCTTGACGGGCTGGGCTGGGCTGCTCCACCACCATAGAAAGACTTGGTGTGTATATAAGAATGAGTAATACATTTTCCTTCTCCATCATCAAACTACTGTCCTTCTTCTCTCCTCTGCTTTTCATATATCTCTCTCTCTCTGAATCCTCCTATCTACAAGAAAACAAAATGAGCTGGCTTATGTTTCTTTTACTATTTCTCTTGTCTTCGTCTACTTCTGCACGCCATACCTGCCTTAAGGACCAGAGATTTTCACTTCTCCAATTTAAAACAACATTTACCATAACTGCTAATGCCTCTTTACGTTGTGAATCTTATTCTCATCCTAAAATGGTGTTCTGGAATGAGAGTAGTGATTGCTGCTCGTGGGAGGGGGTCACGTGCGACTGGTCGAATGGTCATGTGATTGGACTTGACCTCAATTGCAGCCAACTTCAGGGCACCATCCAGCCAAACAGCACCCTCTTCCACCTTCGTCACCTCCAAACCCTCCATCTTGCCTTCAATGACTTCAATTTCTCTACAACTTCACCTGATTTTGGCTCCTTTGCAAGTTTGACCCATCTCAACCACTCGAGCTCTAATTTACAGGCCGAATTCCTTCGAAATTCTCCCATCTGTCCAAATTGACAAATGGAAACATGTGTTATTCCCTTTTGGCTATGGATGTCCTGAATGATCGGTTTATATGTGTTATTTTGAGGGTGTTACACTTTCAACAACCGATATCAGTGTTATCAATTGGACTAAATTAATATAAAATTTAAAATTAAGAATTCAAAAATAAAATTAATTGAAATTATTCAAATTAAAATGACATAATGGACCAAATGTAGGAATTATCGACATAATTTTTTTATTAGAATTAAAGACAAAAATCATTATTGCCAACTTGGAAGTCACGATGGCTGGTGGATAAAATTACATAGTTACCGTGCTTGGCAGGCTGGGCTAGAGAAGCAAACTAGTCCCAAAATGTTTAATTACTTGCTTTATTAATTGTCAAGGCATTACCAACTTTTCATTGATTTAAGGTAATTTATATTCGCACTGTTTACATTTTTACTCTTTTGTTATTTTTGTTTTTATAATTTAATTGACTTAATTTTAATATTAATTTATAATTTTATCTCAATTTAGTTTAATTGATTATAATTTTTATTTTATTATTTTTTTTAAAAAAAAATGTACACATGAACATGTTTCATCTTTTATAGCTAAAAAATTGTAAACTTATTCGATTCAATTCTCAACTAATTCAGTAATATTTTTTCTTTCAACAACCAATATCAGTGTTGTCAATTGGACTAAATTAATATAAAATTTAAAATTAAGAATTCAAAATAAAATTAATTGAAATTATTCAAATTAAAATGACATAATGGACCAAGTGTAAGAATTATCGACATAATTTTTTTTATTAGAATTAAAGACAAAAATCAATGTTGCCAACTTGGAAGTCATGATGGCTGGTGGTTAAAATTACATAGTTGACGTGCTTGACAGGCTGGGCTAGAGAAGCAAACCAGTCCAAAAATGTTTTATTACTTGATTTATTAATAGTCAAGGCGTTACCAACTTTTGATTGATTTATGGAAATTTATATTCCCACCCTTTATAATTTTACCCTTGTGTTATTTTTGTTTTTATAATTTTAATTGACTCGATTTTAACATTAATTTATGATTTCATCTCAATTTAGTTTAATTGATTATAATTTTTACTTTTTTTAGTTTTTTATTTTTTTATTTTTATCTTTTTTGTGAAAAATGTACACATGAACATGTTTCATCTTTTAAAGCTAAAAAATTGTAAACTTATTCGATTCAATTCTCAACTAATTCAGTAATATTTTTTTCTTTCAACAACCAATATCAGTGTTATCAATTGGACTGAATTAATATAAAATTTAAAATTAAGAATTCAAAATAAAATTAATTGAAATTATTCAAATTAAATGACATAATGGACCAAATGTAGGAATTATCAACATAATTTTTCATTGGAATTAAAGACAAAAATCACTGTTTCCAACCTGGACGTCATGATGGCTGATGGAAAAAATTACATAGTCGCCGTGCTTGACGGGCTGGGCTGGGCTGCTCCACCACCAAAGAAAGACTTGGTGTGTATATAAGAATGAGTAATACATTTTCCTTCTCCATCATCAAACTACTGTCCTTCTTCTCTCCTCTGCTTTTCATATGTCTCTCTCTCTCTGAATCCTCCTATCTACAAGAAAACAAAATGAGTTGGCTTATGTTTCTTTTGCTATTTCTCTTGTCTTCGTCTACTTCTGCACGCCATACCTGCCTTAAGGACCAGAGATTTTCACTTCTCCAATTTGAAACAACATTTACCATAACTGCTAATGCCTCTTTACGTTGTGAATCTTATTCTCATCCTAAAATCGTGTTCTGGAATGAGAGTAGTGATTGCTGCTCGTGAGAGGGGGTCACGTGCAACTGGTCGAATGGTCAGGTGATTGGACTTGACCTCAATTGTAGCCAACTTCAGGGCATCATCCAGCCAAACAGCACCCTCTTCCACCTTCGTCACCTCCAAACCCTCCATCTTGCCTTCAATGACTTCAATTTCTCTACAACTTCACCTGATGTTGGCTCCTTTGCAAGTTTGACCCATCTCAACCACTCGAACTCTAATTTTACAGGCCGAATTCCTTCGAAATTCTCCCATCTGTCCAACTTGACAAATGGAAACATGTGTTATTCCCTTTTGGCTATGGATGTCTTGAATGATCGGTTTATATGTGTTATTTTGAGGGCGTTACACTTTCAACAACCGATATCAGTGTTATCAATTGGACTAAATTAATATAAAATTTAAAATTAAGAATTCAAAATAAAATTAATTGAAATTATTCAAATTAAAATGACATAATGGACCAAATGTAGGAATTATCGACATAATTGTTTTATTAGAATTAAAGACAAAAATCACTATTGCCAACTTGGAAGTCATGATGGCTGGTGGATAAAATTACATAGTTGCCGTGCTTGACAGGCTGGGCTAGAGAAGCAAACTAGTCCCAAAATGTTTTATTACTTGCTTTATTAATAGTCAAGTCATTACCAACTTTTGATTGATTTAAGGAAATTTATATTCGCACTGTTTACATTTTTACTCTTGTGTTATTTTTGTTTTTATAATTTATTTGACTCAATTTTAATATTAATTTATGATTTTAACTCAATTTAGTTTAATTGATTATAATTTTTATTTTATTATTTTTTTTAAAAAAAAATGTACACATGAACATGTTTCATCTTTTATAGCTAAAAAATTGTAAACTTATTCGATTCAATTCTCAACTAATTCAGTAATATGTTTTCTTTCAACAACCAATATCAGTGTTGTTAATTGGACTAAATTAATATAAAATTTAAAATTAAGAATTTAAAAGAAAATTAATTGAAATTATTCAAATTAAAATGACATAATGGACCAAGTGTAAGAATTATCGACATAATTTTTTTTATTAGAATTAAAGACAAAAATCATTGTTGCCAACTTGGAAGTCATGATGGCTGGTGGATAAAATTACATAGTTGCCGTGTTTGACAGGCTGGGCTAGAGAAGCAAACCAGTCCAAAAATGTTTTATTACTTGATTTATTAATAGTCAAGGCGTTACCAACTTTTGATTGATTGATGGAAATTTATATTCCCACCCTTTATATTTTTACCCTTGTATTATTTTTGTTTTTATAATTTTAATTGACTCGATTTTAACATTAATTTATGATTTTATCTCAATTTAGTTTAATTGATTATAATTTTTAGTTTTTTTATTTTTTTATTTTTTTTTATCTTTTTTGTGAAAAATGTACACATGAACATGTTTCACCTTTTATAGCTAAAAAGTTGGAAACTTATTCGATTCAATTCTCAACTAATTCAGTAATATTTTTTCTTTCAACAACCAGTATCAGTGTTATCAATTGGACTAAATTAATATAAAATTTAAAATTAAGAATTCAAAATAAAATTAATTGAAATTATTAAAATTAAAATGACATAATGGACCAAATGTAGGAATTATCAACATAATTTTTCGTTGGAATTAAAGACAAAAATCACTGTTTCCAACCTGGACGTCATGATGGCTGATGGAAAAAATTACATAGTCGCCGTGCTTGACGGGCCGGGCTGGGCTGGGGTGCTCCGCCACCATAGAAAGACTTGGTGTGTGTAAAAGAATGAGTAATACATTTTCTGTCATGCCCCACTTTTATTACTCGAAGTCATTACCAATTTCATTAACTTGATTCAATTTTAGAGATAACATGCGGAAATAAACTCATACATTAAATCCGTAGAAGTGATTAACAATACTCTCATTCGTATGCAAAGTAAATATTACATGAACATACTTAATAAATTGCCCTTGGGCTTACATCACTTAAGGTACAAGAAGAAGGGTGTAACCCTTTCACAACAATGGCATTCCGCCAACATAACAGAGGCCCCGTGGCCAGTAAATAAGTAGATCAAAATCTTGTAGCTCAACCTGCTTAACACCTGAAAAGATTCAACAACGTGGGATGAACATATAGTCCAGTAGGGAACTCAACATGATCCTCAACAATAACAACTTACAGATAGCTATGATCATGAACACTCATTCTCATACTAGAATAGTAATGTGACAGTTTATACAAAATATACATATGTATGACTTTTCTTGAAAACAACCGTTTCACTTAACGCTACAAGCGATTTGTCTTTCCTTTCTCCTTTCATTACCCCCATTCCCAATCTTTCATAACATTAACAACTACTTAGGAAAATAAACTCACTAAGCCCGATACTCTCTTCCATTTCCTATACATGCCCAGATGTATCCTTTCAAAACATGTTTACCTTTAAAACATTCGTTTTCCTTCACACTTTCCAAAAGACAAAAATGACATTTTGGTTCACTTCCAATACTATCATAACTATACATGCATATCTTTGTAAAAATATAAATTTACAATCCACCAACATGTATACAATCAATCAATGGTGTAACTCGGTCCTCCGAACTGTAACCAATCAAGTCCATGATATTCTCAGTTACAACGAAACAACAACAATTCCACTTTGCTCTACTAGCCATGTGCTTAGTAAGCCAAAGATATACTAAAATAACTACAACCAACTTCGCTCTACTAGCTATGTGCGTAGTAAGCCAAAATGCCAGTTTACCAGGCGCTAGCTGGAAGGGTATGGTGCCTTCTATTATCAGCGCATACAGTTCTCCAGGCACTAGCTGGAAGGTAACGGTACCTTTGATTTTAAGCGCGGCATATAACGCCAACAACAACCATGCAACAAGGCATAACCAACATGTATAATGCATATACATAAACTATCAAGATACCAGCAATGTGTTAAAAATATATGAACACATGACGAACTCCTTCCGAGCAAATATACATATATATAATGTATCTAACACTTCATCACATACAATGTTCAATCAATCAATCATTCAATGCAAACCCGACAATTCTACACAATCGCGTCATCCTCCACCGATGACCAAGGACAAAACCTCTAGATGCATACAATTAGTACATCTATTGAAGACTCAATTATCATGAATCACAAATCCAACAACCACATTAATATGGTAGTTAAAGATACAACTTCTACATGTGTGTTCAACACTCAAGATAGAACAACCCAATTCTCAAACTTATTTCGAAAACACTTTTCTCATTCTCCCAAAAACAACCCCATTTCCTTCTTGTCATCACAAAACCAACTCCACTATTCTTGTTTCCATAAAACCAATTCCAAAATCATGATTTATCCCATAGGCGTTAACACCCTTACCCAACTCATTTGACAAAAGAGATTTACACACAATGGTCAACAAACTCCCATTTTAATTCACCCAATCAAAATATAATTTAGGGCTTTATCTTCTTTTAACTACAACATGCTAATTTATATACTAATTAGCCAAGACAACAATTAATGAAGCTAAATCCATTCCCAACACAACCAACCCTAGGTTTATCTCATGATTTTCAAACAAATCCAACATGATACAATTTTCATGCAATACAAAAATTACCACATGTCTATCTATAGACGGAGTATTGAAAAAGAACAAGGAGAACTCCTACCTCAAATGGAGAACTCAAATGGAGAAGATGACCCAAAATCAAAGTGCTCCAAATCCCAAATTTCTTGGATCACAACGAAGCCCTCGACGATCAACACACTTCTTACAAGGGCCCAAGGTGAGGAAAACACTCTAGCTAGATCAATCCTAAGAGAGAAGTTAGGTTTTAGAGTGAGGTGCTCTTCAATGGAGGTTTTGAAAAAGTAAGAGAGAGAAAGGAAATCAAAAAGTGATCCAAAAAGCTACATCTCGGACTGATATACACGACGCCCCGCTCGAGCGTGGAAACCCCCGCTCGAGCGCCACTCACAGACTCCCGCTCGAGCGGCCAATCCCCCGCTCGAGCGCCGGATACGCACATCCAGTACTTTTGCAGAACCAGGTCCCCGCCCGAGCATCCAACTCCCCGCTCGAGCGGACAAGAACAACAAAGGTCCGCTCGAGCGTCAAAAACACCGCTCGAGCGGAAAGGACAGAATCTGGGCAAAATTTCTAAGCTTCAAAACACAACCCACTTAATCCCAACTTGCCCAACACAACCCAAAACTCCAAAACAAAGAGCAAGGGATACAAAAGAGGATAAGACAACACCAAATTTACGGAACCGAGTCTGGATTACAGTTCAATAACAACAGGGAATACCGGGATCGCTATATTTTCCTTCTCCATCATCAAACCACTATCCTTCTTCTCTCCTCTGCTTTTCGTATATCTCTCCTTCTCTGAATCCTCCTATCTACAAGAAAACAAAATGAGTTGGCTTATGTTTCTTTTGCTATTTCTCTTGTCTTCGTCTACTTCTGCACGCCATACCTGCCTTAAGGACCAGAGATTTTCACTTCTCCAATTTAAAACAACATTTGCCATAACTGCTAATGCCTCTTTACGTTGTGAATCTTATTCTCATCCTAAAATGGTGTTCTGGAATGAGAGTAGTGATTGCTGCTCGTGGGAGGGGGTCACGTGCAACTGGTCGAATGGTCATGTGATTGGACGTGACCTCAATTACAGCCAACTTCAGGGCACCATCCAGCCAAACAGCACCCTCTTCCACCTTCGTCACCTCCAAACCCTCCATCTTGACTTCAATGACTTCAATTTCTCTACAACTTCAACTGATTTTGGCTCCTTTGCAAGTTTGACCCAACTCAACCACTCGAACTCTAATTTTACAGGCCGAATTCCATCGAAATACTCCCATCTATCCAAATTGACAAATGGAAACATGTGTTATTCCCTTTTGGCTATGGAAGTCTTGAATGATCGGTTTATATGTGTTATTTTGAGGGCGTTACACTTTCAACAACAGATATCAGTGTTATCAATTGGACTAAATTAATATAAAATTTAAAATTACGAATTCAAAATAAAATTAATTGAAATTATTCAAATTCAAATGACATGATGGACCAAATGTAAGAATTATCGACATAATTTTTTTTATTAGAATTAAAGACAAAAATCATTGTTGCCAACTTGGTAGTCATGATGGCTGGTGGATAAAATTACATAGTTGCCGTGCTTGACAGGCTGGGCTAGAGAAGCAAACCAGTCCCAAAATGTTTTATTACTTGCTTTATTAATAGTCAAGGCGTTACCAACTTTTGATTGATTTATGGAAATTTATATTCCCACCCTTTATATTTTTACCCTTGTGTTATTTTTGTTTTTATAATTTTAATTGACTCGATTTTAACATTAATTTATGATTTTATCTCAATTTAGTTTAATTGATTATAGTTTTCAGTTTTTTTAGTTTTTTATTTTTTTTTTATCTTTTTTGTGAAAAATGTACACATGAACATGTTTCACCTTTTATAGCTAAAAAATTGTAAACTTATTCGATTCAATTCTCAACTAATTCAGTAATATTTTTTCTTTCAACAACCAATATCAGTGTTATCAATTGCACTAAATTAATAAAAAATCTAAAATTAAGAATTCAAAATAAAATTAATTGAAATTATTCAAATTAAAATGACATAATGGACCAAATGTAGGAATTATCAACATAGTTTTTCATTGGAATTAAAGACAAAAATCACTGTTTCCAACCTGGACGTCATGATGGCTGATGGAAAAAATTACATAGTCGCCGTGCTTGACGGGCTGGGCTGGGCTGCTCCACCACCATAGAAAGACTTGGTGTGTATATAAGAATGAGTAATACATTTTCCTTCTCCATCATCAAACTACTGTCCTTCTTCTCTCCTCTGCTTTTCATATATCTCTCTCTCTCTGAATCCTCCTATCTACAAGAAAACAAAATGAGTTGGCTTATGTTTCTTTTTCTATTTCTCTTGTCTTCGTCCACTTCTGCACGCCATACCTGCCTTAAGGACCAGAGATTTTCAATTCTCCAATTTAAAACAACATTTACCATAACTGCTAATGCCTCTTTACGTTGTGAATCTTATTCTCATCCTAAAATGGTGCTCTGGAATGAGAGTAGTGATTGCTGCTCGTGGGAGGGGGTCACGTGCAACTGCTCGAATGGTCATGTGATTGGACTTGACCTCAATTGCAGCCAACTTCAGGGCACCGTCCAGCCAAACAGCACCCTCTTCCACCTTCGTCACCTCCCAAACCTCCATCTTGCCTTCAATGACTTCAATTTCTCTACAACTTCACCTGATTTTGGCTCCTTTGCAAGTTTGACCCATCTCAACCACTCGAACTCTAATTTTACAGGCCGAATTCCTTCGAAATACTCCCATCTGTCCAAATTGACAAATGGAAACATGTGTTATTCCCTTTTGGCTATGGATGTCTTGAATGATCGGTTTATATGTGTTATTTTCAGGGCGTTACACTTTCAACAACCGATATCAGTGTTATCAATTGGACTAAATTAATATAAAATTTAAAATTAAGAATTCAAAATAAAATTAATTGAAATTATTCAAAGTGAAATGACATAATCGACCAAATGTAGGAATTATCGACATAATTTTTTTATTAGAATTAAAGACAAAAATCACTATTGCCAACTTGGAAGTCACGATGGCTGGTGGATAAAATTACATAGTTACCGTGCTTGACAGGCTGGGCTAGAGAAGCAAACTAGTCCCAAAATGTTTTATTACTTGCTTTATTAATAGTCAAGGCATTACCAACTTTTAATTGATTTATGAAAATTTATATTCGCACTATTTACATTTTTACTCTTGTGTTATTTTTGTTTTTATAATTTAATTGACTCAATTTTAATATTAATTTATGAACTTATCTCAATTTAGTTTAATTGATTATAATTTTTATTTTATTATTTTTTTAAAAAAAAGTTGTACACATGAACATGTTTCATCTTTTATAGCTAAAAAATTATAAACTTATTCGATTCAATTCTCAACTAATTCAGTAATATTTTTTCTTTCAACAACCAGTATCAGTGTTATCAATTGGACTAAATTAATATAAAATTTGAAATTAAGAATTCAAAATAAAATTAATTGAAATTATTCAAATTAAAATGACACAATGGACCAAGTGTAAGAATTATCGACATAATTTTTTTTATTAGAATTAAAGACAAAAATCATTGTTGCCAACTTGGAAGTCATGATGGCTGGTGGATAAAATTACGTAGTCGCCGTGCTTGACAGGCTGGGCTAAAGAAGCAAACCAGTCCCAAAATGTTTTATTACTTGATTTATTAATAGTCAAGGCGTTATCAACTTTTGATTAATTTATGGAAATTTGTATTCCCACCCTTTATATTTTTACCCTTGTGTTATTTTTGTTTTTATAATTTTAATTGACTCGATTTTAACATTAATTTATGATTTTATCTCAATTTAGTTTAATTGATTATAATTTTCAGTTTTTTTAGTTTTTTTTTTTTTTTTTATCTTTTTTGTGAAAAATGTACACATTAACATGTTTCACCTTTTATAGCTAAAAAGTTGGAAACTTATTCGATTCAATTCTCAACTAATTCAGTAATATTTTTTCTTTCAACAACCAATATCAGTGTTATCAATTGCACTAAATTAATAAAAAATCTAAAATTAAGAATTCAAAATAAAATTAATTGAAATTATTCAAATTAAAATGACATAATGGACCAAATGTAGGAATTATCAACATAGTTTTTCATTGGAATTAAAGACAAAAATCACTGTTTCCAACCTGGACGTCATGATGGCTGATGGAAAAAATTACATAGTCGCCGTGCTTGACGGGCTGGGCTGGGCTGCTCCACCACCATAGAAAGACTTGGTGTGTATAGAAGAATGAGTAATACATTTTCCTTCTCCATCATCAAACTACTGTCCTTCTTCTCTCCTCTGCTTTTCATATATCTCTCTCTCTCTGAATCCTCCTATCTACAAGAAAACAAAATGAGTTGGCTTATGTTTCTTTTTCTATTTCTCTTGTCTTCGTCCACTTCTGCACGCCATACCTGCCTTAAGGACCAGAGATTTTCAATTCTCCAATTTAAAACAACATTTACCATAACTGCTAATGCCTCTTTACGTTGTGAATCTTATTCTCATCCTAAAATGGTGCTCTGGAATGAGAGTAGTGATTGCTGCTCGTGGGAGGGGGTCACGTGCGACTGGTCGAATGGTCATGTGATTGGACTTGACCTCAATTGCAGCCAATTTCAGGGCACCATCCAGCCAAACAGCACCCTCTTCCACCTTCGTCACCTCCAAACCCTCCATCTTGCCTTCAATGACTTCAATTTCTCTACAACTTCACCTAATTTTGGCTCCTTTGCAAGTTTGACCCACCTCAACCACTCGAACTCTAATTTTACAGGCCGAATTCCTTCGAAATTCTCCCATCTGTCCAAATCGACAAATGGAAACATGTGTTATTCCCTTTTGGCTATGGATGTCTTGAATGATCGGTTTATATGTGTTATTTTGAGGGTGTTACACTTTCAACAACCGATATCAGTGTTATCAATTGGACTAAATTAATATAAAATTTAAAATTAAGAATTCAAAATAAAATTAATTGAAATTATTCAAATTAAAATGACATAATAGACCAAATGTAGGAATTATCGACATAATTTTTTTATTAGAATTAAAGACAAAAATCACTATTGCCAACTTGGAAGTCATGATAGCTGGTGGATAAAATTACATAGTTGCCGTGCTTGACAGGCTGGGCTAGAGAAGCAAACTAGTTCCAAAATATTTTATTACTTGCTTTATTAATAGTCAAGGCATTACCAACTTTTGATTGATTTAAGGAAATTTATATTCCCACCCTTTATGTTTTTACCCTTGTGTTATTTTTGTTTTTATAATTTTAGTTGACTCAATTTTAACATTAATTTATGATTTTATCTCAATTTAGTTTAATATATTATAATTTTTATTTTTTTTTATTTTTATTATTTTTTTTTGTGAAAAATGTACACATTAACATGTTTAATCTTTTATAGCTAAAAAATTGTAAACTTATTCGATTCAGTTCTCAACTAATTCAGTAATATTTTTTCTTTCGACAACCAATATCAGTGTTATCAATTGGACTAAATTAATATAAAATTGAAAATTAAGAATTCAAAATAAAATTAGGTGAAATTATTCAAATTAAAATGACATAATGGACCAAATGTAGGAATTATCAACATAATTTTTTTATTTGAATTAGAGACAAAAATCACTATTGCCAACTTGGAAATCATGATGGCTGGTGGATAAAATTACATAGTTGCCGTGCCTGACAGGCTGTGCTAGAGAAGCAAACTAGTCCCAAAATGTTTTATTACTTGCTTTATTAATAGTCAAGGCATTACCAACTTTTGATTGATTTTGGGAAATTTATATTCGCACTCTTTATAATTTTACTCTTGTGTTATTTTTGTTTTTATAATTTTAATTGACTCAATTTTAACATTAATTTATGTTTTTATCTCAATTTAGTTTAATTGATTATAATTTTTAGTTTTTTTTTTTTTGGTTGAAAAATATACACATGAACATGTTTCATCTTTTATAGCTAAAAAATTATAAACTTATTCGACTCAATTCTCAACTAATTCAGTAATATTTTTTCTTTCAACAACCGATATCAGTGTTATCAATTGGACTAAATTAATATAAAATTTAAAATTAAGAATTCAAAAAAAAAAATTAATTGAAATTATTCAAATTAAAATGACATAATGGACCAAATGTAGGAATTATCGACATAATTTTTTTATTAGAATTAAAGACAAAAATCACTATTGCCAACTTGGAATTCACGATGGCTGGTGGATAAAATTACATAGTTACCGTGCTTGGCAGGCTGGGCTAGAGAAGCAAACTAGTCCCAAAATGTTCTATTACTTGCTTTATTAATAGTCAAAGCATTACCAACTTTTGATTGATTTAAGGAAATTTATATTCGCACTGTTTACATTTTTACTCTTGTGTTATTTTTGTTTTTATAATTTAATTGACTCAATTTTAATATCAATTTATGATTTTATCTCAATTTAGTTTAATTGATTATAATTTTTATTTTATTATTTTTTTAAAAAAAAATGTACAGATGAACATGTTTCATCTTTTATATCTAAAAAATTGTAAACTTATTCGATTCAATTCTCAACTAATTCAGTAATATTTTTTCTTTCAACAACCAATATCAGTGTTGTCAATTGGACTAAATTAATATAAAATTTAAAATTAAGAATTCAAAATAAAATTAATTGAAATTATTCAAATTAAAATGACATAATGGACCAAGTGTAAGAATTATCGACATAATTTTTTTTTATTAGAATTAAAGACAAAAATCAATGTTGCCAACTTGGAAGTCATGATGGCTGGTGGATAAAATTACATAGTTGCCGTGCTTGACAGGCTGGGCTAGAGAAGCAAACCAGTCCAAAAATGTTTTATTACTTGATTTATTAATAGTCAAGGCGTTACCAACTTTTGATTGATTTATGGAAATTTATATTCCCACCCTTTATAATTTTACCCTTGTGTTATTTTTGTTTTTATAATTTTAATTGACTCGATTTTAACATTAATTTATGATTTTATCTCAATTTAGTTTAATTGATTATAATTTTTAGTTTTTTTAGTTATTTATTTATTTTTATCTTTTTTGGGAAAAATGTACACATGAACATGTTTCATCTTTTATAGCTAAAAAATTGTAAACTTATTCGATTCAATTCTCAACTAATTCAGTAATATTTTTTCTTTCAACAACCAATATCAGTGCTATCAATTGCACTAAATTAATATAAAATTTAAAATTAAGAATTCAAAATAAAATTAATTGAAATTATTCAAATTAAAATGACATAATGGACCAAATGTAGGAATTATCAACATAATTTTTCATTGGAATTATAGACAAAAATCACTGTTTCCAACCTGGACGTCATGATGGCTGATGGAAAAAATTACAAAGTCGCCGTGCTTGACGGGTTGGGCTGGGCTGCTCCACCACCATAGAAAGACTTGGTGTGTATATAAGAATGAGTAATACATTTTCCTTCTCCATCATCAAACTACTGTCCTTCTTCTCTCCTCTGCTTTTCATATATCTCTCTCTCTGAATCCTCCTATCTACGAGAAAACAAAATGAGTTGGCTTATGTTTCTTTTGCTATTTCTCTTGTCTTCGTCTACTTCTGCACGCCATACCTGCCTTAAGGACCAGAGATTTTCGCTTCTCCAATTTAAAACAACATTTACCATAACTGCTAATGCCTCTTTACGTTGTGAATCTTATTCTCATCCTAAAATGGTGTTCTGGAATGAGAGTAGTGATTGCTGCTCGTGGGAGGGGGTCACGTGCGACTGCTCGAATGGTCATGTGATTGGACTTGACCTCAATTGCAGCCAACTTCAGGGCACCATCCAGCCAAACAGCACCCTCTTCCACCTTCGTCACCTCCAAACCCTCCATCTTGCCTTCAATGACTTCAATTTCTCTACAACTTCACCTGATTTTGGCTCCTTTGCAAGTTTGACCCATCTCAACCACTCGAACTCTAATTTTACAGGCCGAATTCCTTCGAAATTCTCCCATCTGTCCAAATTGACAAATGGAAACAAGTGTTATTCCCTTTTGGCTATGGATGTCTTGAATGATCGGTTTATATGTGTTATTTTGAGGGTGTTACACTTTCAACAACCGATATCAGTGTTATCAATTGGACTAAATTAATATAAAATTTAAAATTAAGAATTCAAAATAAAATTAATTGAAATTATTCAAATTAAAATGACATAATGGACCAAATGTAGGAATTATCGACATAATTTTTTTGTTAGAATTAAAGACAAAAATCACTATTGCCAACTTGGAAGTCACGATGGCTGGTGGATAAAATTACATAGTTGCCGTGTTTGACAGGCTGGGCTAGATAAGCAAACTAGTCCCAAAATGTTTTATTACTTGCTTTATTAATAGTCAAGGCATTACCAACTTTTGATTGATTTAAGGAAATTTATATTCGCACTGTTTACATTTTTACTCTTGTGTTATTTTTGTTTTTATAATTTAATTGACTCAATTTTAATATCAATTTATGATTTTATCTCAATTTAGTTTAATTGATTATAATTTTTATTTTATTATTTTTTTAAAAAAAAATGTACAGATGAACATGTTTCATCTTTTATATCTAAAAAATTGTAAACTTATTCGATTCAATTCTCAACTAATTCAGTAATATTTTTTCTTTCAACAACCAATATCAGTGTTGTCAATTGGACTAAATTAATATAAAATTTAAAATTAAGAATTCAAAATAAAATTAATTGAAATTATTCAAATTAAAATGACATAATGGACCAAGTGTAAGAATTATCGACATAATTTTTTTTTATTAGAATTAAAGACAAAAATCAATGTTGCCAACTTGGAAGTCATGATGGCTGGTGGATAAAATTACATAGTTGCCGTGCTTGACAGGCTGGGCTAGAGAAGCAAACCAGTCCAAAAATGTTTTATTACTTGATTTATTAATAGTCAAGGCGTTACCAACTTTTGATTGATTTATGGAAATTTATATTCCCACCCTTTATAATTTTACCCTTGTGTTATTTTTGTTTTTATAATTTTAATTGACTCGATTTTAACATTAATTTATGATTTTATCTCAATTTAGTTTAATTGATTATAATTTTTAGTTTTTTTAGTTATTTATTTATTTTTATCTTTTTTGGGAAAAATGTACACATGAACATGTTTCATCTTTTATAGCTAAAAAATTGTAAACTTATTCGATTCAATTCTCAACTAATTCAGTAATATTTTTTCTTTCAACAACCAATATCAGTGCTATCAATTGCACTAAATTAATATAAAATTTAAAATTAAGAATTCAAAATAAAATTAATTGAAATTATTCAAATTAAAATGACATAATGGACCAAATGTAGGAATTATCAACATAATTTTTCATTGGAATTATAGACAAAAATCACTGTTTCCAACCTGGACGTCATGATGGCTGATGGAAAAAATTACAAAGTCGCCGTGCTTGACGGGTTGGGCTGGGCTGCTCCACCACCATAGAAAGACTTGGTGTGTATATAAGAATGAGTAATACATTTTCCTTCTCCATCATCAAACTACTGTCCTTCTTCTCTCCTCTGCTTTTCATATATCTCTCTCTCTGAATCCTCCTATCTACGAGAAAACAAAATGAGTTGGCTTATGTTTCTTTTGCTATTTCTCTTGTCTTCGTCTACTTCTGCACGCCATACCTGCCTTAAGGACCAGAGATTTTCGCTTCTCCAATTTAAAACAACATTTACCATAACTGCTAATGCCTCTTTACGTTGTGAATCTTATTCTCATCCTAAAATGGTGTTCTGGAATGAGAGTAGTGATTGCTGCTCGTGGGAGGGGGTCACGTGCGACTGCTCGAATGGTCATGTGATTGGACTTGACCTCAATTGCAGCCAACTTCAGGGCACCATCCAGCCAAACAGCACCCTCTTCCACCTTCGTCACCTCCAAACCCTCCATCTTGCCTTCAATGACTTCAATTTCTCTACAACTTCACCTGATTTTGGCTCCTTTGCAAGTTTGACCCATCTCAACCACTCGAACTCTAATTTTACAGGCCGAATTCCTTCGAAATTCTCCCATCTGTCCAAATTGACAAATGGAAACAAGTGTTATTCCCTTTTGGCTATGGATGTCTTGAATGATCGGTTTATATGTGTTATTTTGAGGGTGTTACACTTTCAACAACCGATATCAGTGTTATCAATTGGACTAAATTAATATAAAATTTAAAATTAAGAATTCAAAATAAAATTAATTGAAATTATTCAAATTAAAATGACATAATGGACCAAATGTAGGAATTATCGACATAATTTTTTTGTTAGAATTAAAGACAAAAATCACTATTGCCAACTTGGAAGTCACGATGGCTGGTGGATAAAATTACATAGTTGCCGTGTTTGACAGGCTGGGCTAGATAAGCAAACTAGTCCCAAAATGTTTTATTACTTGCTTTATTAATAGTCAAGGCATTACCAACTTTTGATTGATTTAAGGAAATTTATATTCGCACTGTTTACATTTTTACTCTTGTGTTATTTTTGTTTTTATAATTTAATTGACTCAATTTTAATATTAATTTATGATTTTATCTCAATTTAGTTTAATTGATTATAATTTTTATTTTATTATTTTTTTTAAAAAAAAATGTACACATGAACATGTTTCATCTTTTATAGCTAAAAAATTGTAAACTTATTCGATTCAATTCTCAACTAATTCAGTAATATTTTTTCTTTCAACAACCAATATCAGTGTTGTCAATTGGACTAAATTAATATAAAATTTAAAATTAAGAATTTAAAATAAAATTAATTGAAATTATTCAAATTAAAATGACATAATGGACCAAGTGTAAGAATTATCGACATAATTTTTTTTATTAGAATTAAAGACAAAAATCATTGTTGCCAACTTGGAAGTCATGATGGCTGGTGGATAAAATTACATAGTTGCCGTGTTTGACAGGCTGGGCTAGAGAAGCAAACCAGTCCAAAAATGTTTTGTTACTTGATTTATTAATAGTCAAGGCGTTACCAACTTTTGATTGATTGATGGAAATTTATATTCCCACCCTTTATATTTTTGCCCTTGTGTTATTTTTGTTTTTATAATTTTAATTGACTCGATTTTAGCATTAATTTATGATTTTATCTCAATTTAGTTTAATTGATTATAATTTTTAGTTTTTTTAGTTTTTTATTTTTTTTTTATCTTTTTTGTGAAAAATGTACACATGAACATGTTTCACCTTTTATAGCTAAAAAGTTGGAAACTTATTCGATTCAATTCTCAACTAATTCAGTAATATTTTTTCTTTCAACAACCAATATCAGTGTTATCAATTGGACTAAATTAATATAAAATTTAAAATTAAGAATTCAAAATAAAATTAATTGAAATTATTAAAATTAAAATGACATAATGGACCAAATGTAGGAATTATCAACATAATTTTTCGTTGGAATTAAAGACAAAAATCACTGTTTCCAACCTGGACGTCATGATGGCTGATGGAAAAAATTACATAGTCGCCGTGCTTGACGGGCCGGGCTGGGCTGGGGTGCTCCACCACCATAGAAAGACTTGGTGTGTGTATAAGAATGAGTAATACATTTTCTGTCATGCCCCACTTTTATTACTCGAAGTCATTACCAATTTCATTAACTTGATTCAATTTTAGAGATAACATGCGGAAATAAACTCATACATTAAATCCGTAGAAGTGATTAACAATACTCTCATTCGTATGCAAAGTAAATATTACATGAACATACTTAATAAATTGCCCTTGGGCTTACATCACTTAAGGTACAAGAAGAAGGGTGTAACCCTTTCACAACAATGGCATTCCGCCAACATAACAGAGGCCCCGTGGCAAGTAAATAAGTAGATCAAAATCTTGTAGCTCAACCTGCTTAACACCTGAAAAGATTCAACAACGTGGGATGAACATATAGTCCAGTAGGGAACTCAACATGATCCTCAACAATAACAACTTACAGATAGCTATGATCATGAACACTCATTCTCATACTAGAATAGTAATGTGACAGTTTATACAAAATATACATATGTATGACTTTTCTTGAAAACAACCGTTTCACTTAACGCTACAAGCGATTTGTCTTTCCTTTCTCCTTTCATTACCCCCATTCCCAATCTTTCATAACATTAACAACTACTTAGGAAAATAAACTCACTAAGCCCGATACTCTCTTCCATTTCCTATACATGCCCAGATGTATCCTTTCAAAACATGTTTACCTTTAAAACATTCATTTTCCTTCACACTTTCCAAAAGACAAAAATGACATTTTGGTTCACTTCCAATACTATCATAACTATACATGCATATCTTTGTAAAAATATAAATTTACAATCCACCAACATGTATACAATCAATCAATGGTGTAACTCGGTCCTCCGAACTGTAACCAATCAAGTCCATGATATTCTCAGTTACAACGAAACAACAACAATTCCACTTTGCTCTACTAGCCATGTGCTTAGTAAGCCAAAGATATACTGAAATAACTACAACCAACTTCGCTCTACTAGCTATGTGCGTAGTAAGCCAAAATGCCAGTTTACCAGGCGCTAGCTGGAAGGGTATGGTGCCTTCTATTATCAGCGCATACAGTTCTCCAGGCGCTAGCTGGAAGGTAACGGTACCTTTGATTTTAAGCGCGGCATATAACGCCAACAACAACCATGCAACAAGGCATAACCAACATGTATAATGCATATACATAAACTGTCAAGATACCAGCAATGTGTTAAAAATATATGAACACATGATGAACTCCTTCCGAGCAAATATACATATATATAATGTATCTAACACTTCATCACATACGATGTTCAATCAATCAATCATTCAATGCAAACCCGACAATTCTACACAATCGCGTCATCCTCCACCGATGACCAAGGACAAAACCTCTAGATGCATACAATTAGTACATCTATTGAAGACTCAATTATCATGAATCACAAATCCAACAACCACATTAATATGGTAGTTAAAGATACAACTTCTACATGTGTGTTCAACACTCAAGATAGAACAACCCAATTCTCAAACTTATTTCGAAAACACTTTTCTCATTCTCCCAAAAACAACCCCATTTCCTTCTTGTCATCACAAAACCAACTCCACTATTCTTGTTTCCATAAAACCAATTCCAAAATCATGATTTATCCCATAGGCGTTAACACCCTTACCCAACTCATTTGACAAAAGAGATTTACACACAATGGTCAACAAACTCCCATTTTAATTCACCCAATCAAAATATAATTTAGGGCTTTATTGTCACGACCCCAACCCGCCCCTAGTAGGATGGTGCCGTGATGGCCAGTAATCCGTAATTACCGAAGGCCAACTTACAAGATCAAACGCAATCAGAGTATAACATATGGGGCTTACAAATGCGGAAGCAATAAATCAAATACAAGTGGTCCATAAGAGCTGTGCATAGATCAAATGATGTGGCACTCATAACATATTTACAGTCCGTCTGATAATCAAAACACATAATACAAATCTTGACCAAAAGGCTTCTAGAGCCGACATGTGCAATTACAAAAGATTGCAAGCCAAAGAAGCATAATCTTCAAGATCTGCCGACGTAAATACAATTGCCGACATGAATACAAAACAGCCGACGTATAACAAGTTATGCCGACATCATAAGAATCCAAACCAAGCTTTGCAAAATACATCTAGGCGTCGCCGCCGTCCTGCTCATCACCTACATATATATAGAGGGGTGAGTATGGAAACTCAGTGAATGGTACTAAAAATAAAGGTTTTTACATGAATAACAGCCGAAGTCTTTCAAAGCAAAACAAACATTCCAAACCATTCGAATATTAGCCGAGGTCCTTCCAAATCAAATACATCAAACTTCACCGAAACAAGGGATGAACCATATTCATCTAACAGGTCTTACAAAACTCAAGGGATGCTTACCAACATCGGCAAAACACAAATCAAGGCTTATCAAGTCAAGGGATGAACCGTATTCATCGATCAAGTCTTACAATATCAAGGGATGCTGACCAACGTCGGCAACAAGGGCTGTACGATCCGTAATCGATTTGTCAAGGGTACTGCGAAAGTTTAAAGTCCTCCAGCACAAGGGACTTGTGCTACTTAGGCCCGTAGCCCTTTTTAACACGATAGCTTTTCAAGTAAGGACCATATCCTTCTTAACATGCGGAACTTGTGTCACTTAGGCCCGTAGCCCTTTTTGACAAGGTGGTGCTGCGAAAGTTTAGAGTCCTCCAGCCAAGGGACTTTCATACTTGGTACTGCAAAAGTTTATAGTCCTCCAGTACAAGGGACTTTTACACTTAGTGCTGCGAAAGTTTATAGTCCTCCAGCCAAGGGACTTTTACACTTGGTACTGCAAAAGTTTATAGTCCTCCAGTACAAGGGACTTTTACACTTAGTGCTGCGAAAGTTTATAATCCTCCAGCCAAGGGACTTTTCAAGGATATCATCAACAAGCTTATACTTAATACATCAAATAGGCTAATCATTCATGCTTATCAAAACTTTTATCACAACAAAGCAAGCAAGATTTATCAAAAACGGTATAACATAGCTTTATTAAAAGCACCACTCACCTCGGTCTTCTTGGGTGAAGGCTCAAAGCAAAGATCAAAGTCCTGGCAATCACAAGGCAAACCACATTCTCAAAACAAGCTTCATATGCACATAATGATCTCGGCACTCTCACCGAATCCAAGTCAAAAGTAAAGCAAAGCATGACAAGGGTCAAAACGCTGTTTTCCATCCCATGGAAACACACTGGGTACTACCCAGGTCTAGCCGAGGTCCCACACCTCCTTGCCGAGGTGTGAACCTGATGGCCACACACAAAACGAAATCGGGAAAAACCTGGGTTTCCCTTTGAGGAATGCAAAGGACAAAATAATCAAGAACATCAAGAACATGCATGCTGGAGTTCATAACTAGTACATTCGAAATCTGAGATCCCATGCAAAGAGCTCAAAACATGGACCTGGGTACTCGTACAAGGAAAACATGCAAGAACAAACACAAAAACATGGTTCTTGTTCCAAACTTTCGGATCAAAACGAGACTTTACTCAAGAACACATGAACATCAACTTCCTCTTTCAAAACCGACTTCAAATCGTTGCATGGCATGCAAAACAAACACAATCATGCAATGCAGCTTGATAACCAATAAGAGCAATCAAAGTAGAGCAAGAATCTAACCTCAAAACTCAGATCCAACGGTTGGATCGCCAAAGATCAAGATCGAAAATCAACTTCTCACTCTAAAACTCCTTCTCTCTTCTTTGAGAGCTTCTCTCTCTAGAGATAAAGATTTGAGACAAAAATGATTTGTCCCCAAGTCTGCCGGCTGTCTATACACACAGCTCGGACACGTGGCTCAACCGGGTTGGCTTAACTAAAAAAGGTGACTGAGTGATAAGACGAGTCACTGACAAAGCGTACTCGACAAGCTAAGGCAAAGCGCCTCGGCAATCAAAGACATCGGCTAAAGACAAGGCCTCGGCAAAGCGTAACAAAGGCATCGGCTAGGGAGGACGACACTTACTAAGTCGTGCCACACCTGCCCTGGAACGAAACACCAAGTGCAAAGACATCTCGGCCTGGAAGGTACACTTCTCGGCCTTGGTTCTGAACATCTCGGCAATCATGCCGGAGTGAAGATGGAGGTCAACAGATGGCTCCAGAATAGTTCTAAGTGCAAAGGTTCAAAAGTGGACTACACTGAGCTGACCTCGGCCACACACCAAGCAAGGAACAAGATCAAGCAAGCACACATAACAAAGCAAGCCGAAACAAGATTAATAAGATTGTAACATATCAAGACAAGGTCTTACATGAATGTATGCAAGTATGGCTAAGTCAAGAATGAGGGTTGTTACATTTATCTTCTTTTAACTACAACATGCTAATTTATATACTAATTAGCCAAGACAACAATTAATGAAGCTAAATCCATTCCCAACACAACCAACCCTAGGTTTATCTCATGATTTTCAAACAAATCCAACATGATACAATTTTCATGCAATACAAAAATTACCACATGTCTATCTATAGACGGAGTATTGAAAAAGAACAAGGAGAATCCCTACCTCAAATGGAGAACTCAAATGGAGAAGATGACCCGAAATCAAAGTGCTCCAAATCCCAAATTTCTTGGATCACAACGAAGCCCTCGACGATCAACACACTTCTTACAAGGGCCCAAGGTGAGGAAAACACTCTAGCTAGATCAATCCTAAGAGAGAAGTTAGGTTTTAGAGTGAGGTACTCTTCAATGGAGGTTTTGAAAAAGTAAGAGAGAGAAAGGAAATCAAAAAGTGATCCAAAAAGCTACATCTCGGACTGATATACACGACGCCCCGCTCGAGCGTGGAAACCCCCGTTCGAGCGCCATTCACAGACTCCCGCTCGAGCGGCCAATCCCCCGCTCAAGCGCCGGATACGCACATCCAGTACTTTTGCAGAACCAGGTCCCCGCCCGAGCGTCCAACTCCCCGCTCGAGCGGACAAGAACAACAAAGGCCCGCTCGAGCGTCAAAAACACCGCTCGAGCGGAAAGGATAAAATCTGGGCAAAATTTCTAAGCTTCAAAACACAACCCACTTAATCCCAACTTGCCCAACACAACCCAAAACTCCAAAACAAAGAGCAAGGGATACAAAAGAGGATAAGACAACACCAAATTTACGGAACCGAGTCTGGATTACAGTTCAATAACAACAGGGAATACCGGGATCGCTATATTTTCCTTCTCCATCATCAAACTACTATCCTTCTTCTCTCCTCTACTTTTCATATATCTCTCCTTCTCTGAATCCTCCTATCTACAAGAAAACAAAATGAGTTGGCTTATGTTTCTTTTGCTATTTCTCTTGTCTTCGTCTACTTCTGCACGCCATACCTGCCTTAAGGACCAGAGATTTTCACTTCTCCAATTTAAAACAACATTTGCCATAACTGCTAATGCCTCTTTACGTTGTGAATCTTATTCTCATCCTAAAATGGTGTTCTGGAATGAGAGTAGTGATTGCTGCTCGTGGGAGGGGGTCACGTGCAACTGCTCGAATGGTCATGTGATTGGACTTGTGTAACAAGCCCGCGAGGGACCTCGCTACAGTTCGGACTCGATTTTTGTTGTGGTTCCAAATCTCGAACCAAAGAGTCCAAATCCGGCAAATCGTTTTTGAGAAAAACAGATTTTTTGAAAGAAGTGCCAAACATGGACTGCTTTGCCAGATAACAGAGTCGCCACCTAAATATTTTAAAATGGGAAATTTAGGAAACCCTGACTCGGTGCCAAAAGGCCACGTGTCCGTCATCACCAAAGTTGGCTCGGGAACTTGGGTACGATTGGGGAAGGTCACATCGTGAGCACCCCCGCTCGCCCGGTCAAAGACCGGCCTCTACTAACCATGATATCTGTTTTTGAAAACATTGTGAGTTCTTATTCCAGTTATTAGCCTAGGTTACTATGTGATGCGCAGCAAACAAGTATAGATTGGGCCGTCTGAATTGGAACAAAACATTTCATGTTTGTTTGCTTGAAAATGGTTTGATGGTGCTACCCGCAAGTAGGCTAAGACGCGGATTTGCCACCCTCGAGTGGGCTTAAGAAAACAATGATTTTGCCACTATCTAGTGGGCTTAAAACAAGCATTTGATGAATTGTCCCAATTCGGATAACTCAACCTCCACCCACAGGCATTCAAGGCAGTTATATCACATAAGCATTTAGCCTCATGGTAAGCATGCTATTCATGGCAACACTCACACACATGCAAGGATGCTAAAGCATAAAACTCACCGAGTACTCCAAGCCAAAACAGAAAATTGATTAGGAATCATGCATGATCCTAAGTATACAGAATGCCTAATGCAACGCATGCAAAGATGCAACTGTAATGGCTCGGCTATTCTAAACGTGGCATATGAAATGCTACGACTATCACGTACTCAATTTGGAATTGAAATACAGATGCAGTTTGTATGATGCGCCGAGCCCGGTGCATGCAAAACAGATGAATGATGCAAACATATTGTCATACTGTATGCTAATTGAAATATGCCCTGATCTAACCATCATAAGCGGGTAAATAAAAGGGAGAAAGAAATGGGGGTTGGAAGACATACATCACACTCACCCACACTTATTACAATTATGCCCTCGCGCAGAGGGTCCGAATAAATAATAATACAGTCCGAAATAAAAGAACATTACAGTCCGAAATATACAGTCCGAATAAATATACAAATTCCTAATTAATTGACAAATTAACTAAGAAAGCTGTAAACTGGCATACAAGCCAGGGACTGCCTCATTGTTGATGAATGATGTATGCCGGGCTGCTTTGGCGCGGAAATCCACTGGGATGCCCCAATTAGCCTCTGTTTGCACTGTTTCTCGAAATGCGTGCCAGACTCCGAAAATTTGTTGATTTTTCATTTTGCTGCAACAGAGAGCAGGAAAAGGGCATAGCAATGTATTTCACAAATATATGCATGCCTCGATCCTCGTGCCACCAATCACGCATCTCGATGCATGATGGCCGAGGAGTCGGATTGCACAGCTCAATATAGGGTGAATGCAGATGAATGCTACAACAAAACCTAACTCCATCATGGGTGATCCGGAGTGTCGGTGACTTGGGAATTGAGACACATTCCGGTACTCGGAGTACGGGATGCACCTCGTTTCCCGTGCCCGGGCTAACGCCTATCCCGAACACGATGCAATATGCATGGTATGCATGAAATGCAGCTAACATGTGATATAGCATGCACAATGCTATGAAAATGAGATGCCTCGAAATGCGTGCCCACGGGCACGCAAACTGAGAAAATGGCATACAGACATGAAATGACATGAAATACAATATACAATGAGACTAAAATGAGATGTCTCGAAATGCGTGCTCACGGGCACGCAAACCGAGGGAATGGCATACAGACATGAAATGACATGAAATATGATATGCAATGCAATATGGGCTTATACTGACATGGGAGAGCCTCAGCTGCACCTACATAAGAGGCCATCGGATGAAAATGAAGTGCCTCGAAATGCGTGCACACGGGCACGCAAACCGAGGCAGTGACATACAGGCATGAAATGGCATACGGAATGCGAATTGGGCTTACACTAACATGAGAGGGCCTCAGCCGCACTCACATAAGCTGTCGTCGGATAAAAATGAAGTGCCTCGAAATGCGTGCACACGGGCACACAAACCGAGGCGATGATATAAAGGCATGAAAATACAAAATTGGGCTTACGCCGACCTGAGAGAGCCTCAGCCACACTCACATAGGCTGCCGTCGGATAAAATGAGCTGCCTCGAAATGCGTGCACTCGGGCACGCAAACCGAGGCGATAATATAAAGGCATGAAAATGCAAAATTGGGCTTACGCCGACCTGAGAGAGCCTCAGCCACACTCACATAGGCTGCCGTCGGATAAAATGAGCTGCCTCGAAATGCGTGCACTCGGGCACGCAAACCGAGGCGGTGGCATACGCAATGCAAATGACATACGGAATGCAAATTGGACTTATACTAACATGAGAGGGCCTCAGCCACACTCACATAAGAGGCCGTCGGATAAAAATAAAGCGCCTCGAAATGCGTGCACACGGGCACGCAAACCGAGGCATGGCCCGAAGGCGCAAACATGACATGCAAATGAGATGTGGCATATGGCACATGGGAAATGCAAATTTCAGTAGCTAAAATGATGCACAAATAGCCCCCGAATTATGACAAAATTACACCCGATGCCCGAAATGCAATGTAATGTACCCGAAATGGCCTACAGCCCTACTAAACATGCACAACATGGACATAACATGTAAAACAGTAGCAAGGAAGCCCCTAAACTAGCATTTTTCCAGTACAAATCATGGCCAAACAATGATCACAAGTATGGCAAAAATAGCATGCAAAAATGGGGGAAAAGAGGAGAATTACAAAGCAAGTGGTATCTACAATGCTCAAACCAAAAAAAACAGTCCTACAACATTGAAGAGGAGCCCAAAATATGCATATTTACAGTGAATGACAACTCCAAAATCAGTATGTAGATAGGCTCAAAATTGCATGCAATATATGGACCAACAAGGGCTATAAAGAGAGGTACCATAAGCAATGACCAAACAACTTAAGACCCTTAATAAAACACAAATAATAGACCAAAACAAGACACTTTACAAGCCTGATGAAGACCTAAAACAGAAGGTAGAATGGCCTAAAAAAACATGCAAATTTACGGAAAATATGAAGGATTACAAAACAAGTACCAAAAGCATTCACCAAATGGCTTAAGGCCCTTAACAAAGCATGATGAGAAGGCCAAAATAAGGCACTTTCTAGGCCTGATGAAGGCCAAAAACAGAAGCATGATAAGCTTAAAGAAGCATGCAAAATGGGAGTAGAACAAGAATTCAAAGCAAGTGCATGATAGAGGATGAAAACCAGGTTGAGCCCTTCTTCAATGTTGAAGACGGGTTCAAAATAAGCACAATATCAGTATGTTGCATGCTCCAACTCAGATCACAAATAGGCTAAAAATAGCATGCAATTTTACGGTAAAATGGAAGAATTTCAAAGGAAGTGCATGCTAGAGCCACCAAACATGGTTGAGCCCTTCTTCAATGTTGAAGAGGGGCTCAACATAAGCCCACCCACAGTATATAGTATGCTCGAAATCAGATCACTCAAAAGCCAAACAAAGCATGCAATTTTATGGCATAAAGGGTGATATTGAAAGAAGTATATGAAAGAGACACCAAACAGGGTTGAGCCCTTCTACAATGTTGTAGAGGGGCTCAAAATAAGCCCAAAAGCAGTAGGGGTCAGAGCCCAAAACTGAAAGCAAATAGAGTAAAGAATTGAGACAAAATTGTGCTCAAAAAAAGGGAAATGGAGCTTTACCTTAGAAGACTACACTTTGGATGCTTGTTGGCTTGAATTTCTTGCTTCTTAACCTCTGAAAATCACTCCTTTGCTGCTGCAATGGAGATGGTGATGATGGTGCTTGGTGTTGATGAAGGAAGGAGCAAGGCTTGAAGCTTTGTTTTAGGGTTTTGGCTATGAAAATGGAGGCAAATGCTTAAGGGTTCTTGAGGTGAAAACTTCTAACCCTAGGGAAGGAGGAGGGCCAGCCTTTAAATAGGCAAAAAAGGGTGTAAAAGGGGAGGGAAATGGAGGCAAGATTTCCCTCCCAAAATATCCCCCGGATGGGGGAGATATTTCAGAAAAAATATCCGGACAACTGTAAAGAGCTGGAAAGCAGAAAGCTGGCCGGCCAGGTGAATTTCTGGAAGGTGGCCGGCCGGCCACCCCAACTGGTCGGCCAGCCACCCACCCTGGCCGGCCGGCCATGGCCCCAAAATGAAGTGCAAATTTTCTGGCCGACCACCACTCCTTGGTGTCCTCCCATGTGTGTAGAATAAGGCCCCAAGGTTGGAATCTGGCAACTCTGAAGCAGGAGTCACAACATAGAACTTGAAGGAGAGGCTCAAAAATGAAATTAACAATTGCTGGCCGACCACCACTTTTTGGTGTCCTCCCATGTGTGTAGAACAAGGTTCCAAGGTTGAAAATTGGCAACTCTGAAGCAGGAGTCACAACATTGCATTTGAAGGAGAGGCTCAAAAATGAAAATCAAAATTGCTGGCCGACCATACATTTTTAGGGTCCTCCCATGTCCCCTGATCACAAATATTTTGGTTGGAAGAAAATATCCCCAGGGTGTTCAACATTGGCCCGGAAGTGAGCAAAACAGGCGCCGGAGGAGCGAAACTGGTTATCTGGGATAATTGCTGGCCTCCCACCCCCCAGTGATCTTCCTGGTATTGAAACAGAGCTACCTGCCAAAAATGAACAAAAACTAATGCAAAATGAATGCTCGGGACCAAAACCGCGCGGTTCGGGGTCCCGAAAACCGGCTGTAAGCACCGAAAGTGGCACACGGCCACGAAGTGGGCATCAAAGGCCCCAGTGTTCCTCGGAATGATAAAACAGAGGTCCTCGCCGAAAACCGGAGAAAACCGATGCAAAATGAATGCTCGGGGCCTAAACCGCGCGGTTCGGGGTCCCGAAAACCGGCTGTAAGCACCGAAAGTGGCATACAGCCACGAAGTGGGTATCAGGGGCCCCAGTGTTCCTCGGAATAGTAAAACAGAGGTACCTGCCAAAAACCGGAGAAATCGGAGATGGTTGGGCGGTCCCGAACCGAGGCACACGGCCTGACGGCTCCGAAAACCGGGAATCGGGCTCCGAAATGGGCAAAATGGCCTACGGCCACGAAAAGTAGCTCATGGCCACTGAGACATAGTCTACGGGACCACTCCCTCCCCTTAGGAAAGAAAACAGAGAAAACCGAGTCTGGTTCGCAAACCGAGGCAAGGCACAGAAGAGAGTTCGGGAGTCCGGAGGCAGGGCGCACGGCCGCGACTCTGAGACTTCTGAACGAGCACGACATGCAACATCACCGAGCGCTCAACCGGTGACGTCTGAGTCTTAAGGTCGATCAAAAATGGGGTGTCTACAGTTGCCCCTCTTTGACAGAACTCGGAAGTCACAAGTGACGGGAGTGAATGTCAAAGCCCGGAGACGACCCATTTTTGACAAGGCCGAAGACTTAGACAATCATACAAGATAAACAAAGATATGCCCACAGGCATGCCCGCAGGCAAAAGGGGGCAAAATGCAAATGATATGCACAGAGCCAGGTGATCATGCAAATGCAGCAAGCTGTAATGAAGCAAGTATTGACAAATAGATGCAACAGTTTTAAGCAAGAATGCAAAGCAACAACTACATTTCATGCAGTTAGGATTGCAGAAAGGATGTAAGAAAAAAAAAAAGCAATTCTCATTGCGTCTCACGCAGAGAAGGCTAAAAGTGACTACCGAGAGTACCTGGAGTCTCACACACAACATCTCTTTGCGTATCACACACAGGAGGAAAGAAGGTAAACCTCTCAGCGTATCACACGCAAGAGAGGAAAGGTAACTTTCTCAGCGTATCACACGCAAGAGAAGAAAGGTAAATTTCTCAACGTATCACACGTAAGAGAAAACCTCTCAACATATCACATGCAAGAGAGGAAAGGTAAATTTCTCAGCGTATCACACGCAAGAGAAGGGGAAAATCATCTCTCAGCGTATCACACGCAAGAGAGGAAAAGGTAGATTTCTCAACGTATCACACGTAAGAGAAAACCTCTCAGCATATCACATGCAAGAGAGGAAAGGTAACTTTCTCAGCGTATCACACGCAAGAGAAGAAAGGAAGCATCTCTCAGCATATCACATGCAAGAGAGGAAAGGTGAATTTCTCAGCGTATCACACGCAAGAGAAAATCTCTCAGCATATCACATGCAAGGGAGGAAAGGAAGCATCTCTCAGCGTATCACACGCAAGAGAGGAAAGGTGAATTTCTCAGCGTATCACACGCAAGAGAAAACAGGAAGCATCTCTCAGCGTATCACACGCAGGAGAGGAAAGGTAGAATTTCTCAACGTATCACACGCATAAGAAGGAAGGCAGACCTCTCAGCATATCACATGCAAGAGAGGAAATGAAGCATCTCTCAGCGTATCACACGCAAGAGAGGAAAGGTAAATTTCTCAGCGTATCACTCGCAAGAGAAAACTTCTCAGCATATCACATGCAAGAGAGGAAAGGGTCGTCTCTCAGCGTATCACACGCAAGAGAGGAAAAGGTTGAAACCAGATAAACAATGGTGTAACCAACAGACGTATCTCAACGTATTTCATATGGAGAGAGGGAAGGTTTTAACCGGGGGAACAATGGTGTAACCAACAGACGTATCTCAACATATTTCATACGGAGAGAGGGAAGGTTTTAACCAGGGGAACAATGGTGTAACCAACAGACATATCTCAACGTATTTCATACGGAGAGAGGGAAGGTTTTAACCGGGGAAACAATGGTGTGAGTGTGGGTGATTGATACACAAAGTAGGCAAAGCGAGTGTATGATAGATACACTATTTGAGCAAAGTGTAATTGATATACAAAGGGTGAAGTGAGCAAAGTGTGATGGATACACAAAAGGTGAACACAAAGTGTGATAGATGCACTTAGTGAATAAGTGTGATGGATACACTAAAGGTGTGTGATGGATACACAAAAAGTGAATATGTGTGTGATAGATACACAAAATGGATGAAGTGTGATTGATACACTAAAGTGAAGAGAGTGTGAGTGACACACTAAGTGAAAATGTGTGTGATAGATACACGAAATGAATGAAGTGTGATTGATACACTAAAGTGAAGAGAGTGAATGTCAAATAAAGTGTGATTGATACACTAAATGAATGATCTTAAATGGAACTTCTTTGAATGAACCGTACATACAATATCGTGCATAACTGAGAAAGAAACTTGACAGGTACAATGCATTGCATTACAATGCATGATGCTTAAGGAAAGCAATAAATGGACAAAGCGGTGCTTTAGAAAGCACCTCATGAGGTGAGTGGCGGTGAACCGCTCTACTCTGACGGGGATCTCCCTCGTGCTCTTCGAACACTTTACCTTTAACTCGCAGTACAAAGGCTCTGAAATGCTGACAAGTAACAACATCTGTATGTAGGAGCTATGGCTGCTGCTTGCCTTCTTGATCATCTTCACAACTTTCCCTATTCTCCAATGGGGTGACAGACTAGGTTGGTTCAGTATCCAGAATTGAGGTGCATACATGCTATCTCAACCTATGGGGCTTTCATACAGATTTCAAGCCGAGGGCGCGCCTCTGGGTATTTAAACCAGACTTTAGTCTCGGAAATCCCGAACCTTTGCGTTCTAGGCCACGGCCATTCGAACTCTAATTTCCACTGTCGCAGTTGGTCTCCTAGGAACTCATCGCAAACACGGCCAAGATGCATCTGGCAGGGGCTGATACTTAGAGAGAGCATTTCTGATCGCCATTCTGGCTTGAAGTAGACTTGATCTTGAGCTTGAGGTAGAGGCACACTCATGCTTCGGAACATTGGCAAGACCTGAAGAGGTACACACGGAATATAGTCGCGGAACTTACTGAAGTTGGAACAAACTCAGATGCCCGATATTTTCCTCTTTTGCTTTTGCTTTGCAGCCCGAAACTCATAGCTTCAGATAGGTCCTGGTTTCACTGTTCTCATATGACCTGGGTTAAACCCTGCGGTTTTCTAAAAGAACAAATTCTGTTTTGCACAAATGTGGAGAACGGCACAGCACTCATAGCACAAAACGATTTTTATTTTTTGAAAATGAGAAAAGGATTCTCAACCGGGTATTGAGCCTACAACTGACCACAGACAAAACAACTCAACACAGAAAAACAAAAGGTAAACGACCTAAATACAACGAGACACGCTCGGGATGAAATGAGACAAACGAAAAGACACGACACTCAGACGTGCACAGGGAGCCTGTTTCACCGGGTAGTGTTTCCCACCATTTCTCACTTGTGATTCTCACATCACTTGGCACTCAATCTCTAGTTTTCTGAAAAAGCCCTTTTCTCACCTTTTTTCTCATCGCACATCTCTCTATTCTTCAATCTCTCATTTTTCAATCCCTCCCCTGGGTGGTTGATGGATAAGCAGAAAGTTGTGGGCTTTTGCCCCTGGTATTCTACCAGATTCTTCTTCTTCTGCTTACAACAGTGAGTTTCTCCCACAGAGGGGTTGCGCTACAACTGGATGTGTAGCAAATCTGCAGCTGACACCGGTCGATGATGCCCTGCTGGGGAGTTTGGACGTGATCAGATCTGTCAAGATGAGGGAGTGGAATATCTTGATCCATTCCCGTTCGTGCTTCGCACTTGGCTTGATACCTCGCTGCTTGGAGGGTGAGAGAGCCTTCAGCACTTTGTTGTTAGCTTCAATTGTGCCCTTTTCTTGGCATGTAGAGTGCCCTTCTTGGCAAATGCATTGATAACGGGGAAAAGACAGAACACCTAACTCAACTGTGCCCCTAGTTCATCATTTTGACCATTTTTTATTTTTGCCTTCTACTAAAACAATTTTGACCAAAATGAGAGTTAGATTAACATGCTTGTTCAATTTTTTGATTTAAAATCATGCAAGTTAGGCTATGAGCACTGAAAATTTTCCTTTTTCGGGTCCAAGAAATGGTCCAATTTTTGGAAAAGATGGAACGATTTTCGAGAAAATAGTCAACCTCAGTAAAAATTTGCAAAAACTAATTTTGCACACGGCCACTTGCTCAACGAGCGTGAAACCTACTCCTGAGATGCACAACCTCGGATCCAAGGAAAACTGCCCCGTGCTTGAAGAGAGCTGCATGGCAACGGAAAGTTGCCCCTTGTTTGAATGGCACTGCAGCGCATTGAATGGCAACGGAAAGTTGCCCCTTGTTTGAATGGCACCGCAGCGTATTGAATGGCAACGGAAAGTTGCCCCTTGTTTGAAAGGCACTGCAGCGCATTGTAGTCAGTCCTCAGAGCGATGATTGCAATCGAACTCTCGGATACGGAGGAGGCAAGGATGGTCAAAACCATTACATGGACACACTTGATTTGGAAGTGTTTATGGCTGGACTTCAGAATGAAGTTGCCTACGTATCCCAAAGATGGGAATCAAGCCTTATGTAGTTCAGGGTTAAGGTACACTCGGGTATTAACCTCTCCTTTTTATGCTCTAACTTTTGCCAAGGCGCCTGTTGCAGGTTTTCGACCTTTCGAGCTATGTTTTTCTTTCTTTTCTTTTTCTTATATTCTTTTCATTCCTTTTTCTTCTCTTTTTTTTGCATTTTTCTTTTCTTTTCTTTTTTGCATTTTTTGTATCTTTGCATTTTTTTCTTTTTTTTTGTTTTCTTTGTTCTTTTCTTCGCTCTAACTTTTGCCTGGGTCGCCCTTCCGGGTTTTCGGCCCAGCGAGCCTCTCAAAGGGTAAAAGTGTAACTAGTCCATGCCAAATGGTGTTGAGATTGAAGCCCTCTGTATCCGGGAGAGTGTATCTGGGAGAGTGGCTGTTGCATTGATTTGCAGAAAGATCCACTTTTGGCTTTTTGAGCACATCGGACATTTTTTTGCCCCTAGTTCGAGGAGTGCCTCTGATCTAGCCTTATAAGCTTCTCCTGATGAGGTCTGACCTTCTTGATCTGACTTTGGTGCCTCTTGTTCAAGGGTTGCTTCAAATCTGGCCACACAGGCCTCACATTGTAGTTGACCGTTGAACATTCTGAATCTGAGTTCAAGGTGTTGAAAGCAGAGGGGTTGAGTCTCGAGGCTGAGAGCGATCCTAAGTTGCACAATCTCAAGAGTGATTCCACACAGGTCTTCGCAGGACCGCGCAAAACATTTTGTTTTTTGAAAATTTTTAAGAAAGCGACAAATCGCTCGCGCTGAAGACAGTGTAGGATCAATCTGGATCAAAGCCAGGGTCCTTCTCAGTACTCACACTAACAAGCATGATTTCATTCATTAAGGGCTTAGTATGCCTCTCTTTCTCTCATTTGATCAAAGTTTTGCAAATCCCGAGGAATTCCTCCCTCTTTGTTTTCACCATAGTGTTTAAAAAGTTTTGAAAAACTTAGGTCATTACAATGACTTCAAGGCACAAGAGAGTAGGTGGAATGCACCTCCATTTCATTCAAATCCCGGCACAACTAGCACACGGCAGAAGCAAATGTGAGAGCGTGAAAATCACTGCTGTTTCATTCAAAATCTGTTGGCATAACTGGCTCCCTGGCAGAAACAGACTCAAAACAAAACAAAAAGACAAACGCAAAACAAAATGGTGACGCCCGAGGTAACACCCCCAGAATCACCCGACTCCTATACAACAGGACTGACTCGATACAACAAGACAGACCCAAAACAAAAGAGACTGACTCAAAATAAAAAGACAGACTCAAAACAAAACAACAAAAACTGACCCAATACCCAAGTCAGAAAGCACAAAAACTGGTATTTGCACATTGCTCAGAACAGTGCGTGCCATTCCCACGTCTGGAGTTGATCGAGCGCCATCCACAGCTGGTTCATCCCCCCCAATCACATCACATTATCCCTTAAGTTCACCGATCCTGTGCCGATAGACTTTGCAGAGCTTGGCGGGAGGACAACCCCGTTGTCAAATAGATCCTGTACTTCATGGCGAAGACGGAAGCAGTCGTCAGTAGTATGGCCAGTTTGCTGATGGTACGCGCAGTACTGGGTAGCATCATGTGTAGCCGGAAGAGGGTTCAGGAGAGGCCGAGGCTCAAGGGGTTTGAGATGGCCTTGTCTTACAAGGATTTGGAAAGCTTTGGACAAAGGCATGTGGAGGGCATGGAAGACCTTCCGACCTCGGGGTTGGTACTTCTGGGTTTGTGGATTTTTGCTGGACGCACCAACAGAGAGATTGGCAGGTGCTGGCCTGGCTTGCTGATCTCTTCTAAGCACGGGATTAGAGCTAACAGAATTGCCTCTGGTATAACAGCCCTTTTCCCGGTTTGCCTCTCGATTCAAACTGCCCCCAACTTGAGTGGCAAAAGTGCCGTCCACAGTTTTTGCAGCAACTGCGAGTACTTGTTCTTTGTTCAGTCCCTCGGCTTTCAAAGCCTCAACAGCCAACAGAAGATGCTCATGGGGATCCATGCCTACCCCTACCTTGTTCTTTCCACTCGCCTCCACTTTGCCAAGGGATTGGCCTTCCTCAGATGTAGCCCGTCCCAAGCTTGGGGAGCCTTTTGACATGAACTCCCTGGTAGGCGATGTGGTTGATGATGGAGCCAAAACTCCAAAGGCTAAATCCGCCACTGTTCTCTGAAGATCTTCAATCATCCTCATCAGCTCGGAAGTAGTGGGTTCACAGGTTTGAGATGATTGGGGTTCAAGTGCATCCATCGTGTTTAAGCCCATCCTTTCCAGGATAAACATCTCGGGCTTGAGTATATGGGTCGGGGGGTATATACTGGGGTTGTAGGTGGGTGGCAGTGTATGGCCGAGGTTGGGATGTGGATGAGGTACTTGGTCCTTGGGGTTTTGAAATGGGGCTATTGTCCGGTTGTCAATGAGATTCTGGATCTCATGACGAAGGCGGTAGCAACCATCGGTACCATGGCCGCGCTGCTGATGATATACACAGTATTTGCTGGGGTTATGTTTGGCAGGGAGTGGATTTGGCAAAGGTTGAGGATTAAGGGGTTTGAGATGCCCTTTTTCCATCAGGACTTTGAAAGCGCTGGTTAGGCTCATGTGGACGGGGGCGAAAAATCTACCCTGAGCTCGGGCTGGGCTGGCTGGTTGTAAAGCAGATGCCCCAGATGGGCGCTGCGTTTCAATACTGGTCTCAGCCTGCATGGCAGTTCCCTGATTTAACGCTGCTATCATAGCCACAAATTCTTTCAAACCTTGTGCCATCACAGGTCTGTTGATGATGTGACTGGTGACTGACGGATCAGATGAACCGGTGAGCCCTGATTGGCCTTTCTTTGCCTTGCCTATGGCAAAGGAACACTGATTGCTCTTGAACTGAATCTCTGACCCGACAAAGTCTATCAACACAAGTTCGGTGTACTCGGGAGATATTAGAGCCTTCTGAAGCTATGGTTCCAAGACTACCTAGCAAAAGAGAAAATGGACAGCATCTCAGCCCAATTTCACCAGAACAGATACGAATAAAACCGAATGAGTGTGCTCTCTACTGAATTCTGCCCCAAAATTCTGCCTGTAAGCTGTTACCCTCAGGTAAACTGAATCCCAAAATATTGAACTGGTGCCCGCAGGCCTGATGCCTAAAATACTGAATTGGTGCCCGCAGGCCTGATGCCTAAACTCATAAACTGATGCCCGCAGGCCTGATGCTCATACTCATAAACTGATACATGCATTCCCTGTAGAGGCACACTCTAACAAGCACATAACAGATAAGTGAGAGCCAAAACACCCCTATGTTGGGGTAGGGTTTCCCTGTCCTATTTTGTCAGGAGCTAGGGTTTCACTACGTACGCAGTGGCTTCAAACAACCTATAAACGGGTAAGCAACCTGTCCTAGTTCGGAATGGTCACTATGGATCCGAATATGCACTAGGTCGAATGGTCAAAAAGGGTGCCCCGGTAAAACCGGGGTTTGTGTTCCCATACTGGCAGAGCCCGTAACCGGTCAGCCTTATGGACATGCCTTGACAAGACAAGCCTCCGGCAAACCGCTCAGGAATAGCAGATGGCAAACACGGTGTCCTAGGCGCACCAATGCAAATGCAATGCAAAGAAACACACAAGTGTAGTCAAAAACCAGATATCATGAGTTCGAGTCAAGTTCTCTAAATCCCCAGCAGAGTCGCCAGAAACTGTAACAAGCCCGCGAGGGACCTCGCTACAGTTCGGACTCGATTTTTGTTGCGGTTCCAAATCTCGAACCAAAGAGTCCAAATCCGGCAAATCGTTTTTGAGAAAAACAGATTTTTTGAAAGAAGTGCCAAACATGGACTGCTTTGCCAGATAACAGAGTCGCCACCTAAATATTTTAAAATGGGAAATTTAGGAAACCCTGACTCGGTGCCAAAAGGCCACGTGTCCGTCATCACCAAAGTTGGCTCGGGAACTTGGGTACGATTGGGGAAGGTCACATCGTGAGCACCCCCGCTCGCCCGGTCAAAGACCGGCCTCTACTAACCATGATATCTGTTTTTGAAAACATTGTGAGTTCTTATTCCAGTTATTAGCCTAGGTTACTATGTGATGCGCAGCAAACAAGTATAGATTGGGCCGTCTGAATTGGAACAAAACATTTCATGTTTGTTTGCTTGAAAATGGTTTGATGGTGCTACCCGCAAGTAGGCTAAGACGCGGATTTGCCACCCTCGAGTGGGCTTAAGAAAACAATGATTTTGCCACTATCTAGTGGGCTTAAAACAAGCATTTGATGAATTGTCCCAATTCGGATAACTCAACCTCCACCCACAGACATTCAAGGCAGTTATATCACATAAGCATTTAGCCTCATGGTAAGCATGCTATTCATGGCAACACTCACACACATGCAAGGATGCTAAAGCATAAAACTCACCGAGTACTCCAAGCCAAAACAGAAAACTGATTAGGAATCATGCATGATCCTAAGTATACAGAATGCCTAATGCAACGCATGCAAAGATGCAACTATAATGGCTCGGCTATTCTAAACGTGGCATATGAAATGCTACGACTATCACGTACTCAATTTGGAATTGAAATACAGATGCAGTTTGTATGATGCGCCGAGCCCGGTGCATGCAAAACAGATGAATGATGCAAACATGCTGTCATACTGTATGCTAATTGAAATATGCCCTAATCTAACCATCATAAGCGGGTAAATAAAAGGGAGAAAGAAATGGGGGTTGGAAGACATACATCACACTCACCCACACTTATTACAATTATGCCCTCGCGCAGAGGGTCCGAATAAATAATAATACAGTCCGAAATAAAAGAACATTACAGTCCGAAATATACAGTCCGAATAAATATACAAATTCCTAATTAATTGACAAATTAACTAAGAAAGCTGTAAACTGGCATACAAGCCAGGGACTGCCTCGCTGTTGATGAATGATGTATGCCGGGCTGCTTTGGCGCGGAAATCCACTGGGATGCCCCAATTAGCCTCTGTTTGCACTGTTTCTCGAAATGCGTGCCAGACTCCGGAAATTTGCTGATTCTTCATTTTGCTGCAACAGAGAGCAGGAAAAGGGCATAACAATGTATTTCACAAATATATGCATGCCTCGATCCTCGTGCCACCAATCACGCATCTCGATGCATGATGGCCGAGGAGTCGGATTGCACAGCTCAATATAGGGTGAATGCAGATGAATGCAACAACAAAACCTAACTCCATCATGGGTGATCCGGAGTGTCGGTGACTTGGGAATTGAGACACATTCCGGTACTCGGAGTACGGGATGCACCTCGTTTCCCGTGCCCGGGCTAACGCCTATCCCGAACACGATGCAATATGCATGGTATGCATGAAATGCAGCTAACATGTGATATAGCATGCACAATGCTATGAAAATGAGATGCCTCGAAATGCGTGCCCACGGGCACGCAAACTGAGAAAATGGCATACAGACATGAAATGACATGAAATATAATATACAATGAGACTAAAATGAGATGTCTCGAAATGCGTGCTCACGGGCACGCAAACCGAGGGAATGGCATACAGACATGAAATGACATGAAATATGATATGCAATGCAATATGGGCTTATACTGACATGGGAGAGCCTCAGCTGCACCTACATAAGAGGCCATCGGATGAAAATGAAGTGCCTCGAAATGCGTGCACACCGGCACGCAAACCGAGGCAGTGACGTACAGGCGTGAAATGGCATACGGAATGCGAATTGGGCTTACACTAACATGAGAGGGCCTCAGCCGCACTCACATAAGCTGCCGTCGGATAAAAATGAAGTGCCTCGAAATGTGTGCACACGGGCACGCAAACCGAGGCGATGATATAAAGGCATGAAAATGCAAAATTGGGCTTACGCCGACTTGAGAGAGCCTCAGCCACACTCACATAGGCTGCCGTCGGATAAAATGAGCTGCCTCGAAATGCGTGCACTCGGGCACGCAAACCGAGGCGATGATATAAAGGCATGAAAATGCAAAATTGGGCTTACGCCGACCTGAGAGAGCCTCAGCCACACTCACATAGGCTGCCGTCGGATAAAATGAGCTGCCTCGAAATGCGTGCACTCGGGCACGCAAACCGAGGCGGTGGCATACGCAATGCAAATGACATACGGAATGCAAATTGGACTTATACTAACATGAGAGGGCCTCAGCCACACTCACATAAGAGGCCGTCGGATAAAAATAATTCGCCTCGAAATGCGTGCACACGGGCACGCAAACCGAGGCATGGCCCGAAGGCGCAAAAATGACATGCAAATGAGATGTGGCATATGGCACATGGGAAATGCAAATTTCAGTAGCTAAAATGATGCACAAATAGCCCCCGAATTATGACAAAATTACACCCGATGCCCGAAATGCAATGTAATGTACCCGAAATGGCCTACAGCCCTACTAAACATGCACAATATGGACATAACATGTAAAACAGTAGCAAGGAAGCCCCTAAACTAGCATTTTTCCAGTACAAATCATGGCCAAACAATGATCACAAGTATGGCAAAAATAGCATGCAAAAATGGGGGAAAAGAGGAGAATTACAAAGCAAGTGGTATCTACAATGCTCAAACCAAAAAAAACAGTCCTACAACATTGAAGAGGAGCCCAAAATATGCATATTTACAGTGAATGACAACTCCAAAATCAGTATGTAGATAGGCTCAAAATTGCATGCAATATATGGACCAACAAGGGCTATAAAGAGAGGTACCATAAGCAATGACCAAACAACTTAAGACCCTTAATAAAACACAAATAATAGACCAAAACAAGACACTTTACAAGCCTGATGAAGACCTAAAACAGAAGGTAGAATGGCCTAAAAAAACATGCAAATTTACGGAAAATATGAAGGATTACAAAACAAGTACCAAAAGCATTCACCAAATGGCTTAAGGCCCTTAACAAAGCATGATGAGAAGGCCAAAATAAGGCACTTTCTAGGCCTGATGAAGGCCAAAAACAGAAGCATGATAAGCTTAAAGAAGCATGCAAAATGGGAGTAGAACAAGAATTCAAAGCAAGTGCATGATAGAGGATGAAAACCAGGTTGAGCCCTTCTTCAATGTTGAAGACGGGTTCAAAATAAGCACAATATCAGTATGTTGCATGCTCCAACTCAGATCACAAATAGGCTAAAAATAGCATGCAATTTTACGGTAAAATGGAAGAATTTCAAAGGAAGTGCATGCTAGAGCCACCAAACATGGTTGAGCCCTTCTTCAATGTTGAAGAGGGGCTCAACATAAGCCCACCCACAGTATATAGTATGCTCGAAATCAGATCACTCAAAAGCCAAACAAAGCATGCAATTTTATGGCATAAAGGGTGATATTGAAAGAAGTATATGAAAGAGACACCAAACAGGGTTGAGCCCTTCTACAATGTTGTAGAGGGGCTCAAAATAAGCCCAAAAGCAGTAGGGGTCAGAGCCCAAAACTGAAAGCAAATAGAGTAAAGAATTGAGGCAAAATTGTGCTCAAAAAAAGGGAAATGGAGCTTTACCTTAGAAGACTACACTTTGGATGCTTGTTGGCTTGAATTTCTTGCTTCTTAACCTCTGAAAATCACTCCTTTGCTGCTGGAATGGAGATGGTGATGATGGTGCTTGGTGTTGATGAAGGAAGGAGCAAGGCTTGAAGCTTTGTTTTAGGGTTTTGGCTATGAAAATGGAGGCAAATGCTTAAGGGTTCTTGAGATGAAAACTTCTAACCCTAGGGAAGGAGGAGGGCCAGCCTTTAAATAGGCAAAAAAGGGTGTAAAAGGGGAGGCAAATGGAGGCAAGATTTCCCTCCCAAAATATCCCCCGGATGGGGGAGATATTTCAGAAAAATATCCGGACAGCTGTAAAGAGCTGGAAAGCAGAAAGCTGGCCGGCCAGGTGAATTTCTGGAAGGTGGCCGGCCGGCCACCCCAACTGGTCGGCCAGCCACCCACCCTGGCCGGCCGGCCATGGCCCCAAAATGAAGTGCAAATTTTCTGGCCGACCACCACTCCTTGGTGTCCTCCCATGTGTGTAGAATAAGGCCCCAAGGTTGGAATCTGGCAACTCTGAAGCAGGAGTCACAACATAGAACTTGAAGGAGAGGCTCAAAAATGAAATTAACAATTGCTGGCCGACCACCACTTTTTGGTGTCCTCCCATGTGTGTAGAACAAGGTTCCAAGGTTGAAAATTGGCAACTCTGAAGCAGGAGTCACAACATTGCATTTGAAGGAGAGGCTCAAAAATAAAAATCAAAATTGCTGGCCGAACATACATTTTTAGGGTCCTCCCATGTCCCCTGATCACAAATATGTAGCTTTGGTTGGAAGAAAATATCCCCAGGGTGTTCAACATTGGCCCGGAAGTGAGCAAAACGGGCGCCGGAGGAGCGAAATTGGTTATCTGGGATAATTGCTGGCCTCCCACCCCCCAGTGATCTTCCTGGTATTGAAACAGAGCTACCTGCCAAAAATGAACAAAAACTAATGCAAAATGAATGCTCGGGACCAAAACCGCGCGGTTCGGGGTCCCGAAAACCGGCTGTAAGCACCGAAAGTGGCGCACGGCCACGAAGTGGGCATCAAAGGCCCCAGTGTTCCTCGGAATGATAAAACAGAGGTCCTCGCCGAAAACCGGAGAAAACCGATGCAAAATGAATGCTCGGGGCCTAAACCGCGCGGTTCGGGGTCCCGAAAACCGGCTGTAAGCACCGAAAGTGGCATACAGCCACGAAGTGGGCATCAGGGGCCCCAGTGTTCCTCGGAATAGTAAAACAGAGGTACCTGCCAAAAACTGGAGAAATCGGAGATGGTTGGGCGGTCCCGAACCGAGGCACACGGCCTGACGGCTCCGAAAACCGGGAATCGGGCTCCGAAATGGGCAAAATGGCCTACGGCCATGAAAAGTAGCTCACGGCCACTGAGAGATAGTCTACGGGACCACTCCCTCCCCTTAGGAAAGAAAACAGAGAAAACCGAGTCTGGTTCGCAAACCGAGGCAAGGCACAGAAGAGAGTTCGGGAGTCCGGAGGCAGGGCGCACGGCCGCGACTCTGAGACTTCTGAACGAGCACGACATGCAACATCACCGAGCGCTCAACCGGTGACGTCTGAGTCTTAAGGTCGGTCAAAAATGGGGTGTCTACAACTTGACCTCAATTGCAGCCAACTTCAGGGCACCATCCAGCCAAACAGCACCCTCTTCCACCTTCGTCACCTCCAAACCCTCTATCTTGCCTTCAATGACTTCAATTTCTCTACAACTTCACCTGATTTTGGCTCCTTTGCAAGTTTGACCCATCTCAACCACTCGAACTCTAATTTTACAGGCCGAATTCCTTCGAAATTCTCCCATCTGTCCAAATTGACAAATGGAAACATGTGTTATTCCCTTTTGGCTATGGATGTCTTGAATGATCGGTTTATATGTGTTATTTTGAGGGCGTTACACTTTCAACAACCGATATCAGTGTTATCAATTGGACTAAATTAATATAAAATTTAAAATTAAGAATTCAAAATAAAATTAATTGAAATTATTCAAAGTCAAATGACATAATGGACCAAATGTAGGAATTATCGACATAATTTTTTTATTAGAATTAAAGACAAAAATCACTATTGCCAACTTGGAAGTCATGATGGCTGGTGGATAAAATTACATAGTTGCCGTGCTTGACAGGCTGGGCTAGAGAAGCAAACTAGTCCCAAAATGTTTTATTACTTGCTTTATTAATAGTCAAGGCATTATCAACTTTTAATTGATTTATGAAAATTTATATTCGCACTGTTTACATTTTTACTCTTGTGTTATTTTTGTTTTTATAATTTAATTGACTCAATTTTAATATTAATTTATGAACTTATCTCAATTTAGTTTAATTGATTATAATTTTTATTTTATTATTTTTTTAAAAAAAAAATGTACACATGAACATGTTTCATCTTTTATAGCTAAAAAATTATAAACTTATTCGATTCAATTCTCAACTAATTCAGTAATATTTTTTCTTTCAACAACCAGTATCAGTGTTATCAATTGGACTAAATTAATATAAAATTTGAAATTAAGAATTCAAAATAAAATTAATTGAAATTATTCAAATTAAAATGACATTATGGACCAAGTGTAAGAATTATCGACATAATTTTTTTTATTAGAATTAAAGACAAAAATCATTGTTGCCAACTTGGAAGTCATGATGGCTGGTGGATAAAATTACATAGTCGCCGTGCTTGACAGGCTGGGCTAGAGAAGCAAACCAGTCCCAAAATGTTTTATTACTTGATTTATTAATAGTCAAGGCGTTATCAACTTTTGATTAATTTATGGAAATTTGTATTCCCACCCTTTATATTTTTACCCTTGTGTTATTTTTGTTTTTATAATTTTAATTGACTCGATTTTAACATTAATTTATGATTTTATCTCAATTTAGTTTAATTGATTATAATTTTCAGTTTTTTTAGTTTTTTATTTTTTTTTAATCTTTTTTGTGAAAAATGTACACATTAACATGTTTCATCTTTTATAGCTAAAAAATTGTAAACTTATTCGATTCAATTCTCAACTAATTCAGTAATATTTTTTCTTTCAACAACCAATATCAGTGTTATCAATTGCACTAAATTAATATAAAATCTAAAATTAAGAATTCAAAATAAAATTAATTGAAATTATTCAAATTAAAATGACATAATGGACCAAATGTAGGAATTATCAACATAGTTTTTCATTGGAATTAAAGACAAAAATTACTGTTTCCAACCTGGACGTCATGATGGCTGATGGAAAAAATTACATAGTCGCCGTGCTTGACGGGCTGGGCTAGGCTGCTCCACCACAATAGAAAGACTTGGTGTGTATATAAGAATGAGTAATACATTTTCCTTCTCCATCATCAAACTACTGTCCTTCTTCTCTCCTCTGCTTTTCATATATCTCTCTCTCTGAATCCTCCTATCTACAAGAAAACAAAATGAGTTGGCTTATGTTTCTTTTGCTATTTCTCTTGTCTTCGTCCACTTCTGCACGCCATACCTGCCTTAAGGACCAGAGATTTTCGCTTCTCCAATTTAAAACAACATTTACCATAACTGCTAATGCCTCTTTACGTTGTGAATCTTATTCTCATCCTAAAATGGTGCTCTGGAATGAGAGTAGTGATTGCTGCTCGTGGGAGGGGGTCACGTGCGACTGGTCGAATGGTCATGTGATTGGACTTGACCTCAATTGCAGCCAATTTCAGGGCACCATCCAGCCAAACAGCACCCTCTTCTACCTTCGTCACCTCCAAACCCTCCATCTTGCCTTCAATGACTTCAATTTCTCTACAACTTCACCTGATTTTGGCTCCTTTGCAAGTTTGACCCATCTCAACCACTCGAACTCTAATTTTACAGGCCGAATTCCTTCGAAATTCTCCCATCTGTCCAAATCGACAAGTGGAAACATGTGTTATTCCCTTTTGGCTATGGATGTCTTGAATGTTCGGTTTATATGTGTTATTTTGAGGGCGTTACACTTTCAACAACCGATATCAGTGTTATCAATTGGACTAAATTAATATAAAATTTAAAATTAAGAATTCAAAATAAAATTAATTGAAATTATTCAAATTAAAATGACATAATAGACCAAATGTAGGAATTATCGACATAATTTTTTTATTAGAATTAAAGACAAAAATCACTATTGCCAACTTGGAAGTCATGATGGCTGGTGGATAAAATTACATAGTTGCCGTGCTTGACAGGCTGGGCTAGAGAAGCAAACTAGTCCCAAAATATTTTATTACTTGCTTTATTAATAGTCAAGGCATTACCAACTTTTGATTGATTTAAGGAAATTTATATTCCCACCCTTTATGTTTTTACCCTTGTGTTATTTTTGTTTTTATAATTTTAGTTGACTCAATTTTAACATTAATTTATGATTTTATCTCAATTTAGTTTAATATATTATAATTTTTATTTTTTTTTATTTTTATTATTTTTTTTTGTGAAAAATGTACACATTAACATGTTTAATCTTTTATAGCTAAAAAATTGTAAACTTATTCGATTCAGTTCTCAACTAATTCAGTAATATTTTTTCTTTCGACAACCAATATCAGTGTTATCAATTGGACTAAATTAATATAAAATTTAAAATTAAGAATTCAAAATAAAATTAGGTGAAATTATTCAAATTAAAATGACATAATGGACCAAATGTAGGAATTATCAACATAATTTTTTTATTTGAATTAGAGACAAAAATCACTATTGCCAACTTGGAAATCATGATGGCTGGTGGATAAAATTACATAGTTGCCATGCTTGACAGGCTGTGCTAGAGAAGCAAACTAGTCCCAAAATGTTTTATTACTTTCTTTATTAATAGTCAAGGCATTACCAACTTTTGATTGATTTTAGGAAATTTATATTCGCACTCTTTATAATTTTACTCTTGTGTTATTTTTGTTTTTATAATTTTAATTGACTCAATTTTAACATTAATTTATGTTTTTATCTCAATTTAGTTTAATTGATTATAATTTTTAGTGTTTTTTTTTTTTTTTTTTTGGTTGAAAAATATACACATGAACATGTTTCATCTTTTATAGCTAAAAAATTGTAAACTTATTCGACTCAATTCTCAACTAATTCAGTAATATTTTTTCTTTCAACAACCATTATCAGTGTTATCAATTGGACTAAATTAATATAAAATTTAAAATTAAGAATTCAAAATAAAATTAACTGAAATTATTCAAATTAAAATGACATGATGGACCAAATGTAGGAATTATCCACATAATTTTTTTATTAGAATTAAAGACAAAAATCACTGTTGCCAACTTGGAAGTCATGATGGCTGGTGGATAAAATTGCATAGTTGTCGTGCTTGACAGGCTGGGCTAGAGAAGCACACTAGTCCGAAAATGTTTTGTTACTTGCTTTATTAATAGTCAAGGCATTACCAACTTTTGATTGATTTAAGGAAATTTATATTCGCACTCTTTATTTTTTTACTTTTTTGTTATTTTTGTTTTTATAATTTTAATTGACTGAATTTTAACATTAATTTTTGATTTTATCTTTATTTAGTTTAATTGATTATAATTTTTAGTGTCTTTTTTATTTATTTATTTTTTTTATTTTTTTTGTAAAAAATGTACACATGAACATGTTTAATCTTTTATAGCTAAAAAATTGTAAATTATTCGATTCAATTCTCAACTAATTCAACAATATTTTTTCTTTCAACAACCAATATCAGTGTTATCAATTGAACTAAATTAATATAAAATTTAAAATTAAGAATTCAAAATAAAATTAATTTAAATTATTCAAATTAATATGACATAATGGACCAAATGTAGGAATTATCAACATAATTTTTTTATTAGAATTAAAGACAAAAATCACTGTTGCCAACTTGGAAGTCATGATGGCTGGTGTATAAAATTACATAGTTGCAAACCAGTTGACATGCTGGGCTATCGAATAAAATTACATAGTTGACAAGCTGGGCTAGAGAAGCAAACCAGTCCTGTAACGCCCTCGAAATAAGCCCATAAATTATACAATCTTGACATGCTTGGACATAAGAGAATAAAGCATAATTTCATTTATCAGAGTATTCATTACAAAAGTATTACATGTTGACATCAAAAGTAAATGCCCTACGGGCTTACAACTTTCCAAGTCGACACTTGGTTACAAAAAGAGAGTACTAACTCAAAACACAAAATAAGCCTTTGGCTTGATTTACATGTAATGCAAAAAAATAAACAAGAGCCTTCAACTCCCACAACCATCCAAGCTAAGACTTCGGAGGCGGCATAATACCTGAACCTGAAAAATGATCTCCCATATAGGGTGAGCCAACACCCAGTGGAGGTATGCTAAACATAATATGAGCAATAACTAAAACATTAGCATTCGATAAATGTTTAACTCATATATACCAACTTATAACACATTTCAATTCCATGACAAATATGTCCATGTTTCATTCCATTTTCCATTACTTATCCAGTTCTCAATTTATGAATAAGGCTCAGAACCTGGCCAATAATTTAATGAGACTATAGTTCATATCAAAACACTTCTATAATTCACAATAGATACACATACTTGCTGTATCAATACCACATCAAAACACTTCCATACTTCATAAATGATACACAGATTTGCTGTATCAATAACACATTAAAACACTTCCATATTTCATAAATGATACACAGATTTGCTGTATCAATGGAGTTCATCCCCTATCTCTTCCCAAATAAAATCCGGTTTAGGAGTCCATCCCCTATCTTCCCCTAAACTGTGGAGTGCATCCCCTATCTCCTCCCACACAACATAATGTATATAAACACATATCATATACATGATCAGTCAATACATAAATTTGATGTATTATTCCAACAGTCATATTCGATGACATAATCAATTGATTAGTTTTAATTCGCCTAATCATCATGCATTGTCTATAACAATCAAGACTATCCTCCACCGATACCCCAAAGCAATTTATTTCTAAACAGATAATAAATGCATCAACAGATAATTTGACAACAATTTCATAAGTGAGCGATTAATAAATCCAACTCCACCATTCCCTCTTATAATGAGTCAATTTCATTATTTCCAACTCAATTCCATATTTCCATAACATTCCCAAATTAATTATATAAATTAATTCATACAACAATTTAGGGCTTTCTCCTCCTTTTTCTCTACAATGACCCAAAGGTCCCATATATCATCAACAATATCAATACCATCATTTTAAGACCCAAGATACACATTTATGAGTCAAAATAACCAAACCCCTCTCTATTCATTTCAAAACCCTAACAGCCAAAATTACCCAACTTCAACATTACATCAAAATGACCAAAAAGTTTATGTCAAAGACCATAAAAATGAGTAGTTATCCCTATCTCAAATTTGGAGCTCAAAGGAGAAGATGAAGAAATTTGAAAGTGCTCCAAACCCCAATATTTTTGGATCAAAAAGTAGCCCTCAACAAGCTCCACACTTTTTACAAAGGCCCAAGGATAGAAGATCACTCCTACTAGATCAAACCCTAGAGAGAAGTTGGAGTTTTAGAGTGAGGTGCTCTCCAATGGAGGTTTTGAAAAAGTAGGAGAGAGAAAGAAAGTCAAAAAGTGATCCAAAATGTCACTTTTCGGACTGATATAAAAGTCGCCCCGCTCGAGCGTGGAACTCCCTGCTCGAGCGTCAGACACAGACTCACGCTCGAGCATCAAAAGCGCCGCTCGAGTGCCGGATGCACACTTCTAGAAGTTTTGCAGACCATGGTCCCTGCTCGAGCGTCCGATGACCTGCAGCAAAAAAATACTGGGAGATTGGAAACCACGCTTGAGCGTCAGAACGTCCGCTCGAGCGGAGAAGCAAAAACGAAGGGCCCGCTCGAGCGTCAAAACCCTCACTCGAGCGTGAAGGCCTAAATCTGGGCATCAACTCTAGGTTTATAACACAACCAACCTGTTCCAAACCTGCCCAACACAACCCAAGACTCAAATACAAAGAGTAAAGGATGAAAATGAGAATAAGACAACAACATAACCACAGAACCAAGTCCGGAATACAATAAACAAAGGAAGGGAAAACCAGGATCACTATAAGTCCCAAAATGTTTTGTTACGTGCTTTATTAATAGCCAAGGCATTACCAACTTTTGATTGATTTAAGGAAATTTGTATTCGCACTCTTTATATTTTTACTCTTGTGTTATTTTTGTTTTTATAATTTTAATTGACTCAATTTTAACATTAATTTATGATTTTATCTCAATTTAGTTTAACTGATTATAATTTTTAGTGTTTCTTTTTTTTTTTTTTGTGAAAAATGTACACATGAACATGTTTCATCTTTTATAGCTAAAAAATTGTAAACTTATTTGATTCAATTCTCAACTAATTCAGTAATATTTTTTCTTTCAACAACCATAAACAGTGTTATCAATTGGACTAAATTAATATAAAATTTGAAATTAAGAATTCAAAATAAAATTAATTGAAATTATTCAAATTAAAATGACATAATGGACATCAACATAATTTTTCATTGGAATTAAAGACAAAAGTCATTGTTGCCAACCTGGACGTCATGATGGCTGATGGACAAAATTACATAGTCGCCGTGCTTGACGGGCTGGGCTGGGTTGCTCTACCACCATAGATAGTTTCTGGGCTGGGCTGCTCCACCACCATAGAAAGACTTGGTGTGTATATAAGAATGAGTAATACATTTTCCTTCTCCATCATCAAACTACTATCCTTCTTCTCTCCTCTCCTTTTCATATATATAGATATATATCTCTTTTAATCCTCCTATCTACACGAAAACAAAATGAGTTGGCTTATGTTTCTTTTGCTATTTCTCTTGTCTTCTTCTACTTCTGCACGCCATACCTGCCTTGAGGACCAGAGATTTTCACTTCTCCAATTTAAGACAACATTTACCATAATTGATAATGCCTCTTTACGTTGTGAATCTGATTCTCAGCCTAAAATGGTGTTCTGGAATAAGAGTAGTGATTGCTGCTCATGGGAGGGGGTCACGTGCGACTGGTCGAATGGTCATGTGATTGGACTTGACCTCAGTTGCAGCCAACTTCAGCACACCATCCAACCCAATAGCACCCTCCTCCACCTTCGTCACCTCCAAACCCTCAGTCTTGCCTTTAATGACTTCAATTTCTCTACAACTTCACCTGATTTTGGCTCCTTTGCAAGTTTGACCCATCTCAACCTCTCTAACTCTAATTTTACAGGCCAAATTCCTTCGAAATTCTCCCATCTGTCCAAATTGATTTCTCTTGATCTCTCTTTTATGAATTATTATTCTTCTTTTCTGGTGAGACTTGAACAACACACTTTCAATATGCTCCTTCGAAACCTAACCCAATTAAGAGAACTACACCTTGATTTGTTGAATATCTCTTCACCTTTACCTCATGCTTTGCTAAATCTATCTTCTTTGACATCTCTCAGTCTTGAAGATTGTCAACTGCGGGGGAAATTCTCAGCAAACATTTTTCACTTTCCAAACCTACGAGAGCTCGATGTATGGGGTAATTCGGAACTCACAGGTAAACTTCCAAACTTCAATGTGACTAGTTCCCTTTAGTTTCTTGATCTCTCTTTCGCAAGTTTTTCTGGCCAATTGCCTGAATCAATCAGCAATCTTAAAGCCTTGAATAGTTTGTACCTCTATCATTGCAACTTTTCGGGGTCCATTCTAGCTTTTCTTTGGAACCTTACACAAATCACCATTCTAGACTTCAGGGAAAACAATTTTGGTGGTCAAATCCCCTCATCAATTTCAAACCTTGCAAAGCTTACTAACTTGGGTCTTTTCGGAAACAATTTGAATGGACAAATACTGGATTCCCTTGGCAACATGAGCCAACTTACTAACTTGGGTCTTTCCGAAAACAATTTGAACGGTCAAATACCAGATTCCCTTGGCAACATAAGCTAACTTACTAACTTGTATCTTTCCGGAAACAATTTGAATGGTCAAATACCAGATTCCCTTGGCAGCATGAGCCAACTAACTTCTCTCTATTTGAGTGATAACTCACTCAATGGGACAATGCCATCTTCCTTGTTTGCTCTGCCTTCACTGGTTGCTATAGGATTGAGTAAAAATAAGCTACAGGGACCAATTCCAGGATTAGTTTATAAACTCCAGAACCTAACATACTTGCAGCTTTCATCAAATAACTTAAGTGGTGTAGTGGAGTTAGATAAGCTGCGTAAGCTAAAATATTTGTATTATCTTGATCTCTCATATAATGGTCTCTCATTGAACATCAACAACAGTGTCAATTCTACCTTGACCAACTTTTACACTATAGGATTAGCTTTTTGCAACTTGAGCGAATTCCCAAACTTCTTGAGAGAACAAGCCAGATTGCGTTCTCTAGACCTTTCAAACAATAAAATTCATGGCAAAGTTCCAAAATGGTTGTTCAATGTGGGGAAAGATTCATTGCAAATTCTAAATCTTTCTCATAATTTCCTTACAAGTTTAGAGCATCTTCCATGGCTGAATCTATACTTTGTTGACCTGTACTCCAACTTACTCCAAGGATCACTCCCTGTTCCACCTAACATCACATATGTTTTCTCTATCTCAAACAAAAAATTGAGCGGGGAAATCCCTCCATTGATTTGCAATCTGAGTTCACTTCAAGTTCTTGATCTGTTTAATAATAGTTTGAGTGGCTTGATTCCACAATGTTTGGGAAACTTAAGTCTCTTGGTGCTGAATTTAGGGATCAATAGCTTTTCTGGCACCTGTACTGCAACATTTACCAAAGGCAATTGGCTAAGGAATCTTAACTTGAATGGCAACCAAATTGAAGGACAAGTTCCGCGATCTTTGCTCAATTGTGAATACTTGGAAGTTCTAGATCTTGGAAAAAACAAGATAAATGATACATTCCCCCACTGGTTGGAAACTCTTACAGAATTGCAGGTTCTTGTCTTTAGGTTTGATAGGTTTCATGGTCACATAGGCACCTCCAAGACCAAAGGCAAACATCCTTTTCCTAAGTTGAGAATTATTGACATATCTTGTAATGAGTTCATTGGCTTTTTGCCAACAAATTATATCAAACAATTTAGAGCTATGATGAATGTCGATGAACATGTGAAATTTAAATACATGGGTGAAACATATTATCAAGATTCTGTGGTGGTGGTGATGAAAGGAAATGAGATTGAATATTCAAGAATCTTAACAGTCTTCTTAATCATTGATTTTTCAAGAAATAAATTCCAAGGAGAGATTCCGAAATCCATTGGGAGGCTTAATTCACTTCGGGGTGTTAACTTATCCCATAACAACCTCAAAGGCCACATTCCAACTTCACTTGGAAATTTGAAAAACCTTGAATCGTTGGATCTTTCCTCAAACAAGTTTGTTGGGGAGATTCCTCAGCAATTGAAAAGTTTGATGTTTCTTGAGGTACTAAACCTTTCAAACAACCAACTAGTAGGACCAATTCCTCAAGGGAGCCAGTTTAATATATTTGGAAATGATTCATACAGTGGGAACTTGGCCTTATGTGGATTCCCTTTATCAAAGAAATATAAGGAACTACAACTATTGCCACCTTTACCAACACTCCAACAAGATGAGAATTCAGACAAGTCAAGTGGATTTAACTGGCAAGTTGTAGTGTTGTGGTATGGATGCGGATTTTTATTTGGAATGGTTATGGGATATCTTATGTTTGTAACTCGAAGACCAGAATGGCTTATGAAAATTGTTGAAGGAAAACATCATAAGAAGGTGAAAAGGTCTAAGAAGGGTGCCCACTGATGCAGTGAATGAAGAAATCAACAAAGAAAAATGGCGTTATCTGGTAATTAGAATTTATCTTTGAAGCATTACTTTGTTGAATTATCTTTTATGGTTTCTACTTATATGCTATATTTGAGTTATTGATGTTCTTATTTCAAAACTAGGTATGTTCCATTAAGTAGCACAATAAAGCAATGGTATCCACTTGAAGGGGTGTTTCACCTAACTACTGCATTTGAGTGGGTGAGCATTTGGATAACAGCCATACAAGACCACTTCAAAAGCTTTACCCTTGCTGCTGTATTGAATTCTAAAGCTTTGTTAAGTTGTTTAGTTTTCTTAAAGTACTGAGTTAAATAAGAGTTTCATGTCATGACTCTTTCTTGTTTTTTTCTCTCGCATCGTTTAGCAACCTTTTGGAGATTTTCACTTTTGTATGTAAGTTGCTTTTAAATTGAATTTCAGTCACAGAAGACTGGCCCTGGCCAAGTTTTTAACTTTGAAATGCAATCTTACAAGTTACAACTCAAACCGTTTCCCTTGTTACATTCTTAATCATTTTGAGTAATATAAATGCTGGCTACTAGATAGAGAATTCACATTGAAAATAATGTTGCATGTTAATCTTTGAGCAGTGCTTTTTGTAACGCCCTCAAAATAATACGTATAAACCCATTCTTGACATGCATAGACATAAGGGAATAAAGCATATTTCTATTTATCAGAGTATTCCTTACAAAAGTATTACATGTTGACAACAAAGGTAAATGCCCTATGGGCTTACAACTTTCCAAGCCAACACTTGGTCACAAAAACGAGAGTACTAACTCATACACATTAAGTCCTCGGCTTGAATTTACATGTAATACACAAAAGTAAACAACAAAAAGTCTTCAACTCCCAAAACCTTCCAAGCTATGTCCTTGGAAGTAGCATGTCACTTGAACCTGAAAATGATGTCCCATATAGGGTGAGCCTATAGCGATCCCGGTTTTCCCTACTTTTGTATATTGCATTCCGGACTCGGTTTCATGGTTGTGTTGTTGTTTCATTCTCATTTCTAGCCTTTACTCTTTGTATTTGAGTCTTGGGTTGTGTTGGGCAGGTTTGAAACAGGTTGGTTGTGCTTTGAAACCAAAAGTTGATGCCCAGAATTTGGCCTTCACGCTCGAGCGGGCCCTTCGTTGTTGCTTCTACGCTCGAGCGGACATTTTGATGCTCGAGCGTGATTTTTCATCTCCCAGTATTTTTCTCTGCAAGTCTTCGTAAGCTCAAGCGGGAGTTTTGACGCTCGAGCGTGGCCCTTTGATTTTGTTCCTCCGCTCGAGCGGGGAGTTTGACGCTCGAGCGGGGACCATGTCTGCAAAACTTCTGAAAGTGTGAAATCGACGCTTGAGCGGCGCTTTTCACGCTCCAGCGTGAGTCTGTGTCTGACGCTCGAGCGGGGGTTTCCACGCTCGAGCGGGGAGACGATTTTATCACTCCCAGATTCCACTTTTTGGATCACTTTTTGATTTCCTTTCTCTCTCTTACTTTTTCAAAACCTCCATTGAAGAGCTTCTCTCTCTAAAACCTCACATTCTCTCTAGGGATTGATCTAGTAGGAGTGATTTCCTCACCTTTGGCCTTTGTAAAAATTGTGGGGATTGTTGAGGGCTACACTTTGATCCGAAAATCTAGGGTTTTGGAGCATCTGGAATTTCTTCATCTTCTTCCTTTGGGCTCCGAATTTGAGGTAGGGATTCCTACTCATTCTTATGTGTTTAACATAAATATTGAGCTATTTGTATAGATGGTTTGATTTGGGAAGTTAGGGTTTGAAATGTGTTATTTTGAAAAGAGGGGTTTTGTCCTTTTGACTCATGTATATATATTTTGGGTCTTAAAAGGGGGATTATTGATGTTATTGTTAATATTTGAGCCTTTGGGTCAATATTGGGAAAAAGGGGAAAAACGCCGTGTTTGGGTATATTTGGGTCATTAGCGTAATTAATGACAATTGTTATGGAAATATGAAATTGAGCTAGAAATAATGAAATTGGCTCATTATGAGATAGAACGGTGGAGTTGGATTCATTAATCACTCACCTTTGAAAATGTTGATAAATTATCTATTGTTGCATTTATTATCTGTTTAGAAATAATTGCTTTGGGCTATCGGTGGAGGATAGTCTTGATTGTTGTAGACAATCCATGATGATTAGGCGAACTAAAACTAATCAATTGAATATGTCATCGAATATGACGGTTGGAATAATACATCAAATTTGTGTATTGAATGATTGTGTATATGATAAACGTTTATATACATTGTGTTGTATGGGAGGAGATAGGGGATGTACTCCACGGTTTAGGGGAAGATAGGGAATGGACTCCTAAACCGGATATTATTTGGGAGGAGATAGGGGATGGACTCCATTGATACAGCAATTTTGTGTATCTATTGAAGTATTGATATACCTAATTTGTATATCATATATGAAGTATGGAAGTGTTTGGTTTGAGATTGATACAACAATTATGTGTATCTTTGGTTAAGTGTGAAGTGTTTAATTTGAGTGGTTATCTCAATTGAAATGGAAGTACTGTTGATAAGAGATGTAATCTCATTTAAAGTATATGGCCAGGTTCTGAGCCAGGTTTATGAATTGAGAAATTGGATAAGAAATGGAAAACGGAATGAAACATGGACACATTTGTCATGTAATCAAAATGGGTTATGAATTGATTTATGTGAGATAAACATTTATCAAATGCTAATGTTTTAGTTATTGCTCATATTATGTTTAGCATATCTCTACTGGGCGTTGGCTCACCCTATATGGGACATCATTTTCAGGTTCAGGTACTATGCCGCCTCCGAGATCTTAGCATGGATTGTTGTGGGAGTTAAAGACTCTTTTTGTTAATTTTTGTTGTATTACATGTATATCAAGCCAAGGGCTTCTTTTGTGTAGAGTTAGTACTCTCTTCTTTTGTAACCAAGTGTTGACTTGGAAAGTTGTAAGCCTATAGGGCATTTACTTTTGTTGTCAACATGTAATACTTTTTGTAAGAATACTCTGATGATTATAATATGAGATCCCTTTTCTTTATCGTGATTGTATGATATTATGGGTTTATTTGAGGGCGTTGTAACTTGGTATCAGAGCGTATCGGATTTGAATACTTTGGGTACGTGGGAAGTGATTAATATCACAATGGGTTTTTCTCGCTTGTTAGATACTTAGATGTAGTGTTGTATGCTTATATGATAACATGTTTATGTGACTACTTGGGTATGGGATTTAGTTTCTAGGATGTTGATTGGATCCTTGGGTTTCTGTGAGTCTTGTTGGAAAAGCACTTGATCAATGCTGTTTCCAACCAGAACTCTAGTAACGCCTCAGCACTATCATTATCCGAAAATGAAATTCGTAAGTGCTTATGTGATTATGTGCTTACGTGGAGTGAATTACAGTTATCCATGTATTAGGACACGAGTGTTATAGCTTCGGCACATTTGTGAATGTGCTAATGTTCTTCGTTACCTTTATTGGGATGTTAGGACGAGGACGTGGTGGTAGGTGAGGTAGGCCTAGGAGGCAGGAGGTGCCTATACTGGATGAGATTCCGGAGCAGCAGGAGGGTGTTGGTCAGGCCAATGTGGCCGAGCCAGTGGGGCAGCAGGCCATCGGTGCCTTAGCCCGCGAGATAGCAGGGGCACTAAGGGAATCTATGGGCATTCTCAGAGCTGAGAACCAAGCCCAGGCCCAGGTTGTTGATGTAGGGCCTTCCTTTCTGAAGAGGAAGTTCTTCCGGTCTAACCCGGATGAGTTTGTTGGAGACCCGAAAGAGCCACTGAAAGCTGATGAATGGCTCGAACAGATAACGAAGACGTTTGAGATGCTTGGCATCGAGGACGGGGCACCGAAGGTGACCTTGGCATCTTTCCAGCTTAAGGTGGATGCGGGTCAGTGGTGGAAGTTCACAAGGGGTCGTATTGGTGGTACTTGGCAGGCCTTTGTGGATGCTTTCCAGGATAAATTCTTATCTCCAGATGTCAAGAAGAAGCTGAGGGACCAGTTTTGCCAGCTTAAGCAGATGAGTTTGTCGGTGGCCGAGTTTGAGGCCGCTTTTACGAGTTTGTCCAGGTTTGCACCTGAGCTTGTAGCGTCTGAAGAACGTCGTTGCCTGAAATTTGAGAAGAAGTTGAGGCATGGCCTCAAGATGAGAGTTGGGGGTTCTATGACCCGGGAGTATGGGCACCTTGCAGATGCTGCAACCCATATGAAGATTATGATGCAGGAAGAGGAGGAGAGGCAGAGGGGCTCCAAGAGGAGTCAGGATGGCCAGGGTGATGGCAGGAGACAGAGGGGTTCTAACCCTCAGCAGTCTCAGGGTGGTTTTGCTAGATCTCCCTTCCCAGTGCCGAGTGCAGGCTCTGGGAGAGGCAGCTAGGGAGACGTGACTTGTTACAAGTGTGGTCAGCTGGGCCACAAGTCTCCAGCTTGCCCGCAGAGGGGTGGAGGTCAGAGAGCTACTTCATCTTCGGCTCAACCTCAGAGCCAGAGTCAGGGTAGAGGTCTGCCACTGTCTTGTTATCAGTGTGGTCAGGTGGGGCACCTGAAGAGGTATTGCCTGCAGTTGGGTGCCACATCGGGTGTGTCTGGTTCTAGGCAGACGCAAAGTTTTCAGCCAGCACAGTCAGTTCAGGCCTCGAGGGTCAATCAGGGAGCTTCGCCGTCCCAGTCTGTGCAGCAGTCTTTTGCTCCTAGAGGTGAGCAGGTAGATCGGGGGCCTTCAGGCCGTGTGTATGCTGTTACCACGCAAGATCTAGTACCGGCTCCATTTATTGTGAGAGGAACTTTCTTGTTTTGTAACTCGGTTGCCAATATGTTGATTGATACGGGTGCATCCCATTCTTTTATATCTGCTGCATTTGCATCTGTTTTGGGTTTGAAGTTGGCACAGTTAGCATCTCCTGTTTGTGTTGTATCACCTGTTGAGGGTGAGTTGATTTTGAAACAAGGGTGTAGAGGTTGTGATATAGAGGTAGCAGACCGCCGGCTTCCATTTTCTTTTATAGTTATGGCTATGTCGGGTTTTGATGTTATTTTGGGTATGGACTGGCTATCGTCATACCGGGCAGTTATTGATTGCTACCGCCAGAGGGTTACAGTATGTACCTTGAGCGGGGATTGTTTCCATTTCTTGGGGGATCGGGTTGGTAGTGTGTTGCCACCAGTGTATGATCCGCGAGGGTGGAGCAAGCTTAGTGGTCTTCTCGCTAGCCTTATGAGTGGTGAGTGTGAAGAGACCCAGATTGTGTTGCCGAGAGTGGTTTATGAGTACTCGGACGTCTTTCCCGAGGATCTTGTTAGTTTGCCACCTCATCGAGAGGTAGAGTTCTCCATTGATTTAGTGCCTGGCACGACGTCGATTTCTATGGCACCTTACCGTTTTGCCCCAGCCGAGTTAAGTGAGTTGAAGAGTCAGTTCTAGGAGTTGCTGGATAAGGGCTTTATTCGCCCTAGTGTTTCGCCGTGGGTAGCACCGGCCCTCTTTGCTAATAAGAAAGATAGTGCCTTGAGACTTTGCATCGATTACCGGAAGTTGAATCGGGCTACGATTAAGAATAAATACCCTATGCCCCGTATAGATGATCTGTTTGACCAGTTGAAGGGGTCCCGTTGTTTCTCTAAGATAGATTTGAGATCGGGTTACCACCAGTTGAGGGTCAGGGAGGAGGATATTCCGAAGATGGCATTCCGTACGCGGTATGGCCACTATGAGTTTCTGGTGATGCCATTTTGGGCTCACCAATGCACTGGCCATATTTATGGATTTGATGAACCGGATCTTCCGGGAATTTCTAGATCGCTTTGTGGTCGTCTTCGTGGACGACATTCTGATTTATTCACTTTCTGAGGAGGAGCACGAGGAGCACTTGAGAGTGGTGCTGGAGTTGTTTAGAGTCCATAGGCTGTATGCCAAGTTCGGGAAGTGTGAGTTCTGGCTAAGAGGGGTTAGATTCTTAGGCCACGTGGTTTCCGGGGAAGGGGTGTCTGTTGATACATCCAAGATAGAGGCAATGCAGGACTGGGCACAGCCTAAGAGTGTTTTTGAGATCCGCAGTTTTCTGGGATTAGCTGGGTATTACCGCCGGTTTGTGAAAGACTTCTCCAGGCTAGCTTCGCCGTTGACCAGATTGACACGGAAAGGGGTCAAATTTGTATGGAGTGAGACTTGTGAAAAGTCGTTCCAAGAGTTGAAGGTTAGATTGACCACCGCTCCGATTTTGATTATTCCAGAGAGAGGGTTGGGTTATGCGGTTTACTGTGATGCCTCACGAGAGGGTTTGGGTTGTGTATTGATGCAAGAGGGGAAAGTGGTAGCCTATGGCTCACGTCAGTTGAAAATACACGGGAAGAATTACCCTACACATGACCTAGAATTAGCAGCAGTGATCTTTGCCTTGAAGATTTGGAGGCATTACCTGTATGGTGAGAGATTCGAGGTATTCTCGGATCATAAGAGTCTGAAGTATCTGTTTACACAGAGGGACTTGAATTTGAGGCAGAGGAGGTGGATGGAGTTCATTGAGGACTACGATTTCGAGTTGCACTATCACCCGGGAAAGGGCAATGTTGTGGCCGATGCCCTTAGTAGGAAATCCATTAGTGATGTAGCTTGTATAGCCATCCGGGAGTGGGAAATGTTGGGTGCACTTGGAGAGTTCGATTTTCTTCTGGGCGAATCCATTGAGGCTGCGGCCTTGTTTTCTGTTGTTGCGTAGCCTACACTTGTGAGTCGAGTGTTAGAGGCACAGAGAGGTGACCTTGAGGTAGAATCCCTCCGAGAGAAGATCTTCAGTGGGAAGGCTGAGAAGGGTTTGACGGTGTATCCCGACCTGAGTGTGAGATACCGAGACCGTTCGTTTGTGCCGGAGTCTTGCCGAGAGGACGTACTCCGAGAGTTTCACCATTCACGCCTTGCGGTGTATCCGGGGGGCACCAAGATGTATCGTGATTTGGGTCCCCAGTTTTGGTGGCGAGGAATGAAGAGAGATGTAGCAGTTTTCGTATCGAAGTGCCTTACTTGTTAGCAAGTGAAGGCCGAGCATCAGAGGCCAGCGGGTTTGTTGCAACCCTTGCCTATTGCCGAGTGGAAGTGGGAGCATGTCACTATGGACTTCGTTGCAGGTCTTCCAAGGACTCAGCGGGGTAGTGATGCTATTTGGGTGGTTGTAGACCGATTGACTAAGCCAGTGCACTTTATCCCTATGCGCGTGAGAGATTCGGTAGATCATCTTGCCGACTTGTATATTCGGGACATAGTGAGGTTGCACGGGGTCCTAGTGTCGATCGTCTCAGATAGAGACCCTCGCTTTACTGCTAGGTTGTGGCAGAGTTTGCAGAGTGCCTTGGGTACTAGATTGACCTTTAGTACTGCTTATCATCCTCAGACTGATGGGCAGTCTGAGCGTACTATTCAGATCCTTGAGGACATGCTTCGAGGTTGTGTTCTCGACTTTAGTGGGTCATGGGAGAGGCACTTGCCCTTGGTGGAGTTTGCCTATAACAACAGTTTCCAGTCGAGTATCGGTATGGCACCGTTTGAGGCCTTGTATAGCCGACCTTGTAGGTCTCCAGTTTGTTGGGCTGAGGTGGGTGATGCACCTTTGTTGGGCCCGGAGTTGGTTCGAGAAACGACGGAGAAAGTTGAGCTTATCCGTAGGAGGCTTGTTACTGCCCAGAGTCGCCAAAAGAGTTATGCCGACCGTAGGAGGAGGCCTTTGGCATTTGAGACGGGTGATCATGTTTTTCTGAAAATATTACCTAGGCGGGGTTTGATGAGGTTCGGGAAGAGTGGGAAGTTATCCCCTCGGTTTATTGGTCCCTTTGAGATCCTTGAGAGGATTGGAGAGGTTGCATACCGTTTAGCTTTACCGCCGCAGTTGTCCGGGGTACATGACGTGTTTCATGTTAGTATGCTTCGGAAGTATGAGCCGGATCCGTCCCATGTGTTGGATTGGACCGACTTGGAAGTTGACGAGGACATCTCGTACGAGGAGAGACCGGTTCGGGTCTTGGATAGGCGGGATCAAGTCTTGCGAGGCAAGACCATTCCCTTGGTAAAGGTTTTGTGGAAACATCATGGGGTGGAAGAAGCCACTTGGGAACGTAAGGTGGATGTCCGTGAGAAATATCCGGACTTGTTTGTAAATGTTTAATCATGCATTCGAAATTTTGTAATATTGTTGAGCTTTAAGAGCATTAAATATGTCTTAAGTTGTAAAACATTGTAAATGTTTTGGTTTATGGAAGTATGTTGAAACTTGCCTCGAAATGGAAGTTTAATGTAACATTGCATATATTAAATGTATTGTAGAAATAGAATATATCATGAACATTGAATATGATATGGAATTGTGGAATATGTTAATGCATATTGAGTATATATTGTGAAATGCCTCTTGAATAGAGATGGAATGACCGGTTATGGGTCAGGTTATGGAAAATTGGTTGGTAATGTATTGAGTATTGAGAAAATCATGTTTTTGAAAACTTGTACTTAATTTCGGGGATGAAATTCTTTAAGGGGGGAGGTTATAGCGATCCCGGTTTTCCCTTCCTTTGTATATTGTATTTCGGACTCGGTTCCGTGGTTGTGTTGTTGTCTCATTCTCATTTGTAGGCTTTACTCTTTGTATTTGAGTCTTGGGTTGTGTTGGGCAGGTTTGAAACAGGTTAGTTGTGCTTTGAAACCAAAAGTTGATGCCCAGAATTTGGCCTTCACGCTCGAGCGGGGCTTTTGACGCTCAAGCGGGCCCTTCGTTGTTGCTTCTATGCTCGAGCGGGCGTTTTGACGCTCGAGCGTGATTTTCCATCTTGCAGTATTTTTCTCTGTAAGTCTTCGTACGCTCGAGCGGGAGTTTTGACGCTCGAGCGTGACCCTTTGATTTTGTTCCTCCGCTCGAGCGGGGAGCTTGATGCTCGAGTGAGGACCATGTCTGCAAAACTTCTGAAAGTGTGCAATCGACGCTTGAGCGGCGCTTTTCACGCTCCAGCGTGAGTCTGTGTCTGACGCTCGAGTGGGGGTTTGCACGCTCGAGCGGGGAGACAATTATATCACTCCGAGATTCCACTTTTTGGATCACTTTTTGATTTCCTTTCTCTCTCTTACTTTTTCAAAACCTCCATTGGAGAGCTTCTCTCTCTAAAACCTCACATTCTCTCTAGGGATTGATCTAGTAGGAGTGATTTCCTCACCTTTGGCCTTTGTAAAAATTGTGGAGATTGTTGAGGGCTACACTTTGATCAGAAAATCTAGGGTTTTGGAGCATCTTGAATTTCTTCATCTTCTTCCTTTGGGCTCTGAATTTGAGGTAGGGATTCCTACTTATTCTTATGTGTTTTAACATAAATATTGAGCTATTTGTATAGATGGTTTGATTTGGGAAGTTAGGGTTTGAAATGTGTTATTTTGAAAAGAGGGGTTTTGTCCTTTTGACTCATGTATATATATTTTGGGTCTTAAAAAGGGGATTATTGATGTTATTGTTAATATTTGAGCATTTGGGTCAATATTGGGAAAAAGGGGGAAAATGCCATGTTTGGGTATATTTGGGTCATTAGTGTAATTAATGATAACTGTTATAGAAATATGAAATTGAGCTAGAAATAATGAAACTGGCTCATTATGAGGTACAACGGTGGAGTTGGATTCATTAATCACTCACCTTTGAAAATGTTGATAAATTATCTGTTATTGCATTTATTATCTGTTTAGAAATAATTGCTTTGGGCTATCGATGGAGGATAGTCTTGATTGTTGTAGACAATCCATGATGATTAGGCGAACTAAAACTAATCAATTGAATATGTCATCGAATATGACGGTTGGAATAATACATCAAATTTGTGTATTGAATGATTGTGTATATGATAAATGTTTATATACATTGTGTTGTGTGGGAGGAGATAGGGGATGTACTCCACGGTTTAGGGGAAGATAGGGAATGGACTCCTAAACCGGATATTATTTGGGAGGAGATAGGGGATGGACTCCATTGATACAGCAATTTTGTGTATCTATTGAAGTATTGATATACCTAATTTGTATATCATATATGAAGTATGGAAGTGTTTGGTTTGAGATTGATACAGCAATTATGTGTATCTTTGGTTAAGTGTGAAGTGTTTAATTTGAGTGGTTATCTCAATTGAAATGGAAGTACTGTTGATAAGAGATGTAATCTCATTTAAAGTATATGGCCAGGTTCTGAGCCAGGTTTATGAATTGAGAAATTGGATAAGAAATGGAAAATGGAATGAAATATCGACACATTTGTCATGTAATCAAAATGGGTTATGAATTGATTTATGTGAGATAAACATTTATCAAATGCTAATGTTTTAGTTATTGCTCATATTATGTTTAGCATATCTCTACTGGGCGTTGGCTCACCCTATATGGGACATCATTTTCAGGTTCAGGTACTATGCTGCCTTCGAGATCTTAGCATGGATTGTTGTGGGAGTTAAAGACTCTTTTTGTTAATTTTTGTTGTATTACATGTATATCAAGCCAAGGGCTTCTTTTGTGTAGAGTTAGTACTCTCTTCTTTTGTAACCAAGTGTTGACTTGGAAAGTTGTAAGCCTATAGGGCATTTACTTTTGTTGTCAACAGGCAATACTTTTTGTAAGAATACTCTGATGATTATAATATGAGATCCCTTTTCTTTATCGTGATTGTATGATATTATGGGTTTATTTTGAGGGCGGTACAGAGCCACAGCCCAGTAGAGACATACTAAACCAAATATAAGCAATTACTAAAACAATAGCATTTGATAGATGGTTAACACTTATAAACCGAATTATATCACAATACAGTTCCATGACAATCATGTCCATGTTACATTCCACTTTCCTTTACTTAACCAAATCATTTCATAAACATGGCTCAGGACCTGGCCAAACAATTAAGTGGGAATACATCCCATATTAAGACATTTCCTTTATTCACAATTCAAATGAGTCTACGACTCACATTAAAAACACTTCCAATATTTCAATTTAATACACACATTTGCTGTATTAACACTTCAAATGATACCCATATTTGTTGTATCAATGGAGTCCATCATCTATCTCCTCCCAAACAGGTTTGAGAGTCCATCTCCTATCTCCTCTCAAAGAATGGAGTACATCCCCTATCTCCTCCCAAACAATATACATATACAATGTAATAAACACTTATCATATGCAATAATCAATCAATACACATATTTGCTGTATTAATTCAACCGTCATATTCAATGACATGTTCACTATGATTAGTTTCAGCTTTCCCTAATCAACATACAATGTCTACAACAATCAAGACTATCCTCCACCGATAGCCCAAAGCAGTTATTTCTAAACAGATAATAATTGCAACAAAACCGATATAATATCCACATTCTCATAGGTGAGTGATTAACTAATCCAACTACACCATTTAATCCTATAATTTCTCAATTTCATTATCCTCAACTCAATTCCGCATTTCCCCAAATTAATTTATTATAATAATTAGGGCATTTACCCCCTTTTCTCAATATCAACCCTAAGGTTCGATTTCACCAATTTGACAACAATAATACCATTTTTCAATGTCTCATATACACATGGAGTTTTTAAAACATAAAACCCCTCTTTATAAATTACACAACAAACCCTAACTTTTTCCAAAATTACCAAACACCACCAACTAATCAAAATGCATAAAACTCATGTCAAAACTCATAAGATGGAGTAGTTTATCCCTACCTCGAAATTAGAAGTCCAAAGGAGAAGATGGTGAAAACCCAAAATGCTCCAAATCCACAACTTTTCAGATTAAAGTGAGGCCCTCGCGACCCTCTATCTTTCTTACAAAGGAACTAGGCCAGGAACTCACCAGAAGTAGATGAAACCCTAGAGAGAAGGTGTATAGAGAGAGAGAGAGAACGGATCTAGGGTTTTGAGAAGAAGAAGATGATGAAAAAGTGAAGTGTAACCCGTAGCTGCCAACTGATATATTCAAGGCTAGCTCGAGCGAAGGAGTGGTCGCTCAAGCGACCAGACACAAAGAATCCTCGCTCGAGTGTAGAAAGTCTTGCTCGAGCCAACAACTCGAAGCTTCAAGTCTGCAACCCAGAAGCACACTCGAGCGACAGAATGCTCGCTCGACTGAAGAAACCCAAAACATAGACTTCGCTCACTCGAGCGAAGTAAAGCTCGCTCGAGCCAAGAATAGCAACTCTCAGGTCCAGAACCAGACGCAGACGCAAGCTCGAGCGCAAGACTTCTCGCTCGAGCCACCATACACAAAAACTCAACTCTCGCTCGAGCGAAGGAACCCTAGCTCGAGCGAAGGAACAAGAACAAAGAGCTCGCTCGAGAGACAAAAGTCTCGTTCGAGCAAAGACACCAAAATCTGGGCAGCAACCATTTGTTTCCAAACACAACCAACCTGTAACAAACCTGCCCAAAACATCCTATAACTCAAATACAAAGTATTGAAGGACGAAAACAAGATATAAACCATAACCCACACCACGGAACCTAAGTCCGGAATACTGTACAACAAAGGGGAAAACCCGGGATCGCTATACTTTTACTCATTGCTATTGCAGTCTATTCTATTTTTTTATTTTTTTTCATCTTCAATGGCGATTGAGGGATCAAACTGGAGATATTTACTAACACTTGTTCTATAGAAGTGGGAATTTTGTGATTAATTGTAGTATGAAAATGGTGATATGGAGAGTATTGATTGAGAAGGTTGCTCATATTTATTTTTTTGTGAAATTTTACTGGTGCAAGTGTTTTCATGAATAGGAACATATTAGATTTTTTAAAAATTCAAGTTGTTTAGTTTATGCCAGGTTATTTGATAAGTAAAAAATTTGGTGTTGCAAATTCATGTTTGAGTTTGGTAGGTATGTATCATTAAAAATATTAGTTACTCCATGAAGGAGATTAAAGGATTTGTGTAGTTTTATTCGCTGGCCACAAGCTCACACATCCAATGAAGATATTAATCTCTACATTTAAGAGTAGTTTTGGTTTCCTGCAACCCAAAACCCGGTGGCAATAATTAGTGAGCTTGGGTAGCAGAGTGGATTAGGGACCAGTGAAGAAGTAAACGTCACACACAAGACCATAGAATTTACATGCCTAAGGTAATGTTATATAGTTATCTTCTATGATTTGGCTTTGAAAAGGTGAAAGAAAGGTTCTAGACTTTGTAGCGTGTGAAAACTTGGATTTAAAGGGGTGATAGGCTGTTAAAATTTTATAACTATGGCAAAAAAAATTTAAACAAAATTTTGGGATCCCAGTTTGTGTTTTGGTGGATGATGATTGGAATTACATGCATTAATGCCTTTTGTCACTTGTGGGGGTTGCATTATGGTTAGCATTTGGATTTTGTCACCTTTTTCATGTGGCTTTGTTCTAGGAATCTTCATTAAGTACTTTATGACAAAAAATAATTTTTTGAAGTTGAAATGGTGGAAATGAGCATAGGTTTCGTTGTCTCCACTTTGTTTTTTAAATACTAAATAATTACTTGGTGATACTTTAGTGCTATAAATATTTAAATGTTGGTCTAGCTTGTTTGAAGGGTGGATGAAAAAATAATTGTCGTCCTTGACGTGTGGATGAGAAAAATAATTCGGCTCAAATTTGTTGGTAATTTGAGCACAACCCAAGTTCAATTTATTGAGATTGAGCCAGCCTTGGGCAGACAAAATTAGCTTAGAGGTCAGGCTTATGGGGCTTAGGCAACCCCCAAAACAATTTGGATAACTCTTCATCTTACTGCATCCGCTGAAGTTGCACCCCTAGTTACAAATTACGAGCTACCTTAATTTAAACCAAAATCGTAATTTAATTGCTGAACTTAATCATTTTTCATTGCACATCTAACAAGGCTTCATTTCTCAGTGTTAAATTCTTTTGTTTCCTTTGGATCATGAATTTTGGTGAGGATTTGAAAAGGATGAAAAAAGTGATTGAATAAAATATAAATTAATTTTTTCTTTATTTCTTTTCCATTTCTAAATCACTATCTAAATTTATGATTCAAACACAATTAATGACTGTTTTTGAAAAGTTGACTCTTCACATCTACAACATAATCTGGAACTCAGATGAATTGAAAATGTTGATCATAAAAATGAGTGTACATGAGATCATATCTCAATAATTAACCAAAATTAAAATGGAAAATAATTGTAACATAATGGTGGAAGAGGTTTTGCATAAAGTTAATATAAAGAGGCAGAAGTTAGCTAGACCTTGTATTGAATTTGTAAGTTCAACATGTGTCAACTTCAAACTCTTTATTTCTAGCTACATTTCTTTAGAAATATCCCCCACCTACCCAGGTTAGGTTGGTTTGTCTCCCATCTCTCTAACAATTTCATCAGGCTCAAACAAATTATTTTTCAACATTTGATTGCGGTTTTAAAATTAATGTGCATAAGATATATTGCAATAGAATCGAATGGAGAAAAAGGATTCATGTAGCCGACTCCATTTGATGGGACTTCAGGCTTGGTTTGGTTTATAAGATATGTAGCCACATGGAATTCAAGGCTTATGGAAGACCAGCTTTTTTGAAGGGCCTGGATAATTTATTAAATAATTGTCATCCTTGACAGGCTTCACCATAGAAAATACTTATTGTTACTTTGCAGTGTGTATCAGATTGAATCATCATCAACTATCCAATACTTACTCTTTCCTTTTGATATCTCTCTAATTCCTACCCATATAAGGAGAAAATGAGTTGGCTAATATGGCTTCATTAAATTCTTCTGGTATTTATCTTGTTTTCTCAACTAGTAGTTATTACTACATATTCATCATCATCATGGTCTTCTCCTACTTCTGCATGCCATACGTGCCTTGAGGACCAGAGATTCACACTACTCCAATTTAAGAGAACATTTACCATAACTGATTTTTCCTTCCCTCAGTGTGAATTTGATTCTCTCCCTAAAATGATGTTCTGGAATGAGAGTACTGATTGCTGCTCATGGGAGGGGGTTACCTGCGACTGGTTGAATGGCCATGTGATTGGGCTTGACCTCAATTGCAGCGCTCTACATGGCACCATTGAAGCCAACATCACCCTCTTCCACCTTCCTTAGCTCCAGAGGCTCAATCTTGCCTTGAATGACTTCAAATTTTCTAGAATTTCATCTGAGTTTGGCTCGTTTGCAAGTTTGATCCATCTTAACCTCTCCAACTCTTTATTTGCAAGCAGAGTTCCTTCAGAAATCTGTCATCTATCCAAATTGATTTCCTTTGATCTGTCTCTTTTTCATTATGAGGTGAGTCTTGAACAGAACACTTTCAATATGCTCCTTCGGAACCTAAACCAATTAAGAGAACTACACCTTGATGAATTGGATATTCCTTCACCTAAGCTCATGCTTTGCTAAATGTATCTTCTTTGACATCTCTTAGTCTTGCTTTTTGTCAACTAAGTGGGAAATTCCTAGAAAAAATTTTCCAACTTCCAAACCTACGAAAGCTCAATGAACAGGATAATTTGGGCGTCAGAGATAAACTTTCAAACTTCAATGTGACTAGTTCTCTTCAGTTTCTTGATCTCTCCCTGACAAGTTTTTTTGGATAACTTCCTAATTCAATCAGCAATCTTAAAGCCTTGAATAGTTTGTACCTCTTTGAGTGCAACTTTTTGGGTTCCATTTCCAACTTCTCTTGGGAATCTTACACAAATCACCAATTTGGACTTCTGGGCTAACAGCTTCAGCTGTCAAATCCCTTCATCAATTTCAAACCTTGCAAAGTTTACTTAATTGGATCTTTCCAAGAACAATTCGAATGGGCAAATACCAGATTCCCTTGGCAACATAAGCCAACTTGCTTTCTTGACCCTTTCTGAAAATCAACAAACAGGTCCCATTCCTTTGTATGCTGTTGGGATTTCAAAGCTAGCTTACATTGGATTGCAAAAAACTCACTCAATGGGACAATACCATCTTGGATGTTTGCTCAACCTTCATTGATTTTTTTAGATTTGAGCAATAATATGCTGCAGGGACCAATTCCAGGATCAGTATATGAACTCCAGAACCTAACATACTTGAGGCTTTCATCAAATAACTTCAGTGGTGTAATTGAGCTAGATAAGTTCCTTAAGCTAAAATATCTGTACGATCTTGATCTCTCATATAATGGTCTCTCATTGAACATCAACAACAGTGCCAACTCTACCTTGCATTACTTTGAGACTATAGGATTAGCTTCTTGCTACTTAAGCGAATTCCCAAACTTCTTGAGAGTACTACATGATTTGATTGCATTAGATCTTTCAAACAACAAAATTCATGGTGAAGTTCCAAAATGGATATTCGACGTGGGAAAAAATACATTGGATACTTTAGATCTTTCTCATAATTTCCTTACGAGTTTAGAGTGTCTTCCATGGAAGAATCTAGAACATATTAACCTGCACTCCAACTTACTCCGAGACAACTCCCTATTCCACCTATCACCACAATTGTTTTCTCTATCTCAAACAATAAATTGACAGGGGAAATCCCAACTTTGATTTGCAGTCTGATGTCACTTGAAGTTCTTGACCTATCAAATAACAGTCTGAGTGGTGTGATTACACAATGTTTGGGAAACATAAGCATTAACCTCTCGGTGTTGAGTTTACGGATGAATAGCTTTCGTAGCATCTTTATTGCAGCATTTGCAAAAGGCAACATGCTAAGGAGTCTTTACTTGAATGACAACAAAATTGAAGGACATGTTCCACGATCTCTGCTCAATTGCAGACACTTGGAAGTTATAGATCTTGGAAAAAACAAGATAAATGATACATTCCCCCACCGGTTGGAAACTCTTCCAGAATTGCAGGTTCTTGTCTTGAGGTTTAATAGGTTTTATGGTCACATGGACACCTCGAAGACCAAGAGCAAACATCCTTTTCCGACGTTGAGAATTATTGACATATCGTGCAATGAGTTCACTGGCCTTTTGCCAACAAATTATATCAAACAATTTGGAGATATGATGAATGTTGATGAATTTGAAAGAAAATTGAAATGCATGGGCCAAACATATTATCAAGATTTTGTGGTGGTGATGTTTAAAGGATATGAGATTGAATTATTAAGAATCTTAACAATTTTCTCAATCATTTATTTTTCAAGAAATAAATTCCAAGGAGAGATTCTGAAATCCATTGGGAGGCTTAATTCGCTTTGTGGTCTTAAGTTATAGAATAACAACCTCAAACGCCACATCCCAACTTCACTTGGAAATTTGAAAAACCTTGAATCGTTGGATCTTTCCTCAAACGAGTTTGTGGGGGAGATTCCTTAGCAATTGACAAGTTTGATGTTTCTTGAGGTACTAAACCTTTGGGATAACCAACTAGTAAGACCAATTCCTCAAGGGAGCCAGTTTAACACATTTGAAAATGATTCACACAGCAGGAACTTGGCTTTATGTGGATTCCTCTTATCAGAGAAATGTAAAGAACCACAGCCACTGCCACCTACACCAACACTCCAACAAGACAAAAATTCAGACTGGTCAAGCTGGTTTGGCTGGAAAGTTAGTGATGGGGTATGGATGCAGATTTGTGTTTGGAATGGTTATGGGATATCTTATGTTTGTAACTCGAAGACTAGAATGGCTAATGAAAATAGTTGAAGGAAAACAACATAAGAAGGTGAAAAGGCACAACAAGGGTGCACGCTGATGCAATGAAAGAATAAACTAGAAAAAACAGGTGGCATTATTAGGGTAAGTGCAATTTATCTCTAAAGCATTACTTTGTTGATTACCTTTTGTGGTTTCTATCTATAAGCTATATTTGAGTGACTAATGATTTTTATTTCAAAACTAGATATGTTCCATTTAGTAGCACTATAAAGCAATGGTATCCACTTGAAGGAGTGTCTCACCTAGGTGCTGCATTTGAGTGTGTAGCAGCTATACTGGATCATTTAAAAAGCTTTACCCTTCTTGCTGTATTGAGTTCTACAGCTTTGTTAACTTTTTAGCTTTATTTAAGCACAAGTTAAATAAGAGTTGCATGTCATGACTCTTTATTGTTTCTTTTCTTGGATCATTTAGCAGCCTTTAGAGATTTGTAATTTTGTATGTAATTGTTTTTAAATTCCATTTCAGTCACTGAAAACTTGGCCTTGCCAAATTTTTTACTTTGAAATGCAATCTTATAAGTTACAACTCAAACCATTCCCCCCTTGTTACATTCTTAATCATTTTGAATGATAGAAATGTTGGCTACTAGATAGGGAATTTGCATTGAAAAAAAATGTTATATGCTACTCTTTCAGCAGTGTTTTTACCCGTTGCTATTGTAGTCCAGTTGACTTCCTACATCTTGTCTCTTCCACACCTTTGTATCACTAAACAGAATTGATGATAATTAGTTCTTTTTTCTTCCTTTTTTCATCTTTAATGGAGATTGGGGTATCAGACTAGAGATATTTTCTAGCACTTGTTTTTATAGAGATGTGGGATTTTTGTGATTAATTATAGTAGGAAAATGTTGATATGTATTGATTGAAAAGTTCTCTCATAGCAAGAAAACTTTTGGGATTGTGAAGCCTGATTAGTATTGTACTCCTCTTACTCTATCGTGGATCTTTGTGTCATGTTTTTTTGTTTGTGATTGATTCGTTTTGTTAGCGCTTGTATCTGTGGTTTATTCCATTTCCATTTGCTAAGGAAAACTTGACACACACACACACAGAGTTGGGTTTTCTTTTTTTCTTATTCTCTGTTTTCAATTGTTTATTTGAGATTGTCATTCATTACATCCTCCTAAGAAGCTAATCTGTCTTTTTATATTGTTGCAGTTTCTCTGCCAACTCTCTCAAATACAATGAACTATTGAATGACTGCTTATGGCCATTAAGGCCTTGTTTGGCTTTGTCTAAAATAGCTATTTTTTTGGGCTATTTGAGAAAAAAATAAATAGCCCTTTTGACATTGGCTTATTTAGCTGACAAAAAGAAAAAAATTTCACAAATTTTTTTTTAAACTTCCCCAAGCATACAAAATCTTCAGATGTGAAGAGTAGGATGTTGATTTTCACATTCAAAAGCCAAAGAAAAAATAAATAATTAACTAGCTGATGTTTCAATATACGTTTTTTCTTTTTACTAAGCCTGAAATTTAATTTTTTTATCTGGTTACAAACATAATGGCAAATTTCATTGATCTTTTTTGAGATTTGGTGAAAATACAATGTATTTTATAACTTTGACATAATTATATTGATTTTATTTCACGAGTAAGAGCATCTCTAACCTTTCATTACTTTTCATTATTCTTGATCCAATTTGATTTCAATTTTGAATAACGTTTTTGATTTAATTTGAACTATTTCAATCCTTTCATCAATTTTTTATCAAAATCTTTTTAAAAATTCACATTTATTTCAAAATTTTATTTTCTTCAAATTTGTTGAAAAAATCATATCCACCAATACCTTAATTTTTAAATTTTCATCCAATTGAATTTAATAAAAAAATATTTCTCCCTTAATTTGATAAAAAAAAAAATTAGAGATTATTTTTTAACATTTTTATTGAATTTAAATTTAAAAAATAAATAAATAAAGAGGTCATTTGATAATAGGCTGATTTTAGTAAAAACAAAATCAAAAAATTATTTAAAAAGTTTAAAAATCAAAAAGATTTGCAAAAAGCCAAAGATTTCTTCTCATTTTTGCAACGCTCTCGGAGTAAACCCGTAAAACATACAATATTGACATGCTTAGACAAAAGAGAATAAAGCATAATTATATTTCATCAGAGTGTTTCTTACAAATGTATTACATGTTGATATCAAAAGTAAATGCCCTACATGTTTACAACTTTCCAAGCCAACACTTGGTTACAAAAAGGGAGAGTACTAACTCTACACAAAATAAGCCCTTGGCTTGAAATACATGTAATACAACAAAACAACAAAAAAAGAGAAGTCCAACAGCCTTCAACCTTCCAAGCTACGTCCTTGGAGGTGGCATACTACCTGCACCTGAAAATGATGTCCCATATAGGGTGAGCCAACGCCCAGTAGAGATATGCTAAATATACTATGAGCGATAACTAAAACATGAGCATTCGATAGATGTTAACACTGGTCAACCAACTTACAACACAATTCAAACCCATGACAAATATGTCCATGTTCATTTTACTTTCCTTTACTTAACAGGTTTTCAATTTAAAAACATGGCTCAGAACCTGGCCAAATAATTCAAATGAGATTGCATCTCATATAAAAACAATTCCTTTATCCACAATTCATTTCCAATAAGATAACATTCATATCAACACACTCTTCCATAATTCACGATAGATACACATATTTGCTGTATCAATACTTCAACAGATACACATTTACTGTATCAATGGAGTCCATCCCCTATCTCCTCCCAAATAACATCCGGTTTAGGAGTCCATCCCCTATCTCCCCCTAAACCGTGGAGTACATCCCCTATCTCCTCCCACACAAAACAATGTATATAAACAAGTATCATATACATAATCAACCAATACACATATTTGCTGTATTAATCCACCCGTCATATTCAATGACATACTCAATTGATTAGTTTCAATTTGCCTAATCATCATGCATTGTCTACAACAATCAAGACTATCCTCCACCGATAGCCCAAAGCAATTATTTCTAAACAGATAATAATTACATCCAACAGATAAATATCAACAATTTACGAACGTGAGTGATTAATAATTCCAACTCCACCATTCTAACACATAATGCGCCAATTTCATTATTTCATAATAAATGTCATTAATTACCCTAATGACCCGAATATACCTAAACATGGCATTTTCCTCCATTTTTCTCAATATTGACCCAAAGGCTCAAATATTATCAATAACACCAATAATCTCTTTTTAAGACCCAAAATACACATTTATGAGTCAAAAGGACAAAACCCCTCTTTTCAACATTATACATCTCAAACCCTAACTTCCCAAATCAAACCATCTATACAAACAACTCAACATTTATGTTAAAACACATAAGAATGAGTAAGAATCCCTACCTCAAAAGATGAAACCCAATGAAGGAGATGAAAAAATCTCGAAATGCTCCAAACCAAGAAATTTTCGGATTGAAAGGAAGCTCGCACCAAGCTCTACACTTTTTGTAAAGGCTCAAGGGTAGGAGATCACTCTAGCTAGATCAATCCTTAGAGAGAAGGGGAAAAGTAGTGAGAGAAGCTCTCAAAAAGGGTTTCTAGAAAGTAAGAGAGAGAAAGAAAGTGTGAAAAGTGATTCAAAATCACCCAGCTGCCAACTGATATACGTGTGACCCGCTCGAGCGGAGAATAGGATGCTCGAGCGTCAAACACGAAAACTGGACCCGTTCGAGCGCAAAAGTACCCGCTCGAGCGCCAAGACACAACTGCAAAACACACCCGCTCGAGCGCAAAGGAAAACCCGCTCGAGCGTAGATTACACTCCTCCAGTACTTTTGCAGACAACGAACACCCGCTCAAGCGCCAAGGTACCCGCTCGAGCGCGACCCGCTCGAGCGTAAGAAACTCGCTCGAGCGTGAAAAACACATCTGCAGAAGTTTTGCAGAGGTCCAAAATGCTGAAAGTGTGCAAAATCCACTCGAGCGCAAAGGGACCCGCTCGAGCGGACCACCAAAAACCTGGGTGACAAGAATGGGAACCAAAGCTCAACTAACCCGTAACAAACCTGCCCAACACATCCTAAAACCCAAATACAAGGAATTGAAGGATGACAACAAGACGAACACAACAACCAACTACAAGGAACCTAAGTCCGGAATACTGTTAAACAATGAAGGGAAAACTGCGATCGCTATAATTTTTCTATTTTTTACACATTTTTTTGATAAAAAGCAAAAGTATTTTCCAAAACTTTCAATTCTTTCAACTCATATTTTAATTTGGATAAATTACAAAAACACCCACTAAAATTTGCTTAAAAAATTATTTGCCCCATGTGGTTTTGAAATTATATCTTACTAATTAACAGTTTTTACTGATATCAAAATTTTATTTTAATTATTAATTTAGGTAATTTTATCATTGTATATTAAAGCAGTCAGAAATTTTATTTTTTTTAGTTAATTATGTTAAATAAAAAATTCTAACAAGTGGGTATTTATAATTTTTCAAATTATATGATGTAATCCGTATTTTTAATAGGTGTAATTATAATTTACCCTTTTAATTTTTTTTAAAAAAGAAAAATTACAAATTCACTTTTTAAAATTTTCTTAAAATATGATTTACCTTATGTGTTTTAGAAATTACACCCCACCTTATAATTTCATAATAAATGACCATTTTTATTAATAAATTATAAAGTAAATTAACAGTTTTTAATAATATTATAAAATTATTTCAATTAATAATTTAAGTAATTTTATCATTATATAGGAGAGCAGTTAAAAATTTTATTTTTTCAATTAATTATACTAAATAAAAAAATTCTGAATATTTATAATTTTTTAAATTATAAGAAATAATTCATATTTTAAATAAATCATAAAAAATATATTCATAATTTATCCCAAAAAAAAAAAAAAAAAAAAACTAGACAGCACAGAAATAAACAACTCCCCAAGCAAACCTAGGAATGGGAGGTACTCTATAAATTTGTTGGCTGCTAGTGCTGTTGGGGTTTTAGTGTTTGGTTGCCGAAGAGTTTTTGCCGTGGAAGGGGTTGTGGATTCGGGTTATGGGGTTATAGGACAGAACTTATTGTTATTGAAGAGTTATTGGCCGAAACTATCGCAGGTTCTTCGGGTTTTCAAAGAGCAAGGTTTGGTTTTGGCTGCTCTGCTGGGTCTCTCTGCATTTTTCTCTATGGCTGAAACTGCAATTACCACTCATTGGCCTTGGAAGGTACACATTTTATACTCTTAATGGGGATTAGTTTTATTTTTATTCTTTTCATATTAGATTTTTGTCTTATGATAGGAATGAACTCTTAAGAATTCAAGTTGTTGGGTTTATGCCTATTTAATGTTGTTTGTACTTAAGAGTGTAATTTGTGAATGAAAGCACTTCTCAATTTTTTTTATCCGCAACAGCTTTTTATGCCTGAATTTTGTTGTTAGTTTTTCTTGATAAATGGTAAAGTGTAATTTGTACACATTTTTCTATTGCTTAATTGCATTTGTTGGAGACGAGTGTTGGCTAGTTGATGTAGTGCTACCCTACGGGGTGCATTTATTGGATTCCAAGAGTTGGCTGGTCTCATCTCTGTATGATGCCGTTTTCCATTCTCCTGTTCCCCCACTTACTTATTTTAAAAAATAAAAATAAAAATAATTGCATTTACTGGTCAGAATGCTATGTTTGACTAATAGTAAGTGTAACGCCCTCAAAATAATACATTAAACCAATCAACATTAACATGCATTGATATATATAAAAGATCAATATCCTTCTATTCATCAGAGTAATTTCTTACAAAAAATATTACATGTTGACAACAAAAGTAAATGCCCCATGGGCTTACAACTTTCCAAGCCAACGCTTGGTTACAAGAAATGAGTACTAACTCATATACACATTAAGCCCTAGGCTTGAATTTACATGTAATACATCAAAAGAAACAAAACATCCAAAAAGTCTGATAGCCTCTAGCCTCCCAAGCTATGTCCTTGGAGGTGGCATACTGCCTGTACCTGAAAATAATGTCCCATATAGGGTGAGCCAACGCCTAGTAGAGATATGCTAAACATAGTATGAGTAGTAACTAAGACATTAGCGATAGATAAATGTTTGATTTCCATAAACCAATTCATAACCCGTTTCCATTACATGACCACTATGTTCATGTTTCATTTCATTTCCCATTTCTTATCAATTTCACAATTTACATCAACGGCTCAGAACTTGGCCAACCACTTATATGAGACAGTGACTGATATTAAACGTATCCCATTCTACACATGATAAACATACTAGTTGTATCAACATCTCAACAGATAAGCATACAAGCTGTATCCACATTTCAACAAATAAGCATATTAGCTATATCAACACTTCCAAAGATAAGCATATGAGCTATATCGATACAATAACTGACAAGCATATGAGCTGTATCAGTGGAGTCCATCCCCTATCTCCTCCCAAACAAATCTGGTTTAGAGGTCCATCCCCTATCTTCCCCTAAACCGTGGAGTACATCCCCTATCTCCTCCCACACACGCAATGTATATACACATTGGTCATATACACAATCAAACAATACATAACGTTAATGTATTCTATCAACCGTTATACTCTATGACATATCCAATTGATTAGTTTTAGTTTGCCTAATCATCATGCATTGTCTATAACAATCAAAACTACCCTCCACCGGTAGCCTAAGCAATTATTTCTAAACAGATAATAAAAGCTCCAATAGATAAAATACCAATGTTTTCAAAGGTGAGCGATTAACAAACCCAACTCCACCATTTCACAATATAATGAGTCAATTTCATTATTTCCAACTCAATTCCATAAATCCACAACCTTTCCAAATTAATTATACCAATGAATTTATACAACAAATTAGGGTTTTCTACCTCATTTCTCAATATTGACCCAATGGTCTATATATCAACAACCAACATCAAAAATCATTATTTTGAAACCCAAACCACATATTATGAGCCCAAAATCACAAAACCCTCTTAGTACATTTTGAAACCCTAAGTCCCAAAATCAACCATTTAAACAACAAGCTCAAAATCTAGGTTAAAACCCATAAATGTGAGTAGGAATCCCTACCTCAAAAGATGACACCCAACGAAGAAGAAGACGAAAACGAAAATGCTCCAAATTCCGAGATTCTTGGATCAAAAGATAGCCCTCGACGATCAACAACTTTTTTGTAAAGGCCAAAGGTGAGAAAACAACTCCTACTAGATCAATACCTAGAGAGAAGGCAAGGTTCTAGAGAGAGAGGCTCAACAATGGAGTTTTGGAAAAGTAAGAGAGAGAAAAGGATGTGAAAAAGTGATCCAAAAAGTCGGATCTCGGTTTTATATAAAAGTCGCCCCGCTCGAGCGTGGAAACCCCCGCTCGAGCGTCACTCACAGACTCCTGCTCGAGCGTCCAAACTGCCGCTCGAGCGCCGGATACACGCTCCCAGTACTTTTGCAGAACCAGGTCCCCGCTCGAGCGTCCAACTCCCCGCTCGAGCGTCACACACACACTCCCGCTCGAGCGTCCAAATCGCCGCTCGAGCGTACAACACTACAGAGGAGATACTGGATGGGTGATTTTCCCGCTCGAGCGCCAAAACCCCCGCTCGAGCGGACAAGCAACAAGAAGGTCCACGCTCGAGCGTCCAAAGATACGCTCGAGCGGACAGGTCAAAATCTGGGCAACTAGTTTTGGTTTCTAAGCTCAACCAACCTATTTCAAACCTGCCCAACACAACCCAAGACTCAAATACAAAGAGTAAAGGATGTAAACAAGGTATACACAACAACCATCTCCACGGAACTTAAGTCCGGATACAATAATTAAGAAAAAGGGAAACTGGGATCGCTATAACCTCCCCCCCTTAAAGAATTTCGTCCCCGAAATTAAACACAAGTTTTTCAAAACAAGTTTTCTCCATTCCCAATAATATTATAACATAATATTTAAACAATCCGACCCATTACCGGTCAATCTCATCTCTTTTCAAGAGGCAATTCACATTATACATAACAACCTGCATTATCAACATGCATTCCTTTGAAATTTACCGATTTCAACTCATTTTCCACAATTCCATAACACATGCAACATTAATATCATGCTTGCATTTTCACAATGTACTTAACATACACAATGTTAACATAACTTCTATTCACCAAAACATTTACAATGTTTTACAACTTAAGACACATATAATGTTCTTAAAGTTCAATATTATTACAAAATTTCATTACATGATTACACATCAACAAATATGTCCGGATACTTTTCACGGACTTCCAACTCACGTTCCCAAGTGGCTTCCTCCACTCCGTGATGTTTCCACAAAACTTTAACCACGGGAATGGTCTTGCGTCGCAAGACTTGATCCCGTCTATCCAAGACCCGAACCGGTCTCTGCTCATACGAGGCATCCTCATCTACCTCCAAATCGGTCCAATCTAACACATGGGATGGATCCGGTTCATACTTCCAAAGCATACTCACATGAAACACGTCATGCACCCCGGACAACTATGGTGGCAAAGCCAAACGATAAGCAACTTCCCCAATCCTCTCAAGGATCTCAAAGGGACCAATAAACCGAGGGGATAACTTCCCACTCTTTCCAAATCTTATCAAACCTCGCCTAGTTGATATTTTCAAGAAAACGTGGTCACCTATCTCAAACGCCAAAGGCCTCCTCCTACGGTCAGCATAACTCTTTTGGCGACTCTGGGCTGTAACAAGCCTCCTACGGATAAGCTCAACTTTCTCCGCCATCTCCCTAACCAGCTCCGGACCCAACAAAGGTGCATCACCCACCACGGCCCAACAAACTGGAGATCTACACGGTCGGCCATACAAGGCCTCAAACGGTGCCATACCGATGCTAGACTAAAAACTGTTGTTGTAGGCAAACTCCACTAAGGGCAAGTGCGTCTCCCAAGTCCCACTAAAGTCTAGGACACAACCTCGAAGCATATCCTCAAGGATCTGAATAGTACGCTCGGACTGCCCGTCAGTCTGAGGATGATAAGCTATACTAAAGGTCAACTTAGTGCCCAAGGCACTCTGCAAACTCTGCCATAACCTAGCAGTAAAGCGAGGATCTCTATCTGAGACGATCATCACTGGGACCCCGTGCAATCTCACTATGTCCCGAATATACAAGTCGGCGAGATGATCCACCGAATCTCTCACGCGCATAGGGATAAAGTGCGCCAACTTTGTCAACCGGTCTACAACCATCCAAATAGCATCACTACCCCGCTGAGTCCTCGGAAGACTTACAACGAAGTCCATAGTGACATGCTCCCACTTCCACTCGGCAATAGGTAAGGGTTGCAACAAACCCGCTGGCCTCTGATGCTCGGCCTTCACTTGCTGGCAAGTAAGGCACTTAGACATGAAGACTGCCATATCTCTCTTCATACCCCGCCACCAAAACTGGCGACCCAAATCCCGATACATCTTAGTGCCTCCCGGATGCACCGCAAGACGTGAATGGTGAAACTCTCGGAGTAGTTCCTCTCGGCAAGACTCCGGCACAAACAGACGGTCTCGGTATCTCACACTCAGGTCAGGATACGCCGTCAAACCCTTCTCAACCTTCCCACTGGAAATCTTCTCTCGGAGGGATTCTACCTCAAGGTCACCTCTCTGTGCCTCTAACACTCGAGTCACAACTGTAGGCTGCGCAACCACAGAAAACAAGGCCGCAGCCTCGTCAGATTCGCCCAGAAGCAAATCAAACTCGCCCAGTGCACCCAACATCTCCCATTCCCGGATGGCTATACAAGCTACATCACCTATGGATTTCCTACTAAGGGCATCGGCCACAACATTGGCCTTTCCTGGGTGATAGTGCAACTCAAAGTCATAGTCCTCAATGAACTCCATCCACCTTCTCTGCCTCAAATTTAGGTCTCTCTGTGTAAACAGATATTTCAAACTCTTATGGTCCAAGAACACCTCGAACCTCTCGCCATAAAGGTAGTGCCTCCAAATCTTCAAGGCAAAGATCACTGCCGCTAACTCTAGGTCGTGTGTAGGGTAATTCTTCTCGTGTATTTTCAACTGACGTGAGCCATAAGCTACTACTTTCCCCTCTTGCATCAACACACAACCCAACCCTCTCATGAGGCGTCACAATAAGCCGCATAGCCCAGCCCTCTCTCCGGAATAATCAACACTGGAGCGGTGGTCAATCTAACCTTCAACTCTTGGAACGACTTTTCACAAGTCTCACTCCACACAAACTTGACCCCTTTCCGCGTCAACCTAGTCAACGGCGAAGCTAGCCTGGAGAAATCTTTCACAAACCGGCGGTAATACCCAGCTAATCCCAGAAAACTGCGGATCTCAAAAACGCTCTTAGGCTGTGCCCAATCTTGCACTGCCTCAGTCTTGGATGTATCAACAGACACCCCTTCCCCGGATACCACATGGCCTAAGAACTTGACTTCTCCTAGCCAGAACTCACACTTCCTAGACTTGGCATACAACCTATGGGCTCTAAGCAGTTCAAGCACCACTCTCAAGTGTTCCTCGTGCTCTTCCTCCGAAGGTGAATAGATGAGAATGTCGTCCACGAAAACGACCACAAATCGATCTAAGAATTCCCGGAAGATCCGGTTCATCAAGTCCATGAAGACTGCCGGTGCATTGGTAAGCACAAATGGCATCACCAGAAACTCATAATGGCCATACCGCGTACGGAATGCCGTCTTCGGAATATCCTCCTCCCTGACCCTCAACTGGTGGTAACCCGATCTCAAATCTATCTTAGAGAAACAACGGGAACCTTTCAACTGGTCAAACAAATCATCTATACGGGGCATAGGGTCTTTATTCTTAATCGTAGCCCAATTCAACTTCCGGTAGTCGATACACAATCTCAAGGCACCATCTTTCCTTTTAGCAAAGAGGGCCGGTGCTCCCCACGGCGAGACACTAGGGCGAACAAATCCCTTATCTAACAATTCTTGGAGCTGAATCTTCAACTCACTCAACTCGGCTGGGGCAAAACGATAAGGTGCCATAGAAATCGGCGCCGTGCCGGGCACTAGATCAATAGAGAACTCTATCTCTCAGTGAGGTGGCAAACTAACGAGATCCTCGGGAAAAACATCCGGATACTCACAAACCACCCTCGGCAATACAATCTGGGTCTCCTCACACTCACCACTCAAGAAGCTAGCAAGTAGACCACTAAGCTCATTCCGCCCTCGCGGATCATACATCGGTGGCAACACACTACCAACCCGATCCCCCAAGAAATGGAAACACTCCTCGCTCAAGGTACAAACTGTGACCCTCTGGCGGTAGCAGTCAATAACAGCCCAGTATGACGATAGCCAGTCCATACCCAAAATTACATCAAAACCCTTCATGGGCATAACAACAAAGGGAAAAGGAAGCCTATGGTCAGCGACCTCTATATCACAACCTCTACATCCGTGTTTCAAAATCAATTCACCCCCAATAGGTGATACTACACAAATAAGAGATGCTAATAGTGCCAACTCCAATTCCAACACAGATGCAAATGCAGCAGATACAAAAGAATGAGACGCACCCGTATCAATCAATACACTAGCAACCGAGTTGCAAAACAGAAAGGTACCTCTCACTACTGATGGAGCCGGTACTAGGTCCTGCGCGGTAACAGCATACACGCGCCCTGTAGGCCCCTAATCCACCTGTTCATCTCTAGGAACAAACGACTGTTGCACATACTGGGATGACGAAGCTCCTGGATTGGCCCTCGAGGCCTGCACAGACTGAACTGGCTGATAACTTTGCGTCTGCCTAGAACCAGATGCTCCTGAAGTGGCACTCAACTGTGGGCAAAACCTCTTCAGGTGCCCAGGCTGACCACACTGATAGCAAGACAAAGGTTGGCCCCTGCCCTGAATCTGGCCCTGAGGTCTAGCTGAAGAAGAAGCAGCTCGCTGACCCCCTCCCTTCTGCGGGCAAACCGAAGACTTGTGACCCAGCTGGCCACATGTAAAACAAGTCAAACCTCCGTGATTACCTCTCTCGGAGCTTGCACTCGGCACTGGAAAGGTCGATCTAGCCAAACCACCCTGAGACTGCTGAGGGTTAAAACCTCTTTGTCTCCTGCCATCACTCTGGCCATCTTGGCTCCTCTTGGAGCCTTTATGCTTCTCATCATCCTCCTCCTGCATCATAAGCTCCATATGAGCTGCAGCATCCACCAAGCGTCTATACTTTCGGATAAACGACCCTCCAACCCTCAACTTAAGTCCACGCCTCAACTTCCGCTCAAACTCAAAGCAACGTCGTTCCTCGGACGCCACAAGTTCAGGTGCAAACCTAGACAAACTGGTAAATGTAGCCTCAAAGTCGGCCACTGGCAAGCCCTGCTGTTTAAGCTGGCAGAACTGTTCCCTCAGCTTCTCCCTAGCAGCTGAAGACAAGAACTTCTCCTGGAAAGCATTCACAAAAGCCTCCCATGCACCACCAATTCTGCCCTTCTCATACTTCCACCATTGACCAGCATCTCCCTTCAGTTGGAAAGATGCCAAGGTCACCTTTAGAGCCCCATCCTCGATGCCAAGCATCTCGAATGTCTTCTCCATCTGTTCCAACCACTCGTCAGCCTTTAGTGGCTCTTTTGGATCCCCAATAAAGTCGTCCGGATTCGACCGGAAGAACTCCCTCTTCAAGAAGGAAGGCCCTGCCTCAACAACCTGATTATCAGCTCTGAGAATACCCAAAACTCCTGCTATTTCTCGGGCCAAGGCACCCATAGCCTGCTGACCCACTGGCTCGGCCACATTGGCCTGACCGACTCCCTCCTGCATTGTCGAAACGGCATCCGGTATAGGCATCTCCTGCCGCCTAGGCCGACCTCGCCTACCACCACGTCCTCGTCCTGACATCCTAATAAAGGTAACGAAGACATTAGCACATTCATAAATGTGCCGAAACTAAACACTCGTGTCCTAATGCATGGACAACTGTAATTCACTCCACGTAAGCACATAAACACATAAGCACTTACGAATTTCAATCCCGGATAATGATAGTCCCGAGGCGTTACTAGAGTTCCGGTTAGAAACAGTATTGATCAAGTGCTTTTCCAACAAGACTCACAGAAACCCAATGATCCAATCAATATCCTAGAAATCAAATCCCATACCCAAATAGTCACATAAGCATGTTATCAAATAAGTATATAACATTACATCTAAGCCTCTAATAAGCGAGACAAACCCACTGTGATACTAATCACTTCCCACGTACCCAAAGTATTCGAACCCGGTACGCTCTGATACCAAGTTGTACCGCCCTCAAAATAATACATTAAACCCATCAACATTAACATGCATTAATATATATAAAAGATCAATATCCTTCTATTCATCAGAGTAATTCCTTACAAAAAATATTACATGTTGACAACAAAAGTAAATGCCCCATGGGCTTACAACTTTCCAAGCCAACGCTTGGTTACAAGAAATGAGTACTAACTCATATACACATTAAGCCCTAGGCTTGAATTTACATGTAATACATCAAAAGAAACAAAACATCCAAAAAGTCTGACAGCCTCTAGCCTCCCAAGCTATGTCCTTGGAGGTGGCATACTACCTGTACCTAAAAATAATGTCCCATATAGGGTGAGCCAACGCCCAGTAGAGATATGCTAAACACAGTATGAGTAGTAACTAAGACATTAGCGATAGATAAATGTTCGATTTCCATAAACCAATTCATAACCCGTTTCCATTACATGACCACTATGTTCATGTTTCATTTCATTTCCCATTTCTTATCAATTTCACAATTTACATCAACGGCTCAGAACCTGGCCAACCACTTATATGAGACAGTGACTCATATTAAACGTTTCCCATTCTACACATGATAAACATACTAGTTGTATCAACATCTCAACAGATAAGCATACAAGCTGTATCCACATTTCAACAGATAAGCATATTAGCTATATCAACACTTCCAAAGATAAGCATATGAGCTATATCGATACAATAACTGACAAGCATATGAGCTGTATCAGTGGAGTCCATCCCCTATCTCCTCCCAAACAAATCCGGTTTAGAGGTCCATCCCCTATCTTCCCCTAAACCGTGGAGTACATCCCCTATCTCCTCCCACACACGCAATGTATATACACATTGGTCATATATACAATCAAACAATACATAACGTTAATGTATTCTATCAACCGTCATACTCTATGACATATCCAATTGATTAGTTTTAGTTTGCCTAATCATCATGCATTGTCTACAACAATCAAAATTACCCTCCACCGGTAGCCCAAGCAATTATTTCTACACAGATAATAAAAGCTCCAACAGATAAAATACCAATGTTTTCAAAGGTGAGCGATTAACAAACCCAACTCCACCATTTCACAATATAATGAGTCAATTTCATTATTTCCAACTCAATTCCATAAATCCACAACCTTTCCAAATTAATTATACCAATTAATTTGTACAACAAATTAGGGTTTTCTATCCCATTTCTCAATATTGACCCAATGGTCTATATATCAACAACCAACATCAAAATCATTATTTTGAAACCCAGATCACATATTATGAGCCCAAAATCACAAAACCCTCTTAGTACATTTTGAAACCCTAAGTCCCAAAATCAACCATTTAAACAACAAGCTCAAAATCTAGGTTAAAACCCATAAATGTGAGTAGGAATCCCTACCTCAAAAGATGACACCCAACGAAGAAGAAGACGAAAACGAAAATGCTCCAAATTCCGAGATTCTTGGATCAAAAGATAGCCCTCGACGATCAACAACTTTTTTGTAAAGGCCAAAGGTGAGAAAACAACTCCTACTAGATCAATATCTAGAGAGAAGGCAAGGTTCTAGAGAGAGAGGCTCAACAATGGAGTTTTGGAAAAGTAAGAGAAAGAAAAGGATGTGAAAAAGTGATCCAAAAAGTCGGATCTTGGTTTTATATAAAAGTCGCCCCGCTCGAGCATCACTCACAGACTCCCGTTCGAGCGTCCAAATTGCTGCTCGAGCGCCGGATACACGCTCCCAGTACTTTTGCAGAACTAGGTACCTGCTCGAGCGTCCAACTCCCCGCTCGAGCGTCACACACACACTCCCGCTCGAGCGTCCACACCACCGCTCGAGCGTACAACACTACAGAGGAGGTACTGGATGGGTGATTCTCCTGCTCGAGCGCCAAAACCCCCGCTCGAGCGGACAAGCAACAAGAAGGTCCACGCTCGAGCGTCCAAAGATACGCTCGAGCGGACAGGTCAAAATCTGGGCAACTAGTTTTGGTTTCTAAGCTCGACCAACCTATTTCAAACCTGCCCAACACAACCCAAGACTCAAATACAAAGAGTAAAGGATGTAAACAAGGTATACACAACAACCATCTCCACGGAACTTAAGTCCGGATACAACAATTAAGAAAAAGGGAAACCGGGATCGCTATAGTAAGATGTTATGTATGGCCCCAAACCAATTAATATGTTGGAGATAATGCAACATGTTGTAACAGCCCTCACTTTACCCTAGTCATGCTTGCATATATTACGTGATCTTATCTTGATATGTTGCATTTGCAAACCTTGATTTGTCTGGCATAAGTGTTGCTTGCATGCTTTGTTCCTTGTTGGTGTGGGTTTAGCCGAGGTCATCCTAATCCTAGGTCGCACCTCTGGACCTCTTACGCTTAGTACTATCTTGGAACCACTTTGGTTGACCTTCCCTTCCACCCTGGCGTCTTGGCCGAGATGTTACCACCGAGGCATTCCAGATCTTTGATCCTAGCACCCAGTGGTCTTGTCCTGGGCCGGTATAACCTAGGCCGAGGTGTGGCACATCTAGGCCAAGGTGTGGCACATTTAGACCATGCGTTATCCATCCTGGCCGAGATCATTGGAATCCCTTTTACCGGAGCTGATGTTTTAACCCGAGATCTTCTCCTTCCCAGAACGCCCATACCACCTTGCTTGTTTTACACACTTTGTCATAGTCTTATCTTGTCTTTCCATTACCTTTTGAGGAGAGCCAACCAACCGTTGCCACGTGTCCGAGCTGAGTGTTAAATCAGCCGGTAGAGAGAGAAATGTATCATTTGTTGTATTCCTTATTCTTGAGGAGAGAGAAGCTCTTGAAGAAGAAGAGTTCTTAGAGGAGGAGTAGATTTCCAATCTTGATCCTTAGAGTTCAAACCGTTGGATTCGTGTTTTGAGGTTAGAATCTTGATCTACTCTTGTTGTTCTTATTGTTCATCTAGTTGCATTGCATGATCGAGCACGATTTGTAAGCCATGCATTGATTTAAAGTTGGGTTTAGAAAGAGAAAGTGATATTCATGTGTTCTTGAGAAAAAGCCTTGTTTGATCCGAAAGTTTGCATTAAGATTCATGTTTTTGTGTTTGTTTTCATAAAATCTTCGAGTATGGGTACCCAGGTCCATGTTTTTGAATTCATAGCATGAAATCTCAGATTTTGTAATAGCAAGTTGTGATTGAGCATTCATGTTTTTCATGTTCTTCATGTTCTTCAGCAGAGGGAAACCCAGATTTTCCCCGACTTTATTTCCTTGAATGTGGCCATCGGGACCACACCTCGGCAAGGAGGTGTGGGACCTCGGCCAAGACCTGGTTGGTGCCTATCAAGTTTTCCCCGAGATAAGAAACAGTGTTTTGTTTTGGTTCGACTTAGTTTTGAAGGAATGTTGAGATCATTTGCATTCATGAAAAGCTTGTTTGAAAGTGCATTCAATAGACTTTGCCATGTGTTTGTAGGACTGGACTCTCGCTTGACCCCGATGTTTGAAGAACTAAGTGAGTAGTATTTTTAATAAAGCTATGCTATAATAGTTTGATAAGCTTTGCTTTGCCTTGTTTTGGAAAAGTATTTGTTAAGCATGAATGACTATCCCTATTTTGTGTGTCAAGTATTAGCCTGGGTTTTGATAATATTCTTGAAAGTCTGTACGTGCTAGGGGACTATAAGTATTTGTAGCACAACCTTTGAAAGTCCGTACGTGTCCGTACGTGCTAGGGGACTATAAGCATTTGTAGCACAACCTTTGAAAGTCCGTACGTGCTAGGGGACTATAAGCATTTGTAGCACAACCTTTGAAAGTCCTTACGTGCTAGAGGACTCTAAGCTTTTGTAGCACCTTTGTTAATGTCATCCCTTGTATTATTGATGCTAGTAAGCATCCCTTGAAACTTGGAAGCCTAGAAAGATTTGTTAGATGAACTTGATTTGTCTTTTGATTTTGTGCAAGATATAATGTGTATCGCTTTGATAAAGATCTCGGATATCATTCATGCAAACCCTTTATTACTTGTACTATTCACTGAGTATCCAAGCTCACCTTCTCTATATATATGTAGGTGATGAGCAGGACGGCGGTGACGCCTAGATGTGCTTTGCAACTTGTTTTGGATTCGCATTTTGTAGCATCTTGAAGATCATGCTTCTTAGCTTGTATTTCATTGTGTTTTGTATATGATGGCTTGAGAAGCCTTTTGGTCAAGATGTATTTTTGTACTTCATTTTATTGTATCCAAGTTGTAAGACCTTGATAAGATGTATGTCATATCATTTGATCTATGCACAGCTCTTAGGGACTAATTAGATTTAAATTTATTGCTTCCGCACATGTTAGTCCCATATGTATACTCTGATTGTGTGTGAATCCTTGTAAGTTGGCCTTTGGTAATCTCGGATTACTGGTCATCATGGCACCATTCTACTAGGGGCGGAATGGGGTCGGGACAGATTGGTATCAGAGCACAAGTTTCTTATCGTACGTTATTCACACACTTCGAGTCCTAAAGAGCATAGGATTTCCCTTAGAATTGATGTTAGGATTGCATCATAATGCTTGCTACTTGACAATGTGTGCATCATCTCGGCGTGACCATTTGTTATTTGCATACATATTATTTGATCGTTTTGTTTTAAAGTCACATTTTGTATACTCTTAGCATCTTGAGAAGGGGTAGACTACCAGTTGGCCGAGATCATCCCGAAGACAGATTGGACAGATTAGAGAGATTGGTCGAAAGTTTGGTCCGTGAGTTGAGACTACCTAGGCCACAAGACACTAGTACTACTTCTACCCAAGCCGAACAGACAAACGGCCGACATGCAGTTCCATCTCCGCCTCCTCCAGTGCCGCAAGTGCCTCCACAACAAGCTTTATATGGGGACGACACCATAGCCTTGATCCGGGAGTTTAAGAAAATGAAACCACCGAGATTCTCTGGGGTATTGAACCGATGAAAGCCGAAGCGTGGGTCTTGGAAATGGAGAAGCTGTTTGAGATTTTTCCCAGCACCGAAGCCCAGAAGGTGTCATTGGCAACATTCACATTAGACGACAACGCTCGAAGATGGTGGATGATGACCAGAGAAGGTAACCCAGGGTTGACTTGGGCCGGATTTTTGGAGTTGTTCTACAACAAGCATTTTCCCCTTAGTGTCCGAGATCGCAAGACCACAGAGTTCCAGACTCTGATACAAGGCAACAAGACAGTGGCAGAATACGACCGCGCTTTTACCGAATTGGCGAGATATGCGCCTCACATGGTCGATGATGAATATAGAAAAGCTAGGAAGTTCAAAAGTGGACTGCGTGGACCAATTCAAGATTGAGTTAACATGCTCAACATGCCGACTTACGCCGGAGTATTGGACAAGGCCATCCTTGCAGAAGCTAACTTGAACCGATATCAGAATTCAGGAGAGAGCCAGAGGAAGAGGCAGAACTATGATAATCGCCGAGTTCCGTTTAACGCCAAGAAGAAAGCGAATGTGGGCAGCTCCAGCAACTCGAACCAGAAAGGTAATGCTAAGCCGACATGTGTAAGTTGTGGGAAGCCGCATTCCGGAGTTTGCCGTTGGGCATCAGGAGCCTGTTTTGAATGTAGTGAAATAGGTCATCGCGTGAAAGACTGTCCGAAGGCAAGGACTGATGATGGTAAGAAGAATGGGAATACCCCGGGCTCTGCACAGAGAAATAACATCGGGAGAGCCCAGACGAGACAGGGCAGAGTTTTTGCATTGGTACCAGGAGACACTCAGAATGCTGAGACAGTAGTGTTAGGTATACTCCCAATCTGCTCTCAAGATGCATACATATTGATTGATTCGGGTTCTACACATTCATTTGTATCTGCTAAGTTCGCCGAGAAGTTAAATAGAGAACAAGAACCCCTTGATTATGTGTTATATGTGTCTACTCCATCTGGGAGAACTATGATTGTTGCATCCATTTATAGGGCGTGTGTTGTTGTGATTGAGGGTGTAGAATTATTAGTTGATTTAATGCCGTTAAGCATGACTCACTTTGATGTCATATTGGGAATGGACTGGTTAGTAACGAATCATGCATCTATTAATTGTGTTTCGAAGAATGTCACACTGAAACCCCCAAACCAAGCGAGGTTATTTTCCAGGGCAAAGGAGTAGTACCCCCACCTTACTTAATCTCATCCATGAAAGCCTATAAGTTGATCCAAAAGGGGTGTCAAGGTTATCTGTGTAGTATACTAAGTGATTTGAATGGAAATGTTGAGTTAGCCGACGTCCCTGTGGTTAGAGAATTCCCCGACGTCTTTCCAAAAGATTTGCCTGGCCACTTAATCGATAGGGAAATAGAATTTACGGTTGACGTTATGTCGGGAACCCAGCCTATCTCTAAAGCACCCTATAGAATGGCCCCAGCCGAACTCAAGGAACTGAAACTACAATTACAAGAATTGTTGGACAAGGGATTTTTTAGGCCAAGCACTTCACCTTGGGGAGCACCAGTTCTATTTGTCAAGAAAAAGGATGGTACACTTTGTCTTTGTATCGACTACCGAGAACTAAACAAGGTGACCATTAAGAATAAGTATCCATTGCTGAGGATTGATGACTTACTTGATCAACTACAAGGGGCACGGGTCTTTTCTAAGATTGATCTCAGGTCGGGCTACCATCAGCTGAAAGTTAAGGCCGAGGATGCTGAGAAGACTGCTTTTTGGACAAGGTATGGCCACTACGAATTCTTGGTAATGCCTTTTGGAGTGACTAATGCGCCAGCAGCATTCATGGATTTGATGAACAGAGTCTTTAAACCGTACCTAGACAAGTTCGTGGTTGTTTTCATCGACGACATACTGATCTATTCCAAGAGTAGTGATGAGCATGAGAAGCATTTGAAACTAGCCTTACAAACCCTGAGGGACAGGAAATTATATGCCAAGCTTAGAAAGTGTGAATTTTGGCTTTCCAGCATCTCATTTCTGGGCCATGTGATTACTGAAGAGGGTATCTCTGTTGATCCAAGTAAGATTGAAGCCGTTGTGAATTGGCCGACACCGACTAATGTGTCCGAGGTTCGTAGTTTTCTGGGCTTGGCAGGATATTACAGAAAGTTTGTGAAGGACTTCTCAAGGATTGCAGTACCCTTGACACAACTAACTCAGAAGGGAGTGGCGTACGAATGGACCGAGGATAGAGAATCAGCCTTCCAGGAGTTGAAGACGAGGTTAGTTACAGCACCAGTTCTTATACTTCCATCAAGGAATGAGGAATTTCATATTTACAGTGATGCTTTGCATAAAGGTTTGGGTTGTGTATTAATGCAAGGGGGTAAAGTCATAGCATATGCATCTCGTCAATTGAAACCTCATGAAAAGAACTATCCTACCCATGATCTAGAGCTAGCCGCCGCGGTGTTTGCTTTGAAGATTTGGCGTCATTACTCGTATGGAGCTTCTTGCCAAGTTTTCACAGATCACAAGAGTTTGAAGTACTTGTTCACCCAGAAGGAACTAAATATGAGGCAGAGAAGATGGCTTGAATTACTAAAAGATTATGACATGCAGATTCAGTATCATCCAGGTAAAGCAAACTCAGTGGCCGACGTGCTGAGCAGAAAGTTAGTTGGGAATTCAGCATGTTTGTCAATGATTTCAGTGGAGCCGACCATCATCGAGGAAATAAAGACCAGGCAGATGGAAGACAGATTCTTCAGGAAAGTAATCGATGAGATTATCACTAAGCCGAGGTCAGGGTATACCATTGAAAATCAGGTACTCAAGTTTGAAGGAAGATTGTGCGTGGCCGACGTCCTAGAGTTGAAAAATAAGATTTTGCAGGAAGCCCATGGTTCCAAGTTTGCCGTTCATCCAGGGAGCACCAAGATGTACTAAGACATGAAGCAGACCTTTTGGTGGCCAAACATAAAGAGAGAGGTAGCATAGTTTGTATCCCAATGTCTGTATTGCCAGCAAGTAAAAGCAGAACATTAAAGACCAGCAGGATTTCTTCAACCTTTGCCAATTCCTGAGTGAAAATGGGAGCACATCTCCATGAATTTTGTTGTTGGTTTGCCGAAGACACAAAAAGGCATGGATGGGATTTGGGTGGTCATTGACAGATTAACTAAGTCAGCACACTTCTTGCCTGTTCAGACTACATTCAATGCTGACCGACTTGCTGTACTATATATGAATGAGATTGTGAGATTTCATGGAGTGCCGATGTCCATTGTGTCAGACCGAGATCCGAAGTTTGTTTCTAGATTTTGGCAGAGTTTACAAAGAGCCTTGGGAATCGAATTGAAGTTTAGCACAGCTTTTCACCCCCAGACCGATGGACAAACAGAAAGAACGATTCAGACACTCGAAGATAGGCTCAGACTATGTGTGTTAGATTTCAAGGGAAGTTGGGAAGTACATCTACCGTTAGTAGAATTCGCTTACAACAACAGTTATCAAGCTAGCATTGGCATGGCGTCGTACGAAGCTTTGTATGGAAGGAAGTGCAGATCGCCGATATGTTGGACTGAAGTAGGAGATAAAGCTTTGATTTGTCCCGAGCTAGTTCAAGTTACAACCGAGAAGATTAAGCTTATTCGTCAAAGGATCAAAACTGCTCAAAGTCAACAGAAGAGTTATGCCGACTAGAGAAGAAGGGAGTTCGAATTTGAAGTTGGGGATCATGTATTCCTGAAGGTTTCGCCAATGAAAGGAGTTTCCAGATTTGGGAAGAAAGGTAAGTTAGCACCTCGTTACATCAGGCCGTTTGAAATACTTGAGAAAGTTAACCCAGCTGCCTATAGACTTGCTTTACCACCAGAACTAAGTCAAATCCACAATGTGTTCCATATTTCGATGTTGAGGAAGTATATTCGGGATCCACTGCATGTAATTGATTATTCCGGGATTGTGGTTAATGAAGATTTAGGCTACGAGGAGAAGCCGATGAGAATTATTGACAGACAAGTGAGACAGTTGAGAAACAAGTCAATACTGATGGTAAAGGTTGAATGGAAGGAGCATTATGGCAAGGAGGCTACATGGGAAAAGGAAGAAGAAGTGAAAATCCATTATCCGGAGTTATTTGTAGAGCAAGGTAACTTAAGTTTGGGGACCAAACTTCTTTAAGGAGGGTAGGATGTAACAACCCTCACTTTACCCTAGTCATGCTTGCATATATTACATGATCTTGTCTTGATATGTTGCATTTGCAAACCTTGATTTGTCTTGCATAAGTGTTGCTTGCATGCTTTGTTCCTTGTTGGTGTGGGTTTAGCCGAGGTCATCCTAAGCCTAGGTCGCACCTTTGGACCTCTTACGCTTAGTACTATCTTGGAACCACTTTGGTTGACCTTCCCTTCCACCCTGGCGTCTTGGCCGAGATGTTACCACCGAGGCTTTCCAGATCTTTGATCCTAGCACCCAGTGGTCTTGTCCTGGGCCGGTATAACCTAGGCCGAGGTGTGGCACATCTAGGCCAAGGTGTGCCACATTTAGACCATGCGTTATCCATCCTGGCCGAGATCATTGGAATCCCTTTTACCGGAGCCGATGTTTTAACCCGAGATCTTCTCCTTCCCAGAACGCCCATACCACCTTGCTTGTTTTACACACTTTGTCATAGTCTTGTCTTGTCTTTCAATCACCTTTTGAGGAGAGCCAACCAACCGTTGCCACGTGTCCGAGCTGAGTGTTAAATCAGTCGGCAGAGAGAGAAATGTATCATTTGTTGTATTCCTTGTTCTTGAGGAGAGAGAAGCTCTTGAAGAAGAAGAGTTCTTACAGGAGGAATAGATTTCCAAGCTTGATCCTTAGAGTTCAAACCGTTGGATTCGTGTTTTGAGGTTAGAATCTTGATCTACTCTTGTTGTTCTTATTGTTCATCTAGCTGCATTGCATGATCGAGCACGATTTGTAAGCCATGCATTGATTTAAAGTTGGGTTTAGAAAGAGAAAGTGATATTCATGTGTTCTTGAGAAAAAGCCTTGTTTGATCCGAAAGTTTGCATTAAGATTCATGTTTTTGTGTTTGTTTTCATAAAATCTTCGAGTATGGGTACCCAGGTCCATGTTTTTGAATTCATAGCATGAAATCTCAGATTTTGCAATAGGAAGTTGTGATTGAACATTCATGTTTTTCATGTTCTTCATGTTCATGTTCTTCATGTTCTTCAGCAGAGGGAAACCCAGATTTTCCCCGACTTTATTTCCTTGAATGTGGCCATCGGGACCACACCTCGGCAAGGAGGTGTGGGACCTCGACCAAGACCTGGTTGGTGCCCAGCAAGTTTTTCCCGAGATGAGAAACAGTGTTTTGTTTTGGTTCGACTTAGTTTTGAAGGAATGCCGAGATCATTTGCATTCATGAAAAGCTTGTTTGAAAGTGCATTCAATAGACTTTGCCATGTGTTTGTAGGACTGGACTCTCGCTTGACCCCGACGTTTGAAGAACTAAGTGAGTAGTATTTTTAATAAAGCTATGTTATAATGTTTTGATAAGCTTTGCTTTGTTTTGGAAAAAGTATTTGTTAAGCATGAATGACTATCCCTATTTTGTGTGTCAAGTATTAGCCTGGGTTTTGATAATATTCTTGAAAGTCTGTACGTGCTAGGGGACTATAAGCATTTGTAGCACAACCTTTGAAAGTCCGTACGTGCTAGGGGACTATAAGCATTTGTAGCACAACCTTTGAAAGTCTGTACGTGCTAGGGGACTATAAGCATTTGTAGCATAACCTTTGAAAGTCCGTACGTGCTAGGGGACTATAAGCATTTGTAGCACAACCTTTGAAAGTCCTTACGTGCTAGAGGACTCTAAGCTTTTGTAGCACCTTTGTTAATGTCATCCCTTGTATTATTGATGCTAGTAAGCATCCCTTGAAACTTGGAAGCCTAGAAAGATTTGTTAGATGAACTTGATTTGTCTTTTGATTTTGTGCAAGATATAATGTGTATCGCTTTGATAAAGATCTCGGATATCATTCATGCAAACCCTTTATTACTTGTACTATTCACTGAGTATCCAAGCTCACCTTCTCTATATATATGTAGGTGATGAGCAGGACGGCGGTGACGCCTAGATGTGCTTTGCAACTTGTTTTGGATTCGCATTTTGTAGCATCTTGAAGATCATGCTTCTTAGCTTGTATTTCATTGTGTTTTGTATATGATGGCTTGAGAAGCCTTTTGGTCAAGATGTATTTTTGTACTTCATTTTATTGTATCCAAGTTGTAAGACCTTGATAAGATGTATGTCATATCATTTGATCTATGCACAGCTCTTAGGGACTAATTAGATTTAAATTTATTGCTTCCGCACATGTTAGTCCCATATGTATACTCTGATTGTGTGTGAATCCTTGTAAGTTGGTCTTTGGTAATCTCGGATTACTGGCCATCATAGCACCATTTTACTAGGGGCGGAATGGGGTCGTGACACATGTAGTCCTTCGAGGGGTCAAAAGAACCTCTTTTCATTTTGTGGAGCAGAATTTTTTTCTTCACTGCATGTGTTGTGTGATATCTTCTATGATTTGGCTTTGAAAGGGTGAAAGAAAGGTTCTAGACTTTGTAGCATGAGGAAGAGCCAGAATAGACTTGGATTTAAAGGCTGTTAAAATTTCATAACTGACAAGAATTTTTACAACTAATTTTGGGTAGTTAGTGTCAAGTTGTACAAGGCAGGGAGAGAGTTGAGGTTGAGGAATTAGGTTTTAGGTTGAAAAATCAATGGATGGTGGAGCTAATTGTGATTGAATGGAAAATACGCTTTGTATATAATGATGTAGGATAACAGTCAGAAGTTTAATAGCCATCTACAACATTTAATTTGCAGTTAAGGCTTAGAATGGTCTGTGGTTTTAAGGTTTTTGGGGACAGAAGGGATGTATCATTGTGCTTATAAAAAATGGATGTACTATTGTATGTAAACCACCATTGGTTACTTTTATGTTTGAGGCTGCTGTTCTTTTTAATATATGTTCATGCAATCGGGTGCTTCTATGTTTATAGGCTACTATTATCTTTTAATGATCATAGAAAAGAAGGCAGCCTGTAGAAATTTTGCAATCTTGTGTGCATGTGAACACATGCATGTTGTTTTTTTCTTTTAAAATTAGGAACTTGTCATTGTTTATTTGATATTGACGTATACCACGTGCGAGAGTTGGCTGAAAAGGAATCTGAGGATGGTGTTTTCAAAATGCTTAGCATTGATGTTACGCGGTTCCTAACAACTATACTTATTAGCACAACGTATTGCCCTTCTTGTTCTTGCAATCATCATTGGTGCTGTTCTCTCAACTTGATTCTGAATATTATGTCTTATTCTGGATTTTATTTATGTACAGTGTGGTAAACATTGGAGCAACTGCACTTGTCACAAAGCAGCAACGACAATATTTGGTGAAGCTGGTGTGAGTGCAGCTACTGGGGTGATGACTGTATGTCTTAGTTTCCTTGTTTAATTATTTATCCAAAAAAAAAGTTTCCTTGTTTAATTAGTTGAAGGACATATATTCAATAGCGAAAATTTTGGGATAAAAATAAAGCTTGAGATTTCAAATGCCCAAACATGCTATCATTAATGCTTTAGGCCATAGAAGATTATTCTCCAAATGTCAAATCCGTATAGCTGTTAGTGGGTCTCCTAATTTAGAATTTGTCAGTCTAAAGTTGCTGAGATTGTATTTGCTATAAATACATATTTGGCTTTCTTGTATTCTAGCTAGTAGTTAGTACCTGCATAGAAACTCATTTATATATTGATGTGTGTCATAAACCAGATATTATCCCTTTAATGATATATCAGGTTGCTGTTTTGCTCCTCACTGAAATTACTCCAAAAAGTATAGTTGTTCACAACGCCACTGAGGTTGCTAGGTTTGTGGTAAGTCTTGAAGTTGCTTCTTTCTTTTGAATTGAACCAAAGATCACTTGGAGTTTTTGACAGTCACCGTAAAAGAGTTCTTTTTGTCTGTTGTGTGATGGGTTGATATGAGTGCTTTTAAGTTAATTTAACCTGTGTCACTTGCAATGCCTCTAGGTCAGGCCAGTTGCGTGGCTTTCCTTAATATTATATCCTGTGGGAAGAGTTGTTACATGTCTATCAATGGGAATGCTAAAAATGTTTGGTCTGAAAGGAAGAAGGTGTGCTTTATCCTGAACCTCTGCTTTGATCTCTTTGTAACTTCTATGTCATTGCATCTAGTATCTTTATCGAAAGAGGGAAGAAAAGATAGCTGCTTTTGATGATTTCTTTTGGTCTTTATGGTTTGTTGTTTTATTGGTGATGTTTCCAGTGCTGTTCAAGTTTCTATTAGTATTTTGAGTAAACTACCAATAGGTCCTAATAGTTAGACTTAAATTCCATCAAGTCTTATTGAAAATAAGTTCTAATAAAATCGTCACTAAAAATAATTTTTTGTGACGATTTTTTGCATGTCACTAAAAATTGACAATTAGTGACCTTTTTTTGTCTCAGTTTTTTTTATAAATTGTCGCTAAAACTTACCATTAATAACTTTTTTTGTGATAAATTTTTCAAACTGTTGCTAAAAGTTAAAAATTAGTGACATTTTTTTGTAATGATTTTTTTAAATTATCGCTAAAACTTATAATTAGTGGTGTTTTTTGGGACAAAATTTTCAAACTGTCGCTGAAAATTAACAATTAGTGACTGTTTTTTAATAGTGTTTGATGAAAAATGCCATTAATTATCATAGGTCTATTGGACAATAAGTCCACCCATTAGGACCTAAATGTAACTCCCCTGGTATTTTCTTGGATGTTTTTGTTGTTTCTTTAAGGCAATTTTTCATCAACAATGATTATTAATTTCAAGGATTTGGTGAAGCAAATAAATTTAGAAAAATCATGAATAAGACATTTTCTATAGGATGCCTTGACAATATCTGAACTTTTGTTACCTTGCAATTTTTATTATTGGTGGTTATAAGGATGTTTCAGTTGTTTATGTGGTGTTTTGCATCACAAGTCATGTGAATAATGAATATAAGCAGTAGGAGAGGATGAAAGAAGTTGTTTGCAGTGAATACAAGTCATGTGAATCTGTATTCTTATCATTTATTTTTTTACTTCCTATATGGTATTCTGTTTTGCATGTTTTCCAGGTATGGCTAATTTTTTCTTCAATACTCAATTATAAACTTTCAGTGTTATTGGTTGGCAATTTTTTCGTGAAATTGTAGCTATAAGATGATGCTGTCAATTGACCTTGTCAATTTTGAGGTACTGGTGAACCATATGTTACTGAAGATGAACTGAAGTTGATGTTGCGAGGAGCAGAATTAAGTGGGACAATAGAGGAGGAAGAACAGGTAAAGGAATATGCTTCTTTTGAGTTTCCAATGTTTATGTTTGTTCTTGGTTTCATTGTATGTTCTGAAATACTGACAATGTCACCTGTAAAATACATGAAACTGACATTTATAATATATTGGCCTAACAAAAATATGTGATAAGTATTTGCATAGCTAATTATCACTTAACATGCTCTAAATGAGCTAAGGACTTAATAAGATTTATAACAAAACACTTAATTAATCTAGACTCTGAAAAAGATAAATAACATGAAACTACCATATCACCCCCTATCTAGAAAATTGCAAAAATAGCATTGATCAAAGAAAATTCTTCCTTTTTTCGTCTTATAGCGTATATTTTAAGGGTTGATCACCATCAAAATCATATATATATATATTTCCAGATGAATTTTACTTTCTACTTTCCAGGAAATCCTTTTTTTTTTTTTTTTGAAAATCAACAAGAAGTTTTGTTAAAGAAGAAAGTGTGGAGGACAAGAAGTCCTCATACAATGAACAAGAACCCAATCAGAATAAAAACAACTATAAAAAAGAAAGACAAAACAAGAAAATCCAAACACTAGGGGTTGCAAATATAAGTTTTCTGAATAAAACTGTATATTAGTCTTGAATTCATTGAACAAAGAATACATACATCATTTATATAGAGTACCACTAATTCCTAATCCTGCATGAATACATTACTGAGATATATAGAAGTCTAATGGATATAGGACAATTATTCTTAATCCTAGGAGAACACATATTCTCACACCCCCGCTCAAACTCAAAGTGTTTTAGCAGAAAATACTGAGAGTTTGTCAAGAAAAAATCGAAACCGAGCAGTGGTGTGAGTCTTAGTGAAGAAGTCAGCAAGTTGCAGAGCCGAAGAGACAAAAAGAAGCGAGATAAAGCCAGACTGCAGATGCTGACGGACGAAGTGACAATCAATCTCAATATGCTTTGTTCGTTCATGGAAGACAGTGTCACGCCCTCGAAAATAAACCCATAATACATAATATTAACATGCGGAATTATAAGGAAATAAAGTATCTTATTTCATTCATCAAAGTACCATAGAATAAAAACATCATAATAAATGCCCTATGGGCTTACATCTTGCCAAGCCAACACTTGGACACAATTCCATGAGTTCTAACTCAAAACAAATAAAGCCCTAGGCTTGAAAGTTTACAAGTTATTCAAATAAAACAAATAAAATAAAGCAAGTCTTCGAGTCCAAATCCTCACAAGCTAAGTCCTTGGAGGTAGTGAACCACCTGAACCTGAAAATGAAGTTCCCATATAGGGTGAGCCACAGCCCAGTAGAAAAATACTAAACCAAGCATAAGAAGTAACTAAAGCATTTGCATTCGATACGTGGTTAACACAAGATAACCAATTTCCAGTTTCATGACACCACTGTCTACGTTGTCTATGACGTATTGTCTATGACACAATACACTTTCCATTTATACAGACATGGCTCAGAACCTGGCCAAACAACTCAACAAGGATAACAAATCAGGTTAAACCTTTCTTATAACAAAATAAACACACATGCTGGTGTTATATCAATCTCAATCAAATCCACTTCCATACTTCCCAACTGATACACATGGTGGTGATGTATCATATCAACAACAAATAGATAAGCATATGAGCTGTATCTCTGCTATAGGCGCGCATATAAGCAGCAACCCTGGGTTCATCCCCTATCTTCCCATAATCATTAACCGGTTTAGAGGTACATCCCCCATCTTCCCCTAAACCGTGGAGTACATCCCCTATCTCCTCCCATACACAAGTAATGCATATAAACATTAAGTCATATACATAATAAATCAATACATAAATTTAATGTATTAATCCAACTTTTATACTCAACAACTTAACCAAATGATTAGTTTCAATTTTGCCTAATCCACATGCAATGTCTACAACAATCATGGCTATCCTCCACCGATAGCCCAAAACAATTATTTCTAAACAAGAAATAAATATAACAACAAATGTAATTTCAACATTCTCAAAGGTAAGTATTTAAACTAACCAATTACATCATTAAACCACTAAATTCCCCAATCTCATGAATTAAACCCAATTCCACATTTTTCCCTTAAATTAATTATACAAATTAATCTAAGCCAAAACCCTAAGGTTTCTCCCAAAATTACCAAACTACCCCCACATACCAAAATACCAACACTTAGGATTAAAGCGTATAAATGGAGTAGGAAATCCCTACCTCGAAGCAAGAACCCGAAAAGAAGAAGACGGAGATGATAGCCCAAACTCCAAAGTGCTCCAAATCAACAACCGTTCAGATTAAATGGAAGCCCTCGACCCACTCTACCTTTTTAATGAAGGAACTAGGTTAGATACTCACTTTAAATAGATGAAACCTAGGAGAGAAGATGAGTTGGGAGAGAGAAAACTCGTAACCTAGGGTTTTATAAACTGAAAGGGGCTGAAAAACTGATCTGAAACACGTTGCTGCGTATATAAACTTGACAGGCCCGCTCGAGCGTACAATACACCGCTCGAGCGTAAAGAACAAAAACAAGGTCCGCTCGAGCGCAATGATAACCGCTCGAGCGTAGATTCCCCCATTCCAGAACCCACGCGAAGAACACACTACCCGCTCGAGCGTCAACAATACCGCTCGAGCTCAACCCGCTCGAGCTCAGAAATCCCGCTCGAGCGTATATATCACACCTGCAGAAGTTTTGCAGGGTTCAAAAATACTGGAAGTGTGCAATCTCCGCTCGAGCGCAAGAAGGTCCGCTCGAGCGGAACGGCTGAAACTTCAAAAAAATCTGGGGTTTGATCCTAGACTCAAACCACCCACTTGAAACAGGTCAAACATACCCTAAGACTCAAACAATGACGTTAAAGGATGACAACAACAATAATATGACAACGGAATCCACGGAACATAAGTCCAGATACAATAATCAAATGGGAAAAGACCGGGGTCGCTATAACCTCCCCCCCTTAAAAGAATTTCGTCCCCGAAATTAAGCATAAGTTTTTTTAAAAAAAAACACGTTTCCTCAATTCCCAATGATATTATAAAACAATAAACAATAACTTGACTCAATCCCGGTCACTTCATCTCTTATTAAGAGGCATCCCACAATATGTATAAATCAACATATATTTCAACCTGCATCATTATTATGCATTATTCCTTTCAATGTTAACAATTTCCATATCATATTCAATCTCATGATATAAACAACACGTTCCATGTATAAATGTTATATTCCACTTCCAAGAAAGGCAAGTTCAAAATGCTAACATTAAATCCAAAACATTCTCAATGTTTTCCAACTTAAGACATATATAAAATTCTCAAGTTCAACAATACTATAAAAATCTATATATAAGATTCCTAATCACTAAACATGTCCGGATATTTCTCACGGACTCCCAATTCACGTTCCCAAGTGGCTTCCTCCACTCCGTGATGCTTCCACAAAACTTTCACCAAAGGGATGGTTTTGCCTCGCAAAACTTGATCCCGCCTATCCAAGACTCGTATCGGTCTCTCCTCATATGAAACATCCTCGTCAACCACTAAGTCAGTCCAATCCAACACATGTGATGGATCCGGCTCATACTTCCGAAGCATACTCACATGAAACACGTCATGAACTCCGGACAACTGCGGTGGCAAAGCTAAACGATAGGCAGCCTCACCAATTCTCTCAAGGATCTCAAAAGGACCAATAAATCGAGGGGACAACTTCCCGCTCTTCCCAAACCTCATCAAACCTCGCCTAGGTGATATTTTCAGAAAGACATGATCACCTACCTCAAACATCAAAGGTCTCCTCCTACGGTCGGCATAAGATTTCTGACGACTCTGGGCTGTAACAAGCCTCCTACGGATAAGCTCAACCTTCTCCGTCGTTTCCCTCACTAACTCCGGACCCAACAAAGGTGCATCACCCACCTCGGCCCAACAAACTGGAGACCTACACGGTCGGCCATACAAGGCCTCAAACGATGCCATACCAATACTAGACTGAAAACTGTTGTTGTAGGCAAACTCCACTAAAGGCAAGTGCCTCTCCCACGACCCACTAAAGTCGAGAACACAACCCCGAAGCATATCCTCAAGGATCTGAATAGTACGCTCGGACTGCCCGTCAGTCTGAGGATGATAAGCCGTGCTAAATGTCAACTTGGTGCCTAAAGCACTCTGCAAACTCTGCCACAACCTGGCAGTGAAACGAGGATCTCTATCTGAGACGATCGTCACTGGGACCCCGTGCAACCTCACTATGTCCCGAATGTACAAATCGGCAAGATGATCTACTGAATCTCTAACGCGCATAGGAATGAAGTGCGCCGACTTAGTCAACCGGTCTACAACCACCCAAATAGCATCACTACCGCGCTGAGTTCTCGGAAGACTCACAACAAAGTCCATAGTGACATGTTCCCACTTCCACTCGGCAATAGGCAAGGGTTGCAACAAACCCGCTGGCCTCTGATGCTCGGACTTCACTTGCTGACAAGTAAGGCACTTAGACACGAAAGCTGCCACATCTCTCTTCATACCTCGCCACCAAAATTGGCGACCCAAATCCCGATACATTTTAGTGCCTCCCGGATGCACCGCAAGGCGCGAATGATGAAACTCCCGAAGTACCTCCTCTCGGCAAGACTCCGGCACAAACAAACGGTCTCGGTATCTCACACTCAGGTCGGGATACACCGTCAAACCCTTCTCAACCTTCCCACTGGAAATCTTTTCTCGGAGCGATTGTACCTCAAGATCACCCCTCTGAGCCTCTAACACTCGAGTCACAAGTGTAGGCTGTGCAACAACAGAAAACAAGGCCGCAGCCTCAACGGATTCACCCAAAAGCAAATCAAACTCCCCAAGTACACCCAACATCTCCCACTCTCGGATGGCTATACTAGCTATGTCACCAACAGATTTCCTGCTAAGGGCATCGGCCACAACATTGGCCTTCCCCGGATGATAGTGCAACTCAAAGTCATAATCCTCAATAAATTCCATCCACCTCCTCTGCCTCAAATTCAAGTCTTTCTGTGTAAACAGATATTTCAGACTCTTATGATCGGAGAATACCTCAAATTTCTCACCATACAGATAATGCCTCCAAATCTTCAAGGCAAAAATCACAGCTGCTAATTCTAAATCATGCGTAGGGTAATTCTTCTCATGAATTTTCAACTGACGTGAGCCATAGGCAACCACTTTCCCCTCTTGCATCAACATGCCACATATCAACCACACACTATCTTGCGTCGCACTGTGCAAAACTCCCACAGTTAAAGATTTCCTCACCATCTCAACTAATCTTGGAGTAACAAAATTTGCCTACCTCTTCCCTCGTACTGAGTTAACTAACCGGGTTTGCTACACCGTGACATTCAATACTTACCAAATAGCCGCTCATACCGAACATACAAGCCAACATAGTACCTTCATCCACCAACGACCTATAGGGTCTATCTTTTATTTTGACTCTTATCTATCACTCATCCCGAGGGTACAACCAAGACACCTAACCCCCGTGCTAGACCACTAGCCAATGCTAAGATGCGAATCTATTACCTTCGATCCTAATAAAGGAATCTAGAAAACTTAGGAAACACCCATTATACTACTGCCCGAGATATAGTACTAGGCTACTCACAACATACCACTCCCGATACGACAACCACTACCTTATATAGGGACTAACGTCCCTTTACTCAAAACGGCCAAACAGTACACATACAATCTTGGCAACACTACCTACCATGAAGGTACAAGTCCAATCCTAACAAAATTATGCATTATGCCCCCGTAGGACACCATATTAAATACATACAACAACTAGTATAAATCGTCCACTTCGCATCCTCTCGAGTTCACCCGTCAGTAGACCAAAATCTATACCACGCACAAAATTTTAAATGGGTAACACCCCTGAAATCCCACACACTCGGCAAGTAAAACAGTTCTCGCCCCAATATTGCTTGGGTTAAGACACGCAACTCTCGGTCACACGCATAAAATGCATTTATACCAAAAATTTTATGGTCTTACAGCAGCTTATTACATTAATAAAACTTTAGAGCTATAACTAGCTCCAATCCACCCAATCCATGGAAATTAACAAACAAGGCATATATATATAGATAACCAAACAGTTTAAATGTTTCAACATTCCCAAAACACATAGGTTACACAACCGAACCTAATAGTCACAAAACAATAATCCACTGATGACAAAACGAATTAGTCAAAATAAAATCAGCCCATCGGTATCACCACCACTGCTGCCCCTTGCTAGACCGCCAAAGTTGGTCAACTCCAAACATAAGATAATCTACGAGCTCCCAAGCCACAGACAAGAACTACTGACGTGTCCCCTCTGCCCACATCGGAAACAACCACAAACTTCCCCAACTGGGGCTTTGGAACTCGACTCTACTGAGGTCCGCGAAGTCTGGCCTGCTAGTCCCCCAAAACGACACTGCTCCTGCCCAGTCGAATGAAACTGAGCCTGACTAGGTTGTAAAAACCTTAAAGAAGCCCCCGGCTGGTTACAAAAACGTCGAATATGACCTGGCTGATTACACACCCAACAAGTAGGCGGTGCCTGAGTACGAGATTGGTTCAAAGTCTGGGTTGATGAAGACCCCAACAACTGCCTCTCCACTGAGCCCGGTTGGCCAAAAGATTTTGGTGGTGCTACTACTGGTCGAACTGCCAATCTAGCCCTCTTCTTCTGAGGGCAAACCGTAACCTTGTGGCCTAGCAGACCACACTTGAAACAAGTGACAACCTCTCGTTCATCCTTACCCGAATCTAGACTAGGCACTGGAAAAGTGGAGCCAGACAAAGCTCTCTGAGATTGCTGCGGATTAAAACCCTTCTGTTTCTTAGAAGACCTACCAACACTCTGAATCACAGGAGTCGCCGAGATGACCTCTTCCCTAACCCGACCAACACTCATAATCGTGGCCCCTTCCCTATTTTGCCCCATAGCTAGTACTGCTGCCTCCACATGAGTCGCAGCCTTAACAAGCACACTGTAACTCCTATTCCAAGAACCCGCAATCCTAACACGGATGTCGTCACACAGCTTACTCTCAAACTCCGCACAACGCAATTCCTCCGTCTCCACTAACTCTGGAGCAAACATTGACAGGTTAGCAAACCATGCTTCAAACTGTACCAAAGGTGTAGTACCTTGGCGTAACCCCACAAACTGTTTCCTCAATTCTTCCCGAGCCGAAGGAGGGAAATCAAAACTTCCTCGCCCTGACATCCTAATACAGGTAACAAAGGCGTTAGCACATTACTAAGTGTGCCAAAATTACAACACTTGCGTCCTAATACATTGGACAACAATAAATCATACCACGTAAGCACATAATCACATAAGCACCTACGAATTTCATTCCTGGATAATGACAGTCCCGAGGCGTCACTAAAGTTCCGGTTGGAAACAACATTGATCAAGTGCCTTTCCAACAAGACTTTCAGAGACTCAAGGGTCTAGTCAACATCCTAGAAACTACATTCCATACCCACATAGTCACATAAGCATGTTATCACATAAGCATATAACACTACACTAAGTCTCTATCAAACGAGACGAACCCATTGTGATTCTAATCACTTCCCACGTACCCAAAGTATTCGAACCCGGTACGCTCTGATACCAAGTTGTCACGCCCTCGAAAATAAACCCATAATACATAATATTAACATGCGGAATTATAAGGAAATAAAGTATCTTATTTCATTCATCAAAGTACCATAGAATAAAAACATCATAATAAATGCCCTATGGGCTTACATCTTGCCAAGCCAACACTTGGACACAATTCCATGAGTTCTAACTCAAAACAAATAAAGCCCTAGGCTTGAAAGTTTACAAGTTATTCAAATAAAACAAATAAAATAAAGCAAGTCTTCGAGTCCAAATCCTCACAAGCTAAGTCCTTGGAGGTAGTGAACCACCTGAACCTGAAAATGAAGTTCCCATATAGGGTGAGCCACAGCCCAGTAGAAAAATACTAAACCAAGCATAAGAATTAACTAAAGCATTTGCATTCGATACGTGGTTAACACAAGATAACCAATTTCCAGTTTCATGACACCACTGTCTACGTTGTCTATGACGTATTGTCTATGACACAATACACTTTCCATTTATACAGACATGGCTCAGAACCTGGCCAAACAACTCAACAAGGATAACAAATCAGGTTAAACCTTTCTTATAACAAAATAAACACACATGCTGGTGTTATATCAATCTCAATCAAATCCACTTCCATACTTCCCAACTGATACACATGGTGGTGATGTATCATATCAACAACAAATAGATAAGCATATGAGCTGTATCTCTGCTATAGGCGCGCATATAAGCAGCAACCCTGGGTTCATCCCCTATCTTCCCATAATCATTAACCGGTTTAGAGGTACATCCCCCATCTTCCCCTAAACCGTGGAGTACATCCCCTATCTCCTCCCATACACAAGTAATGCATATAAACATTAAGTCATATACATAATAAATCAATACATAAATTTAATGTATTAATCCAACTTTTATACTCAACAACTTAACCAAATGATTAGTTTCAATTTTGCCTAATCCACATGCAATGTCTACAACAATCATGGCTATCCTCCACCGATAGCCCAAAACAATTATTTCTAAACAAGAAATAAATATAACAACAAATGTAATTTCAACATTCTCAAAGGTAAGTATTTAAACTAACCAATTACATCATTAAACCACTAAATTCCCCAATCTCATGAATTAAACCCAATTCCACATTTTTCCCTTAAATTAATTATACAAATTAATCTAAGCCAAAACCCTAAGGTTTCTCCCAAAATTACCAAACTACCCCCACATACCAAAATACCAACACTTAGGATTAAAGCGTATAAATGGAGTAGGAAATCCCTACCTCGAAGCAAGAACCCGAAAAGAAGAAGACGGAGATGATAGCCCAAACTCCAAAGTGCTCCAAATCAACAACCGTTCAGATTAAATGGAAGCCCTCGACCCACTCTACCTTTTTAATGAAGGAACTAGGTTAGATACTCACTTTAAATAGATGAAACCTAGGAGAGAAGATGAGTTGGGAGAGAGAAAACTCGTAACCTAGGGTTTTATAAACTGAAAGGGGCTGAAAAACTGATCTGAAACACGTTGCTGCGTATATAAACTTGACAGGCCCGCTCGAGCGTACAATACACCGCTCGAGCGTAAAGAACAAAAACAAGGTCCGCTCGAGCGCAATGATAACCGCTCGAGCGTAGATTCCCCCATTCCAGAACCCACGCGAAGAACACACTACCCGCTCGAGCGTCAACAATACCGCTCGAGCTCAACTCGCTCGAGCTCAGAAATCCCGCTCGAGCGTATATATCACACCTGCAGAAGTTTTGCAGGGTTCAAAAATACTGGAAGTGTGCAATCTCCGCTCGAGCGCAAGAAGGTCCGCTCGAGCGGAACGGCTGAAACTTCAAAAAAATCTGGGGTTTGATCCCAGACTCAAACCACCCACTCGAAACAGGTCAAACACACCCTAAGACTCAAACAATGACGTTAAAAGATGACAACAACAATAATATGACAACGGAATCCACGGAACATAAGTCCAGATACAATAATCAAATGGGAAAAGACCAGGGTCGCTATAGACAGTGTTATGAGCAATTTGAATAGCACTTCGATTGTCACAATAGAGAGAGGTCGGGGATGATTGAGGGACGCCCAACTCAAATAAGAGATTACGAAGCCAGACAATTTCAGCAGTAGCATGAGCCATAGCACAATACTCAGCTTCGGCAGTAGAACGGGCAACAACAGTCTATTTCTTGCTTTTCCAAGAAATTAGGGAATCGCCAAGAAACATACAGAAACCAGAAGTAGATTTACGATCATTAACATCACCAGCCCAATCAGCATCAGCATAAGCCACCAAGTCTAAGGAAGAAGTAGAAGAGAACAGCAAGCCCTGAAAGATAGTACTGTGAAAATAGCGAAGAATCCGAAGCAAAGCAGCCCAATGTGTAGAACGAGGGGCAGAAACAAACTGGCTAATCACATGGACAGCATAGGCAAGATCAGGGCGAGTAACTGTCAGATAGACTAAGCAACCCACAAGCTCGCGATATAACGTAGGATCATCTAGAGGAACCCCATCAGTAGTGTTGAGCTTTACATTAAGCTCAATGGGAGTATCAGACAGCTTAGTGTCAGTAAGTCTGGCACGATGGATAACCTCGTTAGCATACTTAGCCTGGGACAGAAAGTAACCCTTGGGAGAAGAAGCCACCTCAATGCCAAGAAAATACCGCAATGGTCCCAGATCCTTTATTTCGAAGGTGCGGAAGAGATGCTGCTTGACCTCAGAGATAGCAGAAAAGTCAAAGTCAGTGATGATCATATCATCTACATATAGTAAGAGAGCAACAAAATCAGTCGAGGTATGTCTTAGAAATAAAACAGAGTCGGAAGCAGAAGGATGAAACCCAAGCTCGGTAACAACAGTCTGAAAGCGATCATACCTAGCACGAGGAGACTGCTTCAGACCATATAGAGCACGCCGAAGACGACAGACTTGGCCAGAGGAATGGTGAAGACTAGGGAGAGGACGCATGTAAACCTCCTCATTGAGATGGCCATTCAGAAAAGCATTCTTAACATCCATCTGATAAAGAGGCCAAGAACGAACAGTAGCGACAAAAATCAAAGTACGGACAGTAGTCATCTTGGCAACATGAGCAAATGTCTCCTCATAATCAATACCATACTCCTGGGAGACACCTTTGGCCACCAGACGAGCTTTGTAGCGCTCAAGAGAACCATCAGAATGAGTCTTGACTTTGTAGACCCATTTGCAACCAACCAGATTCTTACCAGCAGGTAAAGGAACCAACTCCCAAGTACTAGTTTTCTGTAGAGCAAACAACTCATCCTCCATAGCTTGAACCCAATGAGGATCCTGACAGGCCTCCTTGTAAGACTGAGGTTCTGCAAAAGAGTGAATAGCAGACAAAATGGTACAATAGGAAGTAGAAAAACAAGTATTAGACCAACCCAACCTTTTTGGAGGATGACGCGGTCGAGGAGGATATTGGTGTGCAGCAGGATCAGAGTCGTCAGAAGCAGGAGGATCAGCAGTAGGGGTAGAGACAACTAGTAGAGAAGGAGCCTTGCGACGAGAATAAACTAACAACGGAGGAGAAGAAGGAGGAGAAGGCAAAGGAGGAGAAGTAGTCAGAGGTGAAGCAGGAGGAGAAGATGGAATAAGCTTAGGAGGAACTGTGGAGATGTACTCATCAGATGGGACCTCAGAAGGAAATGGATCAATATGAACCAAATCATCTTTGGAAACTGGGGCGGTGAGAGGAGGAAGCTGAAAGTAAGATAGACGTTCGAGAAAGGCAACATGGCGGGAGACATAAAGGCGACGAGAAACAGGGTCATAACAGCGATAACCTTTATGAGTGAGACTATATCCCAAAAAAACACATAGGACAGACCGGGCACTAAGTTTAGTCCTATCTTTACGGGGTAAAAGGATAAAACACGTAGACCCAAACACACGAAGGAGGGAGTAATTAGGAAGTTGAGAAAAGAGAGCCTCATAAGGAGACCGACCAGAAAGAAGGGGGGTAGGCATACGGTTGAGAAGAAAAGCAGTAGGAAGAATTGCCTCACCCCAAAACGAAGCTGGAACAGAGGCAGAGAGAAGAAGAGACCTAGCTGTCTCAAGAAGATGACGATGTTTACGCTCAACTCGGCCATTTTGGGCAAGTGTATCAGTACAAGAAGTTTGGTGAATGGTACCCAAGTGGGCCAAATATTCACAGAATTCAATTTTAAAGTATTCCCCACCCAAGTCAGACCGCAACAATTTAATAGTAGATCCAAACTGTGTAGTGACCATAGACTGGAAAGTACGATATATCTGGTAGAAGTCAGACTTATGAGTCATAAGATAAACCCACGTGTAACGGGTGCAATCATCAACAAAAGACACATAGTATACTGAACCCCCTTTAGTAAGAACATGAGAGGGTCCCCAGACATCAGTATGCACAAGAGAGAAAGGAGAAACAGAAATAGATGTACTTTTATTAAAAGGTAAAGCTAACATTTTGGCAAGTTTACACCCCCGACATTCATCAATTTGACTAGGAGAAACTTTACCCAACAATCCTGACTGAGCTAAAGACCGTAAGCGGTCAACAGACAAATGACCGAGATGAGAATGCCATAAGTAAAACTGACTCGACTGAGAATCTAATTGAAACGAGGAAAGTGCAGCTGGAGAGGTGGATAAGGGGAGATTTAAGCTTTCAAGCACATAGAGATCTCCAATTCTACGGCCGGTCCCAATCTGCTTCTTGGACACGCGATCCTGCACACAACAGACAGAAGAAGAAAAGATAACATCAAAACCAGACGCATCAAGTTGACTGATAGATAACAAACTGACAGATAACTGAGGAACATAAAAAACAGAAGGAATAGTAACAGCAGACATGGCAGAGGGTAAGACAGACCCAACAGATAGAACAGACATACCAGATCAATTAGCAGTATTAATAGTAATAGGAACGGGTGGGGGAATACAATTTTGAAGTAAAGAAAGGTGAGGAGTCATATGATGAGAGGCACCAGAATCAAAAATCCAGACAGAAGAAGGGATACTTGAAGAGGACCCAAGCAAACCTGAATGAAGAGAGGTAAGAGCGGAGGTAGATAGGGATGACTGAGAGGTGGACAGGATATGCTGAAGTTGTGCAACCTGAGCACTCATGGAAGCCAAGTCAGGATTAGGAGCCGGAGTAGATGCAGTGTAGGCAGCAGGAGGTCGGAAAGTACCCGAAGTAGGACCGCGAAACTATGTCTGAGAAGAAGGAGTAGGCTGACGTCCCTTTTTGGGACAATTGTTCTTCCAATGACCCCTCTGATGGCAGAAAGCACACTCATCTGGCCCTAATGGCCCTCTCTTGGGTTTCGCAGTGGCCTGAAGCTGATGAGGAGGAGGGGTCGATAACAAGGGCGGCTTGGCAGGAGCCAAGAACACAGAAGGAGACAAAGTCTGATTGGCCGTCTTAAGACGGGTTTCCTCGGAGAGGAGTTCACGAACAATAGCATCCACAGAGGGAAGAGGAGATCGGTGAAGGATGCCACCTCGAATAGCCTCATACTGAGGGGAGAGAGCTGTTAAGAACTAGACTAAACGACCCTGTTCTCGAAACTCAATATAAGCGTCTAGTATCTTGAGACTAGGTGGTTCCATAAGAGCCAACTAATCCCAAAGACCTATCATCTCAATATAAAAGTCCTGAATAGTTTGATCCCACTGACGAGCACTCTGAATAGTTGTTTCCAACTCATACTGCTTGGCAAAGTTGGACTGCTGATAAACACCGAGTAAATAATCCCACACTTCCTTGGTAGTACTGTACTTGGAAAACATCATTCCAATATGGTCATCCATAGAGTTATGAAACCAGGTTAGAACTTGGGCATTATCACAATCCCAAGTGTCACAGGAAGACAGATACCTTTCTACCTTCGGGTTCGATGGACGAGGAGCAGAACCAGAAACATAGCCCCATTTTTTTTGACCAAGAAGAAAATTCTTCATAGCACTAGCCCAATAGGCATAATTGCCAGCAGTGAGTTTACATTTAATGGCTTGAATTTTAGTGTCTGACATTGTAATAAAACACAGGTATGGATTGAAATATAAATAAAAGAAATTAGGGCTTTAAGTGTAAATACCCAGAACCAATAGAATAGAAGAGTAAATCAAGCCAAGCTGGGCTAGAGAGAGGCTTTGCCGAAAACGACACCACCGAGAGAGAAAGAGAGCAGACCTTCATGAGAGAGACAGAGAACGAAGTTGAAGAACAGAAGATGACTCGAAGGCGATCAGATTCAAAGGCGATCAGGCCCAGACAAGAGTGAGCGAAGCAGAGCGAAAGTGAGCCCTTGCTGCCTCGCGAGCACGATCAGACCCAAATGAGAGAAGATGACTCGAAGCACCAATTCGACGCACTGAGAGTACTGCGACAACTAGCAAACACGGATTCGACTAGCAATCACAACTCCGAATTAGGAACAGATGGGTCACCCACCCAAGTTAAAGACAACCAGTGAATCTGAGAGAGCACGAATCAAAGAGCAATGGTGATAGTGCTAGGGTTTTGAATCATAGAGTAATGGTGATGGCTTTAATACCATGTAAGTTTTCTGAATAAAACTGTATATTAGTCTTGAATTCATTGAACAATCATTGAACAAAGAATACATACATCATTTATATAGAGTACCACTAATTCCTAATCCTACATGAATACATTACTGAGATATATAGAAGTCTAATAGATATAGGACACTTATTCCTAATCCTAGGAGAACACATATTCTCACAGCAAACAGCAAACCAATCCCTAGAAATCAAAAAAAGTGGAACTCCTTTAAACGGAGGAGACACAAAAGCCCAAAATGAAGCCAAAAACCCAGCCCTATCCCACAAAGAGTGTACAACAACCTCCTTTCCATCAAAGATCCGTGAATTCCTCTCCAGCCAAATAATCTAGAAAATAGCACAAACAATACAAGACCACAAGGTTTTGGCTCTCTTAGAGCCGCCGAACCCATCAAACTTAACAAGAAGCATATGTGTGCAATCCCGTGGAATAGCCCATTTAACATCACACAAACCAAATAGACACTGCCATAACTGCATAGCCACCGAACAATGAAGAAAGAGATGATCCGCCGATTCCAAACTCCTCTTGCACATCACGCACCATTGAGGGCAAATACAGTGATTAGGCCTTCTCCTTTGGAATAGATCATTGGTCATGACACCTCTATGAGCTAAGGACCACATGAAAAACTTCACTTTATGAGGGACACCCGCTTTCCTGATTTTCATATGAAGAGGAAACAAAGGAACGGAGGACTTATCAATGAGATTGTCAAACAAAGATTTACAAGAAAAGACCCCTAAAGAGCTGATATGCCATACCCTTTTATCGAGAGATAAAACTAAGGAAATCCCATCAATTAATGTCAACAAAGATACCAACTCAAGAGACTCCCTATCACTTAGATTTCTAAGGAAATTGAAATTCCAAGAGATTGGTGCCACATTAGAACATGCCACCGACGCAATTGATGTTGGGAAAAACTACTCACATTACATAATTTCACATTGCATATCGCAAAATTATGAGATGAACAAAACAAACCTTCAATCCCAGAAAATATAACATGCTGAATAAAATACAGATAAAATATAAAATGGTTAAAGGAAGCAAACCGAAGCCTGTGTGATACCACAGTCTCCTTAAAATAGATTCGCCGCCTCACCGTTGGGTGCTGGAGGTACGCCAGCGTCTACTTCCCAGGATACGACGGTTTTTACCAGCTACAACAGAAGCACCTTCTGATTAGCTTAGCGAACTAACAACGGCAGCACTCTCTCTCAGGAAGAAAATTATAGGAGAAGTAGATTGACAGGGTATGGATGCCAAGAAAAAATTCTATATTTCTTTTCAAGGAATAGGGCCTCCTTTTATACACCATGGGGGAGAGGGGAGGAGCCTCTAGCCATCAAGGCTGGCAACTAATGCTAGCAAATCTGCCTAATCAATTTTGTAAAACTGATGAGCCTTAAATGTGTGAGTTATATACACATTTCTGAGGCCATTTCTCATTTAACCATTTTTTTCTCCAACAATCCCCCACATGAATAAAAATTGACCGAATATCGCAAACGCTCAACGTTTATCAACAAAGACTCGGAAAGAGAGAGAGCACACAGACTAACCCTGCATCAAAAAAGGTAGCTGTTGGCCTTGAACCTTTCATAGTGAAAGCCTATCGGATTGACTGGCTGACCAGTGAACGTGATGTCTTGAACTGCTCTACCATTTATGTAAACCGAGACAATAGACCTCACACAGGAGTTAGTCCAACCATTGTTCTTGTTCTCACTGGTGTGTCCGGTATGGCCCTGGAACACTAGCCTGGTTCTGTGAGTGTTTTTAAAGAATTCGGCCTTGGCAATTCTTAAAGAAGCGGCCCCACTTCGCACTCACATAGGTGACCTAGATACGGTATTTCATTATACCACATCACTAAGGTCATTAAAAGCATTAGCTTAACCTTCCACCCCCACAGGGCATCACTGTATAAAGGAATGGGCAAGAGGATTTACCTCTTCAGTGACTCACTCGTTACACGAAGTTAGGTTGTCCCTTTGAACCTAGATCTTGGGATCTCCAGTCAACTAGGTTGGGTTTTCCGTTCCGGTAACCTTTACTAAAGGCCTTAACCCCATTCCTCTTGACGACTTTTCTACTAACTCTCGAGTTAACCCTTTGGTTAGCGAATCTGCAATGTTGTCCTCAGACTTGACATAGTCTAGAGAGACAACTCCATTTGAGAGTAGTTGTCGTATGGAATTATGTCTACGACGGATATGTCTAGACTTTCCATTATACATATTACTCTGTGCCCGACCAATCGCTGATTGGCTATCGCAATGAATACTGATAGCTGGCACAGGTTTCGGCCAACGTGGAATATCCTCAACAAACTAGCGAAGCCATTCAGCTTCTTCAGTTGCTTTATCTAAAGCAATAAACTCAGATTCCATCGTTGATCTCGAAATACACGTTTGCTTGGCAGATTTCCAAGACACGGCTGCCCCTCCGAGGGTAAACACATAACCACTAGTGGATTTGGAATCTTTTATATCAGATATCCAATTTGCGTCACTATACCCTTCTAGTACCGCTGGGTATCTGGTATAATGCAGCCCATAATCCAGGGTGTAACGGATATACCCCAACACCCGCATAATGCCCTTCCAATGAGTAGCATTAGGATTACTTGTGTATCTACTCAGCCTACTAACAGCGTAGGCGATATCCGGCCTTGTATAACTCATCAGATACATCAAACTCCCAATGACCCGAGAATATTCTAGTTGAGAGACACTCTCACCATTATTCTTGGTCAAATATAGACTTAAGTCTACCGGTGTCCTAAACATACTTGTATCTGACTTTCCAAATTTCTCAAATATCTTATTAACATAATGAGCTTGAGAAAGTACAATACCACCAGATGTTCTGGTGATCTTAACACCCAGAATGACATGTGCAAGGCCCATATCCTTCGTGTCAAACTTAGAGTTTAACAATCTTTTGGTAGCTTTAATCATTTCATCATTGCTACCAATAATGAGTATATCATCAACGTATAGACACAAAATGACATAACCTTTGTCAGTGTCTTTAACATATACGCACTTATCACACTCATTGATTCGAAACCCATTTGACAGCATAGCATTGTCAAACTTCTCATGCCATTGTTTGGGAGCTTGCTTCAAACCATACAATGACTTGACAAGCTTACAGACTTTCTTACTTTGTCCTGGAGCTGAAAACCCCTCGGGTTGCTCCATGTAGATTTCTTCATCTAAATCTCCATTTAAGAAAGCTGTCTTTACATCCATCTGATGTATTTCTAAACCACGTAAAGCTGCTGTTGCAATCACCATGCGAATGGATGTAATCCTTGTCACAGGTGAATACGTATCAAAGTAATCCAGGCCTTCTCGCTGTCTGTATCCTTTGATAACTAGCCGAGCTTTATTTGTCAATTGACCCATCCGCTTTCATCTTTCTTCGAAAGATCCACTTACTCCCCAAGGCCTTACTGCCTGGGGGTAGATCAACCAACTCCCAAGTATGGTTCTATAAGATGGAGTCAATCTCACTCTTAATTGCTTCTTTCCATAAAGGACTTTCAGGTGAAGTCACAGCTTCATGGAACATTCGAGGTTCTCCCTCTAACATATAAGTCAAGAAGTCTGGACCAAAGGACTTTGTGGTTCTAGCCCTTTTACTCCTTCTTGGCTCATCTACTTCATCAGCTTGATCATCTACTTGATCAGTTATTTGATCAGTTGTTTGATCATCCATGTGATCATCTATGTGATCGTCTTGGTGATCATCTATGTGATCATTATCATCATCAACAGCTTCTATTTCTTTCATGGAACTCGGAACCCTGTCTTGGGGACGACACGAAAATACATCTTCAAAGAAAGATGCACTTCTAGATTCCATGATAGTATTCTTGTGTATATCTGAAATATCAGACTTGTGCACAAGAAATCTATATGCACTACTATCTTGTGCATAACCAATGAATATACAGTCCACGGTTCTCGGACCTATCCTAACCCGCTTGGGTGTAGGTACCGCCACTTTTGCAAGACACCCCCACATTCGTAGGTATTTATATGAAGGCTTGTGACCTTTCCACACCTCATATGGAGTCTTGTCCACTTTCTTCCGTGGTATTCTATTAAGAATATAATTCGCGGAGAGAATTGCTTCCCCCCATAAGTTCTGTGGCAACCCAGAACTTATCAACATTGCATTCATCATCTCTTTCAGCGTCCTGTTCTTCCGCTCAGCAACACCATTTGACTGAGGCAAATAAGGCGCTGTGGTTTGGTGAATAATCCCAAATTGAGCACAAGTCTCGGCAAACGGGGATTCATACTCACCACCACGATCACTTCTCAATGCCTTGATTTTCCGGCTTAATTGATTCTCAACTTCATTCTTAAAAAGAATAAATTTATTAATAGACTCGTCTTTGCTTTTAAGCAAATACACATAACAGTATTTAGTGCAATCATCAACAAAAGTGATGAAGTACTTGTTGCCACCACGTGATTGTACAACTTTCAAGTCACACACATCACTATGCACTAAACCCAAAGGCTGGGTACTTCTTTCAATAGAATGAAAAGAAGACCTTGTCAATTTTGCTTCTACACAAGTTTCACACTTGTGTTATGGATTAATCTTGAAAGATGGTATGTGATCTAACTTGATTAATCTACGTAAAGAGTCAAAATTTACATGACCCAATCTACCATGCCATAAATTAGGGGACTCAAGCATATAAGCAGAAGAAGAAGCTTTCTCATTAATCTTAGGGATAAGTGTCATTACATTCAATTTAAACATACCACCTGACATATATCCCTTCCCCACATAGACCCCGCCCTTGGTTAACACGACCTTGTCTGATTCAAACACCATGCGGAAGCCATGCTTGCTTAGGAGAGACCCTGAGACACGGTTCTTACGAATATCCGGCACATAAAGGACATCGTTCAAAGTCAGTTCTTTTCCTGAAGTCATCTTCAGGATCACCTTGCCTTTACCCTCAACAGCTGAGGTTACAGAGTTTCCCATAAACAACTTCTCCCCGTTTGAAACCGGTTCGAAAGTTGTGAACATTCTCTTCTCTGCACAAATATGACGAGTGGCCCCAGTGTCCACCCACCACTCCCTCGGGTTTGACCCCACCATGTTCACTTCTGACACGATGGCTGACAGATGCATGTCGTCCACATCATGTGACAATTCCTCCATTTCAGCCATATGTGCCCGGTTTTTGTGTTGCGGAGGGTTTTTCCTGTAGGGCTTCTTCTTCAGACAATCAACTGCCCGATGCCCGTCACTTCCACAGTTGAAGCATTTGCCATTGAACCTAAAAGTAGGCTCCTTTGGCTTGTAGGCTGGCCTTTTGGAGATTCCTCCTCTAGCCCCCAACTTTGAGTTTTTGCTTGTCGGTGGTTTTTCCCTCGCCCCCGAGGACTCGCCATGCTCAACCATGTTGGCTTTGACAGTGGAGGTACTCCCTCCTTTCTTCCTGTTGTCCTCTTCAATCCGGAGCCTGACAACGAGCTCTTCGACTGTCATCTCCTTTCGTTTGTGCTTCAAGTAGTTCTTGAATTCTTTCCAGCCGTTAGGCAGCTTCTCAATCAAAGTAGCTGCCTGGAATGACTCACTTAGGACCATCCCTTCTGCGTGTATCTCGTGCAAAATCACTTGGAACTCTTGGACTTGACTCATGACAGTTTTGGAGTCCACCATCTTGAAGTCCAGGAACCGGCCGACGATAAATTTCTTTACCCCAGCATCCTCGGTCTTGTACTTTTTGTCCAAGGCATCCCACAACTCCTTAGCCGATTTCTTGGCATAGAACACGTTGAAAAGTGAGTCTGCCAAGCCGTTCAGAATGTAATTCTGGCATAAGAAGTCTGCTTGTTTCCAAGCGTCCAGAGCCATGAGCTTTTGTTTATCTTGCTCATTCTCCTCTACGGCTGGTACATCTTCACTCAGAAACCTCGCAGGGCTTAGAGTAGTCAAATAAAACAGCATCTTCTGCTGCCATCTCTTGAAATTCACTCCCGTGAACTTCTCCGGGCGCTCGTGATGATTGAGCGGTCCTCCCGGAACAGCCGGAGTAACAACAGGAGGATTGGCCACAGAGGTCACAGTAGGGGTTGGCAAGCCAGTCGCCCCGGGGTTCGAATCCCCACCAACATTAGCAGCATCAGAGACAGTTGCCATTTCTGAAAAATTACAGCAGAATTTTCACTATTCTGTATTTCCAGAAATCAAACTTAACACTAGAAAATCCCACAATTGGAAATTTAATTCAAAACTAGTCTCACCTAGAATCGAACATGGTCAGGAAAGTTTCCAGGAAGACTGGAGGGGTCACACCGGTCCCACTTAAAACCCAGTTAACCTTAGACAAAACTTTCAAGAGCATGTTGACTCTTAGTCCATAGGAAACAACTTTAAGAATTAAATTTTCCAAGGGATGAACTAGGTTAAACATACCAAGTTCCAAACTGTATAAACAATTACAATTGCATCACATTATAAGCAATTACAACAAAATTGCTACAATAATTACAAGCGAATAAAACTTGCTTTACATATTTAGTACAAATTAATCCGTTTTCCCATTCCCATAGGTATTCCTGCAATAAAGAGTTAGCAGCAAAATACAACAAAACCTCCCTCAACTTTTCTTTGCTTTTGGCAAAGTAGTGATTGAAGGGAAGGGTACTAGCAAACAAAATAATAAATAACTGTAAGTAAAGATTAAAATCAACCCTTAAGTCACACATCTAGAATTTAAACAAAAAAAACTATAAAAAATTAATTACATAATAAACATGTAATTAACTATACAAGTTACAAACCCAAAATTAAATATAATTAAACCATATTTTAAATTGGTAAAGGTTACATATGAACTTATGGTACACTAAACATGTAATTAATTGAGGCAAGTTATAAACATTTTATAACTCCTAAACACTTAAATCACATTACTAGGCAAGAATTGCAAATGACATGATTAACATGCAAATAATTCTAGAGAAATTAACATGAATTTAAATATAGGCAAGTTATAAACTTTACAACTCCGCACCTAAATTAAAAATTAATAGGTACAAGTTACATGCAAATTTACTACCTAATAAACATGCTATAAATGTAAATTACACTAAAAATTAAACCCGAATGAACATGTAATTTATATTGTAAACTAGAAGCATGTGAACTAGAAGCATGTAAATCTAGAAATACAAGGCAAGAACCGGTACACCATAAATTAATAAATTAATTAGAAAATACAGTGAATCAATGTTGCACCAATGGAACTCTTCTTCCCTATTGATAACAGTGGCCTATTACATGCAAAATTATTACACACACCTATGAATTTATTAATCTAATTCTATGATAAACGTTGAATCTATTTTAAGCTTGTTGGGAAAAACTACTCACATTACATAATTTCACATTACATATCGCAAAATTATGAGATGAACAAAACAAACCTTCAATCCCAGAAAATATATCATGCTGAATAAAATACAGATAAAATATAAAATGGTTAAAGGAAGCAAACCGAAGCCTGTGTGATACCACAGTCTCCTTAAAATAGATTCGCCGCCTCACCGTTGGGTGCTGGAGGTACGCCGGCATCTACTTCCCAGGATACGACGGTTTTTACCAGCTACAACAGAAGCACCTTCTGATTAGCTTAGCGAACTGACAACGGCAGCACTCTCTCTCAGGAAGAAAATTATAGGAGAAGTAGACTGACAGGGTATGGATGCCAAGAAAAAATTCTATGTTTCTTTTCAAGGAATAGGGCCTCCTTTTATACACCATGGGGCAGAGGGGAGGAGCCTCTAGCCATCAAGGCTGGCAACTAATGCTAGCAAAACTGCCCAATCAATTTTGTAAAACTGATGAGCCTTAAATGTGTGAGTTATATACACATTTATGAGGCAATTTCTCATTCAACCATTTTTTTCTCCAACAATTGACACATTTCCCGCATGAACCAATCGATATAAAAGTGAAAAAGCTTTGTCAAAAGATGTCTTCCCGACCCAAACATTGTGACGACCGAGTCTTTTCCTTTTTCTTTCTTCCTCTCTTCGCTTCGTTTCCCTTTTATCTTCGTTGGGTTTGAAACATTCAGAAATGGTTTTCTAGTTCTTATTTCTTTTGGTGTTGAATTTCGCTTGTTTCGGAGGGTGCGCGGGTGAGTCCGGAGTGCCGGGAGCGAAGCAGGAATTTTGGGTGGCTGAGCCAAGGGCGCACATGCAGGGCCCTAGGTTGCATGAGCGGTGAGGGTTGAACCACCTGGGTGAGCATTCTGAAATTGACGCACGAGCGGAGGAAGTGGGCCGCACGAGTGGTGGAGGTGGGCCGCTCGAGCGGTGGGGTGAGCCGCACGAGTGGTAAGGGTGCTTCGCACGTGCGGGGAAGGGCGCCGCACGTGTGGCCAACTGGGCAGCCCAAACTCTGTTTTTTCCCTCTTTTTAGTCTGAATGTATACCTCATTTTACACATTTCTCTCTCACTCTAAATCCTATTTTTCTCCCCATTCTCTCTAGAAAACTTCCTCAAGCATTAAAAATTCTTTGATTCTTGCAACCTTTGGGCCAAGATCATCATCATCTTCCTCTAAATCTTGAAGATCAAGAGCTAGGGCTCCACTTGGTGTAGTGAGGGTTGAAGGATCATCCATCTAAACTAGGGTTTCTCTTCTCCATCTTCTCAAAGACCTTAAGGTAGGGATTTCTTGAGTCATATATACACGTTTTGCTAGATAGATGTTGATTTAAAGGTGTTCTTGAAGTTTTGTGTTGATTTTAGATTTTGATTTAAAATGTAGAGAGTTTTGAATGTGGGTTTGTATGTCTATCTTTTACTACTTCTTGATGATTTCCCTCTATTAAACTCAAGAGAAAATGGTTTGGTGGAGTTTTTCTTGGAAAATGATGAAGGTTTATTTTTAATGAAAACCCTAGAAATTGGGGATTTTGGTAAATGGAAAATGTCTTTGAAATTCCTTATTTTCTGATGTTAAGAGGAATAAGAGTGAGTTTTATCAAATGTTCAATAAAGTAGCAATGTATTTGAGGTATGAGAAATGAGATGTTATTATAACATATTTGTTAAATTACTTGAACATGTGTTGTTGGAAAATGATGAATGATTATGTACCATGAAATGTTAAAATTGTAAACCATGGGGATTACGTTGAAATCATCTTATATTGCCTGAAGAAGCTAACTTCTTGTGGTTTGTGCATGGTGAGAGTTATTGCTATAAATGGATGGCACAAGGGCATCTTGTGAATTAGTTTTGAAAAGGAGAAATGAGAGATGGGATTAATTGTTATTGTTGTAGAGATATATTGAAAATAGAGAAATACTATGAAATAGTAATTATTGCATCATGTTTTCAATTGGTTTATTATCATTATTGTACATCTTGACAAGAGTTGGAAAAATGTTCACATCGAGAAAGATTACATGGTAATGAGAACTATGGAAATGTGGTATGGGGTAAATATGTGGTAAGTCCGGATAGGGGGTGTAGTTGTACTTGATAAGTTGGCCTGAGTGTTCTTGGTGAAAGACCAGAAAACTGCGGGGATAGGTGTTGAGCCTTCCGGTTAATACCAGTAAAAATGACAGTTTGGTAGTACTCATAGAGTCTACTTGCAGACACCAGCCTAGGGATTACCAGTGTCATATTTACCGCCCCTGTTGAGTTAAAATTGGAAGTTTTGAAATGTGTTGAGATTACAAGTTTTTATTGAAAAATGGAGATCTTCAAGTAGAGCATGAAATGAAATTTCCTAAAAAGAGCATGACATGGAATTAGCATTTGCATTTTGTTTGAGAATTTGCATAACTATATATACTTTGTGAGAATTCTCTACTGGGCTTTATGCTCATCCCTATGGGATTTGGTGCAGGTAAAGATGTGCTGATCCCGCTGAACTGAGGGCGTGGATATTTTTGTGAAGAGTAAATCGCTCTCTTATTTTTGTTGTAAATTTTGTAAAGCCAAGGGCGAAATGTGTACGGGTCCGAGAGACCATTTTGTGTAACCGGGCTATTGCCTTGGAAGATGTAAGCCCTTAAGGACATTTTATTATTTTGAGACTAGGTGCTTCACATGCTATAGATTCATGTGCTCTTTTATTTCGTTGAATGTATACCGCATGTGGAACTTTCGTATTAAACTCATTTATTAAATATGTGAAGATGGAAGGATTATTGTTATTGTCTAGTGAATGTTCATTAATGTGGGTAGTTCACGTTAAATTATTTCGGGGCGTTACAAACATCGTCCCAAAATCGAATACTAGCCCCATCACCCACTTTCATAGACACAAACCGAGACACAATGGGAAACAAACGAGAGATAGACTTCCATGGGGAACGACAATTGCCTCTGCTAACCACAATTGAATCTCTACCATTAGCCTGAAAATCTTTACTGCACTATTTATATTTTCATGTATAATGTGATAAATTCTGTGAAGTTTATTGCAGGATATGATTGAAAATGTGTTAGAGATAAAAGATACCCATGTTAGAGAAGTAATGACACCTCTTGTGGATGTTGTTGCCATTGCCATTGATGCCAGTGCAACACTCGTTGATTTTCACAACTTGTGGGTGACTCATCAGTATTCTAGGTATGTCAAACTTGTTTGTTTGCATATGTTAAATAATAATTCCTATCAACATACTAAAAATTGTATAAACACATTCATAGGGTGCGTGTTTTTGAGCAGCGTGTTGATAATATAGTGGGTATTGCTTATGCTATGGATCTTCTGGATTCTGTTCAAAAGGTCGGTTACTACCATTCATCTCTCTTTAAGTTATTGTTGCCATATTTTTTGTAATTATATATGTGTTCAGAATTATAATCTGTTTGATTTTGAAGGGGGAGCTACTAGAGAGTTCTGTTGTGGGACATATGGCACACAAACCTGCATATTTTGTTCCTGGTAAGTTTTTGGTTGGCGCTTTAAACTATTGTTTTTGTTGAAATGTCCTGTAGATTGTTTATGGCTTATTTTTCTTTAGCACTTCTTAGGCCATCTCCAACGTTGCATCAGATCTTTCATCAAATTCAAATTTGATGAAAAGTTGATGAAAACAGTGCTCCTCATTAGATTGGTATCAAAAAAAGGGAGCGGTACTTTTTTCATCAAATGAAGGGAGCATTTATCCTTTCATCAAATTTGTAGGTGACCGTTGGGCCGGATGTCCTCCCGGACAACCGGGCTTTCTTTATCTGAACCTAATTTTTTCTCATGTTCGGATGTTCGCCCGGACATCCTCCCAGACATCATCCTAAACAACTAGGCATTTGATGAAAATTTTGAATTTAACGTTGGAGTACACTATATCAGATCAAACTTTTCATCAAATTTTTACTTAAATTTAAATTTGATGAAAAGTTTGATGCAACGTTGGAGATGCTCTTAAGAACGAAATTTAGATACACACATTATTTGGCAGTTCCCTAGGTATAATTTATGTGGTTGACTAGGTATTAGCATGATGTGGTCCTTGTTACGTACGAAGACAATAAGGTTGAGAGTCACCAATATATTTAAAATTTGTTATATGGTTAAAACTACTGTAGATAATTTGTTTATTACTTTCTCTTCCTCTGGGTCAGATGTGACATGGCATGCCTCGTCCATAGAAGTGTCTGTGCTTCTTAGGTGGCTATTATGAATTTATGATGACTATTTTTACAACTCATGGAAAGATGATTGTATCTTGGGGTGTATCCATGTGTCTGTGTCATGTCCCCAACGTGTCCAACTGGAGAAAAATTATTGAAAAAATGGGACACACCTTGTGGCTTGCCCGAGGCATGTTAGTGTTGGACACGTGGAAAATATGGCTACGCTTCATAGTGGCCAATAGAATTTGTAGTTAATAATTGAATTAATTATATGAATAATGTTGCGATGAAACATCTGAGGCCAAATTAACATTTGCTATGCTACTCAATCTCCATGCATTCGTAACTTTTGTGTTTTAGGGTTTCGAAATCAAATTATTGCTCAGATTCTATTAATTCATTGGTTGAAACAAATTAATGTAAACTCTAAAGTTTGATCATCTGGTTTAATTTGTGAAATTTATTAGACTGTTTTGTGAAGAATGGTGGACTTCTTGTTTTCAAGTTTTTGTTTAGTGTCCTTTTTTGACTTGATAAACATACAATCATAGAAGTAAATGAATTATATATGGATTTGCTGTCGATATTCCAGATTCAATGTCAGTCTGGAACCTTCTCAGAGAGTTTCGCATCAGAAAGGTCCACATGGCTGTGGCACTTAATGAATATGGTGGAACTGTTGGAGTATGTATACACCCAAACTTTAGATACCGTTTAAGTAAAAAAAAAAAAAGTATGCTTAATGTGTAATACCATGAATTTGTAGCTTACATATGTTGTGTTAAGCCTTTCATCATTATGTTCAAGGATTCATTTTTTTCTGTCCATATTTGGGACTTAACTTCTTCTTGTATTCCTTGGATGAAACAGATAGTAACCCTAGAAGATGTGGTTGAGGAAATTGTTGGTGAAATCTTTGATGAAAATGATTCAAAAGTAAGGTTCCTTTAAACTTCGCATGTTTTTGTGTTCACTATTTGAAGATATCCATAATTTTTCTCTACTGATTTCTGTACATTCATTCTTGATTTTATATACATTCAACTCTATGGAATTGCTATTGAAGTGATGCTTGTAAAAATACTTTACTGCAACAGTATTCGTATTCAATGGGGCTGATAAATAGAACTCACCGCATATAGATAGTCTGGTGGAGAGATTGTGATTTTCATTTTTGAGTTGGAAACTCTAGAAATTTGTAGACATGCATAATTTAAGCCTTGATTATCAACCTTATTTATTTTCTGCCAACTTCAGTAAATTGTTTTGTCAGTACACATGAGATATTGCCACTATCTTATTTTATATTGTTCCCTAAACATTCTTGGAAGAAGATAATGTTATGTATGGAGTTTTTACTTCTTTGTGAAGGTCAAATTGTGTTTTGACTTTGCTAGTTCTTGATTAATGGAGGTTCTAAGGTTTTGAAGGGAAGAAAGTTGCTCCTTTAAAATGGCCAATAATTGGTGTAGCACTTGTGCCTTTTAAAGCTTTTGGTAAATGTATTTGGACCCTTTATTCTATTTTAGGAACCTTTGGTGTTGTTGTACTTTAGTTTTGTAGGAGTACAAATTGATTTAAACTTGTTGGGTTTGGTTATTCGCACTTCTTCTTGTCAAAAAGTTCATTGGAGACTTAGAAATTCCATTCTAGGGTCAACACCAGCCTTCCTAGGGTCGACCCTTACCTGTTGATGAAGTTCTGGGAGTGTTGCTGGAACATAGGGTAGACACCAGACTAGGAGAGGGTCAACCCTATTCTGTCTGTGTGTTGGTTGCTGGAACATAGGGTAGACACCAGATTGGGAGAGGGTCGACCCTCTTTTGTCTGTGTGTTGGTTGCTGGAAGATAGGGTAGACACCAGTCTGGGGTGGTGTCGACACCTGCAGTGCATTCAAAGCTTTCCCAGATTTTTTTTTCCTCTTTGGTGTTGACACTACTGTTGTAGGGGTCGACACCTGCGACTTTTTCCCAGATTTTTCTACCGGTTTGGGCCTACTTTTTGGGGATATTTTGACTAGATATTTTGAGTTGACTTTGGGGCTTATATCTATCTTTGACCTAGTACTATATGAAGGCCCTCACTTGACCTTTCCTCTTACTTTTTCTTCCCTTTCCTCTCTCTAAACCGTGAAATACCTTCTCTCTCTCTCTCTCTCTCTCTCTCTCTCTCTCTCGGCACTTTTCACTCAAAGATCCTTAGATCTACTTGTTTGAAGACCTCTACTCACCTTGCTCCTTTGAGATAAAGTGTAGAGCTTGTCGAGGGCTTCATTTTGATCGGAGCAAAGCTTGGTTTCTCCTCCGTCGACTTTTGGGTTTTTCTTCCTTCTTCCCCTTCTAAACTTGAGGTAGGGATGATCTACTCCTTCTTATGAGTTTTAACATAAATATTAGTCATTTAGTATAAATGTTGAGATTTGGTGATTTTGGAAGTTAGGGTTTGAGATTTGTGTTATATAAGAGAGGGGTTTTGTATTTTAAGTTTCATATGTATATGAGGTCTTGAAAATGAGTTTTTGTGGGTTTGATGGGTGAGATTGGGCCTTAGGGTTGGTACTTGAAAAAGGGGGAAAATGCCCTAATTATGTTAAATAATTAATTTGAATAATTAATTTGGGGGAATATGAAATTGAATTGGAAATCATGAAATTAGGGAATTATGGAATTGAATGGTGTAGTTGGATGAATAAATCACTCACCTATGAAATTGTTGGTAATTTATCTGTTTGATAATATTATGATCTGTTTAGAAATAGCTGCTTTGGGCTATCGGTGGAGGATAGTCTTGATTGTTGTAGACACTGTATGTTCATTAGGGAAAACTGAAACTAATCATCTGGAACACGTCATTGAATATGACGGTTAGAATAATACATCGAATATGTGTATTGACTAATCATTGTATGTGTATTAACTAATCATTGTATGTGATGAATTGCTTAAATACATTGCATATGTATATTTGTTTGGGAGGAAATAGGGGATGTACTCCAGTGTGTGAGAGGAGATAGGGGATGTACTACACACATATGTGCTTATTTGCTTTAATACATTTTATATATATCTTTGTTTCAGAGGAGATAGGGAATGTACTCCATATGTGTGATTATATACTTTATCACATTGTATATGTGTCTTTATTTCGGAGGAGATAGGGGATGTACTCCATATGTGCTTATTTGCTTTAATACATTTTATATGTGTCTTTGTTTCGGAGGAGATAGGGGATGTACTCCATATGTGCTTATTTGCTTTAATACATTTTATATGTATCTTTGTTTTGGAGGAGATAGGGGATGTACTTCATACGTGTGATTATATATTTTATCACATTGTATATGTGTCTTTGTTTGGGAGGAGATGGGGGATGGACTCCATAGATAATTTAGTTGGCCGGAGTGTCCGGGGTGAAAGTCCCGAAACCTTATAAGTTGAAGTGCATGAAAGAAGTTAACAATTGAAGTATTAAGTACATGAGATGTAATCTCACTCTGAATTATGGATAACGGGAGTGTTAATAAGTCGAGTTGCAGTCTCACTTAAATTGTTTGGTTAGATAATGAACTATATTTAGGAATTGAATTGGATAAATAAGGGAAGTGGGTGGTAGCATGGATGTAACTGTTGTTGGATTATGAGAACGATGTGATTTGGTCTACTCGTGTTAATCATTTGTCGAATGATAATGTCTTAGTTATTTCTCATATTGGGTTTAGTATATCTCTACTGGGCTTTGGCTCACCCTACTTGGGACACCATTTTTAGGTACAGGAGATGTGCCAAGTTCAAGATCTTTACTTGGAAGTTTTAGGAGTTGAAGACTCTACTTGTTATTTGTTTTGTTGATTACATGTAAATGTAAGCCCGCAGGGCATTCTATCATTTTTGTAAACATTTGTAACTTATATGAAATACTTTTTTGTAATATTAACTCTGATGTATATATGGAAAGGTGATTTATCTTTCATGTATATGGAACGGTCGGATGTGGGATTATGTATTTTTTTGAGGGCGTTACAATTGGGGCTTCAGCCCTTTGAAGATCAAAATTGTTGACATGGTGACTAGGAAGACCACATCGGTCCATTATGAATAGATTCATTGCAACATCAGATGAAACTTGTGTGTGTGTGGCTTTATATATATATATATATTGCCAACTTTTAAAGTGGGAATAGAAGTAGTGAGTGCCTTTATTATGTATAATTGATAACCTGGATTGCACTCCAACCTTTATTGTTAATTTTATATATGTTCTTTTGCTATATTACAGGAGGAAATCCAGAAAAAAAACTGGCTATATTGTAATGCGAGCAGATGGAATATATGATGTGGACGTGAATACATCAATTGACCAGCTTTCTGAAGATCTCAATATCAAAATGCCTGAGGTATTTCATGTTTCTCTTGTGATAATCAGTTGATTGTTGGTCTTGATAATTAAATTTCTTTATGCTTTACTCAATTATGCGATGTGCTTTATGCACACTATGTAAAAATTGGGATCCTTTGTGTTTTTCCTCCTAGTTTTTATTTTCCTCATTGTTTTCCATGGTAACCAAACAAATGAATACTGATTTCCTTTTGGATTTACTTTTCCTTTGCTCTAACCAAATCCATGAACCAAAGAGAGCTTTAAGTTCAAATACCTTATTTTTATTTCCATTTTATTCTTAACTCAATTTTGTTACTATCTTGACATGGAATAACATTTGAATACTAAAGGACAAATGAATGTACTAGCAATTTTAGTAGTTTTCTATTTTAGAATCTTGGTTGATAAAGGAAGTCTCTAAAGTCTATATAAAGTCATGTAATGCTTATAATTTAATAAAGTTGATATTTTAGAGATTTTCAAGAGCTTTGATGCTTTCTTATGGATTGTGTGATGCAATCTAACCCTAGGTGTGATGCCTAAGGCCTCTAGCAGTGATTCGTAGAAACAATCTTCCTCTTCTCCATCTTTCCCTCTTGTAGACACTTTAACAGCTCAAACTCTGTTCACGGGTACTGTTCACAGCGCTTAAAGCAGCTCCTGAATAGTGCCAAAATCTCGTCTTTTCATTCTTGTACTCTTACCCCTTTATACTGCAGCAGAATCTGACCGCCAAGATGAAAAAGAAAAACATCAAAATTTTAAGCTTGAGGTATGGCTTTCATTTTTTTCTCTAGATTCAGTTCTTGGGGAGTTTCTTCACCTAAATTAGTAGTTTCCTCTATGTGTGACCTACGTGTTAACTGGTGATATTACTGACTAGGAAGTGGAAGTCTTTTAGTGCTCTAAATGAGGTATCCACAGAATTTGTCTCATGATTTAGTTTTACTTTTTATAAAGCCATCTATGGGGAGTCAAGTTTTACTTTTACCAGCTCACTGGGGCATAAAACTTTGGTTGGAAATTCACCCATTGCCCTGCCACCAGAAGATAAATAATTTAATACTGCTGTTTGCCTAGGAATTCTTGAAACAACCCCGAAGTTCTCAGAGAAAGTTAGAAGTGCTGAGTAAATTTTTACTTATAAACAACTATTGAATCCCTAACTAGATCTAAGTAACGGTTTATCCTTGTATAATGTATATGGTACACTTGATACAAAAACATATTTTCCAAACACCTAATATATCTAAAAGTTAGCAACATATTTATCTCTATTTATGTTGCTTTTTGAGGACTTAAATGACAAAGTTCTGACTAGAATTGTTGGTTCTTCAAAGAGGGGTCTGAATTAACCAAACATCATTTGAGATGCGTGAACGAGTAAAACATGAACTTCAGCTCAATGAAAACCAATGCAAACCTTTCACAGAATTTGGATCGTGCATAATAAGAGAATATATTTATTTGTCCAAACTTCACAAGTGGTTGACAACATGATGACGACTTTACCAGGCCACCCCAAAATGGTCATTAACCGTGGACTTTCTTTTCTTTTCTCTTCTTTTTTTATTTTTTATTTTTATCAGCAACAAAATGGAATTTCAGTAAAAGAAAGAAAAATGTACAACAAGAGGACAATGAGTCCTCCAAGAGAAAAGCAAGAGAACAAAAGAAATCAACATTTCAACCTACACCTCACACACTGCTCTGCAATCTGAAGAAATAAAAAAGAATGAGATTCCTTGAGGCTGTGTTTGGTTCATGGATTTGGGGATGGATTTGGAATGGAAAAGGGAAAAGGTAGGTGAAATGTGAATGAAATATAACTACATTTCACCTCCATTGCACACACCTTTTCCTTTTCCTTTTCCCTTTCCCTTGCCCTTTCCAAATCCCTCTCCAAATCCATGAACCAAATATAGCATTAAAAGGAGAAGAAATGGAAACCCAAAAAGATGCCAAATGGCAAACTCTATCCCATAATGACTATTGTCTTAAAGCTTCTCCACGAAAATTCTAGCATTACATTCCGACCATATCATACCACCTACAAAAGTGAGTAAAAAATGCAATTCTACATCTCTTTCGCTTTCTTATTTCCTATAATAAGACAACATCTTTTGCTTATGTTTTCCAACCTGGATTTTGAATGGATCTAGTATATCATACATCACGCGCTTATCCTAGAATTTGTTTGGTAGCCGCATTTGATTCTTGAGACAGAAGAACACTTAGAAGTTTCCAACAGCCCCTCCAAACCTCATGCTGTGAAAAGAATCCAAAATTCAGTTCTTTTAATTTATTTTCTCAGCAATATAGGAGATCAAAAAGACAGCAAAGACACGATTTTAATTGGCAGTTTTAGTGGTCACCTAACTGACATGCAGGTGTATTGTCTGTGGTGCAGATATTAGTAGGAAATTGCAGAAAGGTGAGTGCAGTTCGGTTTGAACGGGTAAACTATGATGATGCGACACTGGAGGTGAAAGAAGTAACACGCTTGTTTCCTAAAATCATGAAAGGAAATGGAGCAGCAATGAAGACTCAGACAAGACTGATGACTATGATGAGGTTCCACATGAAAAGAGAGCAGATGATGATGACCTTTTTGATGACTATATAATTAATGAACAAGAAAATGATCATGATGAGCATCCCGATAAACAGTAGTTAACATTATTCACATTTTTCTCACTCTTACAACACCGAAAAGGAGTTGAAGGAATGAAAACATCATAAAAACAGGAGTTTTTTTCACAGATGAAGAGAAGTATCAATATCCGAGTCCTCACAATTACTTGATCTATAGATGACTGTCTCTGAATATTGTAAGTTTGCCAAAGTTGGAGTCTCAGTGGCCCGGAGGTTATCAGTTTTGCTCTGCAAGTTATGTTGGAGGGAGGGGGAACCTTGATGGGGCGGCCTCGGTGCAAGGATTATTTCAGAGTGGAAAAATAATCTAGATTGGTCATATGTGGTTGAATTGACGCGTTGGGATTCAGAGAGCTGTCTCGACATCTCCTTCGCCCTCTGCAATTGTTTGAACCTCTCTTGCAGAAGAGCAATGGACGAATGATTGACAAGGGAGTCACTGCTCTGCCTACTCATTTTATAGGTAAGAATCGAAAAAGGTTGATGAGTTTCGATGCAGATTCCTTTAGGGTGGTTTCTGAAATGGCTCTATAGGCCTATATATAGGAAGATGTCTATGATTTGAAGCTATTCACGCATGCATTTGGAACCTTGTGATATATTTTAATATTATTTGGAGAATTGGCAACTGTTGTGCAGCATCCAAGGAGGGAAAGTTACTTAGCCAATCTTAGGATTGTTGGGTTGGTGGATGTGAAGAGAGGCAAGGACTTCTAAGGGAGAAAAGGGTGGGAAAGAAAGTCAAGAGGAGGTGGAGTGTAGCTTTTGGAAGGGCTTCTTTTGTGGAATAAATGGAAGGGTGGTAACTCTGTCGGCTTGTCCGGTTGGGCTTTGGAGAAGATGGTGCCTTTTTTGGTTGGCTTTCGGAGGCATGTTATTTCTTTTTTTCTTTGTTTTTTATCCTTTTTTAAGCATCCTCTCCTCTTTTGTGGAGGGCAAGGTGTAAGGAGAGGTGGGGATGTGCAAGACAAGGGAAATTTATTCCATGCTTATGTAGTAAATATTTTATGTAACGGGTACGTCACGTGTACTTCCTGTTCATTGATTGTTATATGATCAAAGTAGGATATGAGAAGTTAGTCAATGTTCAGCTCGAGATGTTGAGTGTTTGGCCACATTAAATTTCAGCCTCAATTTTTAGGATGCATCAATCAATGAGTAGAAGGGTACTCCAGCTCGGCCACGTGGCATACCCATTACATAAAGTAATTTCTCATGCCTATAGAGCGTTGTCAAGTGGTGCTCCATATAGATTGTAATTGTTGGAAATTGTGTGGCCCACCATGGTATATTGGAGATTTGGGGAGACGCTTAGGGGTGTCATGACATTTGGTGATTGGTTTGTAAAATGACCACGAGGTGCCTCATTTACCGAATAATTTTTCCAAGACAAGACAGGGTTGGAAGAGTGTAGACACCCTATTTTTGACCGTCCTCAAGACTTGGACGTCACCGCTTGAACACCCGGTGATTATCCATGTTTGTGTTTGTTTTGAGTTCCCGGAGGCCCCGACTGCGCGCCGTGCCTCAGGATCTCTCAACCGGCTTGTTTTGTGCTTGGTTGTGCACCAAGTACTTGTGTGTTTTTGCATTTGAGGGTAGGGGAAGGCTTGTTAGCCATCCCTAAAGCCCACCGGCTGCCCCACACCCCCACCGGCACTCTTTTATCCAAATCCTTGGCCGGTCGGCATTATATGTTGCCGACCGGCAGTGTTTTGTGCCGGTGACTGTTTTGGCTGGCCGGTTTGACCTTTTTGCACCCCTGGGTCGTGGTGCATTCCAGCTGTGCCAGCTGGTGTGCACTATCACTCATCCCCGTGCACGGGATTGACCCCCTTGCCCTTTGAACCCCCTCAAGCTTCTAGAAGCTTGACCCTTTTTGGGCAAGCTTCTTGGAGAAGCTTGGCCAGCTGTTTTGGCTTCTCCAAGAAGCCTTGCACCCCCTTGGTCCCTTGACCCCTTTCCTCTTGCTTAGCCATTAAGCTTAGAGCCTTTTGTTGCTTATATAAGCAAGCCTTCTCTCCCTTTGATTGAGGTTAGACATTTAAGGGCAAAACCAGAGCTTATACATATATTTCTCTGATATACATCCATATATATCTATATCTCCCTCTCTCTCCTCTTGTGTGTGTGTTTTTGGACCAAAAAGTGTGATTTCACCTTACTTTTGCACCATTACACACACTACTACACCTTAATCCGAGATTGGGTGATCTTGGACTGGTTTTGATCACTAGAGGAGGGCTGCTCCACCTGTTCTTCATTGGATCTTCAAGGGTAAACTTTTTGCTTTAGTTTCCCCATTCTTGCAACTAGTTTCTACCCCTCTTGTCTTGTGTTTTGAGCTTTGTGTTTAACATAAAAAAACCTTGTTTTTACTTGCTCAAGAACATTCATTAAGGTCACTTTTGTATTTGAGTGAAGCCTCACTCTTTTAGGCCTTGTTTTGGTCCTTTTGTGCCTTTTTTTTGAGCATTGTCTAACTTCAGTGTTTTTGGTCTTCTCACCACTAAAAACCAGTGGGTTTTCAGTGGTGAGGGAGGTGTTTTGAAGTCTCATGTAGGGGAGGGACACCCCTCTCCCCTTTGTCCATCTTTGGCTTTCATTCTTGGCTCATAAGGTAGCATGTGTGCATGCTTGCATTTGGCTTCATTTCAGAACTTTTTGGGGTGTTTTAAGTCATGTTATACCTCTGTCTAAGGTTGGTTTCGTGGCCCTTAACATGCTTCCCATACTTGCTTTGTAATGTTCCATTTTGCTTAGAGACATGCCATGTGTTTAGCCTCATGTATCTCCATGTTTTTAGCTTAGCATCTTGAAGATGTTGGTCTTGATTTGCCATGTTTTAGGGCTGTGAGCCACTGATTTTGCCATGTATAGTGTGCTTGACATGGTTGTTTTGTATTCTAGGCTTGTAAGCCTCATGCATTTTGGTTCCTAGCATGTTCAACATTGATCATCCTCATGATTTGGCATCATTTGTGACCCTATTTCAGTCCATAAATCATGTGTGTATGTTTACATATGTGACCATTTTCATGCTTCAAGGGTGTCCCCTTTTATGTCTAGGAATTGGCATTGTGTATGCTTGCATGATTAATACATTTTGGGGCTGCCATATGTGGGTTTTGGGTGTCATTTTGCATGATAGAAGTCTGTTTTTGGTTGTTAGATGCATGCCATGAGTCGCCTTGATAATGGTAGTAAGGTACTCTCTTTGGTGCCCTTGGTTTTGGGCCTATTGCCTTGCATGCTTGCATGAGTTTTGGTCATCATTTTGGGCATGTTTTGCCACTGTTTTAGGGAGGTTTGAGGGCTGTCCCATTGTAGCTTAGTCTACCATTGCATGTTTAGTATATGTGTGTTGCATGCTTAGTCAACATGGTCTTGACATAAGACAATCCTATTGCCTTAGGTGTTCATGTTTGTATCACACTTTGCATTGTGCATGCTTAGTATTGTATACTTCCCATGATGTGTTACATAGCGTTTGGCATGCCTTACACTTTTGTGTCACGTTGCATTGTTGATGCATGTTTGCATGAATTGCATTTCATTACTTGGTTTGGGGTGTCAAACCAGGTGTGGGAAATGAGGGGTGTTTGTACTCCAAGCGACAAAACACACCTCAATTCCCATGTCACTAAGGCCCTTGACTTTGGCATGATAGGGACTTAGTTATCATTGTTGTGTTGCATGCATTTTTACATTGAAATGCAACCTTGGTATCTTAGGCTACCATGCACCAAGGTGCACAATTGATAGCCCTAGAACCAAGAGCCATGTTTCCTTGAGTCCCATTCATGATAGGAAGCATTGGCCATGCATAAATATGCTCAAAAATCCAATACCATGCACTGCTGCCTACTGTTGCTGTCAAACTGTCTTCTGCAGGAATTTTGTGCCGACCGGCAGGAAAGAGTGCCGACCGGCACTGTATTGCTGGCCGATAGACTATTTTTCAGCCGGTGGCCACCACAAGCAGCCGGTGGTAGTTTCCTCCAGCCGGTGGCGCTCAGCAGAACACAAGGAAGGTTTCCTGGGACTTTGGTATTTTTTTGGAGAGACAGGGCAGTAAAAACAGAGGTGGCAGTGGCACGGTGTAGGCTTTTCCGGGCAAGTCGCAACGAGCATGCATCATTCGCGCATCCCGAGGCAGGGCTGAGGCCCCCTTTCTTTTATTTACTTGATTTAATTTTAGTAATTAGAATTTTGTAATAATTTATTCATTTATTCTTTGGACTGTATTATTCTTTTGGTCCCTCCGAGTGAGGGCGCATTTGTAATAAGTGTGTGTGAGTGGGTGTATGTCTTCCAACCCCCATTTCTTTCTACCCTTTTATTTACCTGCTTATGATGGTAGATTAGGGCACATCTAAATTAGCATACCTTATGCAATGCATGCGTGCATTCATGCATTTGTTTACATACATCGGGCTCGGTACATCATACAAACTGCATCGTACTTTCAATTCCAAATTGAATACGTGATAGTTGTTGCATTTCATGTGCCATGCTTAGGATAGCCGAGCCTGTCTAGATTACATTCCGTATGCGATGCATTAGTCACTTAACATAAACTAGGTCATGCATGTTTTGCTAACTGGTTTCTTGTTTTGGCACGGAGTACGATGTAAGTTTTATGCTTTAGCATGTCGCATGCGTGTGAATGTTAACATGACAGTATGCTTACCATGTGGCTAAGTGCTTATATGATATAACTGCTTGATTGCCTGTGGGTGGAGGTTGGATTGTTTGAGTTGGAAAAACTTGTTGAAATCCGTGTTTTAGCCTACTTGCGAGTAGCAAATTCCAAACCACTTTCAAAACAAACGGATATGCAATGTTTATTTCCAAATTAGGCAATCTAGTCTATACTTGTTTGCTGTGCGCATAACATAGTAATTCTAGGCTAATAATTGGAACAAGAACGCATAACGTTTTCAAAATCGGATATCACGGTTAGTAGAGGCCGGTCTTCGGACCGAGCGAAAGGGGGTGCTCATAGCTGACCTTCCCCGATCGTACCCAAGCTCCCGAGCCAAGACAACTTTGGTGATGACGGACACGTGGCCTTCGGCACCGAGTCAGGGTTTCCTAAATTCCCCATTTTAAAAAAATTTAGGTGGCGACTCTGTATCTGGCAAAGCAGTCCATGTTTGGCACTTCTTTTCAAAAATCTGTTTCTCAAAACGATTTGCCGGATTTGGACTCTTTGGTTCAGATTAAGAACCGTGACAACAAAAAGGGAGTCCGAGCTGTAGAGTGAGGCCCACGGGCGCGTCTACAGTTTCTGGCGACTCTGCTGGGGACTAATTAGAGAACTTGACTCGAACGCATGATATCCTGTTTTGACTACACCTATGTGTTTCTTTGCATTGCATGTGCATTGGTGCGCCTAGGACACCGTGTTGGCCATCTGCTATTCCTGAGCGGTTTGCCGGATGCTTGTCTTGTCAAGGCATGTCCGTAAGGCTGACCGGTTGCGGGCTCTGCCAGTATGGGAACACAAACCCCGGTTTTACCGGGGCACCCTTTTCGACCATTCGACCTAGTGCATATCGAAATCCGTAGTGACCATTCCAAACTAGGACAGGTTGCTCACCCGATATTAGGTTGTTTGAAACCGCTGCGTGCGTAGTGAAACCCTTGCTCCTGACAAAATAGGACAGGGAAACCCTACCCCAACATAGGGGTGTATTGGCTCTCATTTATCTGCTATGTGCTTTTAGAGTGTATCTCTACAGGAACACACATGTCAGTTTGCAGGATTGGGTATCAGGCCTGAGGGCACCAGTAACGGTATTTTGGGGAATCAGTTATCTGTGGGTACAAGGTTCAGACTTGGGGGCAATGATTCAGAAACAGTGATCAGTATTTGAGGAACTGTGTATCGAGTTCAACGTGCTATCTAAACTGTGTGTTGTATGTTTATTTTTATGCCGTTGTGCTGTCCAATTGTCTGTTTATTTATACGCTTTATTTATCTTTTTATTAGGTAGTTGAGCATAATTGCTTCTGACCCGAAAGATATCCCCCAAGCACCCTGGGTTAGAGGCCGTCGACTCCTTCGATCTGAGGATCTGATAGACGGACAACCAGTGTACTACTCACTACCCCCGGTTACTAAACGGAGGACAGTAAGGCAGAGGACATCAGTACAGCAGTCAGTTCAGAGGGCTTTATCTACCCCACCTGTGTTTAGTAGGGATCGGGATCCTGTGTCGCCGACAGAGAGAGAATATATACCAGTAATCCAACCAGAGCAGGATAGTATGGCTAGTTTGGAAGAGATGGTGCGCCACCTCCAAGAGAGTATGAAAACAATGCAGCAGGATGCCGTCCGTCAGGCAGAATTCTCCAGGCAACAGGCTACAGTTGTGAGGGAACAGGCAGAGACAATTGCCAGACTAGAACAGCAAACCGGAGCATCTGCTTCGCATCAAGTTCCCCCCCCACCAGGAGTTCCAAACCTCGGGGAGACAGCCAATGTTCAGAATGATACAGAACTGCCCACGGGACCACCCCCACCTCTAGCCCCGCCTCAAATCCAACCCTAGCTATCAAAGACGCCCACCAACCTACTGGACTCTCCCTTTGAGTTCGAGACTGATTCTACCGCACTGAAACTGAGTAAGCTTGAAACGCTGTTCAAGAGATCCCAAGGGGTCAAGACTATCCCCGATATTGAAGATGGTTATACCGACGCAGCTGTGACGTTGCCCGACAGATTCAAAATGCCTCATATTGATCGGTTCGACGGGACCGGGGACCCCATGGTGCACTTAAGATTGTTTTCAGATGTCCTAAGGCCAATGGGCCTCAGTAGGCTTCAGAAGTTGTCTTTGTTTGGCCGGACCCCGTCGGGTGTGGCGGCTATATGGTATGCCAAGTTGGAGGATGACGTCAAGAGGAATTGGGATGAAATGGCTGAGGCCTTCATCGCGCAGTACTCATACAACACACAGATTGAGATTACGACCCGTGACCTCGAGACGACTAGACAAGAGCCTAAGGAAAGTTTCTCAGAGTTTGTAACCAGATGGAGGGCCAAGGCTTCGATGATGACCTTGAGGCCTACAGACAAAGACCAAATTCGGATGATTGTGCGCAATCTCCAACCAAAGTTGATGCAAAAGATGATAGTACTCCCCTTTCCTACTTTTTCTGACCTGCATGAAATGGGGGTGCAGATCGAGGATGCCTTGAAGCAAGGCTTGATCGATAACGACCGGGAGCAACCCCGACGAACTTTCAATCGTGGTGGTAATGCAGGCCCGAGTGGCGTTACGACCGCAAGAGCTCAGGAAGTGAGCATGGTCACCACTAACCCCCCTCCAAGAAATACAGCAGCTTCACCATTCTCCGGTGCGTCCGGAAGCAACCCGCAAACAACCAAATACCCGCCCAGAAACACCAGAACCTTCGCCCCACTTTATATGCCCCTATCCAAAGCTCTGGGGGTTTTGATCAAAAAAGGGCATCTGAAGCCCCTGGAGCCGCGGCCCCTACCAGAAAAACTCCCCTCCTACCCATAACCCCGCCAAGTATTGTGCATTTCATCAACAGCACGGCCATGATACCGACCTGTGTTTCCGGTTACGTCATGAGATTCAAGATCTCATCGATAACGGGGTGATTCTGCCTCCGGAGAAACCCAACGTTACTACAAACCCTCTCCCCGCACATAACCAAGCTCCACCGCCCAAAAGACTCAATTTTATCCATACCGGGGCCGTGTCCTACGACCCTAGCATTTATATCACACCTACCCACCTGCCTAAACCGGAGGTGTTCCTCCCTGATTGCACCGACCTATGCATGATAGACATCTCCAAAAGCCAGCCCAAGCCAGTAGTGGTGACTGTCAAGAACAGGAGAGAGGAGATCCCAAAGGAAAAACAGGTTGTTGAGCCAGAGTCTGCGGAATCTGGGGGTTGTACTGAAAAAGCATATAGTCCGGGTGACTATATTTCGTCAATAGGCCAAGATAGGCCCGGAGTGGAATTGCCAACGGAGGCAGAGTTGTGTGTAATTTAAGGAGAGAGTCTGGGACCGGGAACAGATGGTGTAACAGCTATGGGAGAGGACCTTGCCGATATCCAGTTTTACAGTGACCAAGACCCAGCAGATGCGGCAGTCGCATGGTTCGGTTATGAGGATTCAGCAGAAGTTACCGGGTGGTTAGACGATCAGCCCGATGTGATAGGAGAATTTCAGGCAGAGCAGGGTTCAGCAGGAATGAGAGTATCAGCGACGGCCGGAAGGGTCGAAAAGCAGAACACATCGCCGGGGGGCGCCGGTGTCGAGAATTTCGCCCGGGATTGGAACATTTTGAGTACAGAGATAATCGAGCAGTCAGCCATGTCAGAACAAGCAAGATTTGAGGATTCCGAGAGAATCAGGAAAGCAAAGGCCCATGTGGGAGTTGAAACTGCTGTGTGCACAGGAACCGAGAATACTGCAGGTATGTGGACGGAAGGTGCTGCGAGCGCAAAAACAGTCATGCCAGAGCCGGACAGATGTTTATCAGCTGCTGATGGTATGTGGTGGGAGGATGAAGATTTATGCCTCGCCCATACAGACGAAGATTGGGGAAACAACCAACCTGATAACACTTGGTACCTTGGAGAGGTAGATCACATGACACGGAGTGGGCGGTATTTCAAACCTCCACACTTAGATCAGCCAGAGGCTTCTGGGAAGGATAGAGAGGCTGAAAAGCAAAAAGAAAAGCAACTTGAAGAAGAGGCTGTGCTCAAACAGCTTAAAAAGATACAAGCAGACATCTCTATATGGGGACTGCTCATGGCATCACGGGTGCATAGAGAGGCTGTTTTATCAGCCATGGACAAAGCAAAGCTTTCAATAGAAACCACGCCAGAGCAGCTGGTAGGATTGGTCTTTCCGGGGGGAGCCACCCCGACGCTGACATTTTCCGACAAGGAATTGCCACCCGAGGGGACAGAGCATAACAAGCCCCTCTACATTTCTGTGGAATGTAGGGATAAATGGATACCGGTGGTACTTGTTGATACCGGATCCGCCATTAACGTCTGCCCGGCAAGAACGGCATACGCAATTGGTTTGAAAACCGCAGATTTTGTACCAACAGCCCAGGTTATCCGGGCATACGACAACACAAGTAGAGAAGTGATGGGAACCGTAAAAGTTCGGACAAAGGTCGGGCCGGGGCAGCATGAGATAGATTTCCATGTCTTGGAAGTGCCTGCGACTTTCAACTTGCTTTTGGGGCGGCCGTGGCTGCATCAGGTGAAGGCGGGTATCATCTACTTTGCATCAAATGGTGAAATACCCCTATGGAAAGGGAGTAGCCATTGTCTTTGGAAACTCATCAATCCACCCACCACCGGAGGTATCCACGCCTGTTCTAGAAATCGAGCATGGCATGGAAGATATGTTCATATCAGGGTTTACCCTAGCTGAGGCTCAGGTTGTACAAAGCATCATGGCTGCTAACGAAGGGATCTATGTCAGTGCCCAAGCAGTGTATCTCATGAACAAGCTCCAACATATCCCTGGTATGGGATTAGGAAAGAGCGGCCGCAAAGGCGTTGCAGCATTGGCCAGAGTGCCACACAATCCCCACACCTTCGGCTTGGGTTATCTGCCCACTAAGGAAGATTGGGTGAGAAGAGGAAAGGAAATGGCTGGAAGAGCCAAAGCAAAACAAATGGGAAGACCTTTTGAGTTGATGCATCGGCCCATCCGGGGTACCCTAAACGGACGCTTCGTCCGGGAAGGGGAGGACTTTCCGTTCTGTGGTTTTCCGGAGCCGTGGTTGAACGCAGAGAAGAAGCGCGTGCCGGGTTTCGAAATCTTCTTTGACTTACAAATATCTGGGGATGATGTTGCTGAAGAGCAGACAGACCCAACAGTTGAGGCTGAGCATAGCAAAGAAACGGAGTCTGTGGGTACAGAGTTTGAAATGGGGGTAGCACTGGCATGTCTACTTCCAGATCCTTCGATCGACCAGTTGTGCTTGGGGGATAACTCCTCGGTGTCCATGATCGGAGATGAGACGGCTGCGAGCCAACCAGCAACTATTCTGGACGCATCCATCGCACCCTCCCTCACCTGGCAGTACGAGGAGGGATTTTGTCAAGCAGCACCGGGTCAGGTAGTGAGCCGGAATCTGATTCCACCGAGTCTTGTGAGTCGGAATCAGGTTCCAGCTCGTCTGAGTCTGAGTCCGGTATTCCTGGGGGTGATAACCCGGATGCCACAGTCCTGTCCAGGTCGTCTTTTTCTTTCTCTTTTGAGTCTGTTGTAACAGAAGAATCGGACGGTTTGGAAGTACATAATGAGAATGAGGTGACTGTGGTTTCCGAGTACTTTTCTGTGCCTTTGGTTTATTGCTTAAATCAGGACTTTCAAAATTTTGATGAAAACGACGAGGACGAAATTCCTCCGGTTTTGCAACGACTAATTGAACAAGAGCAAGAGAGGTTTGTTAAACCCTTAATGGATGAAATCATTACCGTGAACATTGGTACTGAGAAGGACCCGCGGCTGGTCCAGATCGGGTCCACGTTGTCTTCAGAGGAACGCGAGCGCTTAGTCGCTTTATTAAAAGATTTCAAAGATGTTTTCGCGTGGTCCTACGAAGACATGCCTGGAATCGATCCTGAGATTGTACAGCACCGGATCCCTCTTGACCCCGAGGCCCGACCTATCAGCAAAAACTCAGGAGGATCCGCCCTGACTGGGCCATTAAGATCAAGGAAGAGGTCACCAAGCAGATTGACGCAGGCTTCCTGCTGGTATCCGAATACCCGACTTGGTTGTCCAACATTGTTCCAGTGCCGAAGAAGGATGGTAGAGTCCGGGTATGTGTGGACTTCAGGGATTTGAACAGAGCCAGTCCGAAGGATGACTTTCCCTTGCCACATATCGACGAGTTGGTAGATTTCACAGCGGGGCATGCTTTGCTCTCATTCATGGATGGCTTCTCAGGTTATAATCAGATAGTAATGGCACCCGAAGACCGGGAGAAGACTGCTTTTACCACCCCGTGGGGTACGTATTGCTACAGAGTAATGCCGTTTGGGCTGAAGAACGCCGGGGCTACATATCAACGGGCTGCAACCACAATATTACATGACATGATCCATAAAGAGGTCGAGGTGTATGTGGACGACATGATTGTCAAGTCCAAAGAAAGAGAGGGCCACTACACCGCCTTGCAAAAGTTTTTCCAAAGGATCAGGGAATTTAGGCTGCGGCTGAATCCTCAAAAATGTACGTTTGGTGTTACAGCGGGAAAAATGCTGGGATTTTTGATTACACAAAGGGGCATCGAAGTCGACCCTTCCAAAATCAAGGCCATCTTAGAAATGCCACCACCAATGACTGAAAAGGAGGTGCGAGGCTTTCTGGGTAAAGTGCAATTCATAAGGCGGTTCATCTCAAAACTAACCTTAACTTGTGAACCACTTTTTGGTCTTCTGAAGAAAGGAAAGAAGTTCCATTGGGACGGCCGATGCCAAGCTGCATTTGAACAGATTAAAGAGTATCTGCAGAATCCACCCGTGTTGTCACCACCAAAGCCAGGGAACCCGTTGATATTGTATCTGTCAGTAACTGAGACTACAATGGGCTGCATGCTCGCACAAGAGTCGGAAGATAAAGTGGAAAGGGCCATCTACTATCTGAGCAAGAAGATGCTGGATTACGAGACTCGCTACACTCCGCTGGAGAAGGATTGTTTGGCCTTAGTATGGGCTACCAGGAAGCTGCGGCACTACCTGTTAGCTCACTCTGTAATGCTGGTTTCGCGACTTGATCCCATCAAATATCTTTTCGAGAAACCAGCACTTACGGGTAGGCTAGCTCGTTGGCTGCGTTGCTCTCCGAATTTGATCTCAAGTATGTGACGCGCAAGTCTGTAAAAGGGAGAGCGGTAGCAGAGTCCCTTGCCGACCACCCGGTTGAAGAGGATGAAGCGGTTGAGTACCTGTTCCCAGATGAAGCCATTTTGCACATCGAAGACGAAACTTGGACGATGTACTTTGACGGAGCGTCAAATCAGTATGGGTATGGGATAGGGGTGTTGCTGATAGCACCCGACGATTCCCGTATTCCTTTAGCATTCAAGCTCCGGTTCAAAGTCTCGAATAATGAGGCAGAATATGAGGCATGTATCGCCGGTTTAGAAGCTGCCCTAGAACTAGGGGCAAGGCGATTGGACGTCATTGGGGATTCGAACCTAGTTGTGTCTCAAGCTAAAGGAGATTGGAAAGTAAAAGAGGAAAAGATGATAATTTACCACCAGACCTTGGATTTGTTAATTCCTCGGTTTGAAAAGCTAAATTTCACTCACCTAGTAAGAGAGAACAACAGGTTTGCAGATTCGCTAGCAACTCTATCTTCCATGATAGACATCCCATCTGGGGTCCAGATGCGTCCAGTCATCATTGACCAGAAATTTGCACCTGCCTACGAGTCAATCTCTGCCATAGATGAAGTGTAGGATAACAACCCTTGGTATCACGATATATGGAACTTCTTGGAAAAGGAGGCATATCCACCAGGGGCAAATGCCAAGGACAAGAGGGCAATCAGAAGAATGGCTGTTCAGTTTATCATCTGCGGGGGTAAGTTGTACAAAAGAGGTCATCTGGGAATGCACAAGCTGTGTGTGGAAGCCGAAGAGTCGAAGCGCCTGATGGAGGCCATCCATGGAGGAGAATGTGGGGCACATATGAATGGGGTAATGCTGGCACGGAAGATCCTCAGACAAGGCTACTACTAGTCTACCATGGAGGAAGATTGTATTGGTTTTGTTCGGCGATGCCACAAATGCCAGATCCATGCGAACCGTATGAACATCCCGCCGTCAAAGCTGTACAACATGACGTCGCCATGGCCATTTTCAGTTTGGGGGATTGATGTGATTGGAGCTGTTACCCCGAAGGGGTCGAATGGGCATGAGTTTATCTTGGTAGCAATAGATTACTTTACGAAGTGGGTCGAGGCCCAATCTTATGCCGTGTTGAAGGCTTCGCATGTCGCAAAGTTTATCAGAAACAACATTATCTGCCGTTATGGAGTCCCGAATGAGATCATTTCAGACAATGGTTCTCACTTCAAGAAGGAGGTGATTGATTTGTTGAAGAAATATAATGTGGCTTTTCATAAGTCATCCACGTATCGGCCGCAGACCAACGGAGCAGTTGAGGCCGCCAACAAAAACATCAAACACATACTGCAGAAGGTGGTGGAAACCTATCGGGACTGGCCAGATAAGTTGCCGTTTGCTCTGTGGGGCTACCGCACTTCAATTAGAACTTCTACCGGGGCAACTCCGTATTCCTTGGTATATGGGATGGAGGCCGTTCTACCCATAGAGATTGAGGTTCCGTCTTTACGAGTACTGGCTGAGTGTCAGATAGCTGAGGCAGATTGGCAGCAGAGCAGATTCGAGGAACTCATGCTCTTTGATGAAAGGAGATTAAAAGCACTGTACCATGTCCAAGGATATCAACGCAGAATCACCCGGGCTTTTAACAAGAAGGTTAAGTCCAGGAATTTGAAGGAAGGAGATTTGGTGCTCAAAGACAACCAAGCTCCCATCCACGACCCAAGGGGCAAGTTCAAACCTAATTGGACGGGTCCTTATATCATCAAGTCTATCTGGTCAGGTGGAGCTGTGGTTCTGATGGACCTAGATGGCCTAGAGTTCTCCCAACCGATCAACATGGACAAGTTGAAGAAATATTACCCCTGAGAGGCTCGCTAGGCCGAAAACCCGGAAGGGCGACCCAGGCAAAATTCAGAGCACAAAAAAATAGAAAATATAAAAACTGAGCTCGCAAGGTTGAAAACCCGCAAAGGGCGACCTTGGCAAAAGTTAGAGCGCAAAAGGAGAGTGAAAATACTCGAGTGAACCCAAGCCTGAACTACGTAAGGCTTGATTCCCATCTTTGGGATACGTAGGCAGCTTCATCCTGAAGTTTAGCCATAAACATTTTTCCCGATCAACTCGGTTCATTTTGATCATCTCAGTCATCCTTGTCCATCAGCATTCATCGTAATCTCCGGTGCAGTGCTATTCAGACTAGGGGCAACTTTCCAGTTGCTGGGATCCGGGGTTGTGCATCTCAGTGACAGATCTCAGGCGTGTCCAGTTCTGATCCATATCGAAAATAGTTTTGAAAAGTTTTAATGAAGATGACTTTGTTCAAATAAATCTTTTTACAACTAAGACCATTTCTGGACTAAAACGGAAAATTTTCAGTACCACAACCTTCAATTTCATTGATTTCAAATAGAGTTCTCTTGCTCTTGCATACAATTGAAGTTGCTTTTTATTACATTCATAAAGAAAACTTGAAAGTACTAATAAAGCAATAAATCCGGGGCATGGTCAAGTCAAACGTCCCTGCGCCCCCTCCCAGAGCTGGTCGAAGGCTCTAATGCCAAAGTAGGCCCCTCCTATGCCTCTTCGTTAAGCCAATCTAAGCACTCATCAGACAAAGTGCAGCTGAAAGTGGGAGTGGGGGCTAGGAGTTCTCTCGTCCTCCATGCTGTGGCATATCGGGCCAGCTGTGCGCCTCGAATCGGGAATGTGGCCGGGTACTCTATCCCTTCCGGCGGGCAAGTCTGATTATGACCAAACTGATGCAGAATACGGAATGGGAAGTAGAAGACACAGTGAGTCAAGCCAATCAATTGGATCCCGGGTTGACGGGTCATACTGTAACTCATCATTGGGAGATTGAGCCAAGGGCATCGCCACGCAATGCGGTCTACGGACAAACTGCACATCCATTCAAACCACCAACCCTCGTCAAGGGCATCAACTAGGCGTTGCCTGAAGAAGTAACCACGAGCTGAATATGCTGGGCAGGAGTCCACAACTTGCAGTTTATCCATCAACCACACCTGGGGAGGGATAGAAAATGAGAGAATAAAGAATAGAGAGATGTACGATGAGAGGAAAAGTGAGAAAAGGGTTTTTGTGAGAAAAACCGAGCCTGAGGGCCGAGTGATGTGAGCAAACATAAATGTGAGATTCGGTGGGAAACATTACCTGCAGTAACAATGGACTCCCTGCTAATCTGGTCATCTCTCGACGATAAAAGGCGTCTAAGCCCAGCAATGTCTCAGCCAGGATCATGGCAATGCAGCTTTTGCCCTCCTTCAAGCCTTGGGCAACCTCAATCAACCAGACACTGGGCCCTCCGGAACCAGAGACGAACAGAAAATGAGAAAGCAGGCATAGACAGAGGGCGTGTCACCGAAAGCCTTGCCAGTAATGGTCGCCGCGATCACCAGTCTCGGAAAAATGACAAACCAAGCTCGGAACATCTAATGTCCCGTCACAAATTAGAGAACGAGCATCGGGCATTGAGAGCCCACACATTTGTCCTAAGGCTTGGGCATGGCCAAAACGAAGTTGGGGCAGGATCTCCTCATTACGCCCAGATTTCATTAGAGCTTGGAAATCTTCAAAAGTGGGACACACCTCTTGCCCGCTAAAGCTAAAGACATGTGTTACCGGGTTCCAGAACCTTGCCGCGGCATGGAGGAATGGAAAATGCAGCGGGGTACGGCGCAAAGTGAATAGTGCATTTATGCCGAAAGCCCGGAAATTCAGCCTTTCCGAGCCATCCAAGTTGTTAATCCAAGTTGCGAGATTTTGGGCAAAAAATTCTTCCATTTGGAGTAAATCAGTGTGGAAATGAAGAGAACCACGAAGCTGAGACCCTTTTGAAGAGGATAGGGTTGAGTGGAGGACACATGTCAACATTCTGCTGGTGCAGACAGTCTACAGCCGACCGGCAGTAAATAGTGCCGACCGGCCATAATTTTGTGCCGACCGACCAAATTATGTGCCGATGACCATTCTCCTCGGCCGATGACCTTTGTGTCCAGCCGATGGTCTTCCCCCTGTGTTTTCTAAGCTGTTTATGCTGAATATTGGGGAATTCCACCACTTCCAGCACTCTCCGGTGATTGATTCCCGCCGAGTCGCGCGTATTTGTTTATCGAGTTGTTGTATATTTGCTTATCGAGTTGTATGTCACTCTCTTTAAGTCTTTGCTTTGTCTATCAAGTTGTACTTGCACTTGGCTAGTCTGTCGAGTCTTTGTTTTGCTTATCGAGTTGTAAGTCGGTTCACTACCTGGTTATTACGATGCGATGCTTTGTTTTCAAAAAACAGTTTCAATTTCATTCACATTGTTATGTGATGCCTTGCGATGCGATGCACACAAGTGCAACACCTTTTCAAGCGAATAGCTGTTTCATTTCCATCATGTGTTTTTGTAAAAACCCGCAATTTCAAAAGAATTTAAACCCGCCTGAGGCAGTGCAATGTGCTTAAACTCCTAGAAAAAAGGAAAGTAAAGCAGGAAAATAGCAGGGTAGCAGAGTGCTGGATTGAATACCAGGAACCTCCCCTTTGTAGTCAGAATACCTCCCGCGCCCGTGCCTGGGTTGGCTGTGCGGTCTGACACCTTCATCATTCAAGAACAGTGCGGGAAAGTGCACTTCTGGAATGTTAATGGATCTTCGAGTTGATTTCAAGCCATGACTTTTGTGAGCGATGCTCGGAACATGCGAAGGATGTCCCTTCTCGTATCCTTTTATATCTTGTGAATTTCAAAAGAAATTGTTTCAATTATACTGTGTTGCAGTACGTTGCATTTCAACATCATGTTTTATCATGTTCAATTTCAAGTTCCTATATACACATTGCTTTGTATGCGTGCATTGCTTTACTGACATGTGTTCAATTACGACCTTACTATACACATTGCTTTGTATGCGTGCATTGTTTTACTGACATGTGTTCAATTACAATCTTTTATACACATTGCGTGCATGCGTGCTCTGCTTTACTTACATGTGTTCAATTACCTTTTTATACACATTGCGTGCACGTGTGCATTGCTTTACTGATATCTGTTCAAGTTCCTTTTTATACACATTGCGTGCATGCGTGCTCTGCTTTACTTACATGTGTTCAATTACCTTTTTATACACATTGCGTGCACGTGTGCATTGCTTTACTGATATGTGTTCAAGTTCCTTTTTATACACATTGCGTGCATGCGTGCTCTGCTTTACTTACATGTGTTCAATTACCTTTTTATACACATTGCGTGCATGCGTGCTCTGCTTTACTTACATGTGTTCAATTACCTTTTTATACACATTGCGTGCACGTGTGCATTGCTTTACTGATATGTGTTCAAGTTCCTCTATATACACATTGCGTGCACGTGTGCATTGCTTTACTGATATGTGTTCAAGTTCCTTTTTATACACATTGCGTGCATGCGTGCTCTGCTTTACTTACATGTGTTCAATTACCTTTTTACACACATTGCGTGCACGTGTGCATTGCTTTACTGATATGTGTTCAAGTTCCTTTTTATACACATTGCGTGCACGTGTGCATTGCTTTACTTACATGTGTTCAATTACCTTTTTACACACATTGCGTGCACGTGTGGATTGCTTTACTGATATGTGTTCAAGTTCCTTTTTATACACATTGCGTGCACGTGTGCATTGCTTTACTCATATGTGTTCAAGTTCCTTTTTATACACATTGCGTGCACGTGTGCATTGCTTTACAGATATGTGTTCAAGTTCCTATATACACATTGCTTTGTATGCGTGCATTGTTTTACTGACATGTGTTCAATTACAATCTTTTATACACATTGCATCGTATGCGTGTGTTGCTTTACTACATGTGTTCAATTACAACCTTACTATACACATTGCTTTGTATGCGTGCATTGTTTTACTGACATGTGTTCAATTACAATCTTTTATACACATTGCATCGTATGCGTGCGTTGCTTTACTACATGTGTTCAATCACAACCTTACTATACACATTGCTTTGTATGCGTGCATTGTTTTACTGACATGTGTTCAATTACAATCTTTTATACACATTGCATCGTATGCGTGCTTTGCTTTACTACATGTGTTCAATTACAATTCTCTATACACATTGCATTGTATGCGTGCTCTGCTTTACTATATGTGTTCAATTACAATTTTCTATACACATTGCATGCGTTGTCATGCACTTTCGATTGCACTGTGATGAATGTTGCTAACAATGTCATCCCTGTTAAGTTTGCTTTCTTTTCAGGCACGATATTGTATGTACGGTTCATTTGAAGCTGGCGTGACCAGACGAACCGGACAGGTATTGTACTCTCCGCGTGAAACGTAGCGAGAATCGCTTGATTCTCTCACATTCCCTCTGCCTTGTAGTGTAGTTGGTTTTGTCTTGGCTAGCTTAAAACTGTCGCATGTGTGCTTCGTTACAGCTTTTCTTCATAAGTTATGCTAGGCTTCTTGCATTTTCAGTTGCATTTTTGCCCCTGCCTGTAGGCGCATATCTTGCTTGTTTTGTATGTTTGTCCAAGTCTTCGGCCTTGTCAAAAATGGGTCGTCTTCGGGCTTTGACATTCACTCCCGTCATTGTTATGACTGCCGAGTTCTGTCAAAGAGGGGCAACTGTAGACACCCTATTTTTGACCGTCCTCAAGACTTGGACGTCACCGCTTGAACACCCGGTGATTATCCATGTTTGTGTTTGTTTTGAGTTCCCGGAGGCCCCGGCTGCGCGCCGTGCCTCAGGATCTCTCAACCAGCTTGTTTTGTGCTTGGTTGTGCACCAAGTACTTGTGTGTTTTTGCATTTGAGGGTAGGGGAAGGCTTGTTAGCCATCCCTAAAGCCCACCGGCTGCCCTACACCCCCACCGGCACTCCCTAGTGGCCATCGGCACTCTTTTATCCAAATACTTGGCCGGTCGGCACTATATGTTGCCGACCGGCAGTGTTTTGTGCCGGTGACTGTTTTGGCTGGCTGGTTTGACCTTTTTGCACCCCTGGGTCGTGGTGCATTCCAGCTGTGCCAGCTGGTGTGCACTATCACTCATCCCCGTGCACGGGATTGACCGCCTTGCCCTTTGAACCCCCTCAAGCTTCTAGAAGCTTGACCCTTTTTGGCCAAGCTTCTTGGAGAAGCTTGGCCAGCTGTTTTGGCTTCTCCAAGAAGCCTTGCACCCCCGTGGTCCCTTGACCCCTTTCCTCTTGCTTAGCCATTAAGCTTAGAGCCTTTTGTTGCCTATATAAGCAAGCCTTCTCTCCCTTTGATTGAGGTTAGACATTTAAGGGCAAAACCAGAGCTTATACATATATTTCTCTGATATACATCCATATATATCTATATCTCCCTCTCTCTCCTCTTGTGTGTGTGTTTTTGGACCAAAAAGTGTGATTTCACCTTACTTTTGCACCATTACACACACTACTACACCTTAATCCGAGATTGGGAGGCTTGGAGGTTTGTTTTGTGTGATCTTGGACTGGTTTTGATCACTAGAGGAGGGCTGCTCCACCTGTTCTTCATTGGATCTTCAAGGGTAAACTTTTTGCTTTAGTTTCCCCATTCTTGCAACTAGTTTCTACCCCTCTTGTCTTGTGTTTTGAGCTTTGTGTTTAACATAAAAAAACCTTGTTTTTACTTGCTCAAGAACATTCATTAAGGTCACTTTTGTATTTGAGTGAAGCCTCACTCTTTTAGGCCTTGTTTTGGTCCTTTTGTGCCTTTTTTTTGAGCATTGTCTAACTTCAGTGTTTTTGGTCTTCTCACCACTGAAAACCAGTGGGTTTTCAGTGGTGAGGGAGGTGTTTTGAAGTCTCATGTAGGGGAGGGACACCCCTCTCCCCTTTGTCCATCTTTGGCTTTCATTCTTGGCTCATAAGGTAGCATGTGTGCATGCTTGCATTTGGCTTCATTTCAGAACTTTTTGGGGTGTTTTAAGTCATGTTATACCTCTGTCTAAGGTTGGTTTCGTGGCCCTTAACATGCTTCCCATACTTGCTTTGTAATGTTCCATTTTGCTTAGAGACATGCCATGTGTTTAGCCTCATGTATCTCCATGTTTTTAGCTTAGCATCTTGAAGATGTTGGTCTTGATTTGCCATGTTTTAGGGCTGTGAGCCACTGATTTTGCCATGTATAGTGTGCTTGACATGGTTGTTTTGTATTCTAGGCTTGTAAGCCTCATGCATTTTGGTTCCTAGCATGTTCAACATTGATCATCCTCATGATTTGGCATCATTTGTGACCCTATTTCAGTCCATAAATCATGTGTGTATGTTTACATATGTGACCATTTTCATGCTTCAAGGGTGTCCCCTTTTATGTCTAGGAATTGGCATTGTGTATGCTTGCATGATTAATACATTTTGGGGCTGCCATATGTGGGTTTTGGGTGTCATTTTGCATGATAGAAGTCTGTTTTTGGTTGTTAGATGCATGCCATGAGTCGCCTTGATAATGGTAGTAAGGTACTCTCTTTGGTGCCCTTGGTTTTGGGCCTATTGCCTTGCATGCTTGCATGAGTTTTGGTCATCATTTTGGGCATGTTTTGCCACTGTTTTAGGGAGGTTTGAGGGCTGTCCCATTGTAGCTTAGTCTACCATTGCATGTTTAGTATATGTGTGTTGCATGCTTAGTCAACATGGTCTTGACATAAGACAATCCTATTGCCTTAGGTGTTCATGTTTGTATCACACTTTGCATTGTGCATGCTTAGTATTGTATACTTCCCATGATGTGTTACATAGCGTTTGGCATGCCTTACACTTTTGTGTCACGTTGCATTGTTGATGCATGTTTGCATGAATTGCATTTCATTACTTGGTTTGGGGTGTCAAACCAGGTGTGGGAAATGAGGGGTGTTTGTACTCCAAGCGACAAAACACACCTCAATTCCCATGTCACTAAGGCCCTTGACTTTGGCATGATAGGGACTTAGTTATCATTGTTGTGTTGCATGCATTTTTACATTGAAATGCAACCTTGGTATCTTAGGCTACCATGCACCAAGGTGCACAATTGATAGCCCTAGAACCAAGAGCCATGTTTCCTTGAGTCCCATTCATGATAGGAAGCATTGGCCATACATAAATATGCTCAAAAATCCAATACCATGCACTGCTGCCTACTGTTGCTGTCAAACTGTCTTCTGTAGGAATTTTGTGCCGACCGGCAGGAAAGAGTGCCGACCGGCACTGTATTGCTGGCCGATAGACTATTTTTCAGCCGGTGGCCACCACAAGCAGCCGGTGGTAGTTTCCTCCAGCCGGTGGCGCTCAGCAGAACACAAGGAAGGTTTCCTGGGACTTTGGTATTTTTTTGGAGAGACAGGGCAGTAAAAACAGAGGTGGCAGTGGCACGGTGTAGGCTTTTCCGGGCAAGTCGCAACGAGCATGCATCATTCGCGCATCCCGAGGCAGGGCTGAGGCCCCCTTTCTTTTATTTACTTGATTTAATTTTAGTAATTAGAATTTTGTAATAATTTATTCATTTATTCTTTGGACTGTATTATTCTTTTGGTCCCTCCGAGTGAGGGCGCATTTGTAATAAGTGTGTGTGAGTGGGTGTATGTCTTCCAACCCCCATTTCTTTCTACCCTTTTATTTACCTGCTTATGATGGTAGATTAGGGCACATCTAAATTAGCATACCTTATGCAATGCATGCGTGCATTCATGCATTTGTTTACATACATCGGGCTCGGTACATCATACAAACTGCATCGTACTTTCAATTCCAAATTGAATACGTGATAGTTGTTGCATTTCATGTGCCATGCTTAGGATAGCCGAGCCTGTCTAGATTACATTCCGTATGCGATGCATTAGTCACTTAACATAAACTAGGTCATGCATGTTTTGCTAACTGGTTTCTTGTTTTGGCACGGAGTACGATGTAAGTTTTATGCTTTAGCATGTCGCATGCGTGTGAATGTTAACATGACAGTATGCTTACCATGTGGCTAAGTGCTTATATGATATAACTGCTTGATTGCCTGTGGGTGGAGGTTGGATTGTTTGAGTTGGAAAAACTTGTTGAAATCCGTGTTTTAGCCTACTTGCGAGTAGCAAATTCCAAACCACTTTCAAAACAAACGGATATGCAATGTTTATTTCCAAATTAGGCAATCTAGTCTATACTTGTTTGCTGTGCGCATAACATAGTAATTCTAGGCTAATAATTGGAACAAGAACGCATAACGTTTTCAAAATCGGATATCACGGTTAGTAGAGGCCGGTCTTCGGACCGAGCGAAAGGGGGTGCTCATAGCTGACCTTCCCCGATCGTACCCAAGCTCCCGAGCCAAGACAACTTTGGTGATGACGGACACGTGGCCTTCGGCACCGAGTCAGGGTTTCCTAAATTCCCCATTTTAAAAAAATTTAGGTGGCGACTCTGTATCTGGCAAAGCAGTCCATGTTTGGCACTTCTTTTCAAAAATCTGTTTCTCAAAACGATTTGCCGGATTTGGACTCTTTGGTTCAGATTAAGAACCGTGACAACAAAAAGGGAGTCCGAGCTGTAGGGTGAGGCCCACGGGCGCGTCTACAGTTTCTGGCGACTCTGCTTGGGACTAATTAGAGAACTTGACTCGAACGCATGATATCCTGTTTTGACTACACCTATGTGTTTCTTTGCATTGCATGTGCATTGGTGCGCCTAGGACACCGTGTTGGCCATCTGCTATTCCTGAGCGGTTTGCCGGAGGCTTGTCTTGTCAAGGCATGTCCGTAAGGCTGACCTGGTTGCGGGCTCTGCCAGTATGGGAACACAAACCCCGGTTTTACCGGGGCACCCTTTTCGACCATTCGACCTAGTGCATATCGAAATCCGTAGTGACCATTCCAAACTAGGACAGGTTGCTCACCCGATATTAGGTTGTTTGAAACCGCTGCGTGCGTAGTGAAACCCTTGCTCCTGACAAAATAGGACAGGGAAACCCTACCCCAACATAGGGGTGTATTGGCTCTAATTTATCTGCTATGTGCTTTTAGAGTGTATCTCTACAGGAACACACATGTCAGTTTGCAGGATTGGGTATCAGGCCTGAGGGCACCAGTAACGGTATTTTGGGGAATCAGTTATCTGTGGGTACAACGTTCAGACTTGGGGGCAATGATTCAGAAACAGTGATCAGTATTTGAGGAACTGTGTATCGAGTTCAACGTGCTATCTAAACTGTGTGTTGTATGTTTATTTTATGCCGTTGTGCTGTCCAATTGTCTGTTTATTTATACGCTTTATTTATCTTTTTATTAGGTAGTTGAGCATAATTGCTTCTGACCCGAAAGATATCCCCCAAGCACCCTGGGTTAGAGGCCATCGACTCCTTCGATCTGAGGATCTGATAGACGGACAACCAGTGTACTACTCACTACCCCCGGTTACTAAACGGAGGACAGTAAGGCAGAGGACATCAGTACAGCAGTCAGTTCAGAGGGCTTTATCTACCCCACCTGTGTTTAGTAGGGATCGGGATCCTGTGTCGCCGACAGAGAGAGAATATATACCAGTAATCCAACCAGAGCAGGATAGTATGGCTAGTTTGGAAGAGATGGTGCGCCACCTCCAAGAGAGTATGAAAACAATGCAGCAGGATGCCGTCCGTCAGGCAGAATTCTCCAGGCAACAGGCTACAGTTGTGAGGGAACAGGCAGAGACAATTGCCAGACTAGAACAGCAAACCGGAGCATCTGCTTCGCATCAAGTTCCCCCCCACCAGGAGTTCCAAACCTCGGGGAGACAGCCAATGTTCAGAATGATACAGAACTGCCCACGGGACCACCCCCACCTCTATCCCCGCCTCAAATCCAACCCTAGCTATCAAAGATGCCCACCAACCTACTGGACTCTCCCTTTGAGTTCGAGACTGATTCTACCGCACTGAAACTGAGCAAGCTTGAAAAGCTGTTCAAGAGATCCCAAGGGGTCAAGACTATCCCCGATATTGAAGATGGTTATACCGACGCAGCTGTGACGTTGCCCGACAGATTCAAAATGCCTCATATTGATCGGTTCGACGGGACCGGGGACCCCATGGTCCACTTAAGATTGTTTTCAGATGTCCTAAGGCCAATGGGCCTCAGTAGGCTTCAGAAGTTGTCTTTGTTTGGCCGGACCCTGTCGGGTGTGGCGGCTATATGGTATGCCAAGTTGGAGGATGACGTCAAGAGGAATTGGGATGAAATGGCTGAGGCCTTCATCGCGCAGTACTCATACAACACACAGATTGAGATTACGACCCGTGACCTCGAGACGACTAGACAAGAGCCTAAGGAAAGTTTCTTAGAGTTTGTAACCAGATGGAGGGCCAAGGCTTCGATGATGACCTTGAGGCCTACAGACAAAGACCAAATTCGGATGATTGTGCGCAATCTCCAACCGAAGTTGATGCAAAAGATGATAGTACTCCCCTTTCCTACTTTTTCTGACCTGCATGAAATGGGGGTGCAGATCGAGGATGCCTTGAAGCAAGGCTTGATCGATAACGACCGGGAGCAACCCCGACGAACTTTCAATCGTGGTGGTAATGCAGGCCCGAGTGGCGTTACGACCGCAAGAGCTCAGGAAGTGAGCATGGTCACCACTAACCCCCCTCCAAGAAATACAGCAGCTTCACCATTCTCCGGTGCGTCCGGAAGCAACCCGCAAACAACCAAATACCCGCCCAGAAACACCAGAACCTTCGCCCCACTTTATATGCCCCTATCCAAAGCTCTGGGGGTTTTGATCAAAAAAGGGCATCTGAAGCCCCTAGAGCCGCGGCCCCTACCAGAAAAACTCCCTCCTACCCATAACCTAGCCAAGTATTGTGCATTTCATCAACAGCACGGCCATGATACCGACCTGTGTTTCCGGTTACGTCATGAGATTCAAGATCTCATCGATAATGGGGTGATTCTGCCTCCGGAGAAACCCAACGTTACTACAAACCCTCTCCCCGCACATAACCAAGCTCCACCGCCCAAAAGACTCAATTTTATCCATACCGGGGCCGTGTCCTACGACCCTAGCATTTATATCACACCTACCCACCTGCCTAAACCGGAGGTGTTCCTCCCTGATTGCACCGACCTATGCATGATAGACATCTCCAAAAGCCAGCCCAAGCTAGTAGTGGTGACTGTCAAGAACAGGAGAGAGGAGATCCCAAAGGAAAAACAGGTTGTTGAGCCAGAGTCTGCGGAATCTGGGGGTTGTACTAAAAAAGCATATAGTCCGGGTGACTATATTTCGTCAATAGGCCAAGATAGGCCCGGAGTGGAATTGCCAACGGAGGCAGAGTTGTGTGTAATTCAAGGAGAGAGTCTGGGACCGGGAACAGATGGTGTAACAGCTATGGGAGAGGACCTTGCCGATCTCCAGTTTTACAGTGACCAAGACCCAGCGGATGCGGCAGTTGCATGGTTCGGTTATGAGGATTCAGCAGAAGTTACCGGGTGGTTGGACGATCAGCCCGATGTGATAGGAGAATTTCAGGCAGAGCAGGGTTCAGCAGGAATGAGAGTATCAGCGACGGCCGGAAGGGTCGAAAAGCAGAACACATCGCCGGGGGGCGCCGGTGTCGAGAATTTCGCCTGGGATTGGAACATTTTGAGTACAGAGATAATCGAGCAGTCAGCCATGTCAGAACAAGCAAGATTTGAGGATTCCGAGAGAATCAGGAAAGCAAAGGCCCATGTGGGAGTTGAAACTGCTGTGTGCACAGGAACCGAGAATACTGCAGGTATGTGGACGGAAGGTGCTGCGAGCGCAAAAACAGTCATGCCAGAGCCGGACAGATGTTTATCAGCTGCTGATGGTATGTGGTGGGAGGATGAAGATTTATGCCTCGCCCATACAGACGAAGATTGGGGAAACAACCAACCTGATAACACTTGGTACCTTGGAGAGGTAGATCACATGACACGGAGTGGGCGGTATTTCAAACCTCCACACTTAGATCAGCCAGAGGCTTCTGGGAAGGATAGAGAGGCTGAAAAGCAAAAAGAAAAGCAACTTGAAGAAGAGGCTATGCTCAAACAGCTTAAAAAGATACAAGCAGACATCTCTATATGGGGACTGCTCATGGCATCACGGGTGCATAGAGAGGCTGTTTTATCAGCCATGGACAAAGCAAAGCTTTCAATAGAAACCACGCCAGAGCAGCTGGTAGGATTGGTCTTTCCGGGGGGAGCCACCCCGATGCTGACATTTTCCGACAAGGAATTGCCACCCGAGGGGACAGAGCATAACAAGCCCCTCTACATTTCTGTGGAATGTAGGGATAAATGGATACCGGTGGTACTTGTTGATACCGGATCCGCCATTAACGTCTGCCCGGCAAGAACGGCATACGCAATTGGTTTGAAAACCGCAGATTTTGTACCAACAGCCCAGGTTATCCGGGCATACGACAACACAAGTAGAGAAGTGATGGGAACCGTAAACGTTTGGACAAAGGTCGGGCCGGGGCAGCATGAGATAGATTTCCATGTCTTGGAAGTGCCTGCGACTTTCAACTTGCTTTTGGGGCGGCCGTGGCTGCATCAGGTGAAGGCGGTATCATCTACTTTGCATCAAATGGTGAAATACCCCTATGGAAAGGGAGTAGCCATTGTCTTTGGAAACTCATCAATCCACCCACCACCGGAGGTATCCACGCCTGTTCTAGAAATCGAGCATGGCATGGAAGATATGTTCATATCAGGGTTTACCCTAGCTGAGGCTCAGGTTGTACAAAACATCATGGCTGCTAACGAAGGGATCTATGTCAGTGCCCAAGCAGTGTATCTCATGAACAAGCTCCAACATATCCCTGGTATGGGATTAGGAAAGAGCGGCCGCAAAGGCGTTGCAGCATTGGCCAGAGTGCCACACAATCCCCACACCTTCGGCTTGGGTTATCTGCCCACTAAGGAAGATTGGGTGAGAAGAGGAAAGGAAATGGCTGGAAGAGCCAAAGCAAAACAAATGGGAAGACCTTTTGAGTTGATGCATCGGCCCATCCGGGGTTCCCTAAACGGACGCTTCGTCCGGGAAGGGGAGGACTTTCCGTTCTGTGGTTTTCCGGAGCCGTGGTTGAACGCAGAGAAGAAGCGCGTGCCAGGTTTCGAAATCTTCTTTGACTTACAAATATCTGGGGATGATGTTGCTGAAGAGCAGACAGACCCAACAGTTGAGGCTGGGCATAGCAAAGAAACGGAGTCTGTGGGTACAGAGTTTGAAATGGGGGTAGCACTGGCATGTCTACTTTCAGATCCTTCGATCGACCAGTTGTGCTTGGGGGATAACTCCTCGGTGTCCATGATCGGAGATGAGACGGCTGCGAGCCAACCAGCAACTATTCTGGACGCATCCATCGCACCCTCCCTCACCTGGCAGTACGAGGAGGGATTTTGTCAAGCAGCACCGGGTCAGGTAGTGAGCCGGAATCTGATTCCACCGAGTCTTGTGAGTCGGAATCAGGTTCCAGCTCGTCTGAGTCTGAGTCCGGTATTCCTGGGGGTGATAACCCGGATGCCACAGTCCTGTCCAGGTCGTCTTTTTCTTTCTCTTTTGAGTCTGTTGTAACAGAAGAATCGGACGGTTTGGAAGTACATAATGAGAATGAGGTGACTGTGGTTTCCGAGTACTTTTCTGTGCCTTTGGTTTATTGCTTAAATCAGGACTTTCAAAATTTTGATGAAAACGACGAGGACGAAATTCCTCCGGTTTTGCAACGACTAATTGAACAAGAGCAAGAGAGGTTTGTTAAACCCTTAATGGATGAAATCATTACCGTGAACATTGGTACTGAGAAGGACCCGCGGCTGGTCCAGATCGGGTCCACGTTGTCTTCAGAGGAACGCGAGCGCTTAGTCGCTTTATTAAAAGATTTCAAAGATGTTTTCGCGTGGTCCTACGAAGACATGCCTGGAATCGATCCTGAGATTGTACAGCACCGGATCCCTCTTGACCCCGAGGCCCGACCTGTCAAGCAGAAACTCAGGAGGATCCGCCCTGACTGGGCCATTAAGATCAAGGAAGAGGTCACCAAGCAGATTGACGCAGGCTTCCTGCTGGTATCCGAATACCCGACTTGGTTGGCCAACATTGTTCCAGTGCCGAAGAAGGATGGTAGAGTCCGGGTATGTGTGGACTTCAGGGATTTGAACAGAGCCAGTCCGAAGGATGAGTTTCCCTTGCCACATATCGACGAGTTGGTAGATTTCACAGCGGGGCATGCTTTGCTCTCATTCATGGATGGCTTCTCAGGTTATAATCAGATAGTAATGGCACCCGAAGACCGGGAGAAGACTGCTTTTACCACCCCGTGGGGTACGTATTGCTACAGAGTAATGCCGTTTGGGCTGAAGACCGCCGGGGCTACATATCAACGGGCTGCAGCCACAATATTACATGACATGATCCATAAAGAGGTCGAGGTGTATGTGGACGACATGATTGTCAAGTCCAAAGAAAGAGAGGGCCACTACACCGCCTTGCAAAAGTTTTTCCAAAGGATCAGGGAATTTAGGCTGCGGCTGAATCCTCAAAAATGTACGTTTGGTGTTACAGCGGGAAAAATGCTGGGATTTTTTATTACACAAAGGGGCATCGAAGTCGACCCTTCCAAAATCAAGGCCATCTTAGAAATGCCACCACCAATGACTGAAAAGGAGGTGCGAGGCTTTCTGGGTAAAGTGCAATTCATAAGGCGGTTCATCTCAAAACTAACCTTAACTTGTGAACCACTTTTTGGTCTTCTGAAGAAAGGAAAGAAGTTCCATTGGGACGGCCGATGCCAAGCTGCATTTGAACAGATTAAAGAGTATCTACAGAATCCACCCGTGTTGTCACCACCAAAGCCAGGGAACCCGTTGATATTGTATCTGTCAGTAACTGAGACTACAATGGGCTGCATGCTCGCACAAGAGTCGGAAGATAAAGTGGAAAGGGCCATCTACTATCTGAGCAAGAAGATGCTGGAATACGAGACCCGCTACACTCCGCTGGAGAAGGCTTGTTTGGCCTTGGTATGGGCTACCAGGAAGCTGCGGCACTACCTGTTAGCTCACTCTGTAATGCTGGTTTCGCGACTTGATCCCATCAAATATCTTTTCGAGAAACCAGCACTTACGGGTAGGCTAGCTCGTTGGCTGCTGTTGCTCTCCGAATTTGATCTCAAGTATGTGACGCGCAAGTCTGTAAAAGGGAGAGCGGTAGCAGAGTCCCTTGCCGACCACCCAGTTGAAGAGGATGAAGCGGTTGAGTACCTGTTCCCAGATGAAGCCATTTTGCACATCGAAGATGAAACTTGGACGATGTACTTTGACGGAGCGTCAAATCAGTATGGGTATGGGATAGGGGTGTTGCTGATAGCACCCGACGATTCCCGTATTCCTTTAGCATTCAAGCTCCGGTTCAAAGTCTCGAATAATGAGGCAGAATATGAGGCATGTATCGCCGGTTTAGAAGCTGCCCTAGAACTAGGGGCAAGGCGATTGGACGTCATTGGGGATTCGAACCTAGTTGTGTCTCAAGCTAAAGGAGATTGGAAAGTAAAAGAGGAAAAGATGATAATTTACCACCAGACCTTGGATTTGTTAATTCCTCGGTTTGAAAAGCTAAATTTCACTCACCTAGTAAGAGAGAACAACAGGTTTGCAGATTCGCTAGCAACTCTATCTTCCATGATAGACATCCCATCTGGGGTCCGGATGCGTCCAGTCATCATTGACCAGAAATTTGCACCTGCCTACGAGTCAATCTCTGCCATAGATGAAGTGTAGGATAACAACCCTTGGTATCACGATATATGGAACTTCTTGGAAAAGGAGGCATATCCACCAGGGGCAAATGCCAAGGACAAGAGGGCAATCAGAAGAATGGCTGTTCAGTTTATCATCTGCGGGGGTAAGTTGTACAAAAGAGGTCATCTGGGAATGCACAAGCTGTGTGTGGAAGCCGAAGAGTCGAAGCGCCTGATGGAGGCCATCCATGGAGGAGAATGTGGGGCACATATGAATGGGGTAATGCTGGCACGGAAGATCCTCAGACAAGGCTACTACTGGTCTACCATGGAGGAAGATTGTATTGGTTTTGTTCGGCGATGCCACAAATGCCAGATCCATGCGAACCGTATGAACATCCCGCCGTCAAAGCTGTACAACATGACGTCGCCATGGCCATTTTCAGTTTGGGGGATTGATGTGATTGGAGCTGTTACCCCGAAGGGGTCGAATGGGCATGAGTTTATCTTGGTAGCAATAGATTACTTTACGAAGTGGGTCGAGGCCCAATCTTATGCCGTGTTGAAGGCTTCGCATGTCGCAAAGTTTATCAGAAACAACATTATCTACCGTTATGGAGTCCCGAATGAGATCATTTCAGACAATGGTTCTCACTTCAAGAAGGAGGTGATTGATTTGTTGAAGAAATATAATGTGGCTTTTCATAAGTCATCCACGTATCGGCCGCAGACCAACGGAGCGGTTGAGGCCGCCAACAAAAACATCAAACATATACTGCAGAAGGTGGTGGAAACCTATCGGGACTGGCCAGATAAGTTGCCGTTTGCTCTGTGGGGCTACCGCACTTCAATTAGAACTTCTACCGGGGCAACTCCGTATTCCTTGGTATATGGGATGGAGGCCGTTCTACCCATAGAGACTGAGGTTCCGTCTTTACGAGTACTGGCTGAGTGTCAGATAGCTGAGGCAGATTGGCAGCAGAGCAGATTCGAGGAACTCATGCTCTTTGATGAAAGGAGATTAAAAGCACTGTACCATGTCCAAGGATATCAACGCAGAATCACCCGGGCTTTTAACAAGAAGGTTAAGTCCAGGAATTTGAAGGAAGGAGATTTGGTGCTCAAAGACAACCGAGCTCCCATCCACGACCCAAGGGGCAAGTTCAAACCTAATTGGACGGGTCCTTATATCATCAAGTCTATCTGGTCAGGTGGAGCTGTGGTTCTGATGGACCTAGATGGCCTAGAGTTCTCCCAACCGATCAACATGGACAAGTTGAAGAAATATTACCCCTGAGAGGCTCGCTAGGCCGAAAACCCGGAAGGGCGACCCAGGCAAAATTCAGAGCACAAAAAAATAGAAAATATAAAAACTGAGCTCGCAAGGTTGAAAACCCGCAAAGGGCGACCTTGGCAAAAGTTAGAGCGCAAAAGGAGAGTGAAAATACTCGAGTGAACCCAAGCCTGAACTACGTAAGGCTTGATTCCCATCTTTGGGATACGTAGGCAGCTTCATCCTGAAGTTCAGCCATAAACATTTTTCCCGATCAACTCTGTTCATTTTGATCATCTCAGTCATCCTTGTCCATCAGCATTCATCGTAATCTCCGGTGCAGTGCTATTCAGACTAGGGGCAACTTTCCAGTTGCTGGGATCCGGGGTTGTGCATCTCAGTGACAGATCTCAGGCGTGTCTAGTTCTGATCCATATCGAAAATAGTTTTGAAAAGTTTTAATGAAGTTGACTTTGTTCAAATAAATCTTTTTACAACTAAGACCATTTCTGGACCAAAACGGAAAATTTTCAGTACCACAACCTTCAATTTCATTGATTTCAAATAGAGTTCTCTTGCTCTTGCATACAATTGAAGTTGCTTTTTATTACATTCATAAAGAAAACTTGAAAGTACTAATAAAGCAATAAATCCGGGGCATGGTCAAGTCAAACGTCCCTGCGCCCCCTCCCAGAGCTGGTCGAAGGCTCTAATGCCAAAGTAGGCCCCTCCTGTGCCTCTTCGTTAAGCCAATCTAAGCACTCATCAGACAAAGTGCAGCTGAAAGTGGGAGCGGGGGCCAGGAGTTCTCTCGTCCTCCATGCTGTGGCATATCGGGCCAGCTGTGCGCCTCGAATCGGGAATGTGGCCGGGTACTCTATCCCTTCCGGCGGGCAAGTCTGATTATGACCAAACTGACGCAGAATACGGAATGGAAAGTAGAAGACACAGTGAGTCAAGCCAATCAATTGGATCCCGGGTTGACGGGTCATACTGTAACTCATCATTGGGAGATTGAGCCAAGGGCATCGCCACGCAATGCGGTCTGCGGACAAACTGCACATCCATTCAAACCACCAACCCTCGTCAAGGGCATCAACTAGGCGTTGCCTGAAGAAGTAACCACGAGCTGAATATGCTGGGCAGGAGTCCACAACTTGCAGTTTATCCATCAACCACACCTGGGGAGGGATAGAAAATGAGAGAATAAAGAATAGAGAGATGTACGATGAGAGGAAAAGTGAGAAAACGGTTTTTGTGAGAAAAACCGGGCCTGAGGGCCGAGTGATGTGAGCAAACATAAATGTGAGATTGGGTGGGAAACATTACCTGCAGTAACAATGGACTCCCTGCTAATCTGGTCGTCTCTCGACGATAAAAGGCGTCTAAGCCCAGCAATGTCTCAACCAGGATCATGGCAATGCAGCTTTTGCCCTCCTTCAAGCCTTGGGCAACCTCAATCAACCGGACACTGGGCCCTCCGGAACCAGAGACGAACAGAAAATGAGAAAGCAGGCATAGACAGAGGGCGTGTCGCCGAAAGCCTTGCCAGTAATGGTCGCCGCGATCACCAGTCTCGGAAAAATGACAAACCAAGCTCGGAACATCTAATGTCCCGTCACAAATTAGAGAACGAGCATCGGGCATTGAGAGCCCACACATTTGTCCTAAGGCTTGGGCATGGCCAAAACGAAGTTGGGGCAGGATCTCCTCATTACGCCCAGATTTCATTAGAGCTTGGAAATCTTCAAAAGTGAGACACACCTCTTGCCCGCTAAAGCTAAAGACATGTGTTACCGGGTTCCAGAACCTTGCCGCGGCATGGAGGAATGGAAAATGCAGCGGGGTACGGCGCAAAGTGAATAGTGCATTTATGCCGAAAGCCCGGAAATTCAGCCTTTCCGAGCCATCCAAGTTGTTAATCCAAGTTGCGAGATTTTGGGCAAAAAATTCTTCCATTTGGAGTAAATCAGTGTGGAAATGAAGAGAACCACGAAGCTGAGACCCTTTTGAAGAGGATAGGGTTGAGTGGAGGACACATGTCAACATTCTGCTGGTGTAGACAGTCTACAGCCGACCGGCAGTAAATAGTGCCGACCGGCCATAATTTTGTGCCGACCGACCAAATTATGTGCCGATGACCATTCTCCTCGGCCGATGACCTTTGTGTCCAGCCGATGGTCTTCCCCCTGTGTTTTCTAAGCTGTTTATGCTGAATATTGGGGAATTCCACCACTTCCAGCACTCTCCGGTGATTGATTCCCGCCGAGTCGCGCGTATTTGTTTATCGAGTTGTTGTATATTTGCTTATCGAGTTGTATGTCACTCTCTTTAAGTCTTTGCTTTGTCTATCAAGTTGTACTTGCACTTGGCTAGTCTGTCGAGTCTTTGTTTTGCTTATCGAGTTGTAAGTCGGTTCACTACCTGGTTATTACGATGCGATGCTTTGTTTTCAAAAAACAGTTTCAATTTCATTCACATTGTTATGTGATGCCTTGCGATGCGATGCACACAAGTGCAACACCTTTTCAAGCGAATAGCTGTTTCATTTCCGTCATGTGTTTTTGTAAAAACCCGCAATTTCAAAAGAATTTAAACCTGCCTGAGGCAGTGCAATGTGCTTAAACTCCTAGAAAAAAAGAAAGTAAAGCAGGAAAATAGCAGGGTAGCAGAGTGCTGGATTGAATACCAGGAACCTCCCCTTTGTAGTCAGAATACCTCCCGCGCCCGTGCCTGCGTTGGCTGTGCGGTCTGACACCATCATCATTCAAGAACAGTGCGGGAAAGTGCACTTCTGGAATGTTAATGGATCTTCGAGTTGATTTCAAGCCATGACTTTTGTGAGCGATGCTCGGAACATGCGAAGGATGTCCCTTCTCGTATCCTTTTATATCTTGTGAATTTCAAAAGAAATTGTTTCAATTATACTGTGTTGCAGTACGTTGCATTTCAACATCATGTTTTATCATGTTCAATTTCAAGTTCCTATATACACATTGCTTTGTATGCGTGCATTGCTTTACTGACATGTGTTCAATTACGACCTTACTATACACATTGCTTTGTATGCGTGCATTGTTTTACTGACATGTGTTCAATTACAATCTTTTATACACATTGCGTGCATGCGTGCTCTGCTTTACTTACATGTGTTCAATTACCTTTTTATACACATTGCGTGCACGTGTGCATTGCTTTACTGATATGTGTTCAAGTTCCTTTTTATACACATTGCGTGCATGCGTGCTCTGCTTTACTTACATGTGTTCAATTACCTTTTTATACACATTGCGTGCACGTGTGCATTGCTTTACTGATATGTGTTCAAGTTCCTTTTTATACACATTGCGTGCATGCGTGCTCTGCTTTACTTACATGTGTTCAATTACCTTTTTATACACATTGCGTGCATGCGTGCTCTGCTTTACTTACATGTGTTCAATTACCTTTTTATACACATTGCGTGCACGTGTGCATTGCTTTACTGATATGTGTTCAAGTTCCTCTATATACACATTGCGTGCACGTGTGCATTGCTTTACTGATATGTGTTCAAGTTCCTTTTTATACACATTGCGTGCATGCGTGCTCTGCTTTACTTACATGTGTTCAATTACCTTTTTACACACATTGCGTGCACGTGTGCATTGCTTTACTGATATGTGTTCAAGTTCCTTTTTATACACATTGCGTGCACGTGTGCATTGCTTTACTTACATGTGTTCAATTACCTTTTTACACACATTGCGTGCACGTGTGGATTGCTTTACTGATATGTGTTCAAGTTCCTTTTTATACACATTGCGTGCACGTGTGCATTGCTTTACTCATATGTGTTCAAGTTCCTTTTTATACACATTGCGTGCACGTGTGCATTGCTTTACAGATATGTGTTCAAGTTCCTATATACACATTGCTTTGTATGCGTGCATTGTTTTACTGACATGTGTTCAATTACAATCTTTTATACACATTGCATCGTATGCGTGTGTTGCTTTACTACATGTGTTCAATTACAACCTTACTATACACATTGCTTTGTATGCGTGCATTGTTTTACTGACATGTGTTCAATTACAATCGTTTATACACATTGCATCGTATGCGTGCGTTGCTTTACTACATGTGTTCAATCACAACCTTACTATACACATTGCTTTGTATGCGTGCATTGTTTTACTGACATGTGTTCAATTACAATCTTTTATACACATTGCATCGTATGCGTGCTTTGCTTTACTACATGTGTTCAATTACAATTCTCTATACACATTGCATTGTATGCGTGCTCTGCTTTACTATATGTGTTCAATTACAATTTTCTATACACATTGCATGCGTTGTCATGCACTTTCGATTGCACTGTGATGAATGTTGCTAACAATGTCATCCCTGTTAAGTTTGCTTTCTTTTCAGGCACGATATTGTATGTACGGTTCATTTGAAGCTGGCGTGACCAGACGAACCGGACAGGTATTGTACTCTCCGCGTGAAACGTAGCGAGAATCGCTTGATTCTCTCACATTCCCTCTGCCTTGTAGTGTAGTTGGTTTTGTCTTGGCTAGCTTAAAACTGTCGCATGTGTGCTTCGTTACAGCTTTTCTTCATAAGTTATGCTAGGCTTCTTGCATTTTCAGTTGCATTTTTGCCCCTGTCTGTAGGCGCATATCTTGCTTGTTTTGTATGTTTGTCCAAGTCTTCGGCCTTGTCAAAAATGGGTCGTCTTCGGGCTTTGACATTCACTCCCGTCATTGTTATGACTGTCGAGTTCTGTCAAAGAGGGGCAACTGTAGACACCCTATTTTTGACCGTCCTCAAGACTTGGACGTCACCGCTTGAACACCCGGTGATTATCCATGTTTGTGTTTGTTTTGAGTTCCCGGAGGCCCCGGCTGCGCGCCGTGCCTCAGGATCTCTCAACCGGCTTGTTTTGTGCTTGGTTGTGCACCAAGTACTTGTGTGTTTTTGCATTTGAGGGTAGGGGAAGGCTTGTTAGCCATCCCTAAAGCCCACCGGCTGCCCTACACCCCCACCGGCACTCCCTAGTGGCCATCGGCACTCTTTTATCCAAATCCTTGGCCGGTCGGCACTATATGTTGCCGACCGGCAGTGTTTTGTGCCGGTGACTGTTTTGGCTGGCCGGTTTGACCTTTTTGCACCCCTGGGTCGTGGTGCATTCCAGCTGTGCCTGCTGGTGTGCACTATCACTCATCCCTGTGCACGGGATTGACCCCCTTGCCCTTTGAACCCCCTCAAGCTTCTAGAAGCTTGACCCTTTTTGGCCAAGCTTCTTGGAGAAGCTTGGCCAGCTGTTTTGGCTTCTCCAAGAAGCCTTGCACCCCCTTGGTCCCTTGACCCCTTTCCTCTTGCTTAGCCATTAAGCTTAGAGCCTTTTGTTGCCTATATAAGCAAGCCTTCTCTCCCTTTGATTGAGGTTAGACATTTAAGGGCAAAACCAGAGCTTATACATATATTTCTCTGATATACATCCATATATATCTATATCTCCCTCTCTCTCCTCTTGTGTGTGTGTTTTTGGACCAAAAAGTGTGATTTCACCTTACTTTTGCACCATTACACACACTACTACACCTTAATCCGAGATTGGGAGGCTTGGAGGTTTGTTTTGTGTGATCTTGGACTGGTTTTGATCACTAGAGGAGGGCTGCTCCACCTGTTCTTCATTGGATCTTCAAGGGTAAACTTTTTGCTTTAGTTTCCCCATTCTTCCAACTAGTTTCTACCCCTCTTGTCTTGTGTTTTGAGCTTTGTGTTTAACATAAAAAAACCTTGTTTTTACTTGCTCAAGAACATTCATTAAGGTCACTTTTGTATTTGAGTGAAGCCTCACTCTTTTAGGCCTTGTTTTGGTCCTTTTGTGCCTTTTTTTTTGAGCATTGTCTAACTTCAGTGTTTTTGGTCTTCTCACCACTGAAAACCAATGGGTTTTCAGTGGTGAGGGAGGTGTTTTGAAGTCTCATGTAGGGGAGGGACACCCCTCTCCCCTTTGTCCATCTTTGGCTTTCATTCTTGGCTCATAAGGTAGCATGTGTGCATGCTTGCATTTGGCTTCATTTCAGAACTTTTTGGGGTGTTTTAAGTCATGTTATACCTCTGTCTAAGGTTGGTTTCGTGGCCCTTAACATGCTTCCCATACTTGCTTTGTAATGTTCCATTTTGCTTAGAGACATGCCATGTGTTTAGCCTCATGTATCTCCATGTTTTTAGCTTAGCATCTTGAAGATGTTGGTCTTGATTTGCCATGTTTTAGGGCTGTGAGCCACTGATTTTGCCATGTATAGTGTGCTTGACATGGTTGTTTTGTATTCTAGGCTTGTAAGCCTCATGCATTTTGGTTCCTAGCATGTTCAACATTGATCATCCTCATGATTTGGCATCATTTGTGACCCTATTTCAGTCCATAAATCATGTGTGTATGTTTACATATGTGACCATTTTCATGCTTCAAGGGTGTCCCCTTTTATGTCTAGGAATTGGCATTGTGTATGCTTGCATGATTAATACATTTTGGGGCTGCCATATGTGGGTTTTGGGTGTCATTTTGCATGATAGAAGTCTGTTTTTGGTTGTTAGATGCATGCCATGAGTCGCCTTGATAATGGTAATAAGGTACTCTCTTTGGTGCCCTTGGTTTTGGGCCTATTGCCTTGCATGCTTGCATGAGTTTTGGTCATCATTTTGGGCATGTTTTGCCACTGTTTTAGGGAGGTTTGAGGGCTGTCCCATTGTAGCTTAGTCTACCATTGCATGTTTAGTATATGTGTGTTGCATGCTTAGTCAACATGGTCTTGACATAAGACAATCCTATTGCCTTAGGTGTTCATGTTTGTATCACACTTTGCATTGTGCATGCTTAGTATTGTATACTTCCCATGATGTGTTACATAGCGTTTGGCATGCCTTACACTTTTGTGTCATGTTGCATTGTTGATGCATGTTTGCATGAATTGCATTTCATTACTTGGTTTGGGGTGTCAAACCAAGTGTGGGAAATGAGGGGTGTTTGTACTCCAAGCGACAAAACACACCTCAATTCCCATGTCACTAAGGCCCTTGACTTTGGCATGATAGGGACTTAGTTATCATTGTTGTGTTGCATGCATTTTTACATTGAAATGCAACCTTGGTATCTTAGGCTACCATGCACCAAGGTGCACAATTGATAGCCCTAGAACCAAGAGCCATGTTTCCTTGAGTCCCATTCATGATAGGAAGCATTGGCCATGCATAAATATGCTCAAAAATCCAATACCATGCACTGCTGCCTGCTGTTGCTGTCAAACTGTCTTCTGCAGGAATTTTGTGCCGACCGGCAGGAAAGAGTGCCGACCGGCACTGTATTGCTGGCCGATAGACTATTTTTCAGCCGGTGGCCACCACAAGCAGCCGGTGGTAGTTTCCTCCAGCCGGTGGCGCTCAGCAGAACACAAGGAAGGTTTCCTAGGACTTTGGTATTTTTTTGGAGAGACAGGGCAGTAAAAACAGAGGTGGCAGTGGCACGGTGTAGGCTTTTCCGGGCAAGTCGCAACGAGCATGCATCATTCGCGCATCCCGAGGCAGGGCTGAGGCCCCCTTTCTTTTATTTACTTGATTTAATTTTAGTAATTAGAATTTTGTAATAATTTATTCATTTATTCTTTGGACTGTATTATTCTTTTGGTCCCTCCGAGTGAGGGCGCATTTGTAATAAGTGTGTGTGAGTGGGTGTATGTCTTCCAACCCCCATTTCTTTCTACCCTTTTATTTACCTGCTTATGATGGTAGATTAGGGCACATCTAAATTAGCATACCTTATGCAATGCATGCGTGCATTCATGCATTTGTCTACATACATCGGGCTCGGTACATCATACAAACTGCATCGTACTTTCAATTCCAAATTGAATACGTGATAGTTGTTGCATTTCATGTGCCATGCTTAGGATAGCCGAGCCTGTCTAGATTACATTCCGTATGCGATGCATTAGTCACTTAACATAAACTAGGTCATGCATGTTTTGCTAACTGGTTTCTTGTTTTGGCACGGAGTACGATGTAAGTTTTATGCTTTAGCATGTCGCATGCGTGTGAATGTTAACATGACAGTATGCTTACCATGTGGCTAAGTGCTTATATGATATAACTGCTTGATTGCCTGTGGGTGGAGGTTGGATTGTTTGAGTTGGAAAAACTTGTTGAAATCCATGTTTTAGGCTACTTGCGAGTAGCAAATTCCAAAGCACTTTCAAAACAAACGGATATGCAATGTTTATTTCCAAATTAGGCAATCTAGTCTATACTTGTTTGCTGTGCGCATAACATAGTAATTCTAGGCTAATAATTGGAACAAGAACGCATAACGTTTTCAAAATCGGATATCACGGTTAGTAGAGGCCGGTCTTCGGACCGGGCGAAAGGGGGTGCTCATAGCTGACCTTCCCCGATCGTACCCAAGCTCCCGAGCCAAGACAACTTTGGTGATGACGGACACGTGGCCTTCGGCACTGAGTCAGGGTTTCCTAAATTCCCCATTTTAAAAAAATTTAGGTGGCAACTCTGTATCTGGCAAAGCAGTCCATGTTTGGCACTTCTTTTCAAAAATCTGTTTCTCAAAACGATTTGCCGGATTTGGACTCTTTGGTTCAGATTAAGAACCGTGACAACAAAAAGGGAGTCTGAACTATAGAGTGAGGCCCACGGGCGCGTCTACAAAGAGGGAATAATTTTTTAGGTTGATTTTTGTTTACTTTTTATTGAGCCCCCTCGTATGGAGGGGAGAGAGAGAAAAGGCTCAATCTCTGTCCTCCTCTCCATGTCTGTATTGAAGCTGGCAAAAGCTAACCGTTCTCTCTCTCTCTTTCTCTCTCTCTCTCTCTCTCTCTCTCTCGTGGGGAGTTTCTATGGTGTCTTGGAGTTGCTGGATGGTAATGGCATGGAGGGAAAGTGACTGGAGATAGTGAATGCCTATATATGCTTGACATTGATATTGGATGCTTGTGTAGTGTGAAGTTTTAAATGGTCATTTCCAGGAGTGGCTGCATAGCCTATGGATTGGGGGCTTTTCCCAAATTAAGCCAAATTAGCAACTAAATTCCCAAACTAGGCCTAGTTTGGGCGAAATTCCCAAACTAGGCCAAAGCGCTATTACAAACCACGCTTTCACTGTTTCTAGGACCCTCCCGTGGAAAATTTGTGAAATAGTAAAAGCGTGGTTACAAACCACGATTTTAATTAAGAAAACGTGGTTACAAACCATGCTTTTAACATTTTTTTTTTTTTTTTTTTCAGAAAACGATGTTAGAAAGCACGCTTTTAAGCAAAATTTGTTTTCTTCAGAAAACGTGGTTTCAAACCATGCTTTTACTGTGCTTATAATTAAATTTTGTTTTCTGAAGAAAACGTGGTTCCAAACCACGCTTTCACTATGCATATTTGTTTTCTTAAGAAAACGTGATTCACAATCACGCTTTCACTGTGCATATTTGTTTTCTAACCACGCTTTTAAAATATATTAAAATGTGATCAAAATAAAACTTGTAACGTCCTCAAAATAAACCCATAAATCATACAATATTGACATGCGTAGACATAAGAGAATAAAGCATAATTACATTTCATCAGAGTATTTCTTACAAATGTATTATATGTTGACAACAAAAGTAAATGGCTTACAACTTTCCAAGTCAACACTTGGTTACAAAAGGGGAGTACTAACTCTACATAAAATAAGCCCTTGGCTTGATGCACATGTAATACAACAAAAATAAACAAAAGAGTCTTCAACTCCCACAACCATCCAAGCTAAGATCTCGGAGGCGGCATGATACTTGAACCTGAAAATGATGTCCCATATAGGGTGAGCCAATGCCCAGTAGAGATATGCTAAACATAATATGAGCGATAACTAAAACATTAGCATTTGATGAATGTTTAACTCACATAAATCAATTCATAACTCATTTCAATTACATGACAAATGTGTCCATGTTTCATCTCATTTCCATTTCTTATCCAGTTTCGCAATTCATAACCCTGGCTCAGAACCTGGCCATATACTTTAAATGAGATTACATCTCATGTCAATAATTCTTCCAATTCAACAATTCAAATCAGATAACAACTCATATCAAACACTTCCATAAATCTCAATAGATACACACATTAGCTGTATCAATAATACATAAAAACACTTCCATACTTCACAAATGATACACAGATTTGCTCTATCAACACTTCAATAGATACACATATTTGCTGTATCAATGGAGTCCATCCCCTATCTCCTCCCAAACAATATCCGGTTTAGGAGTCTATCCCTATCTTCCCCTAAACCGTGGAGTACATCCCTTATCTCCTCCCACACAATACAACGTATATAAACACATATCATATACACGTTCTATCAATACACAATTTCGATGTATTATTCCAACCGTCATATTCAATTGATTAGTTTTAGTTCGCCTAATCATCATGCATTGTCTACAACAATCAAGACTTTCCTTCACCGATAGCCCAAAGCAATTATTTCTAAACAGATAATAAATGCATCAACAGATAAATTATCAATGATTACAAAGGTGAGTGATTAATAAATCCAACTCCACCATTCCATCTCATATTATGCCAATTTCATTAATTCCAACTTAATTTCATGTTCCCATAATTTCCCAAATTAATTATATGAATTAATTTGTCATAGCAATTTAGGGCTTTTTCCCCCTTATCTCATTATTGACCCAAAGGTCCAAAATAACTTCAATAACATCAATACTATGATTTTAAGACACAAAATACACATTTATGAGTCAAAATAATCAACACCCCTCTTTACTCATTTGAAACCCTAACACCCAAAATCACCCAATTTCAACATTTAATCAAAATGGCTAAATACTTAGGTCAAAGATCATAAAAATGAGTAGTTATCCCTACCTCAAATTTGGAGCTCAAGGAAGAAGATGTTGAAAACTCAAAGTGCTCCAAACACCAAATCTTTCGGATCAAAATGAAGAGCAAAGCCAACTCTACACTTTTTGTAAAGGAACCAAGGTAGAAGATCAATAGATCTAGATGATATTAAAGAGAGAAGTTGAAATCTAGAGAGAGAGGCTCTCAAATCTGGGTTTGGGAAAGTAAGAGAGAGAAAAAGAGTTGAAAAAGTGATCCAAAAAGTCACACTTCGGACTGATATACTGCACTCCCCGCTCCCCGCTCGAGGGTCAGACACAGACTCACGCTCAAGCATGAAAAGCGCCGCTCGAGGGTCGATTGCACACTTTCAGAAGTTTTGCAGACATGGTCCCCGCTCGAGCGTCAAACTCCCCGCTCGAGCGGAGGGACAAAATCAAAGGGTCACGCTCGAGCGTCGAAACTCCCACTCGAGCGTACAAAGACCTGCAGAGAAAATACTGGGAGATGGAAATTCACGCTCGAGCGTCAAAATGCCCGCTCGAGCGGAGAAGCAACAACAAAGGCCCCGCTCGAGCGTCAAAAGCCCCGCTCGAGCGTGAAGGCCAAAATCTGGGCATCAACTTTTGGTTTCAAAGCACAACCAACCTGTTCCAAACCTGCCCAACACAACCCAAGACTCAAACATAAAGAGTAAAGGCTGGAAATAAGAATGAGACAACAACACATCCACGGAACCGAGTCCGGAATACAATAAATAAAGAGAGGAAAAACCAGGATCGCTATAAAACTTGAGTTCTCTGTAGCTCAAATGGCAGTGCATCTGTTTTGCTTGGCAGAGGCGCAGGTTCAATCCACGGCATCTCCAAACGGTTGCTACTTTTCAAATTAAATTCAACTCTTTTTTTTTTTTTTTTTCCTTCCACTCACTCTATACTTTATATATTTATTATGTAATTTTTTTATCAAAAAAAAGTAAAACGTTTGTTTGGTTAACTAAAATTTTTTTCTATAAAATATAATTTTTTTCAAAATGTTAACATAATTGTTTAAAAAGTATTCAGTGTGTTTGGTTTGAGTTTTTTGGATTTAGTTATTTGAAAACTAAGTTTTTTAATTTTTGTATTTTTGTTTTTAGTGAATATTTTTTAAATTTTAAACATTTTTTTTTACTTTTTTAGATGCACCTTAGTTAGATGTATCTAAAAAGTAAAAAATTTGTGAAAAAATATTTTAAAAAATTAATAAATACATAAAAATACAAAAAAATGTACTGAAAAAATATTTTGTATTTTTAGTATTTTTTCAGTACATTTACTAAAAATTAATATTTTTTAGTACATTTACTAAAAATGTACTAAAAATATTAAAATTAATATTTTTGTAGCAACCGTTTGTTTGAAAAATAATTTTTTGAAAATACACGAGAAGGGTTTGACGGTGTATCCCGACCTGAGTGTGAGATACCGAGACCGTTTGTTTGTGCCGGAGTCTTGCCGAGAGGACGTACTCCGAGAGTTTTACCATTCACGCCGTGCGGTGCATCCGGGAGGCACCAAGATGTATTGTGACTTGGGTCGCCAGTTTTGGTGGCGGGGTATGAAGAGAGATGTGGCAGTTTTCGTATCAAAGTGCCTTACTTGTCAGCAAGTGAAGGCTGAACATCAGAGGCCAGCGGGTTTGTTATAACCCTTGCCTATTGCCGAGTGGAAGTGGGAGCATGTCACTATGGACTTCGTTGTAGGTCTTCCGAGGACTCAGCGGGGTAGTGATGTTATTTGGGTGGTTGTAGACCGGTTGACTAAGTCAGCGCACTTTATCCCTATGCGCATGAGAGATTTGGTAGATCATCTTGCCGACTTGTATATTTGGGACATAGTGAGGTTGCACGGGGTCCCAGTGTCGATCGTCTCAGATAGAGATCCACGCTTTACTGCTAGGTTGTGGCAGAGTTTGCAGAGTGCCTTGGGTACTAGACTGACCTTTAGCACGGCTTACCATCCTCAGACTGACGGGCAGTCCGAACGTACTATTCAGATCTTTGAGGATATGCTTCGAGGTTGTGTCCTTGACTTTAGTGGGTCGTGGGAGAGGCACTTGCCCTTGGTGGAGTTTACCTACAACAACAGTTTCCAGTCGAGTATCGGTATGGCACCGTTTGAGGCCTTGTATGGCCGACCGTGTAGGTCTCCAATTTGTTGGGCTGAGGTGGGTGATGCAACTTTGTTGGGCCCGGAGTTGGTGAGGGAAACGACGGAGAAATTTGAGCTTATCCGTAGGAGACTTGTTACAGCCCAAAGTCGCCAAAAGAGTTATGCCGACCGTAGGAGGAGGCCTTTGGCATTTGAGACGGGTGATCATGTTTTTCTGAAAATATCACCTAGGCGGGGTTTCATGAGGTTTAGGAAGAGTGGGAAGTTGTCCCCTCGGTTTATGGGTCCCTTTGAGATCCTTGAGAGGATTTGTGAGGTTGCCTATCGTTTGGCCTTGCCACCGCAGTTGTTCGGAGTGCATGATGTGTTTCATGTTAGTATGCTTCGGAAGTATGAGCCGGATCCGTCCCATGTGCTGGATTGGACCGATTTGGAGGTTGACGAGGATATCTCGTATGAGGAGAGACCGGTTCGGGTCTTGGATAGGCGGGATCAAGTCTTACGAGGCAAGACCATTCCCTTGGTAAAAGTTTTGTGGAAACATCACGGAGTGGAGGAAGCCACTTGGGAACGTGAGGTGGACGTCCGTGAGAAATATCTGGACTTGTTTGTAAATGTTTAACCATGTATTGAGATTTGTAATATTGATGAACCTTAAGAGCATTAAATATGTCTTGAGTTGTAAAACATTGTATATGTTTTGATTTATGGAAGTATTTTGAAACTTGCCTTGAAATGGAAGTTTAATGTAACATTGCATATGTTGAATGTATTGTAGACATGGAAATATATCATGAACATTGAATATGATATAGAATTGTGGAATATGTGTTGAAATTGGTAAATTTCAAGGGAAAGCATGTTAATAATGCATATTGAGTTATATATTGTAAAATGCCTCTTGAATAGAGATGGAATGACCGGTAATGGGTCAGGTTGTTAAACGTTGAGTTGTAATACTGTTGAGAATTGAGAATAACATGTTTTTTTGAAAACTTGTACTTAATTTCGAGGACAAAATTCTTTAAGGGGGGGAGGTTATAGCGATCCTGGTTTTTCCTCTCTTTATTTATTGTATTCCGGACTCGGTTCCGTGGATATAGTGATCCCGGTTTCCCCTTTCTTTAATTGTTGTATCCGAACTTAGGTTCCGTGGAGTTGGTTGTTGTGTATACCTTGTTTACATCCTTTACTCTTTGTATTTAAGTCTTGGGTTGTGTTGGGCAGGTTTGAAACAGGTTGGTTGAGCTTAGAAACCCAAAACTAGTTGCCCAGATTTTGGCCTGTCCGCTTGAGCAGAGCTTTTTGACGCTCGAGTGAGTCCTTTGTCGTTGCTTGTACGCTTGAGCGGGGGTTTTGGAGCTCGAGCGGGAAAATCACCGATCCAGTATCTCCTCTGTAGTGTTGTACGCTCGAGCGGCGGTTTGGACGCTCGAGCGGGAGTTTGTGTTTGACGCTCGAGCAGGGAGTTTGACGCTCGAGCGGGGACCTGGTTCTGCAAAAGTACTGGGAGCGTGTATCCGGCGCTCGAGCGGAGGTTTGGACGCTCGAGCGTGAGTCTGTGAGTGACGCTCGAGCGGGGTTTTCCATACTCGAGCGGGGCGACTGGGTTAAGTCTCCGAGATCTGGGTTTTTGAATCACTTTTTCACATTCTTTTCTCTCTCTTACTTTTCCAAAACTCCATTGTTGAGCCTCTCTCTCTAGAACCTTGCCTTCTCTGTAAGTATTGATCTAGTAAGAGTTGTTTTCTCACTTTTGGCCTTTACAAAAAAGTTGTTGATCGTCAAGGGCTATCTTTTGATCCAAGAATCTCGGGATTTGGAGCATTTTCCGTTTTCTTTATCTTCTTCGTTGGGTGTCAACTTTTGAGGTAGGGATTCCTACTCACTCTTATGGTCTTTGACATAGATTTTTGGTTGTTTTGATAAAGTATTGAAGTTGGGTAATTTTGGCACTTGGGGTTTCAAAATGTTAAAAGAGGATTTTGTTATTTTGATTCTAAAATGTGTATTTTGAGTTTCGAAATAGTGATATTGTTGTTGATTGTTGATATATAGGCCATTGGGTCAATATTGGGAAATGGGGTAGAAAACCCTAATTTGTGGTATAAATTAATTGGTATAATTAATTTGGGAAGATTGTGATTATGTGAAATTGAGTTGGAAATAATGAAATTGGCTCATTATATTGTAAAATGGTGGAGTTGGATTTATTAATCGCTCACTTTTGAAAACATTGATATTTTATCTGTTGGAGCTTTTATTATCTGTTTAGAAATAATTGCTTTGGGCTACCGGTGGAGGGTAGCTATGATTGTTGTAGACAATGCATGATGATTAGGCAAACTAAAACTAATCAATTGGATATGTCATAGAGTATGACGGTTGATAGAATACATTAACGTTATGTATTGATTGATTGAGTATATGACCCATGTGTATATACGTTGTGTGTGTGGGAGAAGATATGGGATGTATTCCACGGATTAGGGGAAGATAGGGGATGAACCTCTAAACCGGATGTTGTTTGGGAGGAGATAGGGGATGGACTCCACTGATACAGCTCATATGCTTGTCAGTTAATGTGTTGATATAGCTCATATGCTTATCTTTGGAAGTGATGATATAGCTAATTGTAGACATCCCATTTTTGACCGTCCTCAAGACCTGGACGTCACCGCTTGAACACTCGGTGATTATCCATGTTCGTGTTTGTTTGGAGTTCCCGGAGTTCTCGGCTACGCGCCTTGCCTCAGGACCTCCGAACTTGACCGTTTTGTGTCTGGTTTTGCACCAAATACTTGTGCTTTGCCTTGGAGGGGCAGGGAATGCCTTGTGAGGCATCCCCACACACCACCGGCAGTGGCTAGAGGCCACCGGCTGGTTAGTGTTGCCATCGGCACTATATTGTGCCGGTCGGCACTCTTTTGTGCCGGTCGGCAGTCAATTTTGTCAAAATGACAATTTTGCCCTGCCGACTACTGTTCAGTTGCTTTTTGAGATATTTTGAAGCAGCTGTATAGCATTCGTTTCCCCTCCATACACGTGTATGGAGGGAGGAGCCTTTGGTTTGCTTAGCTTGTAAGCTTTGTTGCCTATAAGAGAGGGCTCTCTTCTCTTGGCTCAAGGGTTAGAAAAATTAGACATTTTTAGAGAGAAAAGACAGAGAAGAAGCTCTGGTTTTAGGTTAGAACTTGTGTATCTATCCTATCTCTCTTTTCCTCTCTTGTTTCTACACTAGGTGCTTTAATCCATATTATTGTGCACAAGCACCTAGTGTTTCACCTTCCTTCGGTTCCTGAGGTTCTAAGGGCTGGTTCTTGAAGTTTTTGGTTGGATTTGAGCTTAAGGAAGCAACAACATCAACCTTTGTGAAGGTGGTCTTCAAGGGTAAGAAACTACCCCTTTTTACCCCATTTTTGCACTCCATTTTTGCATAGTTTAGAACTATTTTTGTGCTTAGCATTTAATACAAAAAAGGTTTGTTTTTTAGTCCTCTTTATTGTTGGTTAAGAGTGTTTTGTGCTTTGGGGAGGTTTGACCACCCTTAGGCCTTGAAAAGGGCTCATTTTGTGCTATTTTGTGAGAGCTCCGGGATTTTGGTGTTGGGGTCTCTTCACCATTGAAATCTTGAGGGATTTCAGTGGTGAAGATGATGCCTTGAAGTCCCAGGAAGGAGAGGGTCACCCCCTCTCCTTGTTGTCCTTGAAAAGGACCTATTTTGCCTCTTGAGAGAGCCCCATGTTTGGTTGTTTGTTGGTTATGCCATGGCTGTATTTTGTGCTCATATTGCCATATTATAACTTTGTATCATGTTGGTTTTAGTACTCCTTGCATGTTTTGCATAGATGCTTTGTAATGCCTCTTTAGTTCTTTAACATGCATTAGGTTGTGTGCCTCTATTCTAACATGTTTTAGGCTTAGATTCATGAAGCTTGTATGCTTATTTTTCCATGAATAAGGTCTGTCCATGGTTACTTTGGTCGATCTTAGCTTGCATCACATAGCCTCTTTGCATTTGGCTTGTTGGCCTTAAGAGCATGAAAGTATAGCATGGCTTGCTTGTATTATTTTCAATGGTTTGGAACCATTTAGCATGCTATTTCAGTCCCTTAGACATGCTTGAATGATTGCCTTGCATGCCTCTTTGGAGTTTTGAAAGCATATGTTGTATGCCTAATGATTTGGCCATTGTGTGTGCCTTGCTCTAGAGCCACTTAGATGCCATCTAGGAGGTCCCTTTTGTATGGTCTAGGACTGCCTTAGACCTGTTTTAAGCCTTCTTGGCCTTGTGAGGCTTGGTTGGCTTAGCCATGGTTTAGGTCTTCTTTGGCTTGCCTTGGATGCTTGGACCATTTGTTGCATGCTTAGTCTATTTTGTTGCTTGGTTTGGCACCATGTCCAACATGATTTTAAAGCTTATATATGCGTGTTAATATGTCCATGTTAGCCTCTTTTAAGTGTTCTTAAGAGTTGCTTGTTTATGCCTAAGTGTTGGATTATGTATGCTTGCATGTGTGCATGTATTGCATATATCTTAGCCTTCACTTCTATGGCATTTGGCCATTGATTTTAGGTCTATTTAGAGTTGCCTAAGTCATGTTTAAGACCATCATTTGCTTGCTTGCATGCTTACCTCATGTTTGCTTGTATGCTTTGCATAAGTACATGGCATTGTTCATGTTGCATGATAGCTAACATGACTAGGTTGCATTGCATCAACATGCATCCCTTGTCCCTTGATTTGGTGATAGGGATTGGGATTTTGGTTTGTTTGGTTTGCATGCATTTGAGATAGAAGTTGCACGTTTGGTTCTTTGGGCCATCATGCATGGAAATAAGTGATTGATGGCCCGAGAATCGAGGCACATGCCCCTTTGAGTCACAAATATGATAAGGAGCATGATTGGTGTACACATTGTTGGAATTACATTGCCATGCAAGTTTTTGCCCTCTGCTGCTGTGAGTTGCAGGTTCTACAGACATTCAGTGCTGGCCGGCAGTATTTAGTGCCGACCGGCAGTCTATTGATGGCCGATGGATGAATTTTGTGCCAGTGACCTCATGCTGATGCCGGTGGAACTCCTACTCAGCCGACGGTGTCCCTCAGTGTCCTGGGAGGCACTCCTGAGACTTTGGCAGTCTTCTGAGATGCAAAGCAGGGAAAACAGAGGCAGGCTAGGCATGGCAGTGCAATTCCGAGCGGAATCCGAGCGCGTATGCATTGAGCCCTCGCCCCGAGGCGGTTTACTGTTTTTCTTAGATTAATTAATTCGCTAATTTAATTAATTTGTAATATTTAATTAGCTTGTGTAGTTAATTAATTTGTATTATTTATTCGGTCCCTCCGAGTGAGGGCAAATATGTAATAAGTGTGGGTGAGTGTGTGTATGTCTTCCAACCCCCATTTCTTTCTTCCCTTTTATTTACCTGCTTATGATGGTAGATTAGGGCACGTCTATTTTAGCATACCTTATGCAATGCATGCGTGCATCCATGCATTTGTCCAAACATGCACCGGGCTCGGTACATCATACAAACTGCATTGTATTCTGAATTCCAACTTGAATACGTGCATCAAATGATTGCATGTCACGAGCCATTTTAGGGTTAGCCGAGCCTACTCTAAATTGCATCCTTGCCTGTGTTGCATTAGCCATTTAACATGAACTAGGTCATGCATGTTTGCTAACTAGTTTCTTGTTTTGGCATGGAGTACGATGTAAGTATTTTACGTTTTAGCATACCACATGCATGTGAATGTTAACATGACAGTATGCTTACCACGTGGCTAGGTGCTTATGTGATAAACTGCTTGATTGCCTGTGGGTGAAGGTTGGATTGTTTGAGTTGGAAAAACTCGTTGAAATCCGTGTTTTAGCCTACTTGCGAGTAGCAAATTCCAAAACATTTTGAAAACAAACGGATATGCAATGCTTGTTTCCAAATTAGGCAATCTAGTCTATACTTGTTTGCTGCGCGCATAACATAGTAATTCTAGGCTAATAATTGGAATAAGAGCATGTAATGTTTTCAAAATTGGATATCACGGTTAGTAGAGGCCGGTCTTCGGACCGGGCGAAAGGGGGTGCTCATAGCTGACCTTCCTCAATCGTACCCAAGCTCCCGAGCCAAGACTACTTTGGTGATGACGGACACGTGGCCTTCGGCACCGAGTCAGGGTTTCCTAAATTTCCCATTTTAAAATATTTAGGTGGCGACTCTGTATCTGGCAAAGCAGTCCATGTTTGGCACTACTTTTCAAAAAAAAAATCTGTTTTTTTCTTCAAAATGATTTGCCAGAGTTGGACTCTTTGGTTCAGATTTAGAACCGCAACAAACAAAAAAAGGAGTCCGAACTGCAGCGAGGTCCCCCGCGGGCGCTGTTACACTAATATGCTTATCTGTTGAAATGTGGATACAGCTTGTATGCTTATATGTTGAGATGTTGATACAACTAGTATGTTTATCTATTGTAAAATGAGAAACGTTTAATATGAGTCACTGTCTCATATAAGTGGTTGGCCAGGTTCTGAGTCGTTGATGTAAATTGTGAAATTGATAAGAAATGGAAAATGAGATGACACATGGACATAGTGGTCATGTAATGGAAATGAGTTATGAATTGATTTATGGGAATTAAACATTTATAATTGCTAATGTCTTAGTTACTGCTCATACTGTGTTTAGCATATCTCTACTGGGCGTTGGCTCACCCTATATGGGACACTATTTTCAGGTACAGGTAGCATGCCACCTCCAAGGACATAGCTTGGATGATGATGAGAGTTGAAGACTCTTTTTGTTTATTTTGTTTGTATTACATGTACATCAAGCCAAGGGCTTATTTTGTATAGAGTTAGTACTCTTCTTTTGTGTAACCAAGTGTTGACTTGGAAAGCTGTAAGCCCATAGGGCATTTGCTTTTGTTGTTAACATGCAATACTGTTGTAAGAACTACTCTGATGAATAGAAATGGTTGGTTTCTTTTATATCAATGCATGTCTAAAGTGATGGGTTTTATGTATTATTTTGAGGGCGTTACAGTGGATGTGTTGTTGTCTCATTCTCATTTCCAGCCTTTACTCTTTATGTTTGAGTCTTGGGTTATGTTGGGCAGGTTTGGAACAGGTTGGTTGTGCTTTGAAACCAAAAGTTGATGTCCAGATTTTGGCCTTCACACTCGAGCGGGGCCTTTGTTGTTGCTTCTCCGCTCGAGCGGGCATTTTGACACTCGAGCGTTATTTCCATCTCCCAGTATTTTCTCTGCAGGTCTTCATACGCTCGAGCGGAAGTTTCGACGCTCAAGCGTGACCCTTTGATTTTGTCCCTCCGCTCGAGCGAGGATTTTGATGCTCGAGTGGGGACCATGTCTGCAAAACTTCTGAAAGTGTGCAATCGACGCTCGAGCGGCGTTTTTCACGCTCGAGCGTAAGTCTGTGTCTGATGCTCAAGCGGGGAGTGCAGTATATCATTCCGAAGTGCGACTTTTTGGATCACTTTTTCAACTCTTTTTCTCTCTCTTACTTTCCCAAACCCAGATTTGAGAGCCTCTCTCTCTAGATTTCAACTTCTCTCTTCAATATCATCTAGATCTATTGATCTTCTACCTTGGTTCCTTTACAAAAAGTGTAGAGTTGGCTTTGCTCTTCATTTTGATTCGAAAGATTTGGTATTTGGAGCACTTTGAGTTTTCAACATCTTCTTCCTTGAGCTCCGAATTTGAGGTAGGGATAACTACTCATTTTTATGATCTTTGACCTAAGTATTAAGCCATTTTGATTAAATGTTGAAATTGGGTGATTTTGGGTGTTAGGGTTTCAAATGAGTAAAGAGGGGTGTTGATTATTTTGGCTCATAAATGTGTATTTTGGGTCTTACAATCATAGTATTGATGTTATTGAAGTTATTTTGGACCTTTGGGTCAATAATGAGATAAGGGGGAAAAAGCCCTAAATTGCTATGACAAATTAGTTCATATAATTAATTTGAGAAATTATGGGAACATGAAATTAAGTTGGAATTAATGAAATTGGGATAATATGAGATTGAATGGTGGAGTTGGATTTATTAATCACTCACCTTTGTAATCATTGATAATTTATCTGTTGATGCATTTATTATCTGTTTAGAAATAATTGCCTTGGGCTATCGGTGAAGGATAGTCTTGATTGTTGTAGACAATGCATGATGATTAGGCGAACTAAAACTAATCAATTGAATATGACGGTTGGAATAATACATCGAAATTGTGTATTGATAGAACGTGTATATGATATGTGTTTATATACGTTGTATTGTGTGGGAGGAGATAGGGGATGTACTCCACAGTTTAGGGGAAGATAGGGGATGGACTCCTAAACCGGATATTGTTTGGGAGGAGATAGGGGATGGACTCCATTGATACAGCAAATATGTGTATCTATTGAAGTGTTGATACAGCAAATCTGTGTATCATTTGTGAAGTATGGAAGTGTTTTTATGTGTTATTGATACAGCTAATGTGTGTATCTATTGAGATTTATGGAAGTGTTTGATATGAGTTGTTATTTGATTTGAATTGTTGAATTGGAAGAATTATTGACATGAGATGTAATCTCATTTAAAGTATATGGCCAGGTTCTGAGCCAGGGTTATGAATTGAAAAACTGGATAAGAAATGGAAATGGGATGAAACATGGACACATTTGTCATGTAATTAAAATGAGTTATGAATTGATTTATGTGAGTTAAACATTCATCAAATGCTAGTGTTTTAGTTATCGCTCATATTATGTTTAGCATATCTCTACTAGGCGTTGGCTCACCCTATATGGGACATCATTTTCAGGTTCAAGTATCATGCCGCCTCCGAGATCTTAGCTTGGATGGTTGTGGGAGTTGAAGACTCTTTTGTTTATTTTTGTTGTATTACATGTGCATCAAGCCAAGGGCTTATTTTATGTAGAGTTAGTACTCCCCTTTTGTAACCAAGTGTTGACTTGGAAAGTTGTAAGCCCGTAGGGCATTTACTTTTGTTGTCAACATGTAATACATTTGTAAGAAATACTCTGATGAAATGTAATTATACTTTATTCTCTTATGTCTACGCATGTCAATATTTTATGATTTATGGGTTTATTTTGAGGGCGTTACAATTTTCAATGTAGACAGTTAAGCCTTATTTGTTTTAATTTATTCTGAACAAGTTTACTTTTTCCTTAATAATATCTTTTATTCCAGTTATACCATACTTATTAAAATATGAACAACAATTGCATAAACAATTTTAATTTACTTAAAAAATATATATTTCTTAATTGCAAAAATTGAATAAACTACATCAAACAAAATCATACTCAACAATTTGATGAAAAGAACTATATCATAGGATTCATCATTTTCTGTTGCCTTGTACTATGAAAAATATATTTAGTAAACAATTTAAAAAGTCTATTTTTTTAAATATTCCATCAAAGATATTGTGAAAATAATACCCTAAAAAATTCATATATATTTTAAACTACGAGACAAAAAAAAAAAAAAAATGAATCTTACGTTATGATTTTGTTCAATTAAAAGCAAACCAGTCCCAAAATGTTTTATTACTTGCTTTATAAATAGTCAAGGCATTACCAACTTTTAATTGATTTCAGGAAATTTATATTCGCACTCTTTATATTTTTACTCTTGTGTTATTTTTGTTTTTATAATTTTAATTGACTCAATTTTAACATTAATTTATGATTTTATCTCAATTTAGTCTAATTGATTATAACCTCTCTTTTTTTTTTTTTTTTTTTTTTGTGAAAAATGTACACATGAACATATAGCTAAAAAATTGTAAACTTATTCAATTCAATTCTCAACTAACTCAGAAAGATCAGTGTTATTAATTGGACTAAATTAATATAAAATTTAAAATTAAGAATTCAAAATAGAATTAATTGAAATTATTCAAATTAAAATGACATAATGGACCAAATGTAGGAATTATCAACATAATTTTTTTATTAGAATTAAAGACAAAAATCACTGTTGCCAACCTGGATGTCAAGATGGCTGGTGGATAAAATTACGAGCAAGGATCCTCTAGAGTGAAATTTCTCTAAAGTTTCCTAGAGTACTACATTGTGTGGTTGAGATTTACTAGCAAGTCACATCAGAAAAATTGATGTGACTTGCCAGTAAATCTCAACCACACAATATAGTACTCTAGGAAACTTTAGGGAAAAATCACTCTAGAGGATCCCAATTCTAAAATTACATAGTTGCCGTACTTGATGGGCTGGGCTAGAGAAGCGAACTAGTCCCAAAATATTTTATTACTTACTTTATAAATAGTCAAGGCATTACCAACTTTTGATTGATTTAAGGAAATTTATGTTCGCACTCTTTATATTTTTACTCGTGTTATTTTTGTTTTTATAATTTTAATTGACTCAATTTTAACATTAATTTATGATTTTATCTCAATTTAGTTTAATTGTTTATAACTTTTTGTTTTTTTTTTTTTGTTTTTGTGAAAAATGTACACGTGAACATGTTTCATCTTTTATAGCTAAAAAATTGTAAACTTATTCGATTCAATTCTCAACTAACTCAGTAACATTTTTTCTTTCAACAACCATAATCAGTGTTATCAATTGGACTAAATTAATATAAAATTTAAAATTAACAATTCAAAATAGAATTAATTGAAATTATTCAAATTAAAATGACATAACGACCAAATGTAGGAATTATCAACATAATTTTTCATTAGAATTAAAGACGAAAATCACTGTTGCCAACCTGGAAGTCATGATGGCTGATGGATAAAATTACATAGTTGCCGTGCTTGACGGGTTGGGTTGGGCTGCTCCACCACCATAGAAAGTTGACGTGCTTGACGGGCTGGGCTGGGTTGCTCCACCACCATAGAAAGTTGACGTGCTTGACGGGCTGGGCTGGGCTGCTCCACCACCATAGAAAGACTTGGTGTGTATAAGAATGAGTAATACATTTTCCTTCTCCATCATCAAACGACTATCCTTCTTAATCTCCTCTGCTTTTCATTTCTCTCTCTCTCTCTCTCTCTCTCTCTCTCTAAATCCTCCTACCTGTAAGAAAACAAAATGAGTTGGCTTATGTTTATTCTTCATCAATTTCTTCTGCTATTTCTCTTGTCTTCTTCTGCACGCCATGCCTGCCTTGAGGACTAGAGATTTTCACTTCTCCAATTTAAAACAACATTTACCATAACTGCTTATGCCTCTTCTCTACGTTGTGGATCTGATTCTCATCCTAAAATGGTGTTCTGGAATGAGAGTAGTGATTGCTGCTCGTGGGAAGGGGTCACATGCGACTGGTCGAATGGTCATGTGATTGGACTTGACCTCAATTGCAGCCACCTTCAGGGCACCATCTAACCCAACAGCTCCCTCTTCCACCTTCGTCACCTCGAAACCCTCAATCTTGCCTTCAATGACTTCAATTTCTCTACAATTTCACCTGATTTTGGCTCCTTTCTAAGTTTGACCCATCTCAACCTCTCTTACTCTAATTTTACAGGCCGAATTCCTTCAACAATCTCCCATCTATCCAAATTGATTTCCTTTGATCTCTCTTATTTCAATGATTATTACTACTATCTGGGGAGACTTGAACAACACACTTTCAATATGCTCCTTCGAAACCTAACCCAATTAAGAGAACTACACCTTGATTGGTTGAATATCTCTTCATCTTTACCTCATGCTTTGCTAAATCTATCTTCTTTGACATCTCTCAATCTTCGCTATTGTCAACTGCGTGAGAAATTCTCAGAAAACATTTTTCACTTTCCAAACCTACGAAAGCTCAACTTACGGAGAAATTTGGAACTCACAGGTAAACTTCCATACTTCAATGTGACTAGTTCCCTTCAGTTTCTTGATCTCTCCTACATAAGTTTTTCTGGCCAATTGCCTGAATCAATCAGCAATCTTAAAGCCTTGAATAGTTTGTACCTCTTTTTTTGCAACTTTTCGGGGTCCATTCCAACTTCTCTTTGGAACCTTACACAAATCACCGATCTAGACATCAGGGATAACAGTTTCAGCAGTCAAATCCCCTCATCAATTTCAAACCTTGCAAAGCTCACTAACTTGGGTCTTTCCGGAAACAATTTGAACGGTCAAATACCGGATTCCCTTGGCAACATGAGCCAACTTACTTACTTGGATCTTGACGGAAACAATTTGAACGGTCAAATACCGGATTCCCTTGGCAACATGAGCCAACTTACTTACTTGGATCTTTTCGGAAACAATTTGAATGGTCAAATACTGGATTCCCTTGGCAACATGAGCCAACTTACTTACTTGGTTCTTTACGAAAACAATTTGAACGGTCAAATACCGAATTCCCTTGGCAACATGAGCCAACTTACTTGGTTCTTTTCGGAAACAATTTGAAAGGTCAAATACCGGATTCCCTTGGCAACATGAGCCAACTAAGTTTTCTCTATTTGAGTGATAACTCACTCAATGGGACAATACCATCTTCGTTGTTTGCTCTGCCTTCACTGGTTAGAATAGGATTGAGTAACAATAAACTACAGGGACCAATTCCAGGATTAGTTTATGAACTCCAGAACCTAACAGACTTGCTGCTTTCATCAAATAACTTAAGCGATGTAGTGGATCTAGATAAGCTTCTAAAGCTTAAAAATCTGATCAAGCTTGATCTCTCATATAATGGTCTCCCATTGAGTATCAACAACAGTGTCAACTCTACCTTGACCAACTTTGACACCATAGGATTAGCTTCTTGCAACTTGAGCGAATTTCCAAACTTCTTGAGAGAACAAGCTGGATTGTTTTCTCTAGACATTTCAAACAACAAAATTCATGGTGAAGTTCCAAAATGGTTATTCAATGTGGGGAAAGATTCATTGTATCATTTAAATCTTTCTCATAATTTCCTTACAAGTTTAGACCCTCTTCCATGGAAGAATCTGGGATATATTGACCTGCACTCCAACTTACTCCAAGGATCACTCCATGTTCCACCTAACAGCACATCTTTTTTCTCTGTCTCAAACAATAAAGTGACTGGAGAAATCCCCACATTGATTTGTAATTTGAGGTGGCTTGGAGTTCTTGATTTGTCTAATAACAGTTTGAGTGGGTTGATTCCACAATGTTTGGGAAACTTCAGCAATAGTCTATCGGTACTGAATTTAGGAAACAATAGATTTCGTGGTACCTTTACTACGACATTTACAAAAGGCAACGTGCTAAGGAATCTTAACTTGAATGGAAACCAAATTGAATGACAAGTTTCGCGATCTCTGCTCAATTGTAAGGACTTGGAAGTTCTAGATCTTGGAAAAAACAAGATAAATGATACATTCCCCCACTGGTTGGGAACTCTTCGAAACTTGCAGGTTCTTGTCTTGAGATTTAATAGGTTTCATGGTCACATAGGCACCTTCAAGACCAAGGGCAATCATCATTTCCCTAAGTTGAGAATTATCGACATATCTTACAATGAGTTCACTGGGCTTTTGCCAACAAACTATATCAAACAATTTGAAGCTATAATGAATGCAGATGAACATGAAATGAAATTGAAATACATGGGTGAATACTATTATCAAGATTCTGTGGTGGTAATGATGAAAGGATATGAAATTGAATATTCAAGAATCTTAACAGTCTTCTCAATCATTGATTTTTCAAGAAACAAATTCCAAGGAGACATTCCGAAATCCATTGGGAGGCTTAATTCGCTTCGAGGTCTTAACTTATCCCATAACAATCTCAAAGGTCACATCCCAACTTTACTTGGAAATTTAACGAACCTTGAATCATTGGACCTTTCCTCAAACGAGCTTGTTGGGGAGATTCCTCAGCAATTGACAAGTTTGAAGTTTCTTGCCGTACTAAACCTTTCGGATAACCAACTAGGGGGACAAATTCCTCAAGGGAGCCAATTTAATACATTTGGGAATGATTCATACAATAGGAACTTTGCCTTGTGTGGATTCCCCTTATCAAAGAAATGTGAGGAACAACAACCATTGCCACCTCCACCAACACTGCAACATGATGAAAATTCAGATTGGGAGGGCGGATTTAACTGGAAAGTTGTTGTTATGGGGTATGGATGTGGCTTTGTATTTGGAATGGTTATGGGATATCTTATGTTAGTAACTCGAAGTCCAGAATGGCTGATGAAAATTGTTGAAGGAAAACAATATAAGAAGGTGAAAAGGTCCAAGAAGAGTGCCCACTTATGCAGTAAAGGAAGAAATCAACAAAAAATAAATGGCGTCATTTAGGTAAGTAGAATTTATCTTTGAAGCATTACTTCGTTGAATTATCTTTTATGGTTTCTATGTATATGCTATTATTGAGTTGCTAATGTTTTTATTTCAAAACTAGATCTGTTCCATCAAGTAGCACAATAAAGCAATGGTGTCCACTTGAAGGGGTGTCTCATGTAGCTGTTGCATTTGAGTCCATGTGCATCCAGATAGCAGCTATATAGGATCACTTCAAAAGATTTTACCTTTGTTGCTGTATTGAGTTCTAAAGCTTTGTTATGTTGTTTAGTTTTCTTAAAGCACGAGTCAAATATGAGTTGCATATCATGACTCCTTGTTTCTTTTCTCGCATCATGTAGCAACCTTTAAACATTTGTACTTTTTTTTATGAAGCTACTTTTAAATTGGATTTCAGTCAAACTTGGCCTTGCTGAGTTTTTTAATCTTAAAATGCAATCTTAAAAGTTACAACTCAAACCATTCCCCTTGTTTCATTCTTAATTATTTTTTAATGACAAAATTGTTGGCTACTTGATAGAGAATTTGCATTGAAAATAATGATGTGTTACTCCTTTTTAAAATATTGCCAAGTTTGCTTGTTGGATGGTAAAAACATTCTCAATTCAATGGCGACTAAGGGATCACACTGGAGATATAGTCTAGCACTTGTTTCTATTGAGATGTGGGAATTTCGTGATTAATTATAGTAGGAAAATGGTGATTCTGAGAGTATTGATTAGAAATGTTGTTCATAAGCAAGAAAAGAATCATGGAAATGCAATCAACAGTGGGGTTTACTTTTTTCCATTGTGATAGTTTGGTGTACTATATTGTTGTATTTTCTCTGCTAACTCTCCCAAATACAATAAACTATAAACTGAATGATTGTTATTAAATATTAAAAAAGAAGATGGCAGTTATTTGTAAGTCAACTGATCTTAATGTATTTTGTTGTTCCCTTCAGTTTCTGGCTATGGGCGGAGCTTCTCCAGTTTGGACGTCCGTATTCCACAACCAATCCGGATATTCAAACTGGACATTTAGTTTAGTATGAGCAATAGATGTTTGTCATATTGACACTTTTTTTAAATTCATGGTTAAGATTTTGTTTACTTATTTACAAATTCACAAGTAGATCCAAATAAAAAACTTCACCCAATATTTAATATGTGTTGACACCATATTTTATTTTTTGTCGATTTTGGCCTGTCAATAGGCCAAATCGAATCTAATTAGCTATGGCCTACCAATTCTGACCAAATCCTATTTTATTGACGGTGGCTTGTTGATTATGACCAAATCTAATCTCATTGATTGTGGTCTGTTGATTTTGATCTGTAGATTCAGATCATAAATTATCTTTTTAAAAGATTATGGCCATATTATTATTATTATTACTAATGCTATGAAGGTAAGTTTCATTCAAACCCACCAAATCGCGGGTCATGCATGGGCAACATGGGGCATGGAGAAATAGTGCCAACGTGGCTTGATATGATGATCATGGGCAGTTAGTTGCTATTTGTGGCAAACATTATGCAACTCGTGAATTGAAGAAACTGCCTTTGAACAATTGATAATTAAGCTGTGGGACTTTGCCTATAAATAGGCAAAGAAGAGAAGATCAACATGGATCAACAAAACATCAAACTCATTAGAGTTCTTTGTCTAGGAGTAGTCTATCTTAACTTAGGAGTAGATTACCTTAATTTAAGAGTAGTTTTTAGCAGTTAGTTTTGGTTCTTCTAACCTTTTTGATTCCTGTCGATTGTGTAACAAAGATTGTGCTTCTTGTTTGATTAATGCAATCGAGTAACAAGTTTCAATTTTATTACCAATTTGTAGTTTGTTTACACTTGTTTCTTCACATTGCAACCTCCAAAGAAGTCCTTGAAACTGTCAAGGCATAGGACACTAACCACAATTGCTTGATGTGTTTGTTGTTTGTAAAAACTGGTTTCTCTGTTAATTCTGTTCTGTCGATTCCATCCAAACCAATTTTTTGCTAACAATATGTTAATGGGTAGACAATCTAAGTGTTCAAACAATATTCTTTAGTCCATATTCAGATTGGAAAGAAGCCATTCTTTTTGAATTATCTGTTGGAGCATTGGATAATTTTTCTTCTCAAACTAGTTTTTTTTTTCTGACCAACTACCTAATTCAATCAACAATCTTTGATCCTTAAGTAGTTTGTACCTCTCATATTTTGCAACTTTTTAGTATTGTCATTTTTTTTAATAATGATTTTGTTATGATTTTTACCATAGTAAAACATGTTTGTGAAATACATAATTCAGCAACATAACATTAAAATTAAAGTAAAATGACATTAAAATATTACGTTTTTATTTTAAACTACACATCCTAAAATGATATCATTTTAGTTTAGCTTTAAGCTTATAAGATATATTCATCCACTTTTTAGGGTCCATTAGAGATTGCACAACTTGCTAACTTTAACATTTCTAAAAACAATTTAAATGAATGGATATAAGATATTTCTTGGATAATCTTTAGATTGTATTTCGATCTTAAATTTATGAAAAAAATTGTGAAGTTCTGAAGAAAGAAAATACAGAAAATAAGGGTTGTTTTCTTGGGCACTACCAAGTGGGTGAACTAGTTTTCTTTTTTCCAAATATCAAAACTTGGATAAAAGACAGTTTTAATACCGAAAGTATGGGATCTTTTTTATTTTAGTCCCTTAAGTTTCAATTTTGTCATTTTGGTCCTCAAAATTGTCAATTTGAATCAATCTGGTCATATCTCTAACATCCATCCATATTATTAACGGGAACAGTATGGCTAAAAGATAGTTTTAGTCCCTAAAGTCGTTCCTTATCATTTTTGTCCCTTAAGTTTTAATTTTTATCATTTTGATCAATTTGAGTCAATTTAGTCTTAGCTCTAATCATATCATGTCTATTTATCTTGAATATATACCCTATTGTACTTTATCACCATACACAACATCTTCCTCATTTTTTTTGATGACTAAAATACCATTTTCCCGTCCGTTTTACATAACAAAAATAGACAAATGGTTTAGGCCACTTCGAAAGTTCAACATATGTCCATCTCAAACTACTTATTTCCAGCCACATTCCTTAAGAAATATCCCACCTACCTAGGTTTGTTTTTCTTCCATCTCTCTAACAATTCCAGTCTCAAACTGTTGCATTACTTGCTTAGTAATACCAACTCCAACTTTTTTAGTGACTTATGGCCAACCTTTGCTAGCTTTGGGACTATTAGAATTACCACTATTTGTTTGGGTAAAATATATTTTGTTACTGAAGACATTTATTACAAATAAAAAACAAATATTTTTCAACATTTTAAAATTAATGTGCTAGTGATTGTGGTAGTGGTAGTGGTAATGTTGGTGTGGTAGTGGCGGCGGCAGTGATGGGGCAGAATTTGTGGTGGTAGTGTTGGCGGTAATAGTGGTAGGGTGGTGGAGATGGAGGTCGTCTGATGTCATTGGTAGGACAAGAGTTTAGTTCAAAAAATATTCTTCACCCAAATAAACTTTTTTTTCATGATTAATGGAAAATGTTTCAGTTGATTTTCATTTTTCGTCATACCAAACATTGATGGAAGACAAGCTTGTTTGAATAGTGGATAATTACAATTTACATGGTTGCCTAACTTGACAAGCTGCACCAGAGAAAGACTTACTGTTACTTATACATTTTCTCTTACCCTTCTCCATCATCAAATATCCAACTTATTCATTTTGATATCTTTGATTCCCATGAGGAGAAATGAGTGGCTAATATTGCTTCATCAATTTCTGTTGTTTCTCTCTTTTCTCAAGTTCTTACTTGTTCATCATCATGGTCTTCTTCTACTTCTGCATGCCCTACGTGCCTTGAGGATCAGAGGTTCCCACTACTCTAATTTAAAAAAACATTTGTCACTAGTGTCTTTACCCTTTTACAGTGTAAATCTTATTGACATCCTAAATGGAGTTCTAGAATGAGAGTACTGATTACTGCTCATGGGAGGGGGTCATGTGCGATTGGTTGAATGGTCATGTAATTGGACTTGACCTCAGTTGTAATGAGCTTCAGGGCACCATCCAAACCAATAGCAGCCTCTTTCTACCTTCGTCAGCCCCAGAGGCTTAATCTTGCCTTCAATGACTTCAGATTCTCTAGAATATCATCTAAGTTTGGCTCATTCATGAATTTGACCCATCTCAACCTCTCAACCTCTTTATTTTCAGGTCAAATTCCTTCAGAAATCTCCCACCTGTCCAAATTGATTTTGCTCAATTTTTCTGGTATTCATGAGGGGAGACTTGAACAACACACCTCCAATATGCTCCTTCAGAACCTAATCCAGTTAAGAGAACTACACCTTGATGCATTGGATATCTCTTCACCTTTACCTCTTGCTTTGTTAATTCAATTTTCTTTGACATCTCTCAGTCCTGCATTTGTCAACAGCGTGGGAAATTTCCAAAAAACATTTTCCACCTCCCAAACCTACAAAAAGCTCGAGGTATGGGACAACAGAAACCTCACAGGAAAGTTCCAAACTTTAATATAACTAGTTCCCTTCAGATTATTGATCTCTCCAGGACAAGTTTTTTTGGACAAGTGCCTGATTCAATCAGCAATCTTAAAGCCTTGAATAGTGTGTACCTCATTGAGTGTAACTTTTCGGGGTTCATTCCAGCTTCTCTTGGGAACCTTAACAAATCACCAATTTGTACTTCTTGTATAATAGTTTTAGCAGTCAAATCCTCTTATCGATTTCAAACCTTGCAAAGTTTACTCACTCGTTTCTTTCTAATAACAATTTGAATGGACAAATACCAGATTCCATTGGCAACATGAGCCAACTTGTTTTCTTGGACCTTTCTAGAAATCAGCTAACAGGTCCCATTCCTTTGTATGCAATTGGGCTTTCCAGGTTAGCTTAACTTGATTTAAAAAATAACTCACTCAATGGGACAATACCATCTTGGTTATTTACTCTACCTTCACTGGTTTCTATAGAATTGAGAGGCAATAAGTGGCAAGGACAAATTCCAGGATCTTTTTATGAACTCGCAAACCTGAGACACTTATCACTTTCATCAAATAACTTAGGTGGTATAGTGGAGCTAGATAAGCTTTTAACGGTAAAATATCTCTCCCATCTTGACCTTTCACATAATGGTCTCTCATTGAGCATCAACAACAGTGTCAACTCTACCATGCCCAAATTTTACACTATAGGATTAGCTTCATGCAAGCAAATTTCCAAACTTCTTGAGAGTGCAGGCTGAATTGCTTTCTCTAGACCTTTCAAACAACAAAATTGGTGGTGAAGTCCCAAAATGGGTATTGGATGTGGGGAAAAATTCATTGGAGGATTTAAATCTTTCTAATAATTTCTTACTGGTTTAGAGAAACTTCCAGGGCAAACACTACAATTTATTGACCTGCACTCCAACTTACTCCATGGACCACTCCCTATTCCACCTATCACCACAATTGCTTTCTCTATCTCAAACAATAAATTGACAGGAGAAATCCTTCCTTTAATTTGCAGTCTAAACTCACTTAAAGTTCTTGGTCTGTCTAATAACAATTTCAATGGAATTATTCCACATTGTTTGGGAAACTTCAGCAATAGTCTCTCAATGCTGAATGGCCTTCATGGAACCTTTAGTGCAACATTTACAAAAGGTAACATGCTGAGGAATCTTAACTTGACTGGCAACCAGATTGAAGGACAAGTTCCGCGATCTTTGCTCAATTGTGAACACTTGGAAGTTCTAGATCTTGGAATAAACAAGATAAATGATACATTCCCCCACTGGCTAGGAACTCTTCTGTAGTTGCGGGTCTGGTCTGGAGATTTAATAAGTTTCATGGTCACATTGACGACTTTAAGACCAAGAGTAAAGTTCCTTTCACTAAGTTGAGGATTATTGACATATGTTACAATGAGTTCAGTGGCCCTTTGCCAACCAATTATATCAAAAAATTTGAAGCTATGATGAATGTGATGGGTGAGATGTATTATCAAGATTCTGTGGTGGTGGTGGTGATGAAAGGATTTGAAATTGAATATTCAAGAATCTTGATGGTCTTCTCAATCATTGATTTATCAACCAATAATTTCCAAGGAGATATTTCGAAATCCATTGCGAACCTTAATTCGCTTCAAGGTCTCAATTTATCTCATAACAACCTTATAGGCCATATCCCAACTTCACTTGCAAATTTAACGAATCTTGAATCATTGGACCTTTCCTCAAATAAGCTTGTTGGGGAGATTCCTTAGCAATTGACAAGTTTGATGTTTCTTGAGGTATTGAACCTTTTGGACAACCAACTAGTAGGATCAATTCCTCAAGGGAGGTAGTTTAATACATTTGGTAATGATTCATACAGTGGGAACTTGGCTTTATGTGGAATTCCCTTATCAAAGAAATGTAAGGAACTACAACCATTACCACCTCCACCAACATTCCAACAAGACGAGAATCCGACAAGTCAAGCAGATTTAGCTGGCAAGTTGTAGTGATGGGGTATGGATACGGATTTGTATTTGGAATGGTTATGGGATATCTTATGTTTGTAACTCGAAGACTACAATGGCTTATGAAAATTGTTGAAGGAAAACAATATAAGAAGGTGAAAATGTCTAATAAGGGTGCCCACTGATGCAATAAAGGAAGAAATCAACAAAATCAAATGGTGTTATCAAGTAAGCGGAATTTATCTTTGAAGCTTTATTTTGTTGGATTATCTCTTGTGGTTTCTATTTGTAAGCAAAATTAGAGTTACTTATGTTTTATTTCAAAACTAGCTCCATACCTTTAAGTAGCACAATAAAGCAATAGTATCTACTTGAAGGGGTGTCTCAGTGTCTGTCTTAGTTGTTGCATAATGAGTCTATGTGCATTTTTCCTCTTGAAGACAAGTTTTTTTGGCCGAGTGCCTATTTTGCAGCTTTTCACTTTTCACTTTTGCCTTTTTCTTTTTTTTTTTCCCTTTGCAATGATTTTTTTTATGGTTTTTAGCACAATAAGAACATAATTCAACTTCCTTAGTTTGAAATTAATTTAAAATGACATCAGTTTGTTTGTTTCATTTTCAAAATATTTTTTTCTCGAAAAATTAGAACTAGATTTGTGAAGGGAAGAAAAAAAGGAAAAAAAAAGTATCTATTTTGATTTTTATTAATGCTAACTGCTTCAGCACTTTCTGTGAAGTAGTTTAAGCAGCCAGTTCCTCTGTTTTGTAGCCAACATGATCAGTCAACTTTGCTTCTTTAGATCTTTGTAAGAATCAGCAATTTTTTTTAATAAATAATAAAAGTAAATTATGAACTCTGTAATGTTTGAATGACAGAAGTTTTGTGTTTGGAAAGTTGGATAATGCAACAGTTGCTTTTGTTCATCTTGTTCAATAATTGAAATTATACATTAGTGGTTGAGGACCAAGTTTAGTCAAATTTTATGATCTCATGTCTCGTAATATTTATCGTCAATGAATTATATAAGAATGTTAAGATATGAATATTTGGAGATATAATTTAACAGCAGTGAATGTTTTTCAATAGAGAAATAAAAAATTTTAAAGATAAAAAGATCTTGGGTCTCATTAGTGGGTTTTGAAATATAAAAATTCAACAATAAGGTTAGAATATCATAGCCTAAGAAGTTAGAGTAATGCTACATGTATCTATAACCATTCTATAAAAGAGGCAAATTTTCAAATTTGCAATCAAACGATTCTCTCTTAGGATCAAATTTTCTTGTGTTCATTTGGCTTTGTCTTCTTAGTTGCTCTTCCGAATTTCTCCTTTTCTAGGTTTCTTCCTCAACTTCAACTTTCTTACGTTAGTTTTTCAAGTTTGGTTTTGTGTTCTTTTGTTGCTCTGTTTTATTGATTTCAATTTTCATTGACATGATTGGACTTGTTAATCTTCAAATTGAATGAAGGGTTCGCTTTCTATTTTCGATCGTTTTGTTTCAAGTACAAAAATGACCCATTTTGTGTGTCTCCCTATCGTTCTTCAATCAAGTATGAGGAAGACATTTTTGCATTAATTTTGTGTATCTAAGTTTGGATTTGTTTTTTCTTCTACAAATTTATCTAAAAATTGTGCTAAATTTCAATTGTTTTTTATTTATTGTGTAAATATATGTTTCTTCTTTGGTTATTGCTGTTGTTTAATTTTTCCACAAATTTGCTTCGTTCATTGCATCAAATATTGCTGGATATGAAATGGGTGTGCTGCTATTGAAGAATTTCTAACTTTTCTTTTTAGATGAAGCAAGATTTCTTTTCTACTTATGCATGTACACATGCATGTATATAAATTGATTCTTCTATTGACATCTTGGAAATTTTGAAACATGTCAAATTGATTTTTCTTTTATAAAGAGAACTAATTGTACTTTCCTGCTACTTTTTTGTAACAAATTCTGTGGTTATCTTAAGTTTCTAATTTGTATATATGTGTAAATGTGTGTGTTGATGGTGTGTAGATATTATTGTGTTGTAGGGATGGGAAGAAGGTGAAGGCCTTGGGAAAGAGAAGCAAGGGATCAAAGGATATGTCAGAGTTAAGAACAAACAGGACATTGCAGCTTTTTTTTTTTTTTTTTGTTGCTCTTCGTTTCTCTGATTTTTTGTTTATTCATCAAATTCACGCTCTATTTTGTTGCCTAGAACATAAAGTTTTTATTTTATTTTATTTTTATTTTAATTGTCTACTGAATCAAAGGAGCTAATAAGCTTAACCTTGTCGTGGGATGAGTTTTTCATAAATAAGGAGTTCATGACATATAGAGCAGCTTGGCAATTCAATAGGTACTGGGACATAATTGTTGAAAATTACAACAGGTATTGGTGTAGATGAGGGCATTCGATACATCATAGTTTGACAGCATCCTCAAGAGAATGAAAGTGTAATTGTCCCATTTATCCTTTGAATTAGATTTAATAAGCTTTAAAAAAATTTGTTCTTGTATTTTTCTGTTTCTGACTCTTCTTTTTATTTTTTTAGGAAGCTGCAGAAATCAAGGACGAAGGTACATCAAGATAAAATTGAATTTATATTACACTTAATATCATTATATGGTTTGATAAGGATCATCTTTGTATGCATATTGTAGCTGTTGAAAAGGATGATGTTCAAGAGGTTGATACCGATGTCACCTTAGAGACTAATACAGTTGTCAAGTCTACTCGCCCCCAAGGAAGGTCAATATGGTTGTGCACATCAATGCTAGATTGGTTTTGAGTTTTTTTTTTTTGCTTCTAATTTTTATAAATTTATTATTTGTTTATTTTTGTTTCTTCCTTTAATAATCACCAGGTATAAGAAAAGAGAGAGGGAAACTTGTCCATGCATATTCTTCTGAGGATCTTGGAGGAATACTTGTGAGTCACTAACCTTAGTAACCTAGGTCCCCGAGTTTTTTCGTATAGAGTTGATTGAAATAGGTATTGTGAGGTAGTTATTTTGCGGTGCCTCAATTTTAAGTGAAGAATTTATTATTTGGGTCACTGTGTTGTCTGACGGTGCCAAATTATTTTTAAAAAATGGAGTTCTAAGATTTTTGAGTTGTTCCATCTGCCCTTATTTTCTTAATATGTTAATTGTATGGTTTTCAGAGGTTGCCTCTGTTTTCTTGTTTTGGCTGTAATTTTTAATAGATTGCTGTAATTCTATGTAGAAAAAATCATAACTAAATTGATTGTTTGGGAACATCGCTTTAAAATTTTCCTAATTTACTCAAGTTTCACAAGAGTTAGATTCAGATTGGTTAATCGAATTTGAATTGATGAAGTTTCAGATAGTAAAAAATTGGCTATAAATTTTGAATATTTGGTGAAATTGTCATTCTGGAAAAGAATGGCTTTCTTATATTGTCTATTAGTTTGGTTGGAATTTCAGCTAAATTTAAAAAAATCGGTTAATAACCAAAAGAATTTAAAGATTGTATAGTAGTTAATGAAAATCTATTTTTGTAGTGAGGTTTTAGTAAGGTGTTGGGATTAGGAAGCTGGACTTATTTAATAAGGCGATACTAGAAAAATGGCTATTGAGATTCACACTAAAGAGGCATAGTCTTTGGAGAAGATTGATTGAGGAGAGATATGGCAGCTTGTTTGGTGGGTAGAACATTTATACTATTAGAGGTCCGTATTAAAGGCACGCCTAGGCCCAAGTCCCATACAGGCCCAAGGTTTGCGCCTTATAGTGTTCCAGGCTAGGCGACTTCGATAAGGCGTGCCTAGGTGTGCGCCTAGGCCCAAGTCCTGTCCAGTCTCAAGGTTTGTGCCTTGTAGTGTTCTAGGCCAGAAGATTGTGATAAGGTGCCTGATTGGCCCAAGGCTTGCGGCTTAGGGGTTTTTTTTTATTCTTGCTTTAATTGGTTTTGTTTAAAATCTAACCATTGATTTAATATGATGCAGCTACAGAAGATCTCTACTCTTATTACAGATGCCAATATATTGGGCATTCAATCCCAAATCAATGATAGAAGAAAAATTAGCCCTAATTCCTAATCTCCAAAAAACACTAAATGTATAACATTTCATTTTGTTTTTGTTGAACCCTAAATTATTTACTTATATTAAATTATACATTTTTTTCCGTACAAGGTGAGCCTCACTTCGGTGAAGCCTGCGCCTCGCCTTGCGCCTTGAGCCTAGGCCCTAGGAGACCTTGGCGCCTTGGTGCGCCTATCGCCTTTAATAACATTGGGTGGGCCTTTGGAAGAGTATTCTCTCAATTTTTAATTTCTTTACATTAATTATTAGCATTTGGATTGATAACCAGAGCTTCTTATGGAAATTATTTAGTTTTTCATTCCTTTACTCATCAATATTTAGACCCTTTTTTGTTATTTAGATGGCGATGTTAACAGTTGGATTGTTCAGTATATGAATTTTAGTATTGTTTGGATTGGTGGGTATGATTTAGATTTTGATAAATTTGTTTGAATTTTGCAAAATTGATATGTTTATTGACCTTTTCTTTGGCGATTTTGCAGTGTCCAATTCGTTAAATTGCCACAAAAATGAAATTTTTGGGAATTCTTCTAAATTATTGTTCATTTGGTCAATTGGTTCAGCGTTCTTTTGGTGAATTTTGGTTTGAATTTGTGATTTGGTTTTTCAGGAGAGAAGTTTGAATTCAATTCCTTGGAAAATGGGGGTTATGTCGAGGCGGGTTTTGCCCATTTGTGGTAAAATCTGTTTCTTCTATCCTTCCCTGCGGGCAAGGTCGAGACAGCCTGTGAAGCGGTACAAAAATCTTCTAGCTGATATCTTCCCTCGGTCTCAGGTGAGTATTTGGCTTCCCTTGTATCAGTTTTACTTGATTGTTATGTCTCTTTGAAGTAATGTCAATAATTTTTGTTGCTTCAGAGGTCAGTTGGCATGACTTTTTGCAATTCTTGTGCTTCTGTATGTTGAGGATGATTATTTCAAACTATTCTATCAAGTACATTGTTATTGAGTACTTAACAAAAAGAGAAAAAAAAGAAAAAAGTGCTTAGTGTTTGACATTGATCTGGTTGATTTGTACGCTCCGGGGATTCAAATGTGTTCTGAAAATGGTGGGAAAATTTAGAGAGATGTTGATAGGGATGATCTGCTTTTGACGGTAAAAAATGAAAAGGGCAACATATCATTACACGAGGCCTTGATGAACGGTCACCAAGTTGTAGGTTATTATTTCATCGCGGTAGATCTAGAAGTGTTGTTGTAACGGCCCACATTCATGTCTTAGTCATGCTTGCATGCATTTATGTGTTTTGCCATGTTGAACTGCATTACAAGTCTTGTCCTGTTTTGTTTAAGCGTTGGTTTGCATGCTTTGTTCCCTCCTTGCTGTCTCAAGCCTAAGTTATGTTAAGCCTAAGTCATGCCAAGCCTAGGTTGATCCAAGCCGAGGTCATCCATAAGCCTAAAACTATCTTGGAACCACTTTGATTGACCTCCATTTTCATCTGGGCATATTGGCCGAGATGATTATCATCTAGGCCGAGGTGTGTATCACCAAGGCCGAGATGTGTATTATCTAGGCCGAGATGTCATCCCTGAACCCAAGTGATCTTGTTCCTGGACAGGTATGACCTAGGCCGAGGTGTGGCACATCTAGGCCGAGGTGTGGCACAGCTAGGCCAAGTGTTGTCCTTCCTAGCCGAGATCATTGTTCCCTGACTTGCCGATGTTTTGTCCTTAGCCGATGTTATCACTTGCCGGAGTGCCCTTGCCACCAAGCTTGTTGAATACGCTTTGCCTTACACCTGTCTTGTCAATCTATCACCTTTTTGAGGAGAACCAACCAGCCGTTGCCACGTGTCCGAGCTGAGTGTTAAATCAGCCGGCAGAGAGAGAAACCTATCATTTGTTATATCCTTGTTTTGAAGAGGAGAGAGAAGCTCTAGGGAGAGGGAGAAGAGTTCTTGAGAGAGGAGTAGATTTCCAAGCTTGATTCCTAGAGATCGAACCGTTAGATTTGTGTTCTAAGGTTAGATTCTTGATTTGCTCATGTTGTTCTTTATGTTTATGTTATTGCATTGCATGATTGAATATGATTTGTAAGCCATGCATTGTTTTGAAGTTCGGTTTTAGAAAGAGAAAATAGCATTCATGTGTTCTTCAAGAAAAGTCATGTTTTGATCCAAGAGTTTGCATCAAGATCCATGCTTTCATGTTTGTTTTCATATGATCTTCAAGTATGGGTACCCAGGTCCATGTTTTCGAACTCATGGCATGAAATCCCAGATTTTGTAATAACCAAGTTATGATTTTTAGCATTCATGTTCTTCATGTTCATGTTCATGTTCTTCATGTTCTTCAACCCAGATTTCCAGACTTCACTTCCCGAAGTGTAGTCGCCGAGATTATTCTTGCCTAGACCCCACACTTAGGCCAAGCATCGTATCTTACCTTGGCCTACCTTGCATGATCACTTGCACCTTTAGTCTGTCTTGCATGAACACCTCGGCATGCAGCCGCACGCCGAAGCCCGGGTAACCACACCTCGGCTAAGAGCTATGGGACCTCAGCAAAGACCTGGTTGGTGCCCAGCATGTCTTCCTGACATGTAAAACTGTGTTTTGACTTCCAGCATGTTTTCCCGAGATCATTGCATGCATGTAAGACTTGTTTTGAGATGTGTTTTCAGTGGACCTTGCCATGTGTTTGTAGGACTTGGACCTTTGCTTTGATTCCGACGTCCCGAGAACTAAGTGAGTGGTATTTTTAATAAAGCTATGTTGTAAATGTTTTGACAAGCTTTGCTTTACTTGTTTTGAAAAAGGATTTGTTATGAATGAATGAATGAATACCCCTATTTTATGTATCAAGTATAAGTTTTACTTACCAAGTATAAGTTCTGTTTTGGATGACATTCTCGGGAAGTCCGTACGTGCCAGGGGACTTTAAGCATAAGTGGCACAAGTCCGTACGTGCCAGGGGACTTTAAGCATAAGTGGCACAAGTCCGTACGTGCTAGGGGACTCTAAGCCTAAGTAGCACCCTTGTTAAGACATCGGCCACCGACGGTCTATGGACGGGTGTGCTCGATTCCGAGGTGTTATGTCTTCGTTTGTTCTGTCCGAAATGTCATCACCCCAAGTACATGTTTTGAACAAGTTATGATATATGTACATGTTTTGAAGAAGCTATGATATATGTATTGTTTTGACAAGGACCTCGGGAATCATTCATTAAACCCTTTATTACTTGTACCATTCACTGAGTATCCAAGCTCACCCTCTCTATGTATATATGTAGGTATCAAGCTAGAAGTCGGCTACGCCGAGATGTGTGTTTGAGCCTGATGTTTTGTATGCATGTTATGTCGGCGTTTTGTGTTTAAGTCGGCAACCTTGTATTTACGTCGGCAATTTTGAAGACTTATGTATTTTGAACATGTCGGCTCTAGCAGCCCTTTTATCAAGATGTAATATGTAATTTATTTTGTTTATATATCCAAGTTGTAAAGCTATGTAAGGATGTATGCCATTCCATTTGACTTATGCACAGCTCTTATGGACCACTTGTATTTCAATATATTGCTTCCGCGCATGTAAGCCCCATATATTATACTCTGATTGTGTGTGAATTTTGAAAGTTGGCCTTCGGTAATCTCGGATTACTGGCCATCACGGCACCATCCTACCAGGGGCGGGTTGGGGTCGTGGCAGTTGTATTATCTGAACAATGAACTGAAATCAGCTCTGTTTCTAGCTATTGAAGTAGGGTTTTTGGAACTTGTCACGCATATTCTATGTGATACAGTTGGGATTGAAAATACAAACGAAAGACTTAAAGGGTAATCACCTATTCATGCTGCCATTTTAAAAAGAAACCGAGGTAATTCTAACACTTATTCTTGATTTCTCTTTGGCTTTTGCATTTTTGTTTCTCAATTTATTTTAAAATCCCAGGTGTTTTAGATGCCTTATTGAAATCAGAACCAAGGTTCATTCGATTAAGAGATGAAGAAGAAAGGACTCCACTTCACTTGATTGCATGATTGGGCTATCTTGAAGAGGTTCAGTACTTGTTAGGAAGACAGAGTTCAAGTGTTATTGCAAGGGACAACAATGGCTTACTTCCTATTTATTTAGCATCAATTAAAGGCCACGTTGATGTTGTCCGGGCATTGCTTCAGTATTGGCCTGATTCGAGGGAACTGCTCAACTGTCATGGTCAAAATATTCTTCATGTTGCTGCCAAGAGCAGAGGACATAACATGGTTAGTTACATTCTCCAAACTCCTGAGCTTGAGAAGCTTTATAAACATGAGGGATAAGCATGGAAACACACCCTTGCATTTGGCTACCATGGATTGGCATCCAAAGATTGTTAGTACCCTAACATGGGATGAAAGAGTGGACTCATAGTGAATAATGAGGGTATGCCTGCTCTTGATTCTGCTGAATACTACATGGAAAGAATGCCCTCATTTCGAAAGGTATGCAGTAAGCTAATTAAATAACCCTACACTTAGATACCTAATCAAACATAACAAAATGAGGGTATGTATGCTCTTGATTCTTCATGTTATTTATTTATTTTTATTTGCATCAACTCCACTTACGTTAATATGTCAAAATAGGGTCCAAGCAAAGCTATATCTATTGTTATTCATGATTAATGTTTTGTAATGGTAACTATTGTGAATCTTGTGCCAGTCCATATATACAATCTCAAAATGCTTCTTCACTTGTAGTGCTAAAGCTGAAGTTCTCCAAAGGCTGTCTGTGTGAACATTCCTTTTCATAGTACTATGAATTATTATGTAGCATTGACTGGAAGGAATTTTAATGGCCTGCTATTTCAATAGCCATTAGGTGGTCATAGCTTAAATTTGTGGGACATTTTTATCTTGCAACGGTTAACATGGACTGCATTGAAGGCCGCTGGTGCACCACAAGCTTACTGTAGAAAAGCCCTCAATGCTAAAAAGAAACAAGCATCTATGCAACTAGAGCAAGTGAACATAGATAGCTATGAGGACCGATTCAACACTCTTCTATTGGTGTCCACCCTCGTTGCCACTGTAACTTTTGCAGCCGGTTGTGCAATACCCAATGGCTATAACAACATTGAGCCTGACCAAGGCATGCCAACTATGCTAAAACACAAGTGGTTTCACATGTTCATTTTCTGTGACACCATAGCCATGTATATAGCTCCATTATTACTGTTGTTACCCTCATATGGGCACAATTAAGGGACCTCAATTTGGTGCTTACTGCCGACAGATTGGCACTGCCACTACTAGGGATTGCTCTCACCAAAGCAAGGAGGAAATGATATCAACAGAGATATTTCCTTGTTTAATTTATTTGATTTGTTGGTCAATTGAGTTGTGTTTTTCTTTTGTTTGCCTTTGGTCTTATATGTTAGTATCTAAGTATCTTGCCAGCAAGTATGTAATGGTACATAATGTTTTGATATTTTATTGTTTTACAGTTACGTGGCTGTTATGTGTTGGAGATGTGTGGTTTTGTTCTTGTTTCTCCCCTAATATATACCCATTTTATTAATAAATTTTTTCTTGGTAAAATAAAAAAAAAATTTAAAATAAAGAAAAAGAACTCATCTTGTATATATAGAAATTTTCTAAATATGCATTGGGTCTGACTAGTAGAAAGAAATACGTAGAGAAAAATCAATGCATGGCTTAGATTTATTCTAGGTGCAGCGGGAATTAAATTCAAAATAAATTGAGATACATATTGATTTTTTTTTTTTTTTTTTTTTTTTGTGTGTGGGTAATATTCATTTTATCCTTTGTAGTTTACTAAGATACTCTCATATGGTTTTGGACTAAATTGCAACACTTAACTCTGTTAACAAAATTAAAAATTTACTATTTTACCCTCTTGAACCAGTGTGTCAACTCATTATATATACACAGGTTTACACAAAAGATTTTATTGAGTTAACTGATTATATATGTATATACATACACAGGTTTACATATACACATTACATAGAATTTCCCTTAATATATATATAGGTTTATTTATACACAATTTTATATGGATGTGTATATAATCAAATTGGGTATTGATTTGGCTGAATATTGATTAGTCTGACCATAATCGATAGAGTGTGAGGTATAAACTCTATTTATTTGAACGGAAACATTGACAGTGAAGAGGTAAATTGTAAAATGATCCAAATCAAATGGGGATAATTAACTATTCTTAAAATATAGGAGACAAAGTACTTCACAGTTAAACCACAAGAGCGTTAAATAAATTTTATCCTTTTTTTTTTTTTTGGGTGCATGTAGCATTGTTGGAAAAGTTAAGGTCGAGAGAGTTAAATTAAATTTCTTGTCATCCAATTAAGCAGTTAAAAATAAGGTTGCTACTCAGGTGGCCCAAACTGAGCAACATGTGTCCAACTTGAATTTTTAAGGATTCGACAATATATTTTTAAAATATAAGTTTATGCAGCAATTTAAAAGCCTGAATTAAATTCAAGGCTAGGCCTAGACAAAGATTTCCAGCAACCTGAAACTTGAATACAAATTTAAATATAAATATATAAAAATATTAAATATACATATAAATTATTACAATTTCATTTTGATTTACATTAGTTACATTGTTTTGACTTTCTTTTTTTTTTTTTTTTCTTCTTGAAATTACTAGGAGATGGAATTGAGGATTGGAGACTAAAGAAGTGAATGAACTACTGCAACATTCGTTTTAAGTTTATGTTTGTGTTAGTAAAATTTTTGTTAAGTCTTGATTGATAGAGATTTAACAATAATTTTAATCAAATAGCCAAACAGAAAATCAGACAAATATGTAATTCATTTAGCAAGGTGCAACTCTAATAAGGTTACCGTTGGTTTTGCAGAGGATTTGACAAAGTTACCGTTGCTGTGGTCTATAAAATAAGACTCTACCAGTCTTTTAATTTCACAATATCATTACAATTCTCTTTTCTTTGTCATTGTTAACTTCAATCTTCACTTCTTGTTTCATTTATCTTCTCCTTGTGTGATCTTCAGTCTATATTATTTCTTCAATTTTTCACTTTTTTCTCCACCTCTTTTCTTGTTTCTTTTACAATATATTTCACTATGTGTTGGATGTTGTATCCTATTGAATTTTTTAAACTTGTTTATTTGTACAAATTTTATCTTAAAACTATGGAAGATTTGAAATGTTTGAGGAATCACAAACTTCAGAGCAAAACACTGATATTAATTTCATTTCGGAAACTTCTTGTGTTTTTTGTGCTAAAACGTTCACCATTATAGAAGATGAAACTTTATGTAGATCTTGGTTAGCCATCTCTCAAGATCCCATTGTTGGTAATAGTCAGACGATGGCAATATTCTGGGAACAAGTACTCGTTTATTTTAATTCACAATTGAATGGTGAATCAAATTGAAACCGTATTTCTTTATCTAACCGTCAATCTGTCATGCAAAAGATAATTAATAAATTTTGTGATTTTCTTGAGCAAATCCAATTGAGGCAACAAAGTGAAACAACTGAGGCAGACATGGTAAATTTTATTTCTGTTATTAAATATCAATTTTTTGAGTTCTCAGTCTACTTTTTATCGAAATGTTTTTTTTAGGTCACTGAAGCTAAGCGCATGTATCATGCAATACAGAAAAAAAAAAAAAAAAAACACTTCACATTTTATACAAGTTGGGATATTTTGCACCGAAGTTGTAAGTAGGATGAAATTTGAACGCAACCCAAAAAAGCCACTCTACAAGCTTATCCATTTTCGAATCCAACAACTGAAGGTGAGCCTTTTCAACCCAACAATAATATTGAGGAGGACCAACAATCGAGTAATATATCAACACGACCAATTGGTACTAAGGCTACAAAAAAGAAGTTGAAGTTGAAGATACAACGTTATTTGTTTGGTTTATATAGTACATGGGTAATCTGTTTATATTTGTTTTTTGAAGGAAATAATTATTGGAGGCAAAAAGAAATGAAAAAGATTTAATGGAGGGAAAAAGAAATGGCAAAGGAATTGAGGAAACAAAAATGGAGGGAAATTTTATTTATTTATTTTTTTTTTTCATTTTCCTTTTTCCAATTGACCTGCTTGTCATCTCCCCGGACGTCCAATGTGTTTTGATGAAAGCTACAGTATTCACCGTTGGAGTGGCTAATATCAGATAGAGGAGTTCATCATATTTTTACTTAGATTTGATGAAATTTTTGGTGAACCATTGGAGATGCCCTAATAAAAATTGTAAGAGACTAGTCTAAATTTAGATAAACTACCCACTTCTTATAAGCCTATGGCCTTATTTCGTGCATGTATTAAGATTGTTTATAAATTATATTTTTATTTTACTTTTTATATTGGCAATTTGTAATAAAGTATTTTTGTAACTTTTCTTTATAGTTTACCAGCAGTAACTCGTGCTAAGCATGGAATCTTACAATTTAAAATGAGTTGCTATAATTTATTTATTTATTTATTATTATTATTATTTTTTTTTTGTGACAGTCTATGTTATGGTATAACCCGTGTTATAACATATTTCATATTAGTTTTGTATTGTGAAAAAATATATATCAATAATCCCTAATTTATGAAATTCCAATAACAATCAAATTATTAGTGAAAGGATTTGTAACGCCCTCAAATAATACAAATAGCCCAACATTCATAACATCAATAGACATGATAGAATAAAGCATATTTCATAAATCAGAGTATTTATTACAAAAGTATTACATGTTGACAACAAAAATAAATGCCCCACGAGCTTACAACTTTCCAAGTCAACACTTGGGTTCAACAAAAGTAGAGTTCTAACTCTTTACACAAAATAAGCCCTTGGCTTGATATACATGTAATACAAAAAGATAATCACAAAAAAGATCTCTCAGCCTCTAAGTCTCCCAAACTACGTCCTTGGAGGTGGCATGTCACCTGTACTTGAAAATGATGTCCCATATAGGGTGAGCCAAAGCCCAGTAGAGATATACTAAACCAAGTATGAGAAATAACTAAAACATTAGCATTCGATAAATGGTTAATACTTATAAACCAACTTACAACACTTTCCAGTTCCATGACAAATACACCCGTGGTTCATTCCATTTTCCTTTACTTATCCAATTCAATTTCATAAATATGGCTCATTATCTAGCCAAACAATTTCCATGAGACTACAACTCATATTGAAACACATCCGATAACAACAATTCAAATGAGACTATAACTCATATTAAAACACTTCCAATATCAACAATTATCTACATTATGCAAACGCAATTAAGATTTTGGGACTTTCACCCTGGACACTCCAGCCAACTTAGTTATCAATGGAGTCCATCCCCTATCTCCTCTCAAACAGGTTTGAGAGTACATCCCCTATCTCCTCTCAAACCATGGAGTACATCCCCTATCTCCTCCCAAACAATATACATATACAATGTATTTAAACACTTATCATATATAATGATCAATCAATACACATATTCAATGTATTATTCCAACCGTCATATTCAATGACATATTCCAGGTGATTACTTTCAGTTTTCCCTAATCAACATACAATGTCTACAACAATCAAGACTATCCTCCACCGATAGCCCAAAGTAGTTATCTCTAAATAGATAATAAATTTGTGAAACAGATAAAATATCAACATTTTCATAGGTGAGTGATAAATAAATCCAACTACACCATTTAATTCCATAACTCCCCAATTTCATGAATTTCAATTCAATTACACAATTCCCCAAATTAATTATTCAACATAATTAGGGCATTTTTCCCCTTTTTCAAATATCAACCCTAAGGTTCAATTTCATCAATTTAACAACAATAATTCCATTTTCCAAGGTCTCACATACACATGGAGTTTAACATTTGAAAACCCCCCTTCTATAACCTCAAATCAAACCTTAACTTTCCCAAAATTACCAAATAACACCATCTAATCAAAATGACTAAAATTTATGTCAAAACTCATAAGATGGAGTAGGGTATCCCTACCTCAAATGAAGAGACCCAAAGGAGAAGATGATGAGACTCGAAATGCTCCAAACCCAAAGATTTTCGGATCAAAGCGATGCCCACACCGAGCTCTAACTTTTATACAAAGGAAATAGTATAGGAGAACCCTAGAACTAGATGGATTTGTAGAGAGAAGTGGTGGTTTAGAGAGAGAGGCAGCCGTTCTAGGGTTTGAGAGAAAAATGGAGATGAAAAAGTGAAGTGTAATCCGCTGCTGCCAATTGATATATTTGAGGCTCGCTCGAGCGACCAGACACAAAGAAACCTCGCTCAAGCGCAGAAAGCCTCGCTCGAGCCAACAATTTGAAGCTTCAGGTCTGCAACCCAGAAGCACGCTCGAGCGAAGGAATGCTCGCTCGAGCGAAGAAACCCAAAACATAGTCCTCGCTCGCTTGAGCGAAGGAAAGGTCGCTTGAGCCAAGAAACATAACCTTCAGGTCCAGAATCAAACGCAGACGCACGCTCTAGCGAAGGAGCCTTGGCTTGAGCGAAGGAACTAAAACACAGAGCTTGCTCGAGTGACAAAAGTCTCGCTCGAGCGAAGACACCAAAAACTGGGTAGCAACCATTTGTTTCTAATCACAACCAACCTATTACAAACCTGCCCAACACATCCTAAAACTCATATTCCAAGAATTAAGGACGGAACGAGGCATATACAACAATACTCAATCATTGTACCTAAGTCCAAAATACCGTACATAAAAGGGAAAACCCGAGATCGCTATAGGATATTGCTATGACAAAAGAATTTTAAAAGTTAAATAAAAAAGTAATAACATGCATAAATTTTGAATAATTTTGAAAAGTAAAAAAGTTAAAGATTTTTTTTTTAAATATTAAAAGGATATTCTAACTAATGAAATAGTGTCTTTCACATTTTGTAAGGATTTTCTATTATGGAAAATGTCATTTTTTTTTTAATTTCTATATAGATGGCAAGTTTTATTTTTGAAAGTAGTGTTTTTATTTTTGATATAATATTACATAAATTTCATTGAAAGAGTATAAAAATTTAACACCTCCCATTCATTTCCAAAGATACCTTCACCAAATCATTAACTTATTATGGCCAATGGTAACGGCGGCCTTGGTCTTCCTTTCAAATCTCCCGATAATCGTGGTAAGCCCTGCCGCTATCATGGTGATGATGTTGGCGATGATCATAACTACTTGATCAACAATGATGTATATTAAATAATTGAGTTGATGTTGTTCTGGGTCACGTCACTTTTGAACCATATAGATAGCTTTAAAAAGGCATTTAATGCAAAGAGACAAATAAAATTATATTCAGATAATGAGTAAGAAAATAATGGTTGAAGTCACGACTTTCATGGCTAGTCAAATGTGTAAGAAAAATAAATAAATAAAAAAAAGAAGAAGTAGAAGCTATTCTTGGTTTGACTAACAAAAACTAGCATGATTGATTAGAAAACACAATGGAAGGAGGAGGAGGAGGAGGAGGAGAGAGAGAGAGAGAGAGAGAGAGAGAGAGAGTATATATATAATAGTATAGATGTGAGAGAAAGAAAAATTAGGAGTAAATCTTGTGATTTATTCAAAATAAAGATTTAGATACAAATACTTTTGATACATATAGATTAACAAATCATACTCTTATTTAAATTTTTTTAATTTCTAATATATGTAATAGAGGGAGAAAAAAATTAAGAGTAAATCCTATAATTTATTCAAAATAAAAATTTAGATACAAATACTTTTGATACATATAGATTAACAAATCATACTCTTATTTAAATTTTTTAATTTCTAATATATGTAATAGAGGGAGAAAAAAATTAGGAGTAAATCCTATAATTTATTCAAAATAAAAATTTAGATACAAATACTTTCGATATATATATATATATATTAACAAATCATATCATTATTTAAATGAAAAAATTAGTGAAATATCCCTCTTTAACTTTGGATAGTAGGAAAGGTTCAATATGATTTTTCTTGTTAGTTAAGATCTCTCAATACAAAACTTACTCAAATCACCCACACCCACCACAACCTCCGCCAGCCACTCTCCACCACCGCCAAGAGCGGTGGCTGTAGACATTCCATTTTGACCGGTCTTAAAACTTGTGCGCTTTCTTTTGATTACATGATGATGAAAATAAGAATATGCTATCTCACAAAATTCTCAGTGGAATGATGAAATTTAAATTTTAATACCAACCTTTATCCGTTTTGGCCAAAATGTTTTAAACCGGTTTTAGCCTAAATTTGACATATTTGGCCTTTCAAAATATGTTTTATTAATCTATTTATTTTTCGTTTTAAAATTTAAATGTTTTTGTGTGTTTTTATATATTGTTTTGGGTATTTATACATATATTTATGCTAATAATACCTTATATATATTATTATATTAAAGTATATAGTAATTTTACTATGCGGTACACGGTGATTTACTGTGCACCCTTTTGAAAATTAGCTCCACCGTTTGAAAATCTCAACTTTGCACAGAAATGCATAGTATTTTTACTGTGCACCATTTGAAAATTTTTCCCATCCACCATTTCAAAATTAATTTGTTTGCTGTGGTTCTTGTCCATCAAAAGGCTGGAACAGGCAAGGAGATGAAAAGTTAAACATAAATTTTAAAAAAAGAACACCACGACACCACTTAACTTTTATTACAAAGTGACATAATTAACATTGTCAAGCGTCTTTTAAAAATGTACAACATAAATTTCTTCAATTTTTATACATGTATATGCATATAGGTGGTTACTGATTTTTGAGATGGTTGATAATGTTAGGAGAAATGTTAGAAATTTTATAATTTAGATTTCTAAATTCACTCATAATGACGTGATAAGAAAATTGAGTCCTATGTATGTGGTTGAGTATGTGACAAATAAAAAATTTGATATTCATATACATCATTGTGAGTTAAATTGTAAAAATATTTTTGGGGATCTTAAATATTTTTTAAATTTTAATAGATTGTAGATGGTGAAAGGAGAATATCATCCTTGATTTCTTTCAAATGTTTTATATATACATGTATATATGTATTTTATTTAATAACTAGCAAGTTTAGCAAAGAGAGTTGAGAAAGAAGATAGTCATAGGTACAATAGAGAGAATGAGTTAACAAAAACGTAGTGGTTTAACCTCGCAGCCAAAGAAGGTATATAAGTGGGTTATTGATTTTTTTAGTAGTTTTTTTTTTTTTTTAATAAAAAAAATAGAGAAAATAATTTGATAATTTATAATGAATTTTTATTATTTTGACTATAATGTTTGGTTTCGAAACATAGCCTAAGTCCCACCTATTCTTAACATTATTGCAAGACTTACGAGCAACCTTGTCGAAGGTAGTCTATTGTTGATTTTATGTCTTTATTGTAGTTCATGCAAAAAATACAAAAATATATTTTTTGGCTAAAATACAAGTTTTTAACTAAAATCAGGAGGTTTTGCATGATTTGTGGGCGTCCTAAGGCAATGATGCCTAAGCTGTGGAAATGTAATTGGAAAAATCTAACTTCTAAAACATAAAGTTGCGTGAGGCTCAAAATAATAAAAAGCCTCCTAACTCTTGCTTTGCCTCAATTAAGAGGATTTAGAATCTCCATTGAGTTTTTAATCTCCATTGCTTTGCCTCTTGAAAATGACCAACAACATCCTGAAAATCTCTACAAAATCCTGAAAGTGGGGTGTTGGACAGTCTCCTGAAATGACATCTGTCCCAATAGCCTCCTTCTCAGCAGGTGGTTGGGTAGTTTCTCATATGGGTTGGCCAGATCCTCCTGAAAACATGAACAATTTTATGGATAATGGGTGGGGTCTTGGATGATGACAAGTGTCCCATGCTTGGTCAACTTATGCCTCCTTTATAGGAGCTGTTTGAATCATTTGAAATAGGACCGTTGGATGGATTTTGGTAGAAGATTAGATCTTCATTGGATTGATGACACGTTTCCCTTTACTCAAATTGTTGAACCATTTGAACTCTGCCAATATCTATATAGACATAATATATTAATATTAACATCTATATAGATAAATATTTGCACATATCCATTTAAAGAAAGAAGGATGTAAGGACCCACATTTATGGCTTAGTCATGTTCATGTGCATTCATATGCTTTTGCCTTGTTAAGTTAACATGTATGAATCTTGTCTTGTTTTGCATGTATTTGATTTGCCTAAGTGTATATGTATGCTTTGTTCCTCCCTTGTTATGATAAGCCTAAGTTATGTTAATACTAAGTCATGCCAAGCCTAGGTCATGTGAAGCCTAGGTTGATCCAAGCCGAGGTCATCTTAAGCCTTTAACTGTTTTGGAATCCCTTTGTTTGATCTCTACCCTTGTTCTGGCATACTGGCCGAGATGATTATCATCTGGGCCGAGGTGTTTATCGCCGAGGCCGAGATGTGTATTATCTGGGCCGAGATGTTATCTTGAACCCAAGTGATCTTGTCCTGGAAGTGGTATGACCTAGACCGAGGTGTGGCACATCTAGGCCGAGGTGTGGCACAGTTCAGTCAAGTGTTGTCCTTCCTAGCCGGGATCATTGTCATTTTAGTTGCCGAGGCTCTGTCCTTCCAAGCCGATGTCATTATTATCTTACTGCCGAAGTGTTGTTCTTAGCTGAGGTCATTGTCCTTTGTTTTTGCCGATGTCTTGCCTTTGCCGATGTCTTGTCTTTTGCCGATGTCATCACTTGCCGAGGTTTTTGCTGTGAAGCTTGTTAGATACGCTTTGTCAGAGCCTTGTCTTGTCAATCAGTCACCTTTTGAGGAGGACCAACCCGGTAGTGCCACGTGGCCGAGCTGAGTGTTAAATCAGCCGGCAGAGAGAGAGAAATGCATCATTTGTTGTATTTTATTCTAAGAAGAGAGAGAAGCTCCAAGGAAGAGGGAGAGGAGTTCTTGAGGGAGAGTAGATCTTCCAAGCTTGATTTCGAGAGATCAAACCGTTAGATTCGTGTTCTAAGGTTAGATTCTTGATCAATGTATGATGTTCCTTATGGTTATGTTATTGTATTGCATGATTGAATATGATTTGTAAGCCATGCATTGTTTTGAAGTTCGATTTTAGAAAGAGAAGATGATATTCAAGTGTTCTTCAAGAAAAGTCATGTTTTGATCCGAAAGCTCATGCCAAGATTCATGTTTTCCTGTTTGTTTTCATATGATCTTCAAGTGTGGGTACCCAGGTCCATGTTTTCGAACTCATGGCATGAAAACCCAGATTTTGTATAAGCAAGTTATGATTTTGGCATTCATCATGTTCATGTTCTTCATGTTCTTCACGGGTGGAAACCCAGATTTCCAGACTTCACTTCCCAAAGTGTAGTCGCCGAGATCATTCTTACCTAGACCTTACACTTAGGCCAAGCATCGTATCTCACCTTGGCCTACCTTGCATGATCACTTGCACCTTTGGTTTGTCTTGTATGAACCTCGGCCTGCAGTCGCACGCTGAAGCCTTGGTAACCACACCTCGGCCAGGAGGTGTGGGACCTCGGCAAAGATCTGGTTAGTACCCAGCATGTCTTCCTGACGTGTAAAACTGTGTTTTGACTCCCAGCATGTTTTTCCGAGATCATTTGCATGCATGTGAGACTTGTTTTGAGATGTATGTTCAGTAGGCTTTGCCATGTGTTTGTAGGACTTGGACCTTGCCTTGAGCCGACGTCCCAAGAACTAGGTGAGTGGTATTTTTAATAAAGTTATGTTATAAGGTTTTGATAAGCTTTGTTTTGTCTTGTTTTGAAAGTATTTGATAAGCATGAATGATTACCCATATTTTATGTATTAAGTATAAGTTTTGCTTGCCAAGTATAAGTTCCGTTTCGGATGGTATTCTTGGAAAGTCCTCCCGTGCTAGGGGACTTAAAGCCTAAGTAGCATAGTCCTCCCGTGCTAGGGGACTTAAAGCCTAAGTAGCATAGTCCTCCCGTGCTAGGGGACTTAAAGCCTAGGTAGCACCTTTGTTTTGCCATCGACGGTCTATGAACGGGTGGGTATGTTTTGTTATAAGTTAAGCCAAGCACACGTTTTGATACAAGTTATGCTAAGTATATGTTTTGAACAGGCTATATTGTATGTACATGTTTTGAAGAAGCTATGATAAATGTATGTTTTGCAAGAACCTCGGGAATCATTCATTGAACCCCTTTATTATTTGTACCATTCACTGAGTTTCAATACTCACCCTCTCTATATGTATATGTAGGTTCCAAGCAAGAAGTCGGCTACGCCGAGATGTGTGTTTGTGCCCGATGTTTTGTATGCATGTTTACGTCGGCAATGCTTATGTCGGCATTTTGTGTTTTTAGGTCGGCAACCTTGTGTTTACATCGGCAGTTCTGCAGACGATGAACTCTTGACTTGTATTTGTTATATTTGTTTATGTCGGCTTGTGAAGCTCTTTTGTAAAGATGTAATATGTATTTTGTTTACGTTGTATGCAAGTTGTAAAGTTATGTAAGGATGCATGCCATTCCATTTGACTTATGCACAGCTCTTATGGACTACTTGTATTTTAAGCTATTGCTTCCGCTCTTGTTAGCCCCATAGATTATACTCTGATTGTGTGTGATTTTGAAAGTTGGCCTTCGGTAACTACGGGTTACTGGCCATCACGGCACCATCCTACTAGGGGCGGGTTGGGGTCGTGACAAAGGAAGAGGCACGTGATCTTGTCCCTGTATTTTTGGGATTTGGTCAAACCAGAATCGAGCCTACGATTGCAGCCTCCTTCCCAGAATCTACCATCCCAGAATTTTGCTGCAATCACCTATCCTCGACCAAAAAACACATACATGGCATCCCTTCATTGGACTATCACTTTAGGCACAAACCGTTCCTCAATTGATAAATTTCACTACCCAACTTCTTGTATTGGCGACTCACCAGTGTTGGGGCAACAGGAGGCCAAATACATTTTATTTTATTTTTGGATAAATTATACAAATAGCCTCCGTAATTTACACGATGTGTCAATTTAGTCCTTATAGTTTTAATTTGCTCGATTTCGCCCCTTAACTTAACGGATTGTGTCATTTTAGTCCAATAAATAACGGTTGTTATATTAATTTAATGAAAGGTCAAACAATGTGTCAATTTGGTTCATGTACTTACACGATGTGTCAATTTGGTCTCTGCAGTTTCAATTTTCTCGATTTTGACAGGGACTAAATTGACACATTGTGAAAAATATAGGGACCAAATTGACACATTGTTTAACTTTCCGTTAAATTAACCTAACAACCATTATTTATTGGACTAAAATGACATAATCTGTTAAATTAAGGGGCAAAATCGAGCAAATTGAAACTACAATGACCAATTTGACACATCGTGTAAACTATAGGGACTATTTGCATAATTTTCCCTTTATTTATTTATTTATTTTTTTTTTGGAGCAAATTTCACTTCTTCTCGTGGTTGGGTGCACCGTTAAACATTTCATCCAACTTAACAGTAAGTGTGAAACATATGGTAGACATAAAAAGGATCATATACTCATTTTCAAATTTTAAGGGGCTAATCGTACATGGAGTTAAAATATACTTTTCCTTCCAGACAACTAAAGAAATATTTATAATTCACACACTTATATATAAGGATATGTTAGTTTTTTTCAAATTAAATCGTTAATGGACCTAACGGTACACTTGAGTTCACAAATAATAAATGGGGGATTTGGTGATAGCCCCCTCACTATCTAATTTGTCTTTCAAAAGGACAAGAATTATATAAGTACTTTCAAACCCCCTAATATTTTAAAACTTGTTTCTTTTACTATATTACCCTCATATCTATCAGCTCTCCTATTAAGCCATATTCACTATATATTTCAGAGTAAAATTTTACTCTGTATGAAAGTAAAATTTTACACTCTGAAACTAAAAGTAAAATTTTACTCTGAATAAGAGTAAAATGTTACACTTTGAAACTAAAAGCAAAATTTTACTATGTATAAAAGTAAAATTTTACTCTGAAAAACTAGTAAAATGTTAGACTCTACACAAAAGTAAAATTTTACTCTGTATAAAAGTAAAATTTTACTCTGAAAAACGAGTAAAATGTTAGACTCGACACAAAAGTAAAATTTTACTCTGTATAAAAGTAAAATTTTACTCTGGTTCTGCCAAATGAAAAAAACAGAGCAACAGAACCAGAGTAAAATTTTATTCTGGTTCTGTCAAATGAAATTAGATCAAAAACAAAAAAAAAAACAAAAACAAAAACAAAAACAAACAAACAAAAACAAAACAAATTACTCAACAAATCCACATATCTAATTGAAACGAAAAACTTCTAAAACTCGATCAACAATCACACATCTCAATGAAAAGAATACATGTGTTCAACAACACTCATACACACAAATATATATACATATATTATACTGTTCCTCATCCACATCCTTCCCAACCTCATGTTCAACTTCTTTCAATCTCGAAGCTTCGGCCTTCACATTCAACATCGCTAGCATTTCATCAACAACCTCATCATGTTTCTTCTCCGCTTCCAATTGAGCCATCTCCACCGCACTCCGAATCTCCCCCATCTCCTCTGAAACCCTAGCTTTCGAATCTCCAACGACATCGTCATTCAATTTCAACATACTCCTCATCGATCTTGGCTAGGAGAGTGTTGACGATGACGTTGCTGATTATGAAGATGAAGAGAGGACCTTCTGCTGAAGCTTGGAAGACGCGACTATGGCGGCGGCTTGTCGACGACCTTCTGCTGAAGCTTGGAAGATGCAACTATGGTGATTATGATACAGTTGATGACGAAGCTGATTATATATGCAGAAACTGAGGGTATAATAGTCATATAAAATATTTAAATAATAAATTTTGTCCTTTATGCAAGACTTTATAATTATGAGGGGGTTTAGAAAGTATAATTTTTTTCTTAGTCCTTTTAACAATGAAAGGAAGATAAAAGGGGTTTATAGCTAAATTTCCCATAATAAAAAGGTTATGTGGTTATTTTCAAATGTTACAGGAATAAATCACACATGACTCAAATTATAGAGAATAAAGTGAAGTTTGTCATTTATTTTTTATTGAGAAACTTTTTTGAGGTACGAATTGTTTGGATTTTCATCCTTAATAATAATGTCTCTTCCCACTTTAAAATAAAGCTATTTTTCACAAATGATGCTAATACCTCCTACTCTTTTCTTTTCTTATTTTTGTTTGATCCCACTTAAATATTTTTACTTTTTTATATCATGAACATCCACCTTAATCTCAATTTTACTAGCCACCGGAGGCGAGTAGATTTTCACAAGCGAATAGTGGGTTTGGTTAAGTTTAAGTATATTAAATAACTAGCGTATGCCCATGCCTGAAGGTACGGTGTAAATAATGTTAAGATTAGAATATAATTGTAATCCCAACACTATTTAAATTTATTTTTTAATTTGATAAAATCACAAATTTATTATAAAATTTTGAAGTTCTCACAAAACACCTCATGATAACTCGTTTTTCCTTATATAATATATAGCTAGATAGATAGATGTGCCTGGCATACATACAATTTCTACGGGCATACATAAAATATCGCTTTTGCTTATATAATTATATGGAAATTGCATATATACCCATAATGTCCTAGTGTATTATGGACATACATACATTGTATGGAAATATGTGTAAAATATATTGAACAAAAAGGAAAAAATAAAAAATAAAAACAAATAGAGAGAAAAATAAAAAAATAAACAAACAGAGAGAAAAATAAAAACGAGAGAAAATAAAAAAATAAAAAGAAAAGAGAGAGGAAGATGGGATCATGGAAGGATGGGTGAGAAAATGAAAAAGTTAGTGAGAGAGAAGCGGTAAAGTATAAAATGTACATGTATGATATTTTTTGAGGAAATATATCTCAGCCATTGTTTTATGATTTAAACAAATCTGAGCCATCCTGTAACGCCCCAAATTTCTAGCCCAAATGATAATGCAACAATCATGGCTCTCTTAAACGAAAACCAAATATAAATTCCCATACTTGCATTACAAAATAATAATAGTTCCTCATACGATATTATATTGATTCAACAACAAATAAATAACCAAATAAGCACCCCCAAGGGTTTACCATCTTCCAAGGCTTAAGCCCGGTACACAAAATGATTATTCAAACCCACACATACATAGCCCTTGGCTTACAAATAGGATCACAGCAAATGAGAACTTTAGTGCTCTCAACACACACATTTCCACGCCCTCAATTAGGCGGATTCACCACGTATTTTCCTGCACAAAAATCCGGTAGGGTGAGCATAAAGCCCAGTAGGAAATCCTTAACAAAGTATATACATTTTATACAAGTCTCAAGAGATGAATGCACATGCCATGCCATGCCTTTTTGAAAATAAAACACATCTTCATTTTTTGAAAACCATCATGCTCAATGATGTTATGCCACTTCAATTGTTCAAAATTTATCAATTTAATTAAAGGGGACGGTAAATACAACTCTGGTAATCCCTAGGTCGGTGTCTGCAAGTAGACTATACGAGTACTACCAATTGTCATTTTCAACGGTATTAACCGGAAGGCTTGACACCTATCCGCGCGACTTTCTAGTCTTTCACCAAGGACACTCAGGCCAACTTAAACAATTTCATCTACACCACCTATCAAGATTTACCACCGTATTTATCCCAAAACCATTTCATGAAAACCTATTTCCCAACATTTTTTTCTCACTGCAAATTTCCAAAGCTTAACATAGTCCAATGAATTAAAATGCCAATGTATGCTTAATAATGCAATGCAACATTACTTCCATATTCAATTGTTCCACACAATATACCAGTGTGATCAAAATTTCCAATCCTCTTTTCAACACAATTCCACAAGATGAATATATATATATACACTTTTATATCCAATTCATTCAAGAGAATAACGTAATTCCCAAATTTCGAGCAATCTCAACAATTTAGTCAATTCAAGACTAAATCAACATTTTGACAATAATTTCCAAAATAATCAACATTTCTCTTCTTTTTTTTAAAAAAAAAAAATTGTCATTTATGTATAAATAAACAAATTTCAAAACATCCATTTATTTTGGTACACAAAATAAATATGACAACATCTTCCAACGATTTCCAACATCTTTCAAAGAAAAGACCCAATTTCTAGGTTTTCTCACCAAAACCATTCATCTCCAAAATATTTAGTAGAATCTCCCCAAAATCATCTTTCTTCAATCAATATGGTTCAAAACTTTCAATTTCTATTTTAAAAGGAAAAGAAATTAAACCCTCTTTCAAAATCACTCATCTTCTTGAAATCAACAATCAATTTCTCAAAGCTAATCAAAGGATGATTTCGAAAATCATTTAGATCTTACAAAAACATATATATAACTCTAAGAAAATCCCTACCTCAAGTTTTGAAGAAGAAACGAGATGAAACCCCCAAAATCAACGGTGTCGAAACTCGATCTTCACCGCACACAACGAAGCCCTTGAGATGATAACCAAATTTGGTGAAGAACTTAGGTCTAAATCCTAATGGATTTGGAGCAATCAAAGAGAGAAGATGACTTCTAGAGAGAGAAGCTCCCGATCTGGAATTCTGGAGAGTTTTAGAGAGAGAGAGGACTGAAAAAGTGATATGAAATATCAAATTCACGAACTGATATAATATGGTCCGCTCGAGCGTGGAATGCCCCGCTTGGGCGTCAAATACACTAACTCAGTACTTTTGCAGACAGGTCAAACTTCTGAAACCAAACATTCTCCGCTCGAGTGCATAAACGGCCACTCGAGCGAAGAAGCAGCTTCAACCCCCACCAGGGCACTGCCCTTGGACCGCCAAGGGGCGCTGCCCCCTGGACCCCCGTGAGCTGATCGGGCAGTTCGACCCCTAATCAGGCCAGTCGAAGTGGTAAAACATGAAAGAAGGATCGAAACCGGGATCGCTACAACCTTCCCCCCTTAAAGAATTTCGTCCCCGAAATTTCAAATCAAACTACCCAAACAAAGGGTTTTCTAGCGATCAAAGCCACGTTATTTCATTTTCAAATCACAATACTAACTCTCAACCAAATTCCACCATTTCCACCATGGTTATGTCATTAACAACAACCTCCCAAATATGCATAAACATGAAATTTTCCAAAAAGTAATGGCAACTCTAAACAACCTTATGCTTAAAACAACAACGCACATATCAACATGTGGTTAACAACTTTAAATTTGTTTTCCCTCAACACTAAGGAATATTACAAAGAAAAGCAACTTAAGCATTTTCAAATAAATTCGGATATTTGGAGCGGACTTCCGCCTCCCGTTCCCACGTCACTTCTTCAACCCTATGGTGTCTCCACGACACCTTTACCAACGGTATAGTTTTGCCCCGTAGCACTTGCTCCTGGGTATCTAATATTTGAACCGGTCGTTCTTCGTAAGAGGCATCCTTATCTACCTCCAAGCCAACCCAATCAAGAACATGAGAATAGTCGGGTTCATACTTCCTAAGCATAGATACATGAAATACGTCGTGAACTCCCGAAAGTTGTGGCGGTAAAGCTAACTGCTATGCCACTTCCCCAATTTGCTCTAAGATCTCAAAAGGCCCAATGAACCTTGGAGATAATTTACCACTCTTACCAAATCTCATCAAACCCTACCTTGGTGAGATTTTTAGAAACACATGCTCACCATCTTCAAAAGATAAAGGTCGTCTCCTCTTATCGGTATAACTTTTTTGTCGGCTTTGGGCCGTAGCTAACCTCTTCAGAATGAGAACAACTTTCTTGGTTGTCTCTGTAACAATTTTCAGACCCAGTAATGGTGCATCACCCACTTTGGCCTAACAAACCGGTGATCTACAAGGTCGGCCATATAAGGCCTCAAATGGTGCCATCCCAATACTAGCTTGGTAACTATTGTTGCAAGCAAACTCAATCAATGGTAAGTGCCTTTACCAAGGCCCCTTAAAATCAAGGACACAAGCTCTAAGCATGTCCTCCAAAATCTGAATGGTACGTTCCGACTGTCCATCGGTTTAAGGATGATAAGCGGTGCTAAGAGTCAACTTAGTTCCCAACGCCTCTTGAAGGCTTTGCCATAACCGGGCAGTAAAACAAGGATCCCTATCCAACATAATAGTCACAGGGAATCCATGAAGTCGAACTATCTCTCTAATGTACAACTCTGCCAAGCGTTCAACTGAGTCGCTGGTGCACATCGAAATGAAATGGGTAGACTTAGTCAACGTATCAACAATCACCCAAACGGCGTCATTGCTTCGTTGTGTTCTAGGAAGCCCAACTACAAAATCCATGGTAACAAGCTCCCATTTCCACTCGGCTATTGGTAAGGGTTATAACAAACCCACTGGTCTTCAGTGTTCGGCCTTCACTTGTTGACAAGTAAGGCACTTCGATACAAATAAAGCGGCATCCCGTTTCATACCCCTCCACCAAAACTGACGACTTAGATCATGATACATTTTAGTGCCTCCTGGGTGTATTGCAAGGCGTGAGTGATGGAACTCCCGAAGTACTTCATCTCTACAAGATTTTGATACAAACAAATGGTCTAGGTAACGTACACTCAGATCCGAGTGAACGTTCAAACCTTTTTCTTTCTTCCCATTGGAAATCTTAACACAGATTGAATAAACATCACGGTCTCCTCGTTGTGCCTCTATGACCTTCCTAACCAAGGTAGGTTGAGCATTCAAAGTAAACAAGGTTGCACTCTCTCCGGGCTCACCCAAGTGCAAATCAAACTTGCCAATAACATCTAGCATATCCCATTCTCGAATGGCCACACTTGCCAAACTACTCACAGATTTTCGACTCAAAGCATCGGCCACCACATTGGCCTTCCCTGGATGACAATGTAACTCAAAGTCATAATCCTCCATAAATTCCATCCACCTCCGTTGTCGTAAATTCAAGTCTTTTTGAGAAAACAAATGCTTTAGACTCTTATGATCGGAGAAGACTTCAAACTTCTCACCGTACTAGTAATGCCTCCAAATTTTCAAAGCAAAAATCACCGCTGCTAATTCTAGATCATGGGTGGGGTAATTTTTCTCATGAGTTTTCAATTGTCGTGAACCGTAGGCAACAACTTTTCCCTTTTGCATCAAGACACAACCAAGTCCATCCCTGGATGCATTACAATAGACAGTGTAATTCAAACCCCTTTTCGGAATTATCAAGACCGATGCGGTGGTCAATCTAGTCTTAAGTTCTTGGAATGACTTTTCACAAGCCTCACTCCACACAAATTTGATACCCTTTCTAGTCAACCTAGTCAAACGTGCAGCTAGTCTAGAGAAGTCCCTAACAAAACGTCGATAATACCCCGCTAACCCCAAGAAACTCCGGATCTCAAAAACATTCTTGGGTTGTTCCCAATCTTGTACGGCATCTATCTTTGAGGAGTCTACTGTTACTCCCTCTCTTGACACTACGTGCCCCAAAAATTTTGCCTCGGTTAACCAAAACTCGCATTTCTCAAACTTGGCATACAAACGGTGTTTCTTAAGCAATTCAAGCACTACCCGTAAGTGAGCCTCATGTTCCCCCTCAGTGGTTGAATAAATTAAGATGTCGTCCACAAAGACGACCACAAAACGGTCCAAGTATTCCCGAAAAATTTTGTTCATCAAATCCATAAAGGAAGCCAGTGCATTGGTCAACCCAAAAAGCATTACAAGGAATTTATAGTGGCCATAACGAGTACGAAAGGCCGTCTTCTGAATGTCCTCCTCTCGAACTCTCAACTGATGGTACCCCGACCTCAAATCTATTTTTGAGAAGCAACGAGACCCTCTAAGTTGGTCAAACAAATCATCTATTTTGGGTAGAGGATACTTGTTCTTAATTGTAACTCTATTCAACTTGCGGTAATCAATACACAACCGCAATGACCCATCATTCTTCTTCACAAAGAGAGCCGGCGCTCCCCAAGGTGATGTACTAGGGTGAATGAAGCCCTTGTCTAAAAGTTCTTGGAGTTGAATCTTCAACTCATGCAATTCGGCGGGTGCAAATCTATATGGTGACATGGAAATCGGTGCCGTGCCAGGCACTAATTCAATGGAGAACTCGATCTCCCGATGAGGTGGTAAACTAGTAAGATCTTCTAGAAAGACATCCGGGTATTCACAAACTACCCTTGGTAACTCAACACGAGCCCTGTCACTCTCACTATCCAAGAGAGTTGCAAGAAGGCCACTAAGCTTGCTCCTACTACGAGGGTCAACAACTGGCAACAAGGCTCTATCAACTCGGTTCCCGCGAAAATAGAAATGATCACCACCCGAAGTGCACACTGTAACTCTCTGACGGAAACAATCAATCATAGCTTGATAAGAACATAACCAGTCCATGCCTAAAATGACATCAAAACTCGACATATCTAGCAACACAAAAGCAAATGGAAGTCGACGCCCGACAACTTCTATTTCACAATCACGACAACCCTGGTCTAAATCAACTGTAGCCCCAACAAGTGACTCTAGTCTGAGTGGAGGCACTAACTGTGCTACCTCTAACCCCAACGCAGAAGCAAATGCAGTAGATATAAATGAATGAGACGCACCCTTGTCTATCAATACATTAGCCAAAGAATTACACACAACAAAAATACCTCTCACTACTGAGGATTCTGGTAACTGCTATGGCACGGTAACAGCATACACGCGCTCCTGTGGCCCCTGCTTAACTTGCCCCCCTCTCAGAGCATAGGCCTGTTGTACCGACTGAGCCGAAGTGGCTCCCTGATTAGCTCGTGAAGCCTAAGCTGAATGAGCCTACTGGTGGCTCTGAGTCTGCTTCGACCTTGATGCGCCAGATGCGCCTCCCAACTGAGGGCAAGTTCTCTTCATAGGCCCCAGCTGACCACACTGATAACAATTAAATCCTTGGCCTCCATTCTGAGACTGAGACTGACTCTAAGATCGGTTAGGTGGTGGTAGTGGCAACATCAACTGTCATCCACCCTTCTGTGGGCACAAAAAGGCTTTGTGGTCCGACTGGCCACACGTGAAGCCGCTAGATGTACTTTTTCCCAGAACCGCACTAGGCAAAGGAAAAGTGGATTTTGACTGATGTGGTTATGGTTGGAATGAAAAAGTACCCCTGCTCTTCTTATTCTACCTATAGTCTCCTTGAGACTCTTGGTCCCTAGGCCTCGAACTCTGAAGCCTCTCCTCCTCGGCCTGTACGAAAATCTCAACGTATGTCGCTGACTCTGCAAGATGGTCGTAGTTCCGAATCATGTTCCCAACAATCTTAAAGAAAATTTTGATTTTCAACTTTTTCTCGAATTTAATGCAACGGCACTCTTCTGTTGCCACTAACTCTGGTGCAAACCTAGATAAACTAGAGAAGACTGCCTCGAACTCGACCACGGTCATGTCGAGTTGTTTGAGGTCTTTGAACTCTTGCCTCAATCTCTCCCTAGCAGCGGGAGGTAAATACTTATCTTGGAAAGCTCTACCCTACCCTTGGCATACTTCCACCACTGGCCCGCATCCCCTTTAAGGTAGTAACTCGCTAGAGTCACCCTCAACTCACTATCGTCTATATGAAGCATCTCGAACGTCTTCACAGTTTGTTCGAGCCACTCATCCGCTTTCTTGGGCTCAGGGCCACCATGGAATTCATCTGGTTTGGCCTGTAAAAACTCTCTAGTAAGGAAACTCGTCTTTGACTCCACGGTGTTCTCTCAGGTTTGATTCTCCACCCTCAACAAGTTCATAGACTCCATCAAAGCCCCCGCTATTTCTCGGGATAGGGCCCCCATTGCGGTTTGACCCGCTTGTCCCACCTGCTCGGCCACATTAGCTTGGCCTGCTTGATCGGCTATATTAGCTTGGCTGAACCCTTCTTCTTGTACCGGAACCCTATGGACCGGTACCTTATGCACACCTCGACGAGCTCTACCATGCCTCCCGCCTCTACCACCATGGACTTGACCCCTTCCTGACATCCTAATAAAGGACATAAGAGAAATAATTTAGCACATTAACTCATATATGCTCGCAACTTGACTCACACGTTCGACTACAACAATTCCATATATTTCTCTACCATATACACAATTCAATTTCACTCCACATAAGCACTTAGTCATGTAAACACATACGGATTATACTCTTATGATGAGATTCGTCCCACGAAAAACCAAGAATTCTTAATAGAATGAGTATTGATCAAGTACCCTTCTAATAAGATCTTAAGGAATTTAACAGGCACAAACAACATCCCAAAAGTCTAATCCCATACCCATTTAGTCACATAAGCATGTTATCACATAGTCACAAAATGCATAACACTTCCTAAGCATGCTAAATGAACCCATTGTGGTTAAACAACCACTTCCCACGAGCTCCAAGTATTCAAACCCGGCAGCTCTGATACCAAGTTGTAACGCCCCAAATTTCTAGCCCAAATGATAATGCAACAATCATGGCTCTCTTAAAGGAAAACCAAATATAAATTCCCATACTTGCATTACATAATAATAATAGTTCCTCATGCGATATTACACTGATTCAACAACAAGTAAATAACCAAATAAGCACCCCCAAGGGTTTACGATCTTCTAAGGCTTAAGCCCGATACACAAAATGATTATTCAAACCCACACATACATAGCCATTGGCTTACAAATAGGATCACAACAAATGAGAACTTTAGTACTCTCCACACACACGTTTCCACGCCCTTAATTAGGCGGATTCACCACGTATTTTCCTGCACAAAAATCTGGTAGGGTGAGCATAAAGCCCAGTAGAAAATCCTTAACAAAGTATATACATTTTATACAAGTCTCAAGAGATGAATGCACATGCCATGCCATGCCTTTTTGAAAATAAAACACATCTTCATCTTTTGAAAACCATCATGCTCAATGATGTTATGCAACTTCAACTATTCAAAATTTATCAATTTAATTAAAGGGGGTGGTAAATACAACTCTGGTAATCCCTAGGTCGGTGTCTGCAAGTAGACTATACGAGTACTACTAATTGTCATTTTTACCGGTATTAACCGGAAGGCTTGACACCTATCCACGTGACTTTCTAGTCTTTCACCAAGGCCACTCAGGCCAACTTAAACAATTTCATCTACACCACCTATCAAGACTTACCACCATATTTACCCCAAAACCATTTCATGAAAACCCATTTCCCAACATTCTTTTCTCAATGCAAATTTCCAAAGCTTAACATAGTCCAATGAATTGAAATGCCAATGTATGCTTAATAATGCAATGCAACATTACTTCCATATTCAATTGTTCCACACAATATACCATTGTGATCATAATTTCCAATCCTCTTTTCAACACAATTCCACAAGATGAATATATATATATATATACATACTTTTATATCCAATTCATTCAAGAGAATAACGTAATTCCCACATTTCGAGCAACCTCAACAAATTAGTCAATTCAAGACTAAATAAACATTTTGACAACAATTTCCAAAATAAACTACATTTCTCTTCTTTTTTTTTTATACAAAATTTGTCATTTATATATAAATAAACAATTTTCAAAACATCCATTTATTTTGGTACACAAATAAATATGACAACATCTTCCAAGGATTTTCAACATCTTTCAAAGAAAAGACCCAATTTCTAGGTTTTCTCACAAAACTATTCATCTCCAAAATATTTAGAAGAATCTCCCCAAAATCATCTTTCTTCAATCAATATGGTTCAAAACTTTCAATTTCTATTTTAAAAGGAAAAGAAATTAAACCCTCTTTCAAAATCACTCATCTTCTTGAAATCAACAATCAATTTCTCAAAGCTAATCAAATGATGATTTCGAAAATCATCTAGATCTTGCAAAAACATATATATAACTCTAAGAAAATCCCTACCTCAAGTTTTGAAGAAGAAATGAGATGAAACCCCCAAAATCAACGGTGTCGAAACTCGATCTTCACCGCACACAACGAAGCCCTCGAGATGATAACCAACTTTGGTGAAGAACTTAGGTCTAAATCCCAATGGATTTAGAGCAATCAAAAAGAGAAGATGACTTCTAGAGAGAGAAGCTCCCGATCTGGAATTCTGGAGAGTTTTAGAAAGAGAGAGGACTGAAAAAGTGATATGAAATATCAGATTCACGAACTGATATAACATGGTCCGCTCGAGCGTGGAATGCCCCGCTTGAGCGTCAAATACACTAACTCAGTACTTTTGCAGACAAGTCAAACTTCTGAAACCAAACATTCTCCGCTCGAGCGCATAAACGGCTACTCAAGCAGACAAGCAGCTCGACCCCCGCCAGGGCACTGCCCTTGGATCCGACAAGGGGCGCTGCCCCTTGGACCCTCATGTAACACCCTCAAAATAATAACATTTAACTCAACAATATTGACATACATTTGTACATAAAAGATCAACATCCTTCTATTCATCAGAGTATTTGATTACAAAAAGTATTACATGTTAACAACAAAAGCAAATGCCCTACGGGCATACAGCTTTCCAAGTTAACACTTGGTTACAAAAAGAGAGCACTAGCTCAATTACACGTTAAGCCCTTGGCTTGAATCTACATGTAATACATCAAAAGAAGAGAGAGAACAAAAATCCATTCGCCTCAAGCCTCCCAAGCTATGTCCTTGGAGGTGGCATGCTACCTGTACTTGAAAATGATGTTCCCATATAGGGTGAGCCACAGCCCAGTAGAAATACACTAAACCAGCCATGAACAATGACTAAAAGATTAGCAGTTGATAGATGGTCAACCTTGATACATTCACTTATATCACATTACAATTACATGACATACAAGTCCATGTTACTTTTCATTTTTCCATTTTCTGTAGATAAGCATACTAGCTAAATCAATACATCACAGATAAGCATATTAGCTATATCAACATCTCAACAGATAAGTATAAGAACTATATCATGCAACCAAAGATAAGCATATGAGCTATATCTACACTTCTCTAGACAAGCATATGAGCTGTGTCTATACTTCTCAAAGATAAGCATAAGAGCTGTATCTACGGAGTTCATCCCCTATCTCCTCCCAACACTATTCGGTTTAGAGGTACATCCCCCATCTTCCCCTAAACCGCGGAGTACATCCCCCATCTCCTCCTCTACACACAATGTATATAAACACATAGGTTCTACATACAAACAATCAATACATAAAGTTAATGTATTCTATCAACCGTCAAGTTCCATGACACATTCCATTGATTAGTTTTCGTTTGCCTAATCATCATGCATTGTCTACAACAATCAAGACTATCCTCTACCGATAGCCCAAAGCAGTTATTTCTAAACAGAAAATAAATGCACAAAATGGATAATATATCAACATCTCAATTTGGTGAGCGATAAATAATTCAACTACACCCTTTAATCCCATACATTTCAAATTTCAACATTTCCAATTCAATTCCTCATTTCCTTTAATTAATTGTATACATTAATTAATTAAAACAATTAGGGCAAATTCCCATAATTAACAAAACAACCCTAAGGTTCCATTTTCATCCATAATCCATCATCTAACTCATCTTTCTATGCCAAACTTGCATTTAGGTTTATTATAAACAAAACCCCAACTTTTGTAAAATTACACAAAAGGCCCAAACTTCCTCAAAACTACCCAACAACACCCAACATATCAAAATGCTAAAATTTAAAGACAAAATCCATAAGAAAGAGTAGGATATCCCTACCTCAAAGTTTGAGCTCCAACAAAGAAGATGAAGAAAACAAAAATGCTCCAAATCACAAATTTTTCGGATTAAAAGGTAGCCCTCGACAATCAACAACTTTTTTGTAAAGGCCAAAGGTGAGGAAATCACTCCTACTAGATCAATACCTAGAGAGAAGGTAGAGCTCTAGAGTGAGAAGCTCAACAATGGTGTTTTGGAAAAGTAAGAGAGAGAGAGTGAATGTAAAAAGTGATTTTAAAATGCCCAGCTGCCAACTGATATGCGACATTCCCGCTTGAGCGGAAAACACAACGCTCGAGCGTCAAGAACAAAAAACTAGGTCCGCTCGAGCGCAATAAGGCCCGCTCGAGCTCCAAGACACAAGAATAAAGTACATCCGCTCGAGCGCAAAACCAGTCCGCTCGAGCGCAGATTCCCCCCTCCCAGAACTTACACCAACAATGTACTACCCGCCGGAGCGCCAACAAGCCCGCTCGAGCGCGACCCGCTCGAGCGCAGGAAATACGCTCAAGCGTAGAAATCACATCTGCAGAAGTTTTGCAGAAAACAAAATACTGTAAGTGTGTAAATCCCGCTCGAGCGCAAGAAGACCCGCTCGAGCGGACAACCAAAAACCAAACCCCGCTCGAGCGTAACACCAAAAACGTGGGCAACTAGATTTGAGACCAAGGCTCAACCCACCTGCTCGAAACATGCCCAACACATCCTAAAACTCAAACACAAAGTATGAAAGGATGTAAACAAGGTTTAAACAACTGCTAATATCTACGGAACCTAGTCCGGATCACTGTACAACAAGGGGTAAAACCCGGGATCGCTATAACCTCCCCCCCTTAAAGAATTTTGTCCCCGAAATTAAGTGCATGTTTTCAAAAACAAGTTTTTCCTCCTTTTAAACAATGTTATATTACAACATTTCAACAACTTGACCCATTACCGGCCATTCCATCTCTTATCAAGAGGCATTTCACAAAATATAATACAAGTGCATCTTTAACATGCATTCCTCTTCCGTTTCCAATATACATGATTCACAGTTTCATATCATAATCAATATTCATGATACCTTTCCATTTCTACTTTATACATTCAACATACGCAATGTTACACAAACTTCCATATCCAGGCAAGTTCTACAATACTTTCATAACCAAAAACATTCACAATGTTTTACAACCTAAGACATATTCAATATTCTTAAGGTTCAATTTTACAACAAAATTCTCAATACATGATTACACATCAACAAACAAGTCCGGATATTTCTCGCGGACTCCCAACTCACGTTCCCAAGTGGCCTCCTCCACTCCGTGATGTTTCCACAAAACCTTCACTAAAGGGATGGTCTTGCCACGCAGGACTTGATCCCGCCTATCCAAGACCCAAACCGGTCTCTCCTCATACGAGGCATCCTCATCTACCTCTAAGTCAGTCCAATCCAATACATGTGATGGATCCGGCTCATACTTCCGAAGCATACTCACATGAAAACACGTCATGCACTCCGGACAACTGCGGCGCCAAAGCCAAGCGATAAGCAACCTCCCCAATCCTCTCAAGGATCTCAAAGGGACCGATAAACCGAGGGGATAACTTCTCACTCTTCCCAAACCTCATCAAGCCCCGCCTAGGTGATATCTTCAGGAAAACATGATCACCTACCTAAAATGCCAAAGGCCTCCTCCTACGGTCGGCATAACTCTTTTGGCGACTCTGGGCTATAACAAGCCTCCTACGGATAAGCTCCACTTTCTCCGTCGTCTCTCTAACCAACTCCGGACCCAACAAGGGTGCATCACCCACCTCGGCCCAACAAACTGGAGACCTACACGGTCGGCCATACAAGGCCTCAAACGGTGCCATACCGATGCTAGACTGAAAACTGTTGTTGTAGGCAAACTCCACCAAGGGCAAGTGCCTCTCCCATGTCCCACTAAAGTCCAGGACACAACCTCGAAGCATATCCTCAAGGATCTGAATAGTACGCTCGGACTGCCCGTCAGTCTAAGGATGATAAGCTGTACTGAAGGTCAACTTAGTGCCCAAGGTACTCTGCAAACTCTGCCACAACCTAGCAGTAAAACGAGGGTCTCTATCTGAGACAATTGTCACTGGAACCCCGTGCAATCTCACTATGTCCCGAATATATAAGTCAGCAAGATGATCTACCGAATCTCTCACTCGCATAGGAATGAAGTACGCCGACTTAGTCAACCGGTCTACAACCACCCAAATAGCATCACTAACCCGCTGGCCTCTGATGTTCGGCCTTCACTTGCTGACAAGTAAGGCACTTAGACACGAAAACTGCCACATCTCTTTTCATACCCCGCCACCAAAACTGGTGACCTAAGTCCTGGTACATCTTAGTACCTCCCGGATGCACCGCAAGGCGCGAATGATGAAACTCTCGGAGTACCTCCTCTCGGCAAGACTCCGGCACAAACAAACGGTCTCGGTATCTCACACTCAGGTCGGGATACACCGTCAAACCCTTCTCAACCTTTCCACTGGAGATCTTCTCTCGGAGGGATTCTACCTCAAGGTCACCTCCCTGTGCCTCTAACACTCGAGTCACAAGTGTAGGCTGCGCAACAACAGAAAACAAGGCCGCAGTCTCAACGGATTCGCCCAGAAGCAAATCAAACTCGCCAAGTGCCCCCAACATCTCCCATTCCCGGATGGCTATACAAGCTACATCACCTATGGATTTCCTGCTAAGGGCATCGGCCACAACGTTGGCCTTCCCCGGATGATAGTACAACTCAAAATCGTAATCCTCAATAAACTCCATCCACCTCCTCTGCCTCAAATTCAAGTCTTTTTGTGTAAACAGATACTTCAAACTCTTATGATCCGAGAACACCTCGAATCTCTCACCATAAAGGTAGTGCCTCCAGATTTTCAAGGCAAAGATCACTGCTGCTAACTCTAGGTCATGTGTAGAGTAATTCTTTTCGTGAATTTTCAACTGACGTGAGCCATAAGCTACCACTTTCCCCTCTTGCATCAACACACAACCCAAACCCTCTCGTGAGGCATCACAATAAACTGCATAACCCAACCCCCTCTCCGGAATAATCAAAATTGGAGTGGTGGTCAATCTAACTTTCAGCTCTTGGAACGACTTTTCACAAGTCTCACTCCATACAAATTTGACTCCCTTCCGAGTCAGTCTAGTCAACGGTGAAGCTAACCTGGAGAAATCTTTCACAAACCGACGGTAATACCCAGCTAATCCCAGAAAACTACGGATCTCAAACACACTCGTAGGCTATGCCCAATCTTGCACTGCCTCAGTCTTGGATGCATCAACAGACACCCCTTCCTCGGATACCACATGGCCTAAGAACTTGACTTCTCTTAGCCAGAACTCACACTTCCCAAACTTGGCATACAGCCTATGGGGTCTAAGCAACTCAAGCACCACTCTCAAGTGTTCCTCGTGCTCCTCCTCAGAAGGTGAATAAATCAGAATGTCGTCCACGAAAACGACTACAAAACGATCCAAGAATTCCCGGAAGATCCGGTTCATCAAGTCCATAAAGACTGCTGGTGCATTGGTAAGCCCAAATGGCATTACCAAAAACTCATAATGGCCATACCGCGTACGGAATGCCGTCTTCGGAATGTCTTCCTCCCTGACCCTCAATTGGTGGTAACCCGATCTCAAGTCTATCTTAGAGAAACAACGGGAACCCTTCAACCGGTCAAACAGATCATCTATACGGGGCATAGGATACTTATTCTTAACCGTAGCCCGATTCAACTTCCAGTAGTCGATACACAATCTCAAGGCACCATCTTTCTTTTTAGCAAAGAGGGCCGGTGCTCCCCACGGCGAAACACTAGGGCGAATGAAGCCCTTATCTAGCAATTCCTGGAGCTGAACTTTCAACTCAACCAACTCTGCTGGAGCAAAACGATAAGGTGCCGTAGAAATCGGCGCCGTGCCGGGCACTAAATCAATAGAGAACTCTGTCTCACGGTGAGGTGGCAAATCAACAAGATCCTCAGGAAAAACATCCGAATACTCACAAACCACCCTCGGCAACACAATCTGGGTCTCGTCACACTCACTACTCATAAAGCTAGCAAGTAGACCACTAAGTTCACTCCGCCCTCGCGGATCATACCCCGGTGGCAAAACACTACCAACCCGGTCCCCCAAGAAATGGAAACACTCCCCGCTCACGGTACAACAAGTGACCCTCTGGCGGTAGCAATCAATAACTGCCCGGTATGACGATAACCAGTCCATACCCAAAATAACATCAAAGCCCTTCATGGGCATAACTACAAAAGGAAACGGAAGCCTATGGTCGGTGACCTCTATATCACAACCTCTACATCCGTGTTTCAAGATCAACTCACCCCCAACAGGTGACACAACACAAATAGGAGATGCTAATAGTGCCAACTCCAACTCCAACACAGATGCAAATGTAGCAGATACAAAAGAATGAGATGCACCCGTATCAATCAACACACTAGCAACCGAGTTGCAAAACAGAAAGGTACCTCTCACTACTGATGGAGCCGGTACTAGGTCCTGCGCGGTAACAGCATACACGCGCCCTATAGGCCCCTGATCCACCTGCTCACCTCTAGGAGCATACGACTGTTGCATAGTCTGGGATGACGAAGCTCCCGGATTGGCCCTCGAAGCCTGCACAGACTGAGCTGGTTGATAACTCTGCGTCTGCCTAGAAGCAGACGCCCCTGAAGTGGCACTCAACTGTGGGTAAAACCTCTTCAGGTGCCCAGGCTGTCCACACTGATAACAAGACAAGGGCTGCCCCCTGCCCAAACTCTGACTCTGCGGTCTAGCTGAAGAAGAAGCAGCTCTCTGACCTCCGCCCTTCTGTAGGCAAACCGAAGCCTTGTGGCCCGACTGACCACACTTGTAACAGGTAAACTCTCCCTGATTACCTCTCCCCGAGCCTACACTCGGCACTGGAAAGGTCGATCTAGCCACACCACCCTGAGACTGCTGAGGGTTATTACCCTTCTGCCTCCTGCCATCACCCTGGCCATCTCGGCTCCTCTTGGAACCTCTACTCTTCTCCTCATCCTCCTCCTGCATCAAGAGCTCCATATGAGCTGCAGCATCCACCAGATGTCTATACTCTCGAATGAAAGATCCACCAACCCTCAACTTGAGGTCAAGCCTCAACTTCCGCTCAAACTCATAGCAACGGCGTTCCTCGGACGCCACAAGTTCAGGTGCAAACCTGGACAAGCTAGTAAATGTAGCCTCAAACTCGGCCACAGACAAACCCTGCTGATTAAGCCGGCAAAACTGATCCCTCAGCTTCTCCCTAGCAGCTGAAGATAAAAACCTCTCCTGGAAAGCATTTACAAAAGCCTCCCATGCACCACCAACACGAACCTTCTCGTACTTCCACCATTGACCCGCATCTCCCTTCAGCTGGAAGGATGCCAAGGTCACTTTCAGTGCTCTGTCCTCAATGCCAAGCATCTCGAACGTCTTACTCATTTGTTCCAACCACTCATCTGCCTTAAGTGGCTCCTTTGGATCCCCAATAAATTCGTCCGGGTTAGACCGGAAGAACTCCCTCTTCAAGAAAGAAGGCCCTGCCTCAGCAATCTGATTCCCTGCTCTGAGAATACCCAAAGCTCCTGCTATCTCTCGGGCCAAAGCACTCATAGCTTGCTGACCCGCTGGCTCGGCCACATTGGCCTGACCAACTCCCTCATGTACTGCGGGAATCTCATCCGGTATAGGCACTTCTTGCCTCCTAGGCCTACCACGCCTACCACCTCTTCCTCGTCCCGACATCCTAATAAAGGAAACGAAGAACATTAGCACATTCAAAAATGTGCCGAAACTAAACACTCACGTCCTAATGCATGGACAACTGTAATTCACTCCACGTAAGCACATAAACACGTAAGCACTTACGAATTTCATTTCCGGATAATGATAGTCCCGAGGCGTTACTAGAGTTCCGGTTAGAAACAGCATTGATCAAGTGCTTTTCCAACAAGACTCACAGAAACCCAAGGATCCAATCAACATCCTAGAAATTAAATCCCATACCCATATAGTCACATAAGCATGTTATCAATTTAAACACATAGCATACGGTTCTACATCTAAGTCTCTGTCAAGCGAGACAAACCCATTGTGATCCTAATCACTTCCTACGTACCCAAAGTATTCGAACCCGGTACGCTCTGATACCAAGTTGTAACGCCCTCAAAATAATAACATTTAACTCAACAATATTGACATACATTTGTACATAAATGATCAACATCCTTCTATTCATCAGAGTATTTGATTACCAAAGGTATTACATGTTAACAACAAAAGCAAATGCCCTACGGGCTTACAGCTTTCCAAGTTAACACTTGGTTACAAAAAGAGAGCACTAGCTCAATTACATGTTAAGCCCTTGGCTTGAATCTACATGTAATACTTCAAAAGAAGAGAGAGAACAAAAATCCATTCGCCTCAAGCCTCTCAAGCTATGTCCTTGGAGGTGGCATGCTACCTGTACCTGAAAATGATGTTCCCATATAGGGTGAGCCACAGCCCAGTAGAAATACACTAAACCAGCCATGAACAATGACTAAAAGATTAGCAGTTGATAGATGGTCAACCTTGATACATCCACTTATATCACATTACAATTACATGACATACAAGTCCATGTTACTTTTCATTTTTCCATTTTCTGTAGATAAGCATACTAGCTAAATCAATACATCACAGATAAGCATATTAGCTATATCAACATCTCAACAGATAAGTATAAGAACTATATCATGCAACCAAAGATAAGCATATGAGCTATATCTACACTTCTCTAGAGAAGCATATGAGCTGTGTCTATACTTCTCAAAGATAAGCATAAGAGCTGTATCTACGGAGTTCATCCCCTATCTCCTCCCAACACTATCCGGTTTAAAGGTACATCCCCCATCTTCCCTTAAACCGCGGAGTACATCCCCCATCTCCTCCTCTACACACAATGTATATAAACACATAGGTTCTACATACAGTCAATCAATACATAAAGTTAATGTATTCTATCAACCGTCAAGTTCCATGACACATTTCATTGATTAGTTTTCGTTTGCCTAATCATCATGCATTGTCTACAACAATCAAGACTATCCTCTACCGATAGCCCAAAGCAGTTATTTCTAAACAGAAAATAAATGCACAAAATGGATAATATATCAACATCTCAATTTGGTGAGCGATAAATAATTCAACAACACCCTTTAATCCAATACATTTCAAATTTCAACATTTCCAATTCAATTCCTCATTTCCTTTAATTAATTGTATACATTAATTAATTAAAACAATTAGGGCAAATTCCCGTAATTAACAAAACAACCCTAAGGTTCCATTTTCATCCATAATCCATCATCTAACTCATCTTTCTATGCCAAACTTGCATTTAGGTTTATTATAAACAAAACCCCAACTTTTGTAAAATTACACAAAAGGCCCAAACTTCCTCAAAACTACCCAACAACACCCAACATATCAAAATGCTAAAATTTAAAGACAAAATCCATAAGAAAGAGTAGGATATCCCTACCTCAAAGTTTGAGCTCCAACAAAGAAGATGAAGAAAACGAAAATGCTCCAAATCACAAATTTTTCGGATCAAAAGGTAGCCCTCGACGATCAACAACTTTTTTGTAAAGGCTAAAGGTGAGGAAATCACTCCTACTAGATCAATACCTAGAGAGAAGGTAAAGCTCTAGAGTGAGAAGCTCAACAATGGTGTTTTGGAAAAGTAAGAGAGAGAGAGTGAATGTAAAAAGTGATTTTAAAATGCCCAGCTGCCAACTGATATGCGACATTCCCACTCGAGCGGAAAACACAACGCTCGAGCGTCAAGAACAAAAAACTAGGTCCGCTCGAGCGCAATAAGGCCCGCTCGAGCTCCAAGACACAAGAATAAAGTACATCCGCTCGAGCGCGAAAACCAGTCCGCTCGAGCGCAGATTCCCCACTCCCAGAACTTACACCAACAATGTACTACCCGCTCGAGCACCAACAAGCCCGCTCGAGCGCGACCCGCTCGAGCGCAGGAAATACGCTCGAGCATAGAAATCACATCTGCAGAAGTTTTGCAGAAAACAAAATACTGTAAGTGTGTAAATCCCGCTCGAGCGCAAGAAGACCCGCTCGAGCGGACAACCAAAAACCAAACCCCGCTCGAGCGTAACACCAAAAACGTGGGCAACTAGATTTGAGACCAAGGCTCAACCCACCTGCTCGAAACATGCCCAACACATCCTAAAACTCAAACACAAAGTCTGAAAGGATGTAAACAAGGTTTAAATAACTGCTAATATCTACGGAACCTAGTCCGGATCACTGTACAACAAGGGGTAAAACCCGGGATCGCTATACTCGCGAGCTGACCGGGTAGCTCGGCCGCCGACCGGCCCAGTCGAAGTGGTAAAACATGATAAATATTTTTCATATAATATTTTTTGAATATCTGGAGTTCCTAATTAAAAGAAAAATTTCAGAGATTTGGCATTTTAACATTTATGTATAATATGACAAGCGAGTTTAAGTTTTTTTTTTTTTTTTTTTGGCACCTTTTTAAGGGACTATAATAGTCTATGTTGTATTTCAAAAAATTCTAATGAATGTGTATGTGTGTGTATACTTTAGTTTCCTTCATAAAATAATTATTCATTATTGCTTATAAAATGGCTTTGTTATCTGTTGAATATTTTTTTTTTTTTTTTTTTTTTTTGGGCATAAATTTATGTTTGGACTTTCCAAGTGATAAATGGTGAACTTCAAAATATTTATGATTATAATGGGTTTTTGATTTTGGTTTTAATTTCATCTCTATAAAATTGAAGTCAGTTAGAAAAGAGAAGAGTTCAAATTTAGACAATTGTTGTGCTCCAATTTTAATTTTATCATTTTAATGTGATTGTTAAAAGACATCTATTGTAAACATTGGGTTGGCCTTTTCTTTTTTTTTTTTCCATAGATGCTTATATTTTTATTTCTTCTCCTCTTGATTGTAACCCGTTAAATATTTTCTATCTATGACAGTTATTTATTTAAATAAAATTTTGAATTTTATTATCCGATTTGGTAGCAATTGATTTGGAAATAACATTTCATTGCCAATGAAATCCATGTTAACTTTTTTTATTCCTAATTTTTTGTTTCTTGGTGTCTAAAATTATATAGCCAAACATTTTTAGGTTGAAGTACAACAATTATGGACAATATCACTATTTTTGGTCAAGTTTTTTTTTTTTTTTCCATATAAATTTAAGTACCTCTCTTATAATTTAAGGCCTATTTTTTTTTTTTTTAAAACTTATCATATCTAATTTTCTTCTAATGAATTGCTTTTTTCGTCATACTTTATAGGTAGATGGAGACTTACACTGAACTATAATATTGTCTCCATTTACTAATTTTCTTATTTATGTTTATAAAGTTTTATTTATCACTCTAAAGTTTTTGTATGTATATGTTCGATTTCTTCAAGAAAGAAATGTTAATGCTGTTATCCACGATGAGCGTGACCTTAATACTATTCGCATTCGTGAGGTAAGCCCAAAAGTCACTTGAACATTGGACATGCATTTTCTTATCATTTTAAAAATAATTTATAAATATATTCTACTTATTTTTTATAGGCAAAGGCAAAGGAAAAATACAAAGCAATATCAAAGGAAACAGAAAATGCTATTCCTTCTGACAAATGAAAGGAAAATGCACATCTCGTGGTATGGTTTCTTAACAATTTTTAAAAGTTTCTTTTTCAAATATTATATAGATTTTTGTTTTTATGAATTCAATAGTGTCATATACTATTTTTTATGTACATTTTTTAAAAGTTTTTTTTTTCAAATATTTATTCAATTCTTTTTATTGAATGTGAAATATTTTTCTGAAGCATGTTAAAGTAAACATTTGTACAACATGCTAATGCATTTGTATGAACATTAATATAAAAATATAAGAGAAGAAAACGAAAAAGGAAAAGAAGAAGAAGGAACAAATATGTGATGAAAAGGAAACTACATAATATAATTTTTTTAATTTTTATTTTTCTTATACGAAGTTCTTAAGGAAAGAAGAAAAAGACAAAAATAAAATTTAATATAACAGAAAGAACAAGAAGTGCATAGTGAATTTGCAGTTTTGTGTGCTTAATGTGTTTCCAAATTATTTTTTCCTCCTTTTTTAAATTTCATCAATACATGCATTGGTTCTTATACGACTAACAACTCAACTAAGTGAAGAAGAAAAGTTAGTTAAAAGGAAGAAAAAAATACATGATGAAAGGGAAGCATGAGAGGGTATAATCTTCACATTTTATGCACCTACTTATATAATATTCTCATTTTGGGCATAGAATGATAATGTGTTATCAAAAGCTACGTTGGCCCAACGTGCATGGCGAGAACGTGAAAAAAATCAAAAGCCATGTTCTACATACCAATTGGGACGATGCTTGTGACAAGAACAAGAAAGATCAAAGGAATACATTAACCCTTTTAACACCAAATTGGTAAACAACTGTGTTTAATTCTTGAAATATATACTCTTACTATTACCACTTTATTATATAGATTTTAATTTGTTCACAATCCATTTCTGTAGGCCTGCTCCTACAACCCCATCTAGAAATGTTTGTGTAGTCATCTGTGATGAGCACGACCTTAATGTTATCCATGTTCGTGCGGTAAGTACAAAATCAAGTCAAACATTCTATGTATTTTATTTATATAAGATTATATAATATATTTTTTTAATCTTTTGAATATTTTATTTATATTTGTTAGGCAAAAGAAAAAGAAAAGGTCAACCCAATGTTTAAAGGAAAAGAAAAGACGGCTCCTTCTGACAAGATAATGACAAATGCATGTCAAGTGGTATTCTTTTTAAAAAATATGATACAAAACTAATCAAAATTTCGAATAGTTAAAAGGTATGAGTGTATAAAATGAATTTGTTGTTTTATGTTGTTTTTATAGAATGATTGTAACATGTTTTCCTGTAACTTGCTATTATTTGTATGTGTTTTCCAAATTTATTTATTTTTATTTTGCATGGATACATGTGCATTTATAATGTACCATCCATAAGTTGCTACTTATATGAAGAGAATAGGAAAAAAGAAACGAAGGAATATATAAAGAAAGTAGAAACTAAATAAGATAGGTTTTTAATTCTTATTTATTTTTTTAATAAAAAAATGCATGAAGAAAGAAAGAAATAAAGATAACACTATTAAAGGTACAAAACAAATAAACTAGAAAACAAATTTAAGAGAAAGGAAAGAAATAAGAAAATAGTTTCATTTTAAGCACAAAATATTCACATATTTTGCATCAATGATAAAATATTTTCATTTTAGGCACAAAATTATAATATAATATCAAAAGCTACATTGGCCCAACGTGCACGGCGAGAGCGTGAAAAAAATGAAAACTCATACTTTGAATTTCAACAAGAGGGATTAGAAGAATGTGTTCAACTAAGACAACCTTCTTTAACACCAATTCATCGCGATCGCACTCGCCTGGAGTGGGAAACAATAACTGAAGATTCTCATTCGGCACAAAAATGAACAATGGTTACCCATCATTCTACATGTTCGTTTTCTATGCCAAGCACATGTTTAGCTCCACAAAGGAATCAGTAAACTACCGTGTCTAATCATGAAATACATACCATTACTCATACCGTTTTGTTTTATAGAATTTTATTTATACACAAATATTCGTAGGTCTACTCCTATAAATCAATTTCTTCAAGAAGATCTATGTACTGATGATGAATTAGAAGATATGCCTATGAGAACATCAATTGATGCCCGGGCACATAAAGATTCTTGCCGCGTTATCTTGGCAAGATGGATGTATTATGTCCTTGTTGTTCAGCCTTACATTAGATGGATGAAAAATTGACAAAATCATCTATGAAGCGTCCCTTATTCGAAACTTGCTGTTTGGAAGGAAACATTAGGCTACCTTTACTTATTACACCCCCTCCACCACTTCAAGCATTGTATGATGGGAATAATGATCAATCAAAATCCTTTCGAAGTTATACTCGAGTGTACAATGCAGCCAATGCTTTTACGAGTCTTGGTGCTACATTGGATCTTAGAGTACTCAGTGAAAGGGGCCCTACATCATTCACAATTCATGGGGAATTGCGAAATCAAACAAGATCACTACAACCACAACCAGGGCAGGATGTGAGTTATGCTTAACTGTATATTTATGACCTTTATTCAACTTTAGAAATTCGTAATCGTAGAAATCCTAACTTGAGAAGGGATGTTCTTAAAACTATTCAAGATAGTTTGTTGCAAGTCAATGCATTTGTAGATAAATTTCCCTAGGTTCATGCCATTTTACATCAATTAGACTCGACAGGATATAATCTACCTGCTCATCTTCATTACAATTCAACAATTGATCGACGTCGGTATAACCTACCAACTGCAGATGAGATTGCAACTGTAATACCAGGTGATGAAACAGAGGTAAATGGAATGAGAGATATTATTTTACATTTCTGAGAAAATAATGAGTTGATGCAAATTAATGAATGTCACCCAGCATACTTTCCATTACATTATGTTCTATTATTTCCATATGGTGAGCTTGGATGGGAACCTAAGTTGAAATTGTGGAACGTTCAGTATGATCGACCTTCAACTGATCGACTTACTCAAATGAATTTTTATAGTTATCGTTTATTTGAAGGGCCCATAGAGTATTCAACAATTTTGAGAGGTAGGAAACTATTTTAAGAGTTTTTGGTAGATACTTGGGCTGCAACAAAGCAAAATCGATTGATATACTATAAGCTTAATCAAGGGAAATTTCAAGCTAAGCTTTACCAAGAGTTGTCAGATATGGATCCAGATTATGTGCAACCTGGTCAAATTGGTCAAAGGTTTGTTTTGCCTTCTTCATTTACTGGTAGTCTTGGGCATATGTTTGAAATCTTTCAAGATTCAATGGCTATCATGCGATACAACCAATATCCATATATTTTTCTTACCATGATTGCAAATCCCAATTGGCCAGAAATTACTTCAGCATTATTACCACATCAAAAACCTATTGATCGTCCTAATTTAATTACCCGTGTTTTTGAGTTGAAGAGAAAATGTTTGATGAAGGAGATAGAAACAAATAAAGTGTTTGGAAATAAAGTTGCACACGTTTTTACAATTGAATTTAAAAAACGAGGCCTCCCTCATATGCATGCACTTTTATTTCTTAAGGGTCGAGACAAAATTCGGACATGTGCTCAAGTAGACAAATTGGTCTGTGCAGAATTTCCAGACCCAAAAGATGATCCTATGCTTTTCGAAACTATCAAATGTTGTATGGTACATGGACCATGTGGTGCTCGAAATCCGCAAGCACCATGTATGGAAAATGGTAGATGTACTAAGAGATACCCTCGAGCTTTCACAGAAATAACAACTATAGATCAAGATGGATACCCTATCTATCGTCGTCCCAATAATGGTCAAGTACATACTACGAGGGGCCAAGAAGTTGATAACAAGGATGTCGTACCATACAATGCATATCTTTCTAAACTTTTCAACTGTCATATAAATGTGGAAGTTTGTGCCGGAATGAGATGTGTCAAGTATATACATAAGTACATTTGTAAGGGTTATGATCGTACAACGATGGTGTTAGGAATGATAAATGAGATTCAACAATATCTCGATGAAAGGTATATTGGACCTCCGGAAGTTGCTTGGCGAATATTTGGTCATCCTTTGCATGCAGAGATACCAACAGTTGTAAGATTGACACTTCATTTACCTGGAATCCATCACATTGTTTTTAACCCAGAAGAGTCATTAGAAACAATTCAATCTAGAGCTGGTCAACAAATGTCAACTCTTACTGGCTTCTTTGCATATTGTGCTGCCAGTGAAGATGAATGTCCATTCACTTATCAAGAATTTCCATAGCATTTTGTTTGGCTCAAGTCAGAAAAGAGATAGAAATCAAGAGAAAAGGAGATATGCAATTAGTAGAATGTACTTTGCTAGCCCTAATTGTAGTGAAAGATTTTATCTGTGCTTGTTACTAACCATTGTCAAAGGGCCAAAGTCGTTTTAGTCTTTACGCACGGTCAATAATGTTGTGTATGATACATTTAAATTAGCATGTGTTGCAAGGGGGCTTTTAGAAGATGATGAAGAATAGATACAATGCTTGAAAGAGACTGCAGTTATAAAAATTGGATATCAATTGAGAAGGTTGTTTCGTATTATTCTCACCCAATGCTCTCCACTAAATCCATGTGCATTATGGAATCAATTCTCAACGCATATATGTGATGATCTTGCACGTAAGATTTGTACATTGTTTGCCATTTCTAACCCAACTGAGGCTCAAATTGAAGATTATGGTCTCCATCTTTTGAATCAAATGCTTCATGAATCAGGAAAAAGTTTAATTGACTTCCCACCCATGCCACAACCTACTGCAAATGGGAGTGCAGTAGTTAGTAATCGATTGATATTCAAACATCAACAACTGCAGAGTGAGACACAATAGGCAGATCTACAAATTACTATTTAACAATGGACAGCGGAATGCTTATAACACAATCACTTCTTTAGTTTTTCAAAATAAAGGAACTGTTTTCTTTTTGAATGGGGGTGCTGGAACAGGGAAAACATTTCTGTACAATACGATTGCATCAAAATGTCGCAGCCTTGGGCATATTGTTGTTACTGTGGCTTCATCTGGAATTGCATCATTGTTACTGGTAGGAGGTCGCACTGCATATTCAACATTTTCCATTCCGTTAGATGTCTTGGAAAATTCACTTTGTGGGTTCAGTAAACAATCATTACAAGCTGAGTTATTTAGAGAAACAAAACTTATAATTTGGGATGAAGTTTCTATGCAACATAGACATTGTGTTGAGGCTGTTGATCGTAGATTAAGGGATATTTGTGATAGTGAAAAGCCATTTGGGGTATTACTGTTATTCTTGGTGGAGACTTTCAACAAATCTTACCGGTTATACCCAAAGGAGTTTGTGAGCAAATTGTGAATGCATCATTAAAACACTCTGTTCTATGGAAGCATATACATATCTTAACTTTGGATTTGAATATGTGCTTGAATCATGAAGGCCATGAAAATGGTAATTTTGCAAATTTCTTGATGGAGATAACACTACTTTAACCTTTTCCCTTATTATATAGCTTATTTTAAATTAATAAATTGTGTTTGCACTCTTACTTTTTTTATTGATTTCACTTTTTTTAGATTGGGACCAATCCTCAAGAAATCGTTAACCTTCCATCAACCATACACAAATGTCAAGATTTGAATGAATTACTCTCTACAATTTACCCATGGTTGAATATGATAGAGATGTCAACCCCAACATTTTTAACTGAACGCACAATTCTGTCTGCGCGTAACGATGATGTCAGTGACATTAATACTACAGTGTCAAATATCTTTCTAGGGAGATTATATACTTGTCTTGCAGCAGATAAAATGTTTGAAGATAATAAAATTGATCCTACCATTACAAATAGATATCCTAATGAATATTTAAATTCATTGGATCCTCCTGGGCTACCAACTTTTAAGTTAGAGTTGAAAATGGGTTGTCCTATAATATTGTTGAGAAACATTGCACCGAAAGATGGACTATGTAATGGTACAAGATTGATGGTTACTAGGTGCAACACTCGCTTAATTGAAGCTCAAATTTTAACCAGAGAAAAGTTTGGCAATTTGGCATTCATACCAAGGATATCTTTGACACCATCTTCTTCAAAAATGCCTTTCCAAATGACAAAATGTCAATTTCTAGTCTGATTGGCATATGTCTTGACCATTAATAAATCTCAAGAACAATTTGTGAAATTTGTTGGAGTTGATTTGTGCATACCAGTGTTTAGTCATGGGCAATTATATATGGCATTGTCCAGATGTACATCATTTGATTGTATAAGTATTTTCTGTAGCGATCCCGGTTTCGATCATTCTTTCATGTTTTGCCACTTCGACTGGGCTGGTCAGGGATCGAGCTGCCCGGTCAGCTCGTGGGGGTCCAAGGGGAAGTGCCCCTTGGCGGGTCCAAGGGCAGCTCCCTGGCGGGGTCGAGGGGCAGCGCCCCCGAAGCAAAAATGCAAAATGCATTCGAAGTTGCTTGTCCGTTCGAGCGGCCGTTTATACGCTCGAGCGGAGAATGTTTGGTTTCAGAAGTTTAACCTGTCTGCAAAAGTACTGGGTTAGTGTATTTGACACTCGAGCGGGGCATTCCATGCTTAAGTGGACCATGTTATATCAGTTCATGAATCTGATATTTCAGATCACTTTTTCAGTCCTCTCTCTCTCTCTAAAACTCTCCAGAATTCGAGATCGGGAGCTTCTCTCTCTAGAAGTCATCTTCTCTCTTTGATTTCTCCATATCCATTGGGATTTAGACCTAAATTCTTCACCAAAGTTGGTTATCATTTTGAGGGCTTTGTTGTGTGCGGTGAAGATCGAGTTTTCACACTGTTGATTTTGGGGGTTTCATCTCATTTCTTCTTCAAAACTTGAGGTAGGGATTTTCTTAGAGTTATATATATATTTTTGCAAGATCTATATGATTTTCGAAATCATCTTTCGATAGCTTTGAAAATTGATTGTTGATTCAAGAAGTTGAGCGATTTTGAAAGTGTGTTTGTCTCTTGTTCTTTTAAAATGATCTTACGGGTTTTGATCTTCGTTGATTGAAGAAAATATGATTTTGGAAAGTTTTCTTTCAAAAGATTTGAGTTGTATAGTTTTGGTGAGAAAACCTAGAATTTGGGAATTTTTTTTTAAGAGACTGAAAATTCATGAATGATATTGTTTATATTTATTTTGTGTGTCAAAATAAATGGATGTTTGAAAATTTTCTTATTTATATTTATATAAATTATGAATTTCAGGGAATATGAGAATTATTGTTCATTTTGGAAATTATTGTTCAAAACGTTGAAATAGTCTTGAAATGACTAATTGTTGAGAATACTTGAGAAGAGAGAATTGTGTTATTCCTTGGGTGATGAATTGGAATAAAAGTATTTATATTCATCTTGTGTTATTGACATATCAATTCATTTGATTACATTAAACTTTGAAAGTTGATTTGAAAACTTGCATTGAGAAAAGAATGTTGAGAAACAAGTTTTCATGAAATGGTTTTGGGGTAAATATGTTGGTAAGTCTTGATAGGTGGTGTAGATGATATTGAATAAGTTGGCATGAGAGTCTGGGGTGAAAGACAGAAAACCCGTGTGGATAGGTGTCGAGCCTTCCGGTTAATACTGGTAAAAATGAAAAATTGGTAGTACTTGTATAGTCTACTTACAGACACTGACCTAGGGATTATCAGAGTCATATTTACTGCCCTTGAAATAAATTGTTAAGTTTTGAACAATTGAAATTGCATGACATCATTGAGCATGATGGTTTTCAAAAGATGAAATGTGATTTATCTTCAAAAAGGGGCATAGCATGGTATGCGCATTTCATCTCTTGAGACTTGTATAAAATGTATATACTTTGTTAAGGATTTCCTACTGGGCTTTATACTCACCCTACGGGATTTTTGTGCAGGAAAAGATGTGGTGATGCTGCCTAACTAAGGGCGAAGAAATGTGTGTTGAGAGTATGAGACTCTCATTTTACTGTGACTCTATGCGTAAGCCAAGGGCTGTATGTGTGTGGGTTTGAATAACCGTTTTGTGTAACCAGGCGCAAGCCTTGGAAACTTGTAAACCCTTGGGGGTATTTATTTGTTTATTTACTTGTTGTTGGATTAATGTATTGTTGCATGAAGAACTATTGTATCATGTAATGTAAGTTTGGAGATTTATATTCGGTTTTCTTTGAAAGAGCCATGATTATTGTATTATCATTTGGGCTAGAAATTTGGGGCGTTACATTTTCCTCCCTAAAGATAGTTTGGATTCTACTACAAATATTGTTTATCCTGAAGTGTTGTTGTAGTGTTCTATGTAGATTAAATCATGTTTTATCAGAAGGCAACAATGTAGATTTATTTCTATTGATTATATAACTTTTTATAAAATTTCAATTTAATAATAATTTGAAATATGGAGTTTTATAGGATTGGACCAAAAAATCTATAGAGCTTAAAAGGAGAAATATGACTAGCTTGCTTCAATGGGGATGTAATAAGGTAATTTCAATCTCAAAGTATTTTGATATGTATATTTCCAACAAATGTACATATTTATATGTTTTTTGTTTTCACAAATTACCAGATTGTTGTGCATGTTCCTCAATGGGGATACATACAAGTTGATATAAAAACTTTTTGGAAAGTAATGAGGAGGAAGTTTGGGCAAACACATGTTTGAAGACATGTTATTGACATATCTTTTGTAAAGCATACATGTCTTGAAAAGCTTTAACCCACTTTTTGTAAAGTTTTAACCCATTCTTTTGGTGTATGACAATATAACGTTTGTTTTTCATATGTGATTATAATTTGATTGGTAGTAGTAGCACTAACTGATGTGCATTTTAATTTTATTTTCTTTTAGATTGCAGAGCACTGGCTAGTGTGCATTATTTGATATTTAATTTTTTTTATATTTGATTTGTTTGGAATTGTAGAGTACAATCTGTTATGTATTGTTTGATATTTAATTTTCAATTTAATTTTTTGAGATGGTAGAGCACTTACTAATGTGCTTTATTATATAGATTTAGTATTTTTTTTTTCTTTTCATTATAAAACGTTAACAAGTAGACAATAATTTTAATTTCTGTTTTTTGTTCAGTGTTTACAATTTTTTTTTTACTTGCTCTTATATTTTGATTTGCAATATTGGTGAACATTGTAAATCTTATATGTTTGTTTCTTAATTTACATTAAGATTAGGGGGAGTTGTTATTTTATTTGAGTTTTGTAGAGCGTGTAATATAAGCAAAATTGTGTCATTTTTTGATAAAGATACTGAAAAAATATAACGTACGCTAGTAATTTAATATAGAACAATTAACCTAAGTCCATCTCCAATGTTTAATCAAATCCATCACTAAATTTAAATTTGGTGAAAAAGGACACTTTTTTGGTGTCCAACGATTTTATCAAAGCTGTATCAAATTAAGGACATCCCATTTTTTTTACCAAACTGAGGACCTGGGCCAGATTTTAGTAGTTTACTGTGCGTGTACGTTGGGGGTGGGACCCACCGGGCATCCGACTGATTGTCCCTCCGGTCATCTGGCTAATAGACAAAATTCCCAGCAGCAGCCATGGTTTGATGTGCAAACTAGCTTACAAAGTTGGTTGCTTTTTGTGGCACTGTTGGCTTTTTTTGGCCTTCGAAGGTTAGTATTGTAATTTTAAGTGTGCCAACAAGGATCAATCAGTCCTTATAGAAGATTAATTATCAACCAATTATCAAACGATTGTGTTTCAGTTCTTTCAGCCTCAATGAAGAGGACTTTTACTAGTGGCTTGTTTAGGAAAATTTAGTAAACAATAATTAAATGAAGAACAATTGCAGCATTTCATTAAGTAAAAATGAAAAACTTACAATGATCTGATCCAGCCTCATAGAGGTTTACAGCAACAAGCTACTTGAAACTACTCCTATGAATAAAGTGCAATACAAGAATTTGAAGTACAGAAATGTAAACAACAAGAAATGTAAAAACTTGGAGGAAAATAAAGTAGATAAATACTGGTTTCTGGATCTAAGTCTGGGTCCTTCTTTCTGGGGCCTTCTCTGCTATTTATACTTCTCAATGATAACCGTCGAAATAGACTGATAACCGTCGAAACCTCCCTTCATGATTGCTAATCATGCTCTCTCATAGTTAGCTCCACTACGCCATATTTGCAGTTAGGCTTCCCTCTTGATTAAGAATTTGAACCTTGTGAGTAACCATTAGGCCACATCACCTTATATCCCTCGATCATTCCAGTGCTACGCAGACCCATTATTATCAGTATGGGTTGACATGTGTCTGACTATCGTTGGCAATTTATATTACTTTCCTAAATTGCCCTTCTCATGCTACGTATTGAATCGTGATTGGGTTGTATAATTTATACAGCCAACATTACCTCCCGCACTAATATACCCAATACTTAGTGATATTAGTGGATCAAAAAACTTCACCCACGTCCTAGGACGTGCATGGGTTTCACATCTTCTTAGAACTGTAATTGCCTACATTAAATTCTTTTCTACACCTTGAACATTTCCCATTATCTGAGCATTCGAAAGGTCTGATACAACTCACATGGCTAAACAAACTTGTTTTGGCATAGATCAAGCATACGAGGAGTTGTTAGATAATAATGCTTGCCCTCGAAAGAATTTTCATGCATTTATTAGCCACTCCTATCCATCTTCCTATATTCAAGTCATGGAAGCTTTTGCAAACTATTGACCTTTGGATTGCGATCCCACTATTCATAATTCTCTAGCCCAAAACTTTGCAAACATGGATATTGGAAGCTCTTCTCCTAACCAAAAACCTTCTGCGTGGGATGAGGCTGCAGCTTCTTTTTCTTCTTCTAAAGCTTCTGGCTGGGGAGGCTGGCCAGAACCTAAGGAATCCAAGCTGAGAGAGCGTATTAGTCATCACTTTGTTAAATTTGCTGATCTTCCATCTTTCCCTCCTTTCGTTCAGAGCTCGGTGGTTTACCCATATGTATCCATCGATCGTCGATGCAGTTCGGAAGATAATTTACTTATAGCATGGTACATGTCCTCGATGCCTATGAAGATTGTGCAAGCCACTCAAAGCACATGGGTACAACCCATCATTCTTGGCCCAGAGGGCAAAATTTTGCTCTTCTGACTGGCTTGACTACGTAAACAACCCCCCAGTTCCCTCCTTCTTTTGAGATGGATCCTTCTACACCTCCTCTTCCGCAAAACCCTCATTGGGTGGAATAACTGAGACTTACTCTCTTTGAGAATCAGTTTATTCCTTCCTATCAACCTCCAACTTCCCCCACTATGTTTGAGCGATATCAAGCTCAGCTTCTGCTTGCGGCATTTTCTCACTTGCCCTTCAATGTTCTTGAGGGTGATGTTCCTCTTAAGAACCTTCGATGGGCTTGTGATGTTATGACTCGAAGTCATGTCTTCAATCCTATTGCCCAAGCAGAGCTTCAGATGTTTTTGGATCAACTTCCATTACTTCTTCATTGGCACCAAACTTCTATGGCCACCACTCAATCTTTGGACAACATCTCAGCCCGTCGAATTCACACCCAGTATGAAGTAGAGAACCTTATCGATGAATATAATGACTTCAAGAATAAAGACTCTGCATACTGGGATGACTTGGATATGGATGAGATAGAACAAGGATTGAAGGAAACAGAGTTCGAAATAAGAGCATATCAGCTTCAACAACCTAGCTTGGAGAAGATAGAAGACAAAATAAAAAAGGAACAGAAATTCATTGACCATTGTTGGAACAAGTTCCATGACTTTGTCATTTTCTCTATTCCTTATTTTTATGAAATTGAATATGTAACTCTCTATTCCTTATTTTTATGAAATTGAATATGTAACAAAAGGGCTTTTTGATGTAATTACTTTTACCTTAATAAAGCTAGGCTTTCCTTTCTTTATTCAACACGGTCTGATTTCATTCTATTTATCCAAAATAAAGAAAATCAGAGCTTTGAATTCACCAATTTTATCTTTTGAAACTTGATTTAAACATATCCAATGGAATACTGAAGACCTAATTTGAACTTCACCAGTATATACAGTGTAATTGATAACCTCTGCCTTAGGTCTTCTTTTCCCAATCATATGATTAATACAATCAACAGTTTCGAATAAACTATTTTTGCTGCGAACAAATAGTCTACATTTTCCGAAGTATGGAAACTTCCTTTAAGGATTGCACTGTTTTATTCTAAAAGAGTGATTCCTTTTGTATACTACTTAACCAACTATTGGTTTTAAGTCACTTCGAAGCCTAGAACAAACAAATTCCAACCGCAGGGTATTTCAAACTTTGCTTCGAAGGATTTTACTTTCACCAAGAAAGCTAAAAGCAGGTCTTTAATCCTTTTGAAGTAAACAAATACCTAGGCACTCCTGTACTCTTAGGTGTGAAATGTGCTTCGAAGTCAACTTCCTACTTTCGAAGGTGTTTGTCACTTGATTTTGGCACCAAAGCTTGGCTTCGAAGCCAAACATTTGATTTCGAAGCCAATATTAGTATTTGAGATACGTTTCCCTCCCAAATTATCAACATTGAGAGAAACTTTCCGCATCTGTACCTTTAGCACTTCTTTATGAATTCTACCCACTTAAAACGATTGGGTATTTTTTAGATAGAAAGGTTTAAAAACCCTTTTATTTCGTGCTTTCAATTCACTTGTTTGCCTAACACACAAACCCTTCATCTCTATTGACTTCCTCTTTCCCTTATCCTCTTTCCTAACTTCGTCTTCTAAAAAAAAACTCCTGTCAATGGCTTCTTCCTCCTTGAAAATATCGGTTGTGGAACGTGTGAGTCCGTCCGTAGCCTTAAAAAGGATCATTGATGAAGAGTGTGAGAAATACAAGGCTGGTGAGAAAAGTGTTATCGACAAGCGCTTCTTCATTCCTCGTCGCCATGAACAACAAGAATACGTGCTTGGGCCCATTTTTAAGGAGATTCTCACTAAGCTTCCAGCTCTGTATCCACGTCTGGAAGACCATTGCCTCCTTTATGAAGGCGGTCTTGATTGGGGAAGCTAGAGGTTGAACCGACCCCATCGCTGCTGGCCTATAGTAAGACCAAAGTGAGAGGAATTGTATGATCGGGTCGTCCCTGATAGGACACTGGATCTTCAGAAGCTTTGCCTCTTCGACGCCCTTCAATTGTCCAGGTTCACCATTTCAGAGTACCCATTTTTAATATCTTTTGCTCTTTGTTTTTGGAATTCTGCTTTCGATTTCTTTCAATTTAGATGTGGGATGATGGCTCCTACTATCCTTAACATCTGCCATCTGTTAGGATTATCCCCTATTGGTACCCCCATTGGTCCAGACTATCTTGACCTTAAAACCCCCTTTTCTCTCCCCCCTCTGAACTCATCCTATAGTGACTTTGTCAAGGTTGAGAACAAAAAGGAAGGCCCTATGACTGATAGAGAATTTTTCTCTTTTTTATTGTATTGGCTTTGCAAATTCCTTTTCTGTACCTCTTCTCAAAGGATCATGCCTGAGTTTGCCCCTCTTGCTAAAGCCCTTGTTTTACAAAGAAAGGTAGGCTTAGCTCCATACGTTTTGGGTCATGTTTATAGAGCTTGTTCCATTTTTTGTGAAAAAACCCATGGATGCCAATCAAAGAGGCCTATTTTGGATACTCCAACTTTGGCTTTTTGCATACTTCACTGACTTGCAATCTAAATGCTTAAAGTTTTTGGAGCCAAACCTTACCACTCATGGTATGAAGTTAGCCAATGTTTCACTTTATCTTTCCAACTTTGCCTTCTACTTTTCTTTCTTTCACTAACTCCCAGCTTCCCCTTCTTCTCACACCTTCCGCCCCTTTGAAGCTACCAATATTGGCCTAGCCTGGCTAAGGACCTTTTTGGGTGATAGGTCCTATTCTACGCCCCAGCACAAAATATGTCGGCCTCTATTCTGATCCCCAGGGAACTATTCATTGGTACTATGAACCCCAGAGCTTATAAGTGCATCTCTGAGCCCTATTGTCTTGCCTAATTTGCTAGGCAATTTGAACTCTCACAAGGGGTCCCTATCCCTCTCTGCAGTTAGTCCAATTTAAGCCTTACCAGTAGAGATTTGAAGATTCGAAGATCCAGATTGGAAGAAGCAACTTCCAATTTATCCAAGATCTAATTGACTTTGAGTACCTACCCTTTATACCTCAAAGCAATATATTAAAAAGGTCCTAGAACTGGTGGATGACCAATATGGAAGTGCACTTGGCCATTCTTCCTCAAGATCTATTAATGGTACTGGACGTGCCTCAAGCTAAGTCTAAAGACACTGGAGTGGTTACTTCCTCCACTGCTCATGTCGTCCCAATTCCTACCCTGGCTACTACAAAGTCTGCTTCTGCTGCCTCAACTCTTTCTAGAGTTACTCGAGCTACTTCGAAGAAAAGTATGCAATGCTGCTTCTTTTCTTTTCTCCTTTTATAACACCTTTGCCTTTTACTTATAGTTCCTTCTTTGGTGTAGGTGGCGTAAGCGACTCACAAGGAGGCTCTCGTTAAAGAGCTCAAGCTTTAAATCTCCTTAAGAGCAAGCAGAAGCAACAAAGGAAAAGGAAACTTTTGCTTGATCCTGAGGAAAAGGTACTTAAGGCTCATGTGGAGGAAGATGAAGCATAAAAAGAGCAAGAGGCTCCTTTTAAAAGGAAGAAGAAAATGACAGTCTCTCTCTCTGATTTTACCGGGGACCTCATTCACGAAGCATCTGTTAAAACAGTGGAAGCGGAACATTCTAAAGAAATCATTGTGTTCCAGAGGGCTGAGAAGAGAAGGCAACAGCAAATGCTTAGGGATGAAGCTGCTGCTGCTAATGAACTCCAAAGAGAAGTTGCAAGGAAATAACAAACTGCTGAACACTATACCCTTCGTAGCTCTCCAACAATTGTTAGCACTTCTGAAACCAATAAATTCATTTCGTGTCTCTAATTTCCTTTCTTAAGTTCTTGATACTGAAACCTAACATTACTTTGTATTTCTTTTTTTACAGCAACAACTACTCTGCCTTCTTCTTCAATAAGGACTTCTTCAGTTTCATCTAAAGTTGAAAGACCTCAAAATATGGAGCCTATTCAAGCAATACTCCCACTCCCTGGTTCTATACTTTTCATATCTTTCTTGAGGCAAAGCATTCTTGCATCCCTATCCTTTGGCTTAACTCCATACTTTCCTCATCTATCCTTTAACTCTGCCCAATTTATTCTCCCTTCAAGCCTTGCTGCTCCTTCCCCTCCTGAGGAAATTCCAGTTATTACTTCATCTCCAGTGGTAGCTGATTCCCTTAGAGAAGCCACTGGTAGCTCACCAGTTCCTTGTCCACTATCCCTATCTAGCTCCAGTCCCTCTTCTCTTGACTTATTGGTAGCCAAGACTATGGAAACTGCTAGGGATACTTCATCTTCATCTCCTATCCCTATGCAGCCATCTCTTCCTTCTACCAGAGCCCTTTCTGCACCAACCATGTCAACGGAAGAGGTGGACATTTTCCAGGCTAGACTAGCTAGCCTTTTTGACATGCCTTCTACCATTCCAATAGCTAGCAATGAAATTGAGCCATTAGTTCTGGCTGATTCTCTCTTAGAAATTTTTGAGAGCTCTTTCTTCACCAGTAGGACTTCCTCGCCTTCTTTAGATTTGGATAGCTGTTTGGAGTTGCTGACACTCTTCTCGAGGATCCCCTTCGAAGCCTTGTAAAGGCCTATTATTAGGAATGGTTTCCTCCAGTGTTGTAAGGTTGTTAAGCAATCCAGCATGACTATTTCAAGTCATTTATCTCACGCAGCAACTACCATTGACTTTTATATCAACATCTGCCATGTTGCCAAAGCTGCAGAGGAGAAATTGTTGAGAGACCATAAATTCGTTTCCCAGATACATGTTGAAGTGTCTGAATTGAAAGAACAACATTCCTCTGGCTCCCAATTTCGAGCTCAACTGTTGGAGAAGAAAGCTCAAGTAGAAGAAGAGTTATCAGCAGTCAACCTGGCATTAGATCGAACTGCCACCAAGTTGCAAATTACTAACCAAGGACTGGCTAATCGAAAGCAGGAGATGACTACGACCATTCAGTTGTTTCCATCTCTTAAGAGTAGAGAGTCAATTGTAAAGGAACAACTTAAACATTGTACTGACTTTTGGGCCAATCTATGGCTGCATGTATTCAACTCATTATGAAATAAAATCTCCATTTATTATTTGAGTGTTTTCATGCTCCTTTTGTTTAGCACTTATTATACTCCTTGCGTTTCCCACACAGTTGGATAATAAGGCTTCAAATATCTACCGTTAAATTTCTTAAGGTGTACATATCCATTCAAATTTCTCAAATGATACGTTCCCCAAGGCAAAACTCTATATACTTGATATGGCCCTTCCCAATTAGGTGACCATTTGCCAAACTTATGGCTTTTAATCTCTATTGGGAGTATTGTCTTCCATACCAAATCACCTTCATAAAAAATAATGTGCTTGACTTTCTTATTATAGTTTTTGGCTGCTTTATTCTTTTGGAGAAGAATGCTATTTAATGCCAGAATTCTAGCTTCATCCACATTCTCTAACTCCAAGCACATACTCTGATGGTACTGCTCAAGAACTAACTGATCCTGACATCTCACCTTCAAGGACTTAATGTTAATTTCTACAGGTAATACTGCATCATGCCCATATACTAAGGCATAAGGAGTAACTCTTGTACTTGATCTTGAAGAAGTCCAATAAGCCCATAATACATCCAACAGTAAGTTATGTCAATCCCTGGGATTGTTTTCCACAACTCTCTGTATTCCTTTTTTCAAGGATTTATTGGATGATTCTGCGTGACCATTTGCCTTTGTATAATAGGGGGTAGAATTAACAAGGCTAATTCCAAATTCTGCCACAAAAGACTTTACCATCTTCCTATCAAATATAGTCCCATTATCAACAGTTATGTGGGATGCCAAATCTGTGAATAAGATCTTTAATGAATCCAATAACTTTGGTCTGGTCTACAGCCTTATATAGTTTAGCTTCGACCCACTTAGTGAAGTAATCTGTGGCCACTAAGATGAAACAATGATGCTTCAAAGAGGGTGGATATATTTTCCCTATCATATCCATAGCCCATCCTGTAAATAGCTAAGGCTTCACAACCGCATGCAGATCAGTTATGGGTACATGTCTTATCGTGCCATGCTTTTGGCATGCCTAGCAACCTCTAGCATATTCTATGCAATCTTTAAGGATGGTTGGCTAATAGTAGGAATGTCTTCAAAGCAACCATCTTATCTTCACACCAGGCTGATGAGCACCACAGATACCTTCATGAACCTCAGCTATGGCTGTCAATGCCTCCTTTGGCCCTAAACATTCCAATAATAACCCGTCTACCCCCCTTTTGTAAAGAGCATTACCATACATGATGTATTGCATAGATTGCAATTTGATTTTTTTGCTGGCTTTCGAAGATGGGCCAGCTAGATACTGCATTATTGGATGCCTCCAATCTTGTTCTTGTAAGTCATTATGATTTACTTCTAACACCACATTCCTTTTAGTTAAGGGTGGTATTACTTTTTGATATGTTGTTTGGCTTATGTTCATTGAGTGTTATCCCTTCTCCTGAAATTTGAAGCTTTCTGAGCCACATCATTAGCTTTGTTATTCATGAATCTTGGGACATAAGTCACATTTGCTATCTGGAATTGAGAAAGCAAGTGTAATGCAACAACATAGTATGGCAACATGCTTGCACTTTGACATTTGAAAATTCCTTTCACTTGGTTAACCACCAATTGGGAATCTCCAAATATATCAACTGCATGAGCTTGTAATCTAATAAGTATTTTCAGTCGCATTATTAAAGCTTCATATTCAGCTTGATTATTGGAACAAGTAATTTCATCCACTCTGAAACCATGTGTGGTTTCTACCCCCTGTGGTGACTTAATCACCACACCAATTCCAGTTAGACTGTTGGCTTTTGATCCATCGAACCATATTTGCCATAGTTCAATACTAACCATACCAAGATCTAGTATCTCTTGGCTTTTTGTCTGACATAAATGATCTACCAAGAAATTAGCTAAAACTTGTCCTTTTACTGTTTTTTGGGGAACATATTCTAGATGAAATTCTGATAAAGCTAGCATCCATTTGCCAATTCTTCCTCTCAACATAGGTCTAGATAACATATATTTAACCAAATATGTGGTTGCAATTACCAAGACAATTGTAGGCAAAAGATAGTATCTTAGTTTCATTGCAGCAAAATACAATGCAAGACACATCTTTTCTACAGCTGAATATTTACATTCACAAGAATTTAAGAACCTACTAAGGTAATAAACTGCTTTCTCTTTGCCTTCTTCATTGTCCTGGGCTAAGAAAACTCCCAGTGAATATTCTGCTGCAGCAATATACAACTTCAAGGGCTTATCACCCTTTGGTGGCATCATCACTAGAGGCTTGGCCAAGTAGGCTTTGATTCCTTCGAAAGCAGTTTGATGCTCTGCTATCCACACAAGCTCCTCTTCATCTTTCAACCTTAATAAGGAAGAAAACACTTTAGTTTTCCCTGCAGTATTAAAAATAAATTTTCGAAGAAAATTAACCTGTCCAAGGAATTTTTGTACTTTTTTCTTACTTGATGGAGGCCTGGCTTCAATGATAGCTTTGGCTTTGTTTTGATCAATCTGTATTCCCTTCTTGTGTACTACATAGCCCAAGAAGTTTCCAGTTGATACGCCAAAAGCACATTTGAGAGGATTAAGCTTCAACTTGAACTTGAACTTTCTCATTCTTTCAAAAGTTGCTTCCAAGTGAAACAAATGTTCCTCCATGAATTAGGACTTCACTACAATGTCATCAATGTAACACTCTAAATATCCTCCAATGAGATCATGAAAGATAGCGTTCATAACCCTTTGATATGTAGCCCTAGCATTCTTCAGGCCAAATGGCATTTTAATCCATTCGAAGGCCAATGTTCCCAGGACATCTGAATGCTGTCTTATGGATATCCTCTTCTACAATGCAGATTTGGTTATAACCAGACTGCCCATCCATCATTGATAAAATCTTGTGCCCTGCTAAACTATCCACCAATAAATCTACTATGGGCATGGGGTACTCATCTCTTGGAGTTGCTAAATTCAGGTTTCTAAAATCTATGCATACCCTCATTTTACCATTCTTCTTAACTACAGGCACAATATTGGATAGCCATTCAACATACCTGGCTGTCCTAATAAAGCCTACCTTGAGAAGCCTAAGAATTTCCTCCTTGACCTTCTGAATCACTTCAAGACTCATCCTTCTTGGTTTTTGCTTGTATGGCTTGAAATTAGGCTTCATAGGGAGCCTATGTTCTACTAATGACCTATCCAATTCTGGCAATTCATTATAAGACCATGCAAAACAATTTTTATTTCTCTTTAAGACCACCAACAACTGGTCCCTGTCAAGAGCACTTAACCAAGCACTAATATAGGTGGGTTGCTGTGTAGAACCTTCCCCTAAGTTAACCTCTTCCAAGGGGTCTTGTATCTGAGAACTCACTAATGTGTCTTTTTTTATTTCTTCTGTCTTCGAAGCAATTTTTTTGCTTTGTTTTGCTCCCAGTTTCTTTGATTCAGCATCTTTGCCCTCCTCCTCATAGACAAAGTCTGTCCATAAGGCTTCTTTCTCTTGTATTTCCTGGACTTTTGTTTCGATGTCCAATGCACAGTATTTATCAAAGGTCAAAGGTCTAACCTGTTGTTGTTTATGCTTACAAATAACTATCATGGCTTCCTTCTCTTGTTCCTGAACCTTTTGGACTATTGCTTTTAAGTCTAATGCTATGAACTTAACTAAAGCCAAAGGTCTGGCTTCTTGGGTTTCACCTTCTTGCCTACAACCAGGCATCATTATCATCTTTGATGACGAATTCTCCTGTACCAAGTGCTTCAGGTGTGCTACTTTCTCATCAATCATCACTTCGGCTGAACCATCAGGTTTTCTCAGTATATTGAGTGGTGTTACTCCTTCAGTATACAACTTGGCCTCCGCAAAATCAGCACAAGCGACAAAGGGTTGAGGATTTGTATTAATCTCCCCTGTCTCTCCATTGCACAAGGCCATCATTATCTTCTGAGGTAGAGAGGAAGGCACACATTTGTTAGTGTGAATCCAGTCCCTACCAAGTAGAGCATTATACTTAGCATTGCTGTTAATAACAAAGAATGTCGTCATGCAATCTCTGGTTTCTACACTCAAGTTGATGGGCAAAATACCCTGAGCCATTTGTTTATCTCTAGCAAAACCAGCAATGGTTGTGCTATTTGGGATTACTCTGGGGTTCCTTTTTCCTAGTTTCTTCAAAGAAGATTTCGGAAGCAGGTTTACTGGTGCCCCATTATCCACCAATACCCGGTTCATCTGTATCTCATCGAATAAAGCCTTAATATGCAAAGGTTTGACATGTTGTGTCATGGATGTTGTAGGATACTCAAAAGGGTATGAGAGGTTAATACTTACTTCCTCATTCTCATCTACAGTTTCCATTGGTGTGGCTATCTCAGACTCATCTTGAATCATGCTAACCTGTGAGTCTTCACTAGAAACTGGAATAGGGTCAATCTCCTAACCTTCTTGGTTTCCATCCTCAGCCTGGAACTCTTGTGGCAATATATGCACCATATTCACTGACACTAGAGGAAATGAGCCAAACTGAATTGTCAGCTGCTCTTGTTTCTTTTCCAAGATAACTTGTTTAGTTACCTCAGAAGCATCCTCCATGCTACACTCTGGAACTTCAGTACTAGTGACTTCCTTCGAATGGCCTATTGCTGCTGGTTTTTCGACCAAAAATGTCTGTTCAGCCATGAAGGCTTCAAACATTTCCTCCTCAACCATCTCTTTCCTTTGGTCTAGGTCAACTTCTCCCTCTGCCTCACTGTCGCTTTCTATCAAAGCCTTTTCAAGACCTGCTAAACTAGATCTTTCTTTGGCTTTCATTTTAGAGTGAACTTTAGCCAACTGCTCTTTGTTGTAACTCCTTTTGTCCTGAGGAGTCGATTTTGGACTATGATCCAACTTGGAACTTTTTCCTCCCTCTGTCTAGCCTTTTGGCTGGGCCAATGAAGAACTTTCACCACTTTCTTTCAGATCCTTTTGGTACTGAGTGTACCTTCGCTGAATCTTCCTTCTTTGGGACCTAGAAATCACTAGGACCATATTTGGTTCCTTTGTTTTTGGATGTTTTAGTAACACCCAATTATTTGGAGTCACCAAGGGAGGTTTAACCATCCTATCCTAGTCTCCAACAACACTTCTCTGGGTAGGAATTTCCTTAGGCTTGTTCTGCATGACAAACCAATCTAGAACTCCAGGTACCCATGAATCCACTAGCTCAGTTGTTGAATTGTCTCTTTCTGTCTTCGAAGCCAGTTTCGAAGCTGCCTGTGGAGACCACTGCTTGGCCCTGCCCTCTTGTCTTGGACCTAATTCAGGCCTTTCATAAAGGTGGCTACTTTCCATCTTGTGTGAGGCTGGTCTAGGAGGCCAATCTCTGGCTCTGATCCTATAACTTGAACCCATCTCGGGTCTCCTCTCAGAATGATTGGCCTCCATTCTGTAATAGTTGGGTGGTCTGAACTCATGTAGAGGTCTCTTGCCGTTGGAGTGCATTCTAGTGGCTGTTGGTCCAGCCAAGAATGGTTGCTATCTAGGACCAGCTGGTCCAGCCAAGAATGGTTGTTGTAGGCATTGGTTGGTTTAGGGCGTCTCTGCACATCCTTGTAATACTACTTTCCATCAATCGGAAACCCTTTCAACCATTTGCAACTTAACCTGCATCTGGGACACATTCTTTGCATAACAGCTGCGTCTAAAGAGTCATCATCCAGTGCCTCCTCATCAGAGTTTTCCCTTTAGTCTATAAAGCTCTGCCCATTCGCTGGTGAACTTCTAGCATCTTTCTTGACAGCAGTATGACTGGCAACATGCATCTACACATTAACCTCTTCCAATTCCTTCAGGGATAAGTTTTGGAAGTCTGGCACAATAATATTGGTTGTAACTTCTCCAATTTTTGGGAATGGATTAGTGTCAATCCCCATAACTTTCTCTACTTTAGCTGGGAATTTTAGATTCCCTTTTCGAATCTGTTCTTGGATCTTGTCTCGAAAAACAATACAGTTTTTAGTTGAGTGAGACCAAGAATTGTGCCATTTACAATACATTTTTCCTTTAAGTTCTTCTAGAGAAGGAATTTTGACTCCTTTTGGTAACTTTAGGAAATTGACTGCAAGCAAATGATCAAAAATATCATCTGCCTTTGTTAAATCGAAAGAATATTTCCTATGAAGGTCTTTCTTTTTAAACTGTTGATCTATTGTAGTGTCTTTATGAATTAACGCCTCACAGATCACAGGCTCTTTTCCTATGATCTCTGTTGCATCAATCTCATAATTAGGATCTCTATAATCTGTCTTGTATGATGCATTACTTCGATCTTGTTCTTCCTCAAGTAATGATTCATATCTAGACACCTTATAGGCTAATTCCACTAAGTCTCGAAACTCAGTTGAGTCAAACTTCTTTCGAAGCCTAAACTCTAAACCATTTTGAGCCAATCTCACAAATTCAGGCTCTGGTAGAATGATCCTACACTTGTTTCGTGCTCTTTTGAATATGGGAATAAATTGAACAGCCTTCTCATCAGGCCTTTGACTCAACCTTGCCAAATCTGCCATAAAAACTTCTTGTTCCGTTTGGAAGAATTGGGCATGAAATGCCTCCTCCATTTGTTGCCAAGTTTGGATAGAGTCAGGTGTAAGATTAATATACCATACAAAAGCTGCCCCAATTAGAGAATTTGGAAAAAGTCTTAACTTCATGTAATCATTATTGGTAAATTCACCACACTGGGCAGCGAACCTAGCTATATGTTCTACCGCTGACTGGTTTCCATTCCCATAAAAAAGAGCAAAGTCTGGTATTCTAAACCCTCTTGGGTATTCATGTACCCTATCCACCCATTCTGGATATGGTTTCCTATACATAGGAGTTTGAACCCCCCGAGCCATAGGTCCACACATTTCTCTAACAATATCAGCAATTTGGTCCCTAAGAATCATATTTTATGCTTGTTGAACCACCACTGGTGGAACAAACACAGGATTTGGTGGACAACCTTGTGCCTGAGGTCCTCTTGGTCCATAGGGAGATATATTTGGGACTGGTTGTCCCTGTGGTGCTGGCTGCTGTTGAGGGTATGGTTGACCTCTCTGAGCCTGTCCTGCGAAAGTACCTGCGAAAGGTGCTAGAACAAGTGTTGTGTCTCTTCCAATCGTAGGAAACCCTTCCAACCCCCCGGGTACAAATTTGAACAAAGGATTAGTGAACCCCCTTGTACCAAGTATGGCTTCGAACATGGGATTTGGAAACATCCTTATGCCATTTTCTTGTGTTGGCCCAAATCCACCCATTTGTATGGCTTCACTATTAAGTAATGAGGCATTTTGATTTATCATGGGCCTCGAAAGAGACTCATACCAAGACTGAGGTGATGGTCTTTCATAATTTTGATTACTAGTTTAACCATTAGTATGTCCATTACTTTGCATAGGCTGTTTATCTCTAGCCAATCTTTGCTGAGGGACATTTGAAATTTCCTCTATATGTCTTGTATTAGTTGGTTGATGGGTATTCATCCGATCCATAAAGGATATTGCCCATTTTTCCATTGTGTTCATTAACTGCTGTCCCATGGCATCTACTAGGCCTCCCCACGGATTTATTGGCTAAGTAGATGGAACAGTGGATGGTCCAATTCCATGGTCTCATCTACTATTCTGGACACGTGGTGTATGTTCTGCATTATTGGTCTGTTCAACCATAGGTTCTGATGAGATAGGTGCTTCCATAGGATGTGTTATCACATTATCCTCTAAATCAGGTACCTCTATCTCTCTTTCCACACCTTCTTCCAAGCATTCATTTTCTCCTTATCTCTTACGTCTAGCCATTTCAATTAGTCCCACTGTGCATGCCAAAAAATATATGTTGGCTTTTTTGGCTTTTGAAGGTTAGTATTACAATTTTAAGCGTGTCAGTAAGGATGAATCAGTCCTTACAGAAGATTAATTGCCAACCAATTATCAGACGATTGTGTTCCAGTGCTTTCAGCCTCAATGAAGAGGACTTTTACTGGTGGCTTGTTTAGGAGAATTTAGTAAACAATAATTAAATGAAGAACAATTGCAGCATTTTATTAAGTAAAAATGAAAAACTTACAATGATCTGATCCAGCCTCGTAGAGGTTTACAGCAACAAGCTGCTTAAAACTACTCCTATGAATAAAGTGCAATACGAGAATTTGAAGTACAGAATGTAAAGAACAAGAAATGTAAAAACTGGAAGGAAAATAAAGTAGATAAAAACTGGTTTCTGGATCTGAGCCTAGATCCTTCTTTCTAGAGCCTTCTCTGCTGTTTATACTTCTCAATGATAACCGTTGAAATGGACTTCTAACCGTCGAAACCTCCCTTCATGATCGCTGATCATGCTCTCTCACAGTTAGCTCCACTAAGCCATATTTGCAGTTAGGCTTCCCTCCTAATTTTGAATTTGAACCTTGTGAGTAACTATTAGGCCACATCACCTTATATCCCTCGATCATTCCAGTGCTACGTAGACCCATTATTATCAGTATGGGTTGACACGTGTCTGACTATGGTTGGCGATTTATATTACTTTCCTAAATTGCCCTTCTCATGCCGCGTGTTGAATCGTGATTGGCTTGTACAATATATACAGCCAACAGGCACCAAGACGAAATTCCTTACCAACATTAATGCATGGATAGCAGAGGCAAATAAATTGCATGTAGATTTAAATTTGTACCAAAATGCTTTTTGATTAGGTGCCAAAGGTAATAAAGAAGAAAGGAAAAATTACATTGATTTTCTTCAAAATTTAAAGAAAATACAACAAATATCACAATTTAAGCATAATTATATCGCTTTCTCTTTTAACATAGCTAAATGAATAAAAATCAATACAGTCAGTGTAAAAGAGATGATAACATCATTTTTCTATTTAAGCATGTCCAATTCTTAACTTCTATAGCGATCCCGGGTTTACCCCTTGTTGTACAGTAATCCGGACATGTGTCCGTGGATGTTGGTAGTTGAGTATTGTCTTGTTTACATCCTTTCTCGCTTTGTATTTGAGTTATAGGATGTGTTGGGCAGGTTTGTTACAGGTTGGTTGAGCTTAGGAACAAAGTCTAGTTGCCCAGGTTTTGGCTGGTCCGCTCGAGCGGAGATGTTCACGCTCGAGCGGAGAGGTTGTTGTTGCTTGTGCGCTCGAGCGGGGATTTTGGCGCTCGAGCGGAGAATGCATACGTCCAGTATTTTGTGCACCTGCAAAACTTCTACAAGTGTGGTTTCTACGCTCGAGCGGGTTTGGTGAGCTCGAGCTGGTTGCGCTCGAGCGGGTATGTGGCGCTCGAGCGTACAGTGTATTTTTGGTGAGAGTTCTGGGAAGGGGAGACCTGCGCTCGAGCGGGCTGGTATCTACGCTCGAGCGGACGAACTTTGTGTCTGTGTCTTGGCGCTCGAGCGGACAATGTTGCGCTCGAGCGGACCATGTGTTTTGTGTCTTTACGCTCGAGCGGAGTGTCTTACGCTCGAGCGGACCTGTCGTATAACTGAGTGGGACTGGGCATTTTAAATCACTTTTTGACTTATCTTCTCTCTCTTACTTTACTCAAAACGCCATTTTCAGAGCTTCTCACTCAAAAACCTTACTTCTCTCTAAGATTTGATCTACCTAGGGTGATTTCCTACCCTAAGGCCTTTGTTAAAAAGATAGAGGGTGACTTGGGCTTCGTTTTAATCGGAACAAATTTGGTTTTGGAGCAAGTTGGGTGTTGGGCATCATCTCCTTTGGAACTCATCTCTTGAGGTAGGGATATCCTACTCCTCTTTATGAGTTTTGTCTTTAAATTTTAGCATTTTGATATGTTGGGGGTTGTTGTGTGATTTTGGGAAACTTTGGGCCATTGTGTAATTTTACAAAAGTTGGGGGTTTTCATCTATGATAAACCTAGAAGCATGTTTGGTATAGAAACATGGAATTAATGTTGAAACATTAAGGAAATTGGAACCTAAGGGTTGTGATGTTAATTATGGAGAATGCTCTAATTACATTGATTGATTAATTTGAATAATTAATTGTGTTGATTTGTGATGTATATAATTGTTGTTTATATGCATTGTGTTGTGTTGGAGGAGATAGGGGATGTACTCCACGGTTTAGGGGAAGATAGGGGATGAACCTCTAAACCGGATGTTGTTGGGAGGAGATAGGGGATGAACTCCGTAGATAGAGCGGTTATGCTTATCTAGAAGTGTATTGACAGAGCGGATATGCTTGTCGTTGGAAGTATTGATATAACTGTTATGTTTATCTTTGATGAAGTGAAAAGTGTTGGCATGAGTGTTTGTCTCATGTGTGATGTTTGGCCAGGTTCTGAGCCAAGGTTATGAAATGGCAAGTAAAAGGAAAGGAAATGGAAATGAAAGGGAATATAGACTTAAGTGTCTTGGAATTGTGTTATGTTATGAATGAATGTAAAAGTGTTGACCATCTATCAACTGTTAATCTTTTAGTCATTGTTCATAATTGGTTTAGTATATTTCTACTGGGCTGTGGCTCACCCTATATGGGAACATCATTTTCAGGTACAGGAAGCATGCCACCTCCAAGGACTTAGCTTGGGAGGCTAGTGGCGGACAGGCTTTTTGGTTGTCTTTTTGTTGTATTACATGTAAATTCAAGCCAAGGGCTTTATATGTAAACGAGTTAGTACTCTACTTTTGTGTAACCAAGTGTTAACTTGGAAAGCTGTAAGCCCTTAGGGCATTTGCTTTTGTTGTTAACATGTGATACTTTATGTAATAAAACTCTGATAAATGAAAAGATGTGGACTTTTATATATCATAGCATGTCTATATTGTTGGGATTAATGTTATTATTTTAAGGGCGTTACAACTTGGTATCAGAGCGTACCAGGTTTGAATACTTTGGGTACGTGGGAAGTGATTAGAATCACAATGGGTTTGTCTCGCTTAATAGAGACTTAAGTGTACTGTTATGCTTATGTGATTATTTGGGTATGGGATTTAATTTCTAGGATGTTGATTGGATCTTTGGGTTTCTGGGAGTCTTGTTGGAAATGCACTTGATCAATGCTGTTTCTAACCGGTACTCTAGTAACGCCTTGGGACTATCATTATCCGGAAATGAAATTCGTAAGTGCTTATGTGTTTATGTGCTTACGTGGAATGAATTACAGTTGTCCATGCATTAGGACGTGAGTGTTCAGTTTTGGCACGTTTATGAATGTGCTAACGTTCTGTGTTACCTTTATTAGGATGTCAGGACGAGCAAGAGGTGGTAGGCGTGGTAGGCCTAGGAGGCAGGAGGTGCCATTACCGGAGGAGATTCCGGCAGTTCAGGAGGGGGTTGGTCAGGCCAATGTGGCCGAACCAGCGGGTCAGCAGGCCATGAGTGCCTTGGCCCAGGAGATAGCAGGGGCTCTGGGTATTCTTAGAGCAGGGAATCAGGCAGCCGAGGCAGGGCCTTCCTTCTTAAAGAGGGAGTTCTTCCGGTCTAACCCGGAGGAGTTTGTTGGGGATCCTAAGGAGCCACTGAAGGCAGACGAGTGGCTAGAACAGATGAGTAAAACGTTCGAGATGCTAGGCATTGAGGACGGAGCATTGAAAGTGACCTTGGCATCCTTCCAGCTGAAGGGAGATGCGGGTCAATGGTGGAAGTATGAGAAAGCTCGTGTGGGTGGTACTTGGGAGGCGTTTGTGAATGCTTTCCAGGAGAGGTTTTTATCTGCTGTGGCTAGAGAGAGGCTGAGGGATCAGTTTAGCCGGCTTAAGCAGGAGGGTTTGTCTGTGGCCGAGTTTGAGGCTACATTTACTAGCTTGTCCAGGTTTGCACCTGAACTTGTGGCGACAGAGGAGCGCCGTTGCTACGAGTTTGAGCGGAAGTTGAGATGGGATCTCAAGTTGAAAGTTGGTGGACCCTACATTCGAGATTACAGGCATTTGGTGGATGCTGCAGCTCATATGGAGCTGATGATGCAGGAGGGAGAGGAGGAGAAACATGGAGGCTCCAAGAGGGGCCAAGAGGGGCAGGGTGACGGTAGGAGGCAGAGGGGTTATAACCCTCAGCAGTCCCAGGGTGGTTTGGCTAGGTCGACTTTCCCAGTACCGAGTGCAGGCTCCGGGAGGGGCAGTCAGGGAGAGTTCACCTGTTTCAAGTGTGGCCAGCCGGGTCACAAAGCTTCAGTCTGCCCGCAGAAGGGCGGGGGTCAGAGAGCTGCTTCTTCGTCAGCTAGACCGCAGAGTCAGAGTTCGGGCAGGGGGCAGCCCTTGTCTTGTTTTCAGTGTGGACAGCCTGGGCACATGAAAAGGTTTTGCCCACGGTTGAGTGCCACTTCAGGAGCGTCTGGTTCTAGACAGACGCATGGGTTTCAGCCAGCTCAGTCTGTGCAGGCCTCGAGGGCCAATCCGGGGGCTTCGTCGTCCCAGTCAGTGCAGCAGTCCTATGCTCCGAGAGGCGAGCAGGTGGATCAGGGGCCTACAGGGCGCGTGTATGCTGTTACCGCGCAGGATCTTGTACCGGCTCCATCAGTAGTGAGAGGTACCTTTCTGTTTTGCAATTCGGTTGCTAGTGTATTGATTGATACGGGTGCGTCTCATTCTTTTGTATCTGCTGCATTTGCATCTGTGTTGGAATTGGAGTTAGCACTGTTAGCATCTCCTATTTGCGTAGTGTCACCTATTGGGGGTGAGTTGATTTTGAAACACGGGTGTAGAGGTTGTGATATAGAGGTTGATGATCATAGGCTTCCGTTTCCTTTTGTAGTCATGCCCATGAAGGGCTTTGATGTTATTTTGGGTATGGACTGGTTATCGTCATACCGAGCTGTTATTGACTGCTACCGCCAGAGGGTTACTTGTTGTACCGTGAGCGGGGAGTATTTCCATTTCTTGGGAGACTGGGTTGGTAGTATTGTGCCACCGGGGTATGGTCCGCGAGGGCGGAATGAGCTTAGTGGTCTACTTGCTAGCTTTGAGAGTGGTGAGTGTGATGAGACCTAGATTGTGTTGCCGAGGGTAGTTTGTGAGTACTCGGATGTTTTTCCCGAGGACCTTGTTGATTTGCCACCTCACCGAGAGATTGAGTTCTCTATCGATTTAGTGCCCGGCACGGCGCCGATTTCTATGGCACCTTACCGTTTTGCTCCAGCAGAGTTGGTTGAGTTGAAAGCTCAGCTCCAGGAATTGCTAGATAAGGGCTTTGTTCGCCCTAGTGTTTCACCGTGGGGAGCGCCGGCACTCTTTGCTAAGAAGAAAGATGGTGCCTTGAGATTGTGTATTGACTACCGGAAGTTGAATCGGGCTACGGTTAAGAATAAGTACCCTATGCCCCGTATAGATGATTTGTTTGACCAGTTGAAGGGTTCCCGTTGTTTCTCTAAGATAGATTTGAGATCGGGTTACCATCAGTTGAGGGTCAGGGAGGAGGATATTCCGAAGACGGCATTCCGTACGCGGTATGGCCATTATGAGTTTCTGGTAATGCCATTTGGGCTTACCAACGCACCGGCAGTCTTTATGGACTTGATGAACCGGATCTTCCGGGAATTCTTGGATCGTTTTGTAGTCGTCTTCGTGGACGACATTCTTATCTATTCACCTTCAGAGGAGGAGCACGAGGAACACTTGAGAGTGGTGCTTGAGTTGCTTAGAGCCCATAGGCTGTATGCCAAGTTTGGGAAGTGTGAGTTTTGGCTGAGAGAAGTTAAGTTCTTAGGCCATGTGGTTTCCGGGGAAGGGGTGTCTGTTGATACATCCAAGACTGAGGCAGTGCAAGATTGGGCACAGCCTAAGAGTGTGTTTGAGATCCGCAGTTTTCTGGGATTAGCTGGGTATTACCGCCGGTTTGTGAAGGATTTCTCCAGGTTAGCTTCACCGTTGACCAGATTGACTCGGAGGGGAGTCAGCTTTGTATGGAGTGAGACTTGTGAAAAGTCGTTCCAGGAGTTGAAAGTTAGACTGACCACCACTCCGGTCTTGATTATTCCGGAGAGAGGGTTGGGTTATGCAGTCTATTGTGATGCCTCACGAGAGGGTTTGGGTTGTGTGTTGATGCAAGAGGGGAAAGTGGTAGCTTATGGCTCGCGTCAGTTGAAAATTCACGAGAAGAATTACCCTACGCATGATCTAGAGTTAGCGGCTGTAATCTTTGCCTTGAAAATCTGGAGGCACTACCTTTATGGTGAGAGATTCGAGGTATTCTCGGATCATAAGAGTCTGAAATATCTGTTTTCACAGAAAGACTTGAATTTGAGGCAGAGGAGATGGATGGAGTTTATTGAGGATTACGACTTCGAGTTGCACTATCACCCGGGGAAGGCCAATGTTGTGGCCGATGCCCTTAGCAGGAAATCCATTAGTGATGTAGCTTGTGTAGCCATCCGGGAATGGGAGATGTTGGGGGCCATTGGAGAGTTTGATTTGCTTTTGAGCGAATCCGTTGAGGCTGCGGCCTTGTTTTCTGTTGTTGCACAGCCTACACTTGTGACTCGAGTGTTAGAGGCACAGAGAGGTGACCTTGAGGTAGAATCCCTCCGAGAGAAGATCTCCAGTGGGAAGGTTGAAAAGGGTCTGGCAGTGTATCCCGACCTGAGTGTGAGATACCGAGACCGTTTGCTTGTACCGGAGTCTTGCCGAGAGGAGGTACTCCAAGAGTTTCACCATTCGCGCCTTGCGGTGCATCCAGGAGGCACTAAGATGTACCGGGATTTGGGTCGCCAGTTTTGGCGGCGGGGTATGAAGAGAGATGTGGCAGTTTTCGTGTCCAAGTGCCTTACTTGCCAGCAAGTGAAGGCCGAGCATCAGAGGCCAGCGGGTTTGTTACAACCCTTGCCTATTGCCGAGTGGAAGTGGGAGCATGTCACTATGGACTTCGTTGTAGGTCTTCCGAGGACTCAGCGGAGTAGTGATGCTATTTGGGTGGTTGTAGACCGGTTGACTAAGTCGGCGCACTTCATTCCTATGCGCGTGAGAGATTCAGTAGATCATCTTGCCGACTTGTATATTCGGGACATAGTGAGGTTGCACGGGGTCCCAGTGACGATCGTCTCAGATAGAGATCCTCGTTTTACTGCTAGGTTGTGGCAGAGTTTGCAGAGTGCCTTGGGTACTAAGTTGACCTTTAGTACAGCTTATCATCCTCAGACTGACGGGCAGTCCGAGCGTACTATTCAGATCCTCGAGGATATGCTTCGGGGTTGTGTCCTTGATTTCAGTGGGACGTGGGAGAGGCACTTACCATTGGTAGAGTTTGCCTACAACAACAGTTTTCAGTCTAGTATCGGTATGGCACCGTTTGAGGCCTTGTATGGCCGACCCTGTAGGTCTCCAGTTTGTTGGGCCGAGGTGGGTGATACACCTTTGTTGGGTCCAGAGTTGGTTAAGGAGACGATGGAGAAAGTTGAGCTTCTCCGTAGGAGGCTTGTTACAGCCCAGAGTCGTCAGAAATCTTATGCTGACCGTAGGAGAAGACCATTGGAGTTTGAGATGGGTGATCATGTGTTTCTGAAGATATCACCTAGACGGGGTTTGATGAGGTTTGGGAAGAGTGGGAAGTTATCCCCTCGGTTTATTGGTCCTTTTGAGATTCTTGAGAGGGATGGCGAGGTTGCTTATCGTTTAGCTTTGCCGCCACAGTTATCCGGGGTTCATGATGTGTTTCATGTGAGTATGCATCGGAAGTATGAGCCGGATCCATCACATGTGTTGGATTGGACCGACTTAGAGGTAGATGAGGATGCCTCGTATGAGGAGAGACCGGTTCGGGTCTTGGATAGGCGGGATCAAGTCCTGCGTGGCAAGACCATCCCTTTGGTTAAGGTTTTGTGGAAATATCACGGAGTGGAGGAGGCCACTTGGGAACGTGAGTTGGGAGTCCGCGAGAAATATCCGGACTTGTTTGTTGATGTGTAATCAAGTATTGCAATTGTGTAATTGTAATGAAATTTAAGAGTTTTTAAATTGTCTTAAATTGAGAAACATGGTGCATGTTTTGGTTAATGTAAATGTTGTAGAACTTGCCTTGTTATGGGGGTTGATTATAATATTGCATGTGTTGGCTATATTATAGAAATGGAATTGTATCATGATTATTGCTTATGATATGAATTGTGAACCATGTGTGTTGGAAATGGTTGAAATGAAAAGAGAATGCATGTCGAAATGTATATGTTGTAGAATGCCTCGTGATAAGAGATGGAATGACCGGGAATGGGTCGAATTGTGGAATGTTGTGGTATAACATTGTTTAAAAGAGAAGAAAACTTGCTTTTCAAAAACTTGTCCTAAATTTCGGGGACGAAATTCTTTAAGGGGGGAGGTTATAGCGATCCCGGGTTTACCCCTTGTTGTACAGTAATCCGGACATGTGTCCGTGGATGTTGGTAGTTGAGTATTGTCTTGTTTACATCCTTTCTCGCTTTGTATTTGAGTTATAGGATGTGTTGGGCAGGTTTGTTACAGGTTGGTTGAGCTTAGGAACAAAGTCTAGTTGCCCAGGTTTTGGCTGGTCCGCTCGAGCGGAGATGTTCACGCTCGAGCGGAGAGGTTGTTGTTGCTTGTGCGCTCGAGCGGGGATTTTGGCGCTCGAGCGGAGAATGCATACGTCCAGTATTTTGTGCACCTGCAAAACTTCTGCAAGTGTGGTTTCTACGCTCGAGCGGGTTTGGTGAGCTCGAGCTGGTTGCGCTCGAGCGGGTATGTGGCGCTCGAGCGTACAGTGTATTTTTGGTGAGAGTTCTGGGAGGGGGAGACCTGCGCTCAAGCGGGCTGGTATCTACGCTCGAGCGGACGAACTTTGTGTCTGTGTCTTGGCGCTCGAGCGGACAATGTTGCGCTCGAGCGGATCATGTGTTTTGTGTCTTTACGCTCGAGCAGAGTGTCTTACGCTCGAGCGGACCTGTCGTATAACTGAGTGGGACTGGGCATTTTAAATCACTTTTTGACTTATCTTCTCTCTCTTACTTTACTCAAAACGCCATTTTCAGAGCTTCTCACTTAAAAACCTTACTTCTCTCTAAGATTTGATCTACCTAGGGTGATTTCCTACCCTAAGGCCTTTGTTAAAAAGATAGAGGGTGACTTGGGCTTCGTTTTAATCGGAACAAATTTGGTTTTGGAGCAAGTTGGGTGTTGGGCATCATCTCCTTTGGAACTCATCTCTTGAGGTAGGGATATCCTACTCCTCTTTATGAGTTTTGTCTTTAAATTTTAGCATTTTGATATGTTGGGGGTTGTTGTGTGATTTTGGGAAACTTTGGGCCATTGTGTAATTTTACAAAAGTTGGGGGTTTTCATCTATGATAAACCTAGAAGCATGTTTGGTATAGAAACATGGAATTAATGTTGAAACATTAAGGAAATTGGAACCTAAGGGTTGTGATGTTAATTATGGAGAATGCTCTAATTACATTGATTGATTAATTTGGATAATTAATTGTGTTGATTTGTGATGTATATAATTGTTGTTTATATGCATTGTGTTGTGTTGGAGGAGATAGGGGATGTACTCCACGGTTTAAGGGAAGATAGGGGATGAACCTCTAAACCAGATGTTGTTGGGAGGAGATAGGGGATGAACTCCGTAGATAGAGCGGTTATGCTTATCTAGAAGTGTATTGACAGAGCGGATATGCTTGTCGTTGGAAGTATTGATATAACTGTTATGTTTATCTTTGATGAAGTGAAAAGTGTTGGCATGAGTGTTTGTCTCATGTGTGATGTTTGGCCAGGTTCTGAGCCAAGGTTATGAAATGGCAAGTAAAAGGAAAGGAAATGGAAATGAAAGGGAATATAGACTTAAGTGTCTTGGAATTGTGTTATGTTATGAATGAATGTAAAAGTGTTGACCATCTATCAACTGTTAATCTTTTAGTCATTGTTCATAATTGGTTTAGTATATTTCTACTGGGCTGTGGCTCACCCTATATGGGAACATCATTTTCAGGTACAGGAAGCATGCCACCTCCAAGGACTTAGCTTGGGAGGCTAGTGGCGGACAGGCTTTTTGGTTGTCTTTTTGTTGTATTACATGTAAATTCAAGCCAAGGGCTTTATATGTAAACGAGTTAGTACTCTACTTTTGTGTAACCAAGTGTTAACTTGGAAAGCTGTAAGCCCTCAGGGCATTTGTTTTTGTTGTTAACATGTGATACTTTATGTAATAAAACTCTGATAAATGAAAAGATGTGGACTTTTATATATCATAGCATGTCTATATTGTTGGGATTAATGTTATTATTTTAAGGGCGTTACAACTTCTTTTTTTAATCAAATTAAAATTTGATAAAAAAAAAAAATACTCAAAAACTATCTCTAATCATTAAATCAAATGTTTATCAAATTCAAGAAATTTGTTTCCATCGACTTATCATCAAATCTTTTGTCAAATTTAAATTTAATGAAAATTTAAACTGATAAAACATTGGAGACGATTTTTTCATCAAAATTGGTGACAAAGAAATTTAGAATAAAAAGAAAAGTTTTAAAAAGATTTTCTTTTAATGAAAATATTGATTAATTCATAATCAAAATTATTAAGGAAACAAATTTAAAACCAAATTAAATAAATTAAAAAAAGGGTAAATTACAAATACATTCTCTGAGGTTTGCTTAAAATACGAATTGCCCCTTGTGATTTGAAAAATTACAAATATCTCTTAGTTAGAATTTTTTATTTAACAGAATTAATTGAAAAAGTGAAATTTCTAACTGTTCACCTATACAATAATAAAATTATCTGAATTATTAATTGAAATAAAATTTTAACATTATTAAAAATTGTTAATTAACTTAATAATTTATTAATAAAAGAACATATTTGTTATGAAATTAGAAACCTTCGAGGCGGGATGTAATTTTTGAAATCTCAAAGAGAAATGTGTAATATCATTAAATCTTGAGGGAAGTGTAGGTAATTTGCCCATAAAAATAAGTATTTTGTATCATCGTCATGAATTAGGATCCTCTCCTTGAGTTTCCTCCTTGATTTCCTACTAGTTAGGTCATTGGGCCTATTTTTAGATCCAATTTCGATGATCCAAACCGTCACATTTTAAGATTTGTTGAGTATATCATACCTATAAAAAATCAAGTTGATCGGATATCAGAAAGTATGTGTTTGGAAAACTGTTTATTAAATTTTTTTTAAAAATAGTTTTTAGTTCGATGATCTGAACACATGCTTTCTAATATCTGATCAACTTGATTTTTTACAGGTATGATATGCTCAACGAATGTTAAAATATAAACGGTTCGGATCATCAAAATTGAATCCAAAAGTGGGCCCAATAGCCCAGCAAGTAAAAAAGGAGAAAACTCAAAGAGAGGATCCTCATTCCATGTTCATATCCACCCACACTTTCCACAAATTGTTTACAGAGAGTTGTCATGGAAGTATTAGCAAAAGAAGCCTCAATTCCCAATTCATCAACATTCTTTTCTCGCTCGAGCCCTCAAATCCGAATACCCACTAAGAATTTCCCTAGAAATCTACATTTCTCTTCTCAAATTCCCGCCAATTGCGTAGTTCCATACACTCTCTGCGACTTTTGTAGCTAAATATAATGAAATTCATGGTGTTGAAGACTTACTAACGAGTATGAAATTAGGGTTTCTCAAGCTTTGTGTGAAGCGGGGAATTATTGCGGTTATAGTGGTTGTGAATTGGGGTTATTGAAGACACAGCATAATTTGTCTCTCTGCATTTTGGAAGGTACATATTTTCTACTCCAATTGGGATTTATTTATTTATTTATTGGTGAAAATTTTCTGGTGTAAATGTTTTCATGAATGGGAACATATTAGATTTCTATTTTTGTGCTAGGAATAAACTCTTTTAAGAATTCAAGTTGTTTAGTTTATGCCAGGTTGTTTGATAAGTAAAAATTTTGGCTTTGCAAATTCATGTTTGATTTTGGTATGTGTATCAGTGAAAGTATTAGTTACTCCATGAAGGAGATCAAAGGATTTGTGTAGTTTTATTGGCTAGCCACAAGCTCACACATCCAATGACGATATTAATCTCCACATTTAAGTGTGGTTTTGGTTTCCTGCAACACAAAACTCTGGTGGCAATAATTAGCGAGATTTTTTTTTTTTTTTGGAGATTGGCGAAAGTCAATTGTTAGTTGTGAGATTAACACCTATGTCTCCCCACCCTTTGCATAGCACTAAGTGTTTGTCCCCTTAATTCAACTCCCCCCAGGGAGAACCTCCCCCTAGAGACTAGGCCCTTAGAAAAGTCATGTGGCCAACCAGGCTAGCTTAGTTGGTTAATAATTAGCGAGCTTGGGTATCATGCCCTATGGATGTGGGACAGTTGAAGAAGTAAACATCACACATGAGACCACAGGATTCACATGCCTAAGGCTATATACTTATTTCTATGATTTGGCTTTGAAATTGTGAAAGAAAAGTTCTAGACTTGGATTTGAAGGGGTGGTAGGCTGTTAAAATTTCATAACTGTGGTAGAATTTTTTAAACAAAATTATGGGATCCCAGTTTGTGTTTTGGTGGATGATGACTGCAATGTCACACGTTAATGCCTTCTTCCACTTGTGGGGGTCGCATTATGGTTAGCACTTGGATTTTGTCACCTTTTTCATGTGACTTTGTTCTAGGAATCTTCATTAAATACTTTATGACAAAAAATAATTTTTTTAAGTTGAAGTGGTGGAAATGAGCATAGATTTGGCTGTCATGACTAAAATTTTTAAATACTAAATAATTACTTGGGCATACTTTAGTGGCAATCAATATTTGAATGTTGGCCTAGCTTGTTTGAAGGTGGATGATAAAATAATTGTTGTCATTGAACGGTGGATGATAAAAAAATTCAGCTCAAATTTGTTGGTAATTTGAGCATAACACAAGTTCAATTTATTGTACTCGAGCCTGCCTTGGATTGATTACCATAGTTGCCAAGTGGTTATTTGCGAGGAATTATTTTGTTTTGCAGAAATTTGACGGTTGGCCGTTTGCCTGACGAATGGGAGGGGCTAAATGAATACATGGCTTCAAAAATAAGAAAATAGTGGAGAAAATGTATGATATCATTGGACGGGCACTAGATAATTTTTGGTTGTGTTCCCATCTTATAACAATAAGACACATAGTTTGTCTCCAATGTAGGAGAAAATGTATGAAAAATTAGTTATATGGCCCTATACACTTGGAAGGGCAAACCACATAGAATATAGGCCAGTCCTATAGAATAATTCCGGCTTCTTGCCAATCACATTCCTAAGAAATCTCTCATCCACCCAAGTTAGTTTATGTCCTATCATATCTATAACAATTATCAAGGGTAACTAGAGTAACGCAGTCCTTTTAAAAATAAATTTTAACAAATTTATCAATAAATCTTATTTTCAACTAAATTTGAATGTAGACAATTAAGTCTTATTTTTTTTCTAATTTATTCTAGAAAACGTTCTCTTTTTCTTTATAATAGCCTTTATTCCAATTTTTCCATTCTTATTACAATATGAACAACAATTATATAAACAATTTTAATTTACTTACAAAAATATATTTTTTAATTGCAAAAATTGAACAAACTACATCAAACAAAATCATACTCAACAATTTGATCAAAAGAACTATGTCATAGGATTCATCATTTTCTGTTGCCCTGTACTATGAAAAATATATTTTGTAAGCAATCCAAAAAGTATATATATATTTTTAATATTCCATTAAAGAAATTGTGAAAAATAATACCCTGGCAAATTTATATATGTTTCAGACTGTGAGACAACAAAAAATGATTTTGAGCTTAAGCTTTTGTTCAATAACAAGCAAAGCAGTATCAAAATGTTTCATTACTTGCTTTGTAAATAGCCAAGGCATTACCAACTTTTAATTGATCAGGGCAAATTATATTAGTAGTCCTTATATTGGGGGATCAAACTAGACCAAAATGGTTTATGCAAATTGTTGAAGGAAAACAACAAAACCAGGTGTAAAGTGTTGGAATGCGTCCCACATCACCTGGAGTTGCCCCATATGTACTGGTTATAAGGCTCTAGTTTTTCTCTCCTTAATACTTCGGTTTTAAGGAGAAGTGTGGGCTAGGGTTTTCAATTTGGTATTAGAGCTTGGTTGGCCTGTAATTGGTGTGTCGTTTGTCTGGTTACTATATGTTGTGGTCCGGGAGGATGTGTTGGAATGCATCCCACATCGCCTGGAGTTGCCCCATCTATACTGGTTATAAGGCTCCAGTTTCCCTCTCCTTAATACCTGGGTTTTAAGGAGAAGTAATTAAAAGGTCTAACAAATGATACAGTAAAGGAAGAAATCAACAAAAACAAATTGCGTTATCTGGTAAGTAGAATTTATCTTTGAGGCTTTATTTTGTTGGATTATCTCTTGTGGTTTCTATTTATAACCAAAATTAGATTTACTTATGTTTTTTTATTTCAAAACTGGCTCCATACCTTTAAGTAGCAGAGAGAAAGCAATAGTATCTACTTGAAGGGGTGTCTGTCAAGTTTTTGCGTAATGAGTCTATGGGCATTTTTCCTCTTGAAGACAAGTGTTTTCTGGCTGACTTCCTATTTTGTAGCTTTTCACTTTTGCCTTTTTTTTTTTTTTTTTCCCCTTCTCTCTTTGCAATGATTTTATTATGGTTTTTAGCACAACAAGAACATAATTCAACTTCCTAAGTTTGAAATTAATGTAAAATGACATCAGCCTGTTTGTTTCATTTTCAAAATATTTTTTTCTCAAAAAATTAGAACAAGATTCGTGAAGGGGGGGGGAAGGAGAAAAAGTAGCTATTTTGATTTTTATTTATGCTAACTACTTCAGAACTTTCTATGAAATAGATTAAGCAACCAGTTCCTCTGTTTTGTAGCCAACATGATCAGTCTTTGCTTCCTAATCAGCAAATTTTTTTTAAAAGCAAATTATGGACTCTCTAATGTTTGAATTTGTGTTTGGAAAGTTAGATAGTACAGCAGTTGCTTTTGTTCATCTTATTCAATATTTGAAATTATACATTAGTGGTTGGGGGGCAAGTTTAGTCCTCAAATTTTATGTTCTCATGTCTCGTAATATTTATAGTCATTGAATTATATACAAATGTCAATGTATGAATAATTTAACAACTGGGAATGTTTTTCAATAGAGAAATTGAAAATTTTAAAGATAAAAAGAAGTTGGGTTTCATTAGTAGGTTTTGAAATATATTGAAAATTCAACAATAAAGTTAGATCATAACCTGAGAAGTTAGAGTGATACTACGTGTACAGAAAGAAATACGTAGAGAAAGATCAATGTATGACGTAGATTTATTCTAGGTGTAGAAGGAACTAAATTCAACATAAAATTAAGATACATATTGAATTTATTTTTATTTTTTTTTTTTTTTGGGGTGCACGTAGCATTGTTGGAAAAGTTAAGGTCAAGAGAGTTAAATTAAATTTCTTGTCATCCAATTAAGCAGTTAAAAATAAGGTTGCTACTCAGGTGGGGCCAACCTAAGCAACAGGTGTCCAGCTTGAATTTTTAAGGACATGATTATATATTTTTGAGGAAAATGATATATAAGTCTATTTTTTAAATGGTGTGGCACTATATTGAAATGTCTTTACTCAACTTTTTCTCTCAATTATTCTCTAATCGTCAATCTATCACGCCCCACTTTTTATTACTCAAAATCATTACCAAATCCATTAATTCACTTCAAGTTCAGAGACAACATGCGGAAATAAACTCAAATATTCGACTAGTAGAATTAAATAGTAATTCTCTCATTCGAATGCAAATTACATACAACATGAGCATTCTAAGTAAACTGCCCGTAGGCTTACAATCATTAAAGAATCAAAAGAACGGTGTAACCCTTTTACAACAATGGCACTCCACCAACACAAAAGAGGCCCCATGGCCAACAAATAAGAAGATCCAAATCTCGTAGCACATCCTGACTATCACCTGAAAAAGATTCAACAACGTGGGATGAACATATAGTCCAGTAGGGATCTCAACATGATCCTCAACAATAACAACTTACAGATAACTATGATCATGAATGTTCAATCTCATACTAGAATACTAATGTGGCAGTTTATACAAAAATATACATAAGTATGAACTTTTCTCAAAAAATAGCCATTTCATTCAACGCTACAAGTGATTCATCTTTCTTTGCTTTTCATTATCCCTGGTTCCCAAACTTTTATAACAATAGCAACATCTTAGAAAACAATTTCACTAAGCCCACTACCTTTCTCCCATTTTCCATACTTACAACAGATTTTTCCTTTTTCAAAACATACTTTCAAATACCCAATTTTCCTTCACACTTTCCCAAAATCTCACAATGGCATTTTGGTTTGTTCCCAATGCATTCATATCTATACATGCATGACCTTAATAAAAGGGAGATAACAAATCATCAACATGTATATAATCAACAAATGAGGCAACTCGGCCCTCCAAAATTGTAACCATCGCAATCCATGATATACTCAGATACACTGAGACAAAAACAATAAAACTCTGCTCTACCGGCTATATGCACAGTAAGCCAGGGATACAACTCTCACAACGGTATGCCATTTTACCAGGCGCTAGCTGGAAGGGTGTGGTACCTTAGATTCTCAGCGCAGTCAGTCCTCCAGGCGCTAGCTGGAAGGTAACGGTACCTCTGATTATAAGCGCGGTGTACAACACCAATAATCACAATACAACAGAACATAACAAACAAGTGTAATACATACACATAAACCATTCAAGATACATAAGCAATGTGCTAAAGTATATGAACACATAGGTGTGTGGAGTACATCCTCTATCTCCTCCCACACACTGGAGTACATCCCCTATCTCCTCCCACACACTGGAGTACATCCCCTATCTCCTTCCTAACAATTGTACATATATAATGTATCATAGCACTTCATTACATACAATGTTTAATCAACACAGGTGTAATGCATACACGACAATTCAACACAACCATGTCATCCTCCACCGATGACCAAGGACAAAACCTCTAGGTGCATGATTTTAACACACCTATTATAAAGACCCAACTCTCATGAGATCTTAAACCCAACAACGACACTAGTACGATAAGTAAGGGTAAAACCCCAAAATGTGTGTATTCAACACTCATGATACAATAATTCAATTTTCATATTTATTTTCTGAAACTCACATAGAGTTAACATTTCATTTCCCATTTCCAAGATCAATTCCAGGATTTTCCAATTCCAGAACCCCTTTTTCATTTCACAAAACCAATTTCATTCATTATAAATCCATAACCTGACTCGATTCAATACATTCATTTCAAAACAAACCCAAAGCCATAGTTAATCCCTTAGGCATTAACACCTTCACCCAACTCATATTAACAATAGAGACTTACGAACATTGATCAACTACCCTCCATTTTAATTTACCAAATCAAAACATAATTTAGGGCTTTTTCTTCTTTCCACAATAACATGCTAATTTACACTCCAATTAGCCCAAAGAACTATCAATGATAAAATAATCATTCTCAAACAACCAACCCTAGGTTCCCTCACATGGTTTTCAAAGAAATTCAACATGATATGATTTTCATGCAATACAAAACTACCACATGTCTATCTATAGACGGAGTATTGAAAAAGAACAAGGAGAATCCCTACCTCAAATGGAGCACCCAAGGGGAAGAAGACCCAAACTCGGAAGTGCTCCAATCCCACAGTTTTTCAGATCAAAACGAAGCCCACGCAACCCTCTATCTTTCTTACAAAGAGATTAGGGTAGGAACACCCAAGAACTAGATCAATCCCTAGAGAGAAGGTGAGTGTAGAGAGAGAGAGAGTCGAATCTAGGGTTTTGAGACAAAAGGGAAATCAAAAAGTGAAGAAGAAGCTGCTGCTGCAAACTGATATACGTATGACCCGCTCTAGCGGAGAATAGGACATTCGAGCGTCAAACACAAAAACTTAACCCGCTCGAGCGCAAAAATACCCGCTCGAGTGCCAAGGCACAAAACAAGACACCACCCACTCGAGCGTAGATTACACTCTTCTAGTACTTTTACAGACATCGAACACCCGCTCGAGCGCAAGGATACCCGCTTGAGTGCGACCACGCTCGAGCGTAAGGAACTCCGCTCGAGCGTGAAAAACACACCTGCAGTATTTTTGCAGACACACAAAATGCTGAAAGGATGCAATATAGCGATCCCGGGTTTACCCTTGTTGTACAGTGATCCGGACTTATGTCCGTGGATGTTAGTAGTTGATTACAATCTTGTTTACATCCTCTCATGCTTTGTATTTGAGTTGTGGGATGTGCTGGGCAGGTTTGTTACAAGTTGGTTGAGCTTAGGAACCAAAACTAGTTGCCCAGATTTTGGCCTGTCCGCTCGAGCGGAGCTTTCGACGCTCGAGCGGGGATCTTGTTGTTGCTTGTCCGCTCGAGCGGGGGTTTTGGCGCTCGAGCGGGGAATACACCCATCCAGTATTTCCTGTGTAGTGTTGGACGCTCGAGCGGGGGATTGGCCGCTCGAGCGGAAGGTTGTGAGTGACGCTCGAGCGGGGAGTTGGGCGCTCGAGCGGGTGCCTGTCTGCAGAAACTTCTGGGAGTGTGCATCCGCCGCTCGAGCGGGAGTTTGGCCGCTCGAGCGGGAGTCTGTGAGTGGCGCTCGAGCGGGGGTTTCCACGCTCGAGCGGGGAGATTGTTATATCAATCCGAGAAATCACTTTTTGAATCACTTTTTCTTGTTCTTCCTCTCTCTTACTTTCCCAAACACAAATTTGAGAGCCTCTCTCTCTAAAATCTTAACTTCTCTCTTAGATTTGATCTAGTAGGAGTTGTTTGCTCACTTTTGGCCTTTACAAAAGTTGTGTTGATCGTCGAGGGCTACGTTTTGATCCGAACGTATTGAGTTTTGGAGCACTTTGAGTTTCGTCATCTTCTCCCTTTGAGCTCCGAATTTGAGGTAGGGATATCCTACTCTTCTTTATGGATTTTGTCTTTGAATTTTAGCATTTTGATATGTTGGGTGTTGTTGGGTAATTTTGAGAAATTTTGGGCCTTTTGTGTAATTTTACAAAAGTTGGGGTTTTATTTATAATGAACCTAGAGGCATGTTTGGTATAGAGACATGGAATAAATGTTGAAACATTGATGAAAATGGAACCTTAGGGTTGTTTTGTTAATTATGAAAATTTGCCATAATTGTTTTAATTAATTAATGCATATAATTAATTAAAGAAAAATGAGGAATTAAATTGGAAATGTTGAGATTGGAAGTGTATGGGGTTAAAGGGTGTAGTCGAATTACTTATCACTCACCGAATTGAAATGTTGATTTAATATCCATTTGTGCATTTATTTTCTGTTTAGAAATAACTGCTTTGGGCTATCGGTGGAGGATAGTCGTGATTGTTGTAGACAATGCATGATGATTAGGCAAACGAAAACTAATCAATGGAATGTGTCATGGGACTTGACGGTTGATAGAATACATTAACTTTATGTATTGATCGAATGTATGTAGAACCTATGTGTTTATATGCATTATGTGTAGAGGAGGAGATGGGGGATGTACTCCGCGGTTTAGGGGAAGATGGGGGATGTACCTCTAAACCGGATAGTGTTGGGAGGAGATGGGGGATGAACTCCGTAGATACAGCTCATATACTTGTCTAGAGAAGTGAAGATACAGCTCATATGCTTATCTTTGAGAAGTATAGATATAGCTCATATGCTTGTCTAGAGAAGAGTAGATATAGCTCTTACGCTTATCTTCGGTTGTGTGATATAGTTCTTATACTTATCTGCTGAGGTGTTGATATAGCTCATATGCTTATCGGTTAATGTGATAACATAGCTAGTATGCTTATTTATCGAAAATGGAAAATGAGAAGTAACATAGACTTGTAAGTCATGTAATTGAAATGTGATATATGTGGATGTATCGGTGTTGACCATCTATCAGCTGCTAATCTTTTAGTCATTGTTCATAGTTGGTTTAGTATATTCCTACTGGGCTGTGGCTCACCCTATATGGGAACATCATTTTCAGGTACAAGTAGCATGCCACCTCCAAGGACATAGCTTGGGAGGCTAGAGGCGGACAGACTTTTTGTGTCTATGTTCTTTTGATGTATTACATGTATATTCAAGCCAAGGGCTTAATGTGTAAATGAGTTAGCACTCTCTTTTTGTAACCAAGTGTTAACTTGGAAAGCTGTAAGCCCTTAGGGCGTTTGCTTTTGTTGTTAACATGTAATACTTTTGTAATGAAACTCTGATGAATAGTAGAATGTTGGTCTTGTGTATATCAATGCATGCTTACATTGATGGGTTTAATGTTGTTATTTTGAGGGCGTTACATGCAAACTCCGCTTGAGCGCAAGAAGACCCGCTCGAGCGGATCACCAAAAATCTGGGCAACAAGAGTTGGGACAAAAGCTCAACCAACCTGTTCGAAACACGCCCAAGACGATTCTATAACTCAAATACAAAGTATTGAAGGACGGAAAACAAGATGTATACAACAATACTCAACCACGGAACTCAAGTTCAGAATACTGTACATAACGGAGAAAACTCGGGATCGCTATACTATCAATCATTTTGTTGACATGTCACTGGGTTTAGAAAGTGGGTTTAATTTTTTGGCTTAAATATAGCGATCCCGGTTTCCCTTTTCTTTAATTGTTGTATCCGGACTTAGGTTCCGTGGAGATGGTTGTTGTGTATACCTCATGTACATCCTTTACTCCTTGTATTTGAGTCTTGGGTTGTGTTGGGCAGGTTTGAAACAGGTTGGTCGAGCTTAGAAACCAAAACTAGTTGCCCAGATTTTGGCCTGTCCACTCGAGCTGAGCTTTTGGCGCTCGAGCGTGGCCTTTGTTGTTGCTTATACGCTCGAGCGGGGGTTTTGGCACTCGAGCGGAAAAATCACCCATCCAGTATCTCCTCTGCAGTGGTGGACGCTCGAGTGTAGGTTTGGACGCTCGAGCGGGAGTTTGTGTGTGATGCTCGAGCGGGGAGTTGGACGCTCAAGCGGGGACCTGGTTCTGCAAAAGTACTAGGAGCGTGTATCCGGCGCTCGAGCGGCAGTTTGGAGGCTCGAGCGGGAGTCTGTGAGTGATGCTCGAGCGGGGCGACTGGGTTAAGACTCCAAGATCCGGGTTTTTGAATCACTTTTTCACATCCTTTTCTCTCTCTTACTTTTCCAAAACTCCATTGTTGAGCCCCTCTCTCTAGAACCTTGCCTTCTCTCTAGGTATTGATCTAGCAGGAGTTGTTTGCTCACCTTTGGCCTTTACAAAAAGGTTGTTGATCGTCGAGGGCTATCTTTTGATCCAAGAATCTCAGGATTTGGAGCATTTCCGTTTTCTTCATCTTCTTCGTTGGGTGTCAACTTTTGAGGTAGGGATTCCTACTCACTCTTATGGTCTTGGACATAGATTTTTGGTTGTTTTGATAAAGTGTTGAAGTTGGGTAATTTTGGGACTTAGGGTTTCAAAATGTTAAAAGAGGGTTTCGTTATTTTGATTCTAAAAAGTGTATTTTGGGTTTCAAATTAATGGTATTGTTGTTGGTTGTTGATATATAGACCATTGGGTCAATATTGGGAAATGGAGTAGAAAACCCTAATTTGTTGTATAAATTAATTGGTATAATTAATTTGGAAAAGTTATGAATTTATGGAATTGAGTTGGAAACAATGAAATTGACTCATTATATTGTGAAATGGTGGAGTTGGATTTGTTAATCGCTCACTTTTGAAAACATTGATATTTTATCTGTTGGAGCTTTTATTATCTGTTTAGAAATAATTGTTTGGGCTACCGGTGGAGGGTAGTTTTGATTGTTGTAGACAATGCATGATGATTAGGCAAACTAAAACTAATCATTTGGATATGTCATAGAGTATGACGGTTGATAAAATACATTAACGTTATGTATTGTTTGATTGTGTATATGACCTATGTGTATATACATTGCGTGTGTGGGAGGAGATAGGGGATGTACTCCACGGTTTGGGGGAAGATAGGGGATGGCCCTCTAAACCGGATATTGTTTGGGAGGAGATAGGGGATGGACTCCACTGATACAGCTCATATGCTTGTCAGTTATTGTGTTGATATAGCTCATATGCTTATCTTTGGAAGTGTTGATATAGCTAATATGCTTATCTGTTGAAATGTGGATACACCTTGTATGCTTATCTGTTGAGATGTTGATACAACTAGTATGTTTATCATGTGTAGAATGGGAAACGTTTAATATGAGTTACTGTCTCATATAAGTGGCTGGCCAGGTTCTGAGCCGTTGATGTAAATTGTAAAATTGATAAGAAATGGAAAATAAAATGAAACATGAACATAGTGGTCATGTAATGGAAAGGGGTTATGAATTGGTTTATGGAAATCGAACATTTATCAATTGCTAATGTCTTAGTTACTGCTCATACTGTGTTTAGCATATCTCTACTGGGCGTTGGCTCACCCTATATGGGACATTATTTTTAGGTACAGGTAGCATGCCACCTCCAAGGACATAGCTCGTATGATGATGAGAGTTGAAGACTCTTTTTGTTTATTTTGTTTGTATTACATGTATATCAAGCCGATGGCTTATTTTGTATAGAGTTAGTACTCTTCTTTTGTGTAACCAAGTGTTGACTTGGAAAGCTGTAAGCCCAGAGGGCATTTACTTTTGTTGTTAACATGTAATACTGTTGTAAGAATTACTCTGATGAATAGAAATTGATGATTTCTTTTATATCAATGCATGTCTTAAGTAATGGGTTTTATGTAATATTTTGAGGGCGTTACATTAAATAACAGTACTCTTTTTTAAAATTCAATATGGGTTTTATGCAACAATTTAGAAGCCCAAACTAAATTAAGGGTCATGCCTGGACAAAGATTTTAAGCCATATGTAGACAAGTAAGTCTTATTTTTTCTATTTTATTTTGAAAATGTTCATTTTTCCCTAATAATTTCTTTTGTTCCAATTATACCATTCTTATTAAAATATGAACAATTATATAAAATAAAATAAAATAAAATAATTTACTTAAAAATATATATTTTCTAATTGAATAAAAAAAATTTAACATAAAATCATACTCAACAATTTGATCAAACTATTCGTCATTTTTTTGTTGCCTTGTAGTATGAAAAATGTATTTAGTAAACAATCCAAAAGGTTACTTTTTTAAAATATTTCATTCAAGAAATTGTGAAAAATAATACCTTGTCAAATTCATATATTTTTCAAACTGTATGACAACAAAAAATGATGAATCTTAAGCTTATGCTTTTGTTCAATAAAAAAGCAAAGTAATCTCAAAATGTTCCATTACTTGCTTTGTAAATAGCTAGGGCAATTACTTTACCACTTTTAATTGATTTTTTTTTTTTTTTTTTGATCAACAACAAAAAACTTTATTGATAAATCAATAAAAGGAAACGAGGATGAGGCATTCTCTTACAAAAGGACAATGAGAATACAAAAAATGAAACCCCTAACAAGCTAATCACGAGCAAAAGCCTACATATCACACACTGCCAACCAATCTCTAGCTAACAAAAAAAGGGGACTCCCTTAAATAAAGAGCTCCCCGACACCTAAAAAGAAGTTAAGTGGCAAACATTGTCCCACAAACAGCTCACCTCCCAGAACTTATCTTCAAACAACCTCGCATTTCTCTCCATCCATAGAACCTAAAAAGTTGCGAAGACGGCACAAGACCATAGCATTTTGGCTCTCTTCAATCCTCCGAATGTGCGAAAATAACTAGGAGCATATGCGCACTCCCTTTTGGGGCTACCCACATAACATTCCCCAAAGAAAACAATATATGCCATAAATTCAAAGCGATTGGACAATGCAAGAATAAATGATCCACAGATTCCCCATTTTTACAACACAGAATGCACTTACGTCATTTTTATATTACTATTCTTTATATTAGTATTCCCCATTCATGGCAAATTATATAGTATTCTTTATATTTTTGCTCTTACGTCATTTTTGTCTTTATAATTTCAATGGACCGGATTTTGATATGAATTTATGATTTTGTCTCAATTTGGTCTAATTGATTACAACTTTTAGTTATTTTCAAAGAAAAATGGGTACATGAGTGGCATGTGTCATGCTTTTATAGGCAAAAAATATAAACTTTATCAATTCAATGAGTTAAACCTCAACGAACTCAATAATATTTTTCAAGAACCCTAATTAGCATTATCAATCGAACCAAATTAATACAAAATATAAAATTAAGAGTTTGAATCTCTAATTAAAATTACTCAAACCAAAATGGTGCAATGGGCAAAATAGATGACTAGTGATGTAATTTGCCCATTGGTTTATGTAAAACCATTCCTTAATAGGTTTGGGACCACTGGAATTAAAAGACAAAGACTCACTGTAGCCAACTTGGAAGTCATGGCTGATGGTCGAAGTCATGATGACTGATGGATACAATTACATAGTTGTCATGCATCATGATGGCTGGCCTGGGCTGCTCCACCACCACCATGGAAAGACTTAGCAGTGTGTATAAGAATGACTAATACATTTATTCCTTCTCCATCATCAAGCTCGTATCCTTCTTACTTTCCTTTTCAAAACTCTCTGAATCCTACCTTCGTTGGGGAGATTCCTCAGCAATTGAAAAGTTTGATGTTTCTTGAGATACTAAACCTTTCGGACAACCAACTAGAAGGACCAATTCCTCAATACATTTGGAAATGATTCATACAGTGAGAACTTGGCCTTATGTGGATTCCCTTTATCAAAGAAATGTAAGGAACTACAACCACTGCCAGCTCCACCAACACTACAAGAAGATGAAAATTCAGACAACTCAAACGGATTTAACTGGCAAGTTGTGGTGTTGGGGTATGGATGCGGATTTTTATTTGGAATGGTTATGGGATATCTTATGTTTTCTAACTCAAAGATCAGAATGGCTTATGAAAATTGTTGAAGGAAAACATCATAAGAAGGTGAAAAGATCTAAGAAGGGTGCCCACTGATGCAGTGAAAGAAGAAATCAACAAAGACAAATGGCTTTATCCGGTAATTGGAATTTATCTTTGCAACATTACTTTGTAGAATTATCTTTTATGGTTTCTACTTATATGCTATATTTGAGTTATTGATGTTCTTATTTCAAAACTAGGTATGTTCCATTAAGTAGCACAATAAAGCAATGGTATCCACTTGAAGGGGAGTTGCACCTAGCTACTGCATTTGAGTGGGTGAGCAGCTGGATAACACAGCCATACAGGACCACTTGAAAAGCTTTACCCTTGCTGCTGTATTGAATTCTAAGTCGTTTAGTTTTCTTGAAGCACTGAGTTTCCCTTCATTTTCTGAATGGTACACTTTAGTTTAGAATGGAAGAGTAGTCATCGATTGATTGAAAGTGGATTGATGGCATTCATCAGTTTATTGAAAATTTACTTCTTTTTTCTGATTGAGTAAGGTCCCTTTGGGGCTAAACTGTCTCAAATGGTGATTCCCTCAGAATAGTCTCTATGTCTTGCTCGTTGATGAGTAAGTAAGAGAGTTTTTATAGCGGTCCCGGGTTTACCCCTTGTTGTATAGCGATCCGGACATGTGTCCGTGGATGTTGATAGTTGAGTATTGTCTTGTTTACATCCTTTCTTGCTTTGTATTTGAGTTATAGGATGTGTTGGGCAGGTTTGTTACAGGTTGGTTGAACTTAGGAACAAAGTCTAGTTGCCCAGGTTTTGGCTAGTCCGCTCGAGCGGAGATGTTTACGCTCGAGCGGAGAAGTTGTTGTTGTTGCTTGTACGCTCGAGCGGGGGTTTTGGCGCTCGAGCGGATAATGCACCCATCCAGTATTTCGTGCACCTGCAAAACTTCTGCAAGTGTGGTTCCTACGCTCGAGCGGGTTTGGTGAGCTCGAGCTGGTTGCGCTCGAGCGGTGATGTTGCGCTCGAGCGGACAGTGTGTTTTTGGTGAGAGTTCTGGGAGGGGGAGACCTGAGCTCGAGCGGGCTGGTATCTACGTTCGAGCGGACGAACTTTGTATCTGTGTCTTGGCGCTCGAGCGGACAATGTTGCGCTCGAGCGGACCATGTTTTTGTGTCTTTACGCTCGAGCGGAGTGTCTTACGCTCGAGCGGACCTGTCGTATAACTGAGTGGGACTGGGCATTTTAAATCACTTTTTGACTTATCTTCTCTCTCTTACTTTACCCAAAACGCCATTTTCAGAGCTTCTCACTCAAAAACCTTAACTTCTCTCTAAGTATTGATCTAGCTAGGGTGTTTTGCTCACCTTTGGGCTTCACAAAAAGGGTGTAGATCGTCGAGGGCGTTCTTTTGATCCGAATAGTTTGGTGTTTGGAGCACTTTGGCTTTGAGTCCTTCTCCTTTGGAACTCATCTTTTGAGGTAGGAATATCCTACTCCTCTTTATGAGTTTTGTCTTTAAATTTTAGCATTTTGATATGTTGGGAGTTGTTGTGTGATTTTGGGAAACTTTGGGCCATTGTGTAATTTTACAAAAATTGGGGGTTTTCATCTATGATAAACCTAGAAGCATGTTTGGTATAGAAACATGGAATTAATGTTGAAACATTAAGGAAATTGGAACCTAAGGGTTGCGATGTTAATTATGGAGAATGCCCTAATTACATTGATTGATTAATTTGGATAATTAATTGTGTTGATTTGTGATGTATATAATTGTTGTTTATATGCATTGTGTTGTGTTGGAGGAGATAGGGGATGTACTCCACGGTTTAGGGGAAGATAGGGGATGGACCTCTAAACCGGATGTTGTTGGGAGGAGATAGGGGATGAACTCCGTAGATAGAGCGGGTATGCTTATCTAGAAATGTATTGACAGAGCGGATATGCTTGTCGTTGGAAGTATTGATATAACTGTTATGTTTATCTTTGATGAAGTGAAAAGTGTTGGCATGAGTGTTTGTCTCATGTGTGATGTTTGGCCAGGTTCTGAGCCAAGGTTATGAAATGGCAAGTAAAAGGAATGAAATGGAAATGAAAGGAAATATAGACTTAAGTGTCTTGGAATTGTGTTATGTTATGAATGAATGTAAAAGTGTTGACCATCTATCAACTGTTAATCTTTTAGTCATTGTTCATAATTGGTTTAGTATATTTCTACTGGGCTGTGGCTCACCCTATATGGGAACATCATTTTCAGGTACAGGAAGCATGCCACCCCCAAGGACTTAGTTGGGAGGCTAGTGGCGGGCAGGCTTTTTGGTTGTCTTTCTTTTTGTTGTATTACATGTAAATTCAAGCCAAGGGCTTTATGTGTAAATGAGTTAGCACTCTACTTTTGTGTAACCAAGTGTTAACTTGGAAAGCTATAAGCCCTTAGGGCATTTGCTTTTGTTGTTAACATGTGATACTTTTTTTTTTTGTAATAAAACTCTGGTGAATGGAAGGATGTAGACTTTTATATATATCATAGCATGTCTATATTGTTGGGTTTAATGTTATTATTTTGAGGGCGTTACAGTTTTTCTGGGACTCCCACTAAAGATTCATTTACTATTTAGCCAAAGATGCACCCCAAATCATTCTTTCAACCTTCGGCCAGGCGCCTTACTAAAAGGCAAGTTCCTAACTAAGAAACCTAAGCTAAAGCGCAAGTGGGGTGTATCTATAGTTGGTTTTGCCACTTCATAGCTGCACAACCCACTTCTTTTGTTTATCTAAAAGAAGCTTTCGCAAAGTGCACTCTCAGTCCCTTTCGTACGACAGGGCCCCTGCCATTCTTCCCTCTATGGAACCAGGCTGAATCCCCAACTACGTTATAAAAGTTTCATGCCATCATTCTTTGTTGTTTTCTTTCTCACATCATGTAGCAACCTTTAGAGATTTGTAGTTTTGTATGTAATTTTTTTTTAAATTGGATTTCTATCACAGAAGACTAGGCCATGCCTAGTTTTTAATTTTGAAATGCAATCTTACAATTAACGACTCAAACCTTCCCCATGGTACATTCTTAATCATTTTTGAATCATAGAATTGTTGGCTACTAGATAGAGAATTCATATTGAAAATAATATTATATGTTACTCTTTGAGTGTTTTTACCCGTTGCTATTGTAATCCTGGTGAGCTTCCAACATCTTCTCTTCCACACCTTTTTATCAATAAACAAAACTGTTGATAACTTGATTTTGTTTTTCTTCTTCAATGGCGATTGGGGGATAAATTGGAGATATTAACTAGCACTTGTTTCCATATCGATGTGGGAAATTTGTGATTAATTATGGTAAGAAAATGCTGATTTGAAGAGCATTGATTGAAAAGGTCACAGGCAAGAGAACTATTGGGGTTGTGAACCTTGATGAGTACTGTACATTTTTATTTGCACCCATTTTTGTAAAATTTCCTATCAACAGGTGAATCGATTGAGTGATGACACATGGTAATAAAGTCAAACTAAAAGTCTTTCATTTGATCAAATGAAAGAATTGTTTAAGTCCATGAATTGTTGAAAATAGTCATAAAGTAGTTATTAAACAATTGTTGGCTTAGTGGGCTGATTTGTGTGAAGTCATGATTGTGAATTGGAGCTATGTTTTCTGTTGTTATAGTGCTCTGAATTTTGAGGGATATGTGAGAGATTTGAAGAATTGATAAAGTTTGAAGGCTTAAAAATGAGATAACAGTTACAGCAACAGTTGGGGGGGATATTAATGAATTTCAGAATTTTAGGAAGTGGAGTAGTGGACCAGAGAAAGAAAGATATAAAAGTTAGAGATTTGCAGAAAGAAGAAGGTCATCAACAACACAAAAAACTAGTTTTAGATTTAGCTTGTATCTAGGAGTAATTTCTATCAGTTTAGGATTAGTTTCTTTCGTAATTCGTAATTTGTAACTTAGTGAACTTTGATAGTTTCATTTGGAAATTTTCTTTTATTTACTTTGTAACTATCATTTGTTCCAGAGAAGTCCTCATTCTTTTGAGGCAGTTGAATCAATCACATAGTTGTCTACTACTTTTATTCAATTGTTGGGATTGAATTGTTTTTGAAATTTTGTCAATTGGGAATAAGCATAATTTTTACTAACAATTTTTGGCATGTCTAGTGGGACATTTTCCTAATTTTAAATAATGACAATAATTCGAGGGCAAGAAGAAGTACAAGAAGATTTGAAATACGGCATGAAAAAATCTTGTAAAACGCAGTCACATGATGTTCTAATAGGTGGATTTCCATGGCATGTGTCAAGAAAAATAGATCAAATGATTTGGTCATGTAAAAATGAAATGTGTTGGCGTGAGAATGAAATTTTATATTTACAAGAAAAAATTGATTATCTTGATCGGCAAAAATTTCAAATAATAGCGTCATTGTCATATTATTTAGGTTAGAAACACAAAATCATTTTGATAAAGTGATTGGTCAACTTGATCAAATTGACCATTTTGAGATCAAAATTCATCAATGGAGAGAAACATTGCAAATTCTTATAGAAGTCAAAATTTATGGCTTTTTAGTTGTTCTTCCTTCGCCTTTAAAAGTTGTGAATGATGAAAAAGTTAAATTATCAGTTGTTATGGGTGAAAAAATAGAGGGCCCTGAGAATAAAAATTTCATGGCAATGGGGCAATTTCGCAAGGAAGAAATCTTTTTTGGGTTTTTAACCCACTAATGTGTGTGAGAAAAAATCAGCCCTTTGTTGCAATTCATAGTTCAGAGAGTGATGCAAACAATGTGGCTAAAAGGTGTGATTTTAAGCCAACTATGGCTAAAAATGATAAACAATCAATTCATGATGAATTTAATATTTTTGATATTGTTCAAAATGTTGAATTTTTCAGAAATTTTGAGCCATGAAAAACTATGGATTATGACATTCAACACCCATTTTGGATTTGCGGTTCACACCAAAACTTAATTTTGGTGAATTGGCTAAAGATATAACATTGTTTGAATAATATAAGACTAGAAAGCATAGTTCTGTTGGTGGAAGGTGGTTCTCATTAACCACTTCAAGATCACATACTTGAAATGTTGTCAATTTACTCCATCGAAATAATGTGCCTCACTTGGATTGAGTGTTATTATAATTTTGCCAATTAAATAGCATATAATCATTAATAACAGTGACATCAATTTATCAACAATACTATTTGGCATATATGGTGTTTAATCACCAAATTTTTGGCTCTAGGCATATATTTTATATATGTTTGTTTGTTGAAAGGGTTACTGTCAATTTAATTTTAATTTTATAATTCTTCAAGAATTCGAGTAAATCTCATTCTTAAAGAGTTAGGTATTGTTTGCACCGATTTTTGTAAAATTTCCTATCAACAGATGAATCAATTGAATGATGACACATGACAATAAAGTTAAAGTAAAAGTCTTTCATTTGATCGAATGAAAGAATTGTTTAAGTCCATGAATTGTTGAAAATAGTCATAAAGTAGTTATTAAACAATTGTTGGCTTAGTGTGCTGATTTGTGTGAAGTCATGATTGTGAAATGGAGCTCTATTTTCTGTCGATATAGTGCTCAGAATTTTGAGGGATATGTGACATCATGGAGGAAGGTTATTTCAACAGAGAGATTTGAAGAATTGATAAAGTTTGAAGGCTTGGAAATGAGATAATAGTTATAGCAGCAGTTGGGGGATATAATGAATTGCTTTTAGGAAGTGGAGTAGTGGACCAGAGAAAGATGGAGAGAGAGAAAAAGTACAGATTTGCAGAAAGAAGGAGATCATCAACAATCCAAAAAACTAGTTTTAGACTTAGCTTGTATCTAGGAGTAATTTCTATCAGTTTAGGAGTAGTTTCTTTTGTAATTCGTAATTTGTGACTTAGTCAACTTTGATAGTTTCATCTGGAAATTATCTTTTGTTTAATTTGTAACTGTCAATTGTTCCAGAGAAGTCCTCATTCTTTTGAGGCATTTGAATCAATTACACAGTTGCCTGGTTACTTTTATTCAATTGTTGGGTTTGAATTGTTATTTAAATCTTGTCGATTGTGTAACGCCCTCAAAATAAACCCCATAATCATACATTCTTAACATGCTCAGACATAAGAGAATAAAGCATAATTATATTCCATCAGAGTATTTCTTAAAAATGTATTACATGTTAACAACAAAAGCAAATGCCCTATGGGCTTACAGCTTTCCAAGTCAACACTTGGTTACAAAAAGAAGAGTTCTAACTCTATACAAAATAAGCCCTTGGCTTGATTTACATGTAATACAAATAATGTAATCACAAAAGATGATCCAGCCACTAAGCCTCTCAAGCTACGTCCTTGGAGGTGGTATGCTACCTGTACCTGAAAATGATGTCCCATATAGGGTGAGCCTACGCCCAGTAGAGATATGCTAAACATAGTATGAACAATAATTAAAACATCAGCATTTGATAAATGTTTAATTCACATAAATTAATCCATATTTCATCTCAAATACATCACCAATGTGTCCATGTTTTATTTCCATTTCTTATCCAATTTCTCAATTCACAACCCTGGCTCAGAACCTGGCCATATACTTTAAATGAGATTACATCCCATAACAACAACGTTTCTATTTCAATCAAAATAACAACTCAAATTAATCATTTCATGCTTCATAATAGATACACATTTTAGTGCTGTATCAATCTCGGACAAAACATTTCCATATTCCACATATGATACACATTTTAGTGTTGTATCAATGTCAAACAAAACACTTCCATATTTCACATATGATACACATTTTAGTGCTGCATCAATGTCAAATGATATCTGGTTTAGAGGTCCATCCCCTATCTTCCCCTAAACCGTGGAGTACATCCCCTATCTCCTCCCACACAACACAATGTATATAAACACATATCATATAAATAATCAAACCAATACATAAAATTCATGTATTATATCTACCGCCATATTCGATGGCATACTCAATTGATTAGTTTTAGTTTGCCTAATCATCATGCATTGTCTACAACAATCAAGACTATCCTCCACCGATAGCCCAAAGCAGTTATTTCTAAACAGATAATAAATGCCTCAACAGATAAATAATCTCAACATTTACAAAGTGAGCAATTAATAAATCCAACTCCACCATTTTATCTCATAATGAGCCAATTTCATTATTTCTAACTCAATTTCATATTTCCGTAACAATTGTCATTACTTCCACTAATGACCCAAATATATCCAAACATGGCATTTTCCCCCATTTTTCCAATATTGACCCAAAGGCTCAAATATTACCAACAACCTCAATAATCCCCTTTTTAAGACCCAAAATATACATATATGAGTCAAAAGTACAAAACCCCTCTTTTCAATTTTACACATTTCAAACCCTAACTTCCCAAATCAAACCATCTATATAAATAGCTCAATATTTATGTTAAAACACATAAGAATGAGTAGGAATCCCTATCTCAAGAGATGAATCCCAACGAAGAAGATGAAGAAAACGAAGATGCTCCAAATCCCAAAATTCTCGGATCAAAATGTAGCCCTCAACGATCCCCACACTTTTTACAAAGGCCCAAGGGTGAGAGACTACTCTAACTAGATCAATACCTAGAGAGAAGTGGGGGTTTTAGAGAGAGAAGCTCTTCAATGGAGTTTTAGAAAAGTAAGAGAGAGAGTGAGGACGTAAAAAGTGATTCAAAATAGCCTAGGTGTCAACTGATATACGACTCTCCCGCTCGAGCGGATAATAGAACGCTCGAGCGTCAAGCACAAAAACGGGACCCGCTCGAGCGCAAGGGTACCCGCTCGAGCGCCAAGACACAACTGCAAAACACACCCGCTCGAGCGCAAAGGAAAAACAGCTCGAGCGTAGATTTTCCCTTTCCAGTACTTTTACAGACAATGAACTACCCGCTCGAGCGCCAAGATACCCGCTCGAGCTTAAGAAAACCCGCTCAAGCGTGAAAAACACACCTGCAGAAGTTTTGCAGAGGCACGAAATACTGAGAGTGTGTAAACTCCGCTCGAGCGCAAGAAGACCCGCTCGAGCGTATCACCAAAAATCTGGACATGAAGAATGGGGACTAAAGTTCAACCAACCTGTAACGACCATGCCCAACACATCCTAAAACTCATACATACGGAATTAAAGGATGACAACAAGATAAACACAACAACCAATTCCACGGAACTGAGTCCGGAATACAATTAAACAGAAAAGGAAAAACCGGGATCGCTATAGATTGGGAATAAGTATAATTTTTACTAACAGCTTCCCCATGTAATGTTGATCCAATGGATGTGACCATGTAATTTTTCTGTGTCCTAGTTTTTTATTTTTTTTATTTTTTATTTTTTATTTTTTATTTTTTTGCTTTGGTATTGTTTGTATCTGTGGTTTATTCCACAACAAAAACAACCATGGAAATAATTGCTAATGTAGATGACACAATTAGATGAAGGGAAACTAGTTTAGTGTGCTGGAATTGTTATTGATTGCATCCCAAGAAGGTAATCTGTCTTCTTATATTGTTGCAATTTCTACGTGAACTCTCCCAAATACTGAACTATTGATTGACTAGTATGAGCATTATGGCCTTGGTTGGTTTTGGCTAAAATAGTTGTTTTTTGGTTTTTTGAAAAAAAGAAGTAAATAAATAAATAAAATGACCTTAAACTATTCTATTTTATTTTAAGTTACACATTCAAAAATAACATCATCTTTTAACCTTAAATTTGGACTGTTGGAACTAACACTATGAGATATTCTCATCCACTTTCAAAGTTCAGTCTAACTTCTAATGAGAACCCCACAAATTAATACTAGTTTGTACTTCTCATAAAAGAGTTTCAGCTTTTAAATTCGATCATCAATTTCAAAATTTAAAAGTTTGTTTTAATTTTAAATTTATGAAAGAAATTTGTAAACTCTTTTTTCTTTTAGATAGGGAAATTTGTAAATTCTTGAAAAAGGAAAATGCAGAAAAAAAATATTACTTTTTGTCATCTTAGGTAATAATTGATTTCTTTTGAGTTGAACTAGTTTTCTACTAAACCTGAATTACCGTCTTCTAACTTGGGCATCGCCTAGATTTTTTACTTTTCACATATCAAAACTTTTGAATGAGGCTATGTTTGGATGGATTTTTTTTTTTTTTTTTTTTATTTGCACTAGTTAAACTTAAAAAGAATACTAAAAAAACTTCAGTTTTTTAGGTTATAAGCTTGGCTAACCAAAAAACTTTACATATCAAAAGTTTTGGGTTATAAGCTTTTAAAATACTAAAAAAAAAAATTAAACGGATTTTGGTTTGTCAAAAAAAAAAAAAACTTTTGCAACTTTTCTGAGCAAACAAATTTAATCTTGTGAATAATATCAACAAAAAAAAAATAATTACTCTTGTGAAGAGTAGGATACTCTGAACCCTTGTTTGGAAGTAATTTTTTAATCAAAAAATTAACAAGTCATTATAAGTTGTTAATTATTCATCCTACTTTTTGTAGCAAATATACAAAAACCAATTTCCAATGACCCCACCATTTTCACATTCAAAAGCCAAAAAAAAAAATGATGTTTTTAATATAACAGACACACAGACACATTCTCTCTCTCTCTCTCTCTCTCTCTCTCTCTCTCTCTCTCTCTCTCTCTCTCTCTCTCTCTCTCTCTCTCTCTACATATATATATATATATATACACTAGTTTGAAAAGGTACATACAAGGCATGGGCTATTATTACAGTACGTTTAATTTTTATATTTTGATAATTTTTTAAAAATTAGAATATCGTTCTATGAAATTGAATAGAATAAATCATTAGATATATGATAGAATTATGTGGTAGGATATGTATTATATTTTGATTTGTTATACACCTAATGATGTATTCTTTCTGAATTTATAAAAAAAAATTATGGTGTGTAGGTTTTCTCAACTGATAAATATAAAACAAATATTAAGATAATTCTCTCATCAAAAAAAAACTACTAAGATAATTCACTGAACTAATAAAGAAACAGAAGAAAATACATATATATACAAATGACTAATTTTATTAATACATAAATTATACTCGCATAACAAATGACCAATTTTATTAATAAGTAAATCGTTAAGCAAATTAATAATTTTTAATGATATGAAAAGTATTTTCCGGTTAACCATTTTGTTAATAAATAAATCATTAAGTCAATTAACTATTTTTAATGATATGATAAATATTTTTTAATAAACAATTTTGATAATTTATTATTGTATAGAAGAATAGTTTTTTTTTCCCCTTGAATATTGTGTTAAATTAAAATTTATAACAAACGATAGTTGTAATTTTTAGTATTATAAAACTAATTCATATTTTAAACAAACCTTATGGGTGTATTTGCAATGTTTGCATAATTACAAAAAAACATGTTTCATAATTGACTAAGAATGTTTGCGTAATTATGAAAAAACCTGTTGCATAATTGACCGAGAATATTTGCGTAATTAAAAAAAACCTTCACTCAACATATAGGCCACCATTAGTAAATTATTCAAAATGAAAGGGCAAAATCGGAAAGAAAAGATGAATCTCAAGCAGCTAAGCAGTGTTTGAAACGTCCTGTGCAAGGCACGGGCTATTATTACAATATGTTTAAGTTTTATATTTTGATATTTTTTTAAAAATTGGAATATTGTTCTATGAAATTGAATACAGTAAATCATTTGATATATGATAGAATTATGTGGTAAGATATGTATTATTTTTTGATTTGTTATACACCTAATGATGTATACCTTCTGAATTTATAAATAAAAAAAAATTATTGTGTGTAGGTTTTCTCCACAAATAAATATAAAACAAATACTAAGATAATTCTCTCATCTAAAAAAAATTGCTAAGATAATTCACTGAACTAATAAGAAAACATAAGAAAATACATATATACAAATAATTAATTTTATTAATACATAAATCATACTCGCTTAACAAATGACCAATTTTATTAATAAGTAAATCATTAAGTAAATTAACAATTTTTAATGATATGAAAAGTATTTTTTAGTTAACCATTTTATTAATAAGTAAATCATTAAATCAATTAACGATTTTTAATGATATGAGAAATATTTTACAATAAACAATTTTGAGTATTTATTATTGCAAAAGAGAATAGTTTTTTTTTCCATTGAGTATTGTGTTAAATTAAAATTTATAACAAACGACAGCTGTAATTTCTAGTATTATAGGACCGATTCATATTTTAAACAAACCTATGGGTGTATTTGTAATTTGTTAAAAAATAAAAGATTTATATTTCATAATTGAGCAAGAATGCTTGCATAATTACGAAAAAAACTTGTTGCATAATTGACCAAGAATATTTGTGTAATTACAAAAAAAACCTTCACGCAACATATAGGTCACCATTAGTAAATTATTCGAAATAAAAGGCCAAAATCGGAAGGAAAAAAAAAAAGACGAACCTCAAGCAAATAAGCGGTTCTTATATGTATATATATACTATTATATTAAACAAAGGCTTTAGATGATGTCATGAAATCTTTGGTGCCGTTTGGTGTAGAACTCAAATCATGATTTGAACAAAAAAATTTCAAAACTCATTATCAAACAAAATTTTCAAAAATCCTTTTCAAAATTCATAACCAAATTCTTTTCAAAACTCTATTTTAAAATATTAAAAAAAAATCAATTTTTTTTTATTTTGTTCCTTAAATTTTTTTTTTTTTTGAAAAAATATATATATTTTATTTTCAAAGAAAAATATTTTTTACTTTTTTATTTTTTCAAATTTTTTTTTAAAACTTTTTGTAAGTATTGACCAAATAATTTTTTATGATTTAGATATATATGGGCGATTCAAAATTTTTTAAAATTTAAAAAAATTTTAAAAATATATTTAAAAAATAGGGTAAAGCACCATTAAATCCTAAATCAAGGAATGTTGAACCATTTAGTCCTGACTTTTTTTTTTTTTTTATAGACCGATCATCCCATTTTAATGTTAAAGACCTTTGAGCCCATGATTTCAATGCGTAAGTAGAAAATTATAGCGATCTCGGTTTTCCTTCCTTTATTTATTGTATTCTGGACTCAGTTCCATGGATGTGTTGTTGTCTCATTCTCATTTCCATCCTTTACTCTTTATATTTGAGTTTTGGATTGTGTTGGGCAGGTTTGGAACAAGTTGGATGTGCCTTGAAACTTTAGAGTTGATGCCCAGAATTTTGCTTCTCCGCTTGAGCGAGGCTTTTGACGCTTGAGCGGGTCCTTTGATTTTGCTTCTCCGCTCGAGCGAGCGTTTTGACACTCGAGCGTGAATTCCCTTCTCCTAGTATTTTTCTCTGCAAGTCTTCGTGCGCTCGAGCGGGAGTTTTGACGCTCGAGCATGACCTTTTGATTTTGTTCCTCCGCTCGAGCGGAGAGTTTGACGCTCGAGCGGGGACCATGTCTGCAAAACTTCTGAAAGTGTGCAATCGACGCTCGAGTGGCGCTTTTCACGCTCGAGCGTGAGTCTGTGTCTGACGCTCGAGCGGGGGTTCCACGCTCGAGCGGAGAGACGATTATATCACTCTAAGATTTCACTTCTTGGATCACTTTTTGATTTCCTTTCTCTCTCTTACTTTTTCAAAACCTCCATTGAAGAGCTTCTCTCTCTAACACCTCACCTTCTCTCGAGGGATTGATCTAGTATAAGTGATTTCCTCACCTTTGGCCTTTGTAAAAATTGTGGGGATTGTCGAGGGCTACACCTTAATCCGAAAATCTTGGGTTTTGGAGCATCTTGAATTTCTTCATCTTCTTCCTTTGGGCTCCGAATTTGAGGTAGGGATTCCTACTCATTCTTATGTGTTTTAACATAAATATTGAGCTTTTTGTATAGATGGTTTGATTTGGGAAGTTAGGGATTGAAATGTGTTATTTTGAAAAGAGGGGTTTTGTCCTTTTGACTCATGTATATATATTTTGGGTCTTAAAAAGGGGATTATTGATGTTATTGTTAATATTTGAGCCTTTGGGTCAATATTGGGAAAAATGGGGAAAATGCCAGGTTTGGGTATATTTGGGTCATTAGTGTAATTAATGACAGTTGTTATGGAAATATGAAATTGAGCTAGAAATAATGAAATTGGCTCATTATGAGGTAGAACGGTGGAGTTGGATTCATTAATCACTCACCTTTGAAAATGTTGATAAATTATCTGTTGTTGCATTTATTATCTGTTTAGAAATAAATGCTTTGGGCTATCGATGGAGGATAGTCTTGATTGTTGTAGACAATGCATGATGATTAGGTGAATTAAAACTAATCAATTGAATATGTCATCGAATATGACGATTGGAATAATACATCAAATTTGTGTATTGAATGATTGTGTATATGATAAACGTTTGTATACATTGTGTTGTGTGGGAGGAGATAGGGGATGTACTCTACGGTTTAGGGGAATATAGGGGATGGACTCCTAAACCGGATATTATTTGGGAGGAGATAGGGGATGGACTCCATTGATACAGCAATTTTGTGTATCTATTGAAGTATTGATATAGCTAATTTGTATATCATATATGAAGTATGGAAGTGTTTGGTTTGAGATTGATACAGCAATTATGTGTATCTTTGGTTAAGTGTGAAGTGTTTAATTTGAGTTGTTATCTCAATTGAAATGGAAGTACTGTTGATAAAAGATGTAATCTCATTTAAAGTATATGGCCAGGTTCTAAGCCAGGTTTATGAATTGAGAAATTGGATAAGAAATGGAAAACGGAATGAAACATGGACACATTTGTCATGTAATCGAAATGGGTTATGAATTGATTTATGTGAGATAAACATTTATCAAATGCTAATGTTTTAGTTATTGCTCATATTATGTTTAGCATATCTCTACTGGGCGTTGGCTCACCCTATATGGGACATCATTTTCAGGTTCAGGTACTATGCCGCCTCCGAGATCTTAGCATGGATTGTTGTGGGAGTTAAAGACTCTTTTTGTTAATTTTTGTTGTATTACATGTAAATCAAGTCAAGAGCTTCTTTTGTGTAGAGTTAGTACTCTCTTCTTTTGTAACCAAGTGTTGACTTAGAAAGTTGTAAACCTATAGGGCATTTACTTTTGTTGTCAACATGTAATACTTTTTGTAAGAATACTCTGATAATTATAATATGAGATCCCTTTTCTTTATCGTGATTGTATGATATTATGGGTTTATTTTGAGGGCGTTACAAAAATTGTGAGTGTAAATATGGGTTTTATATGCTGTTAAATTTACCAAAATGGTCAAAAGTGTACTGCAGTGTTTTTTGCTTTCCCTCATGCGTGATCAAAACAGAAACGGTGAAAATGAAAAGTTCTCAGTTTTGATTCCAATGTTACAGCGATGATAGACACTCAATTTCTTTGAATACTGTTTAATTTGATAATGTTAATATTCATTCCCAAATTAACATTCCATTTCCCCGCCCCCAAAAACCCTAGATTGCTGAAAACACCCTTCTGGCAATACATTACAGTCGTCATGACGTTGGGTCATTTCGCCATTTTTGTCCAGTGGTTGATAGTGAAGATCACAGCTAAACATCGTCGACGTTGGTGTTTATTGTTGGCACCCATGGCGACAAGTATGTATTTTGCTGATTTTTTTTGTTTTTTCTTTTTGTTATGGAATGGTGAAATGTATATGTGACGTTATATTCCGAAGCCTGTTTCAATGCGATTATGCATTGTTGTAATGTTAGATTATACATTGCATGTCACTTTGTAATGTTAGATTTTACGTTGTTGTAATGGCAAGGTGGGAATCGAGTTATATTGAGGGTAGGGTCAAGTAGTGGCCGTTATAATGTGATGTTAATTGTGATAATGTATCTGGGTGTGTTATTTTGAGAAATCCATTGGGGACCATTTGCACTTGGAGTTGTTGCAACAGGGTGTTTGTTATGATTGGGTTGTTTGTGTTGGTCTTGCTGTTTGTGTGTTAATGTGGCTAAGAGACTCCTGCCTGTGAGGGTGTGTTTTTGAGTATTAGAAGCTAATGGTTTTGACACTGAAAGTGATTTTTTTTTTGTAATGTTTTTTGACGAACATGTTTGTAAGGTGTATGAAGTAATTTTTGATGTTGTTTGTTTGCGTGATGATTAAGTTAGTTGTGTTGAAAGAAGCCACATAGCATGTCAATCGCATAAACCTAGAATCAAGTAGCACCACCAAAACACCCACGTACAATCCTAAAGCAATACACACCAAATTCACGTTAGAAAAATAAAACATCAATTGGAAAACATCAAAAACTCTCAAAACAGTTCACACAATCCCCTCCTAAAAAAATAGTAATGTTATAACATTACCATACCTACACACCACAGGGAAAAATCAAATTGAAATCACAAATAAGGATAAACAAGTAAACTTCAAACTCAATAAATCAAACAAATATAACATATCAAAAATAAAAATGACTAATTGGTTTAATAAAAAAAACACCTAGGACTAAATGAAGCAATATTTCCCCATATGGGATTTATGAATAATTTTTCCTAAAAAGTAAATAAAAAATATTCAATTTTTTTTTTAAAAATATTTAAAATATTTAAAATAAAAATCTAAATTTTTAAAATTTTAAAATATATAAAAAATACTTAATTTATTTTTTAAAAAATATAGCTCGCAAATATAGTAAATACAATGCACATTAAAAATAAATAAATATTTACAATAAAAAATATTTGGGCAAATTACATATACCTCTCTCGAGTTTTAGCTAAATTACAGATACCCCCTGAGGTTTCAAAAATTACAGATACCCCCCTGAGGTTTATATTTTCATAACAAATTGCCCCCATGAGATTTATATTTTCATAACAATTTGCCTCATAATTTGTTATGCAAATAGTACCTTCAGGGGGGTATCTGTAATTTTGCTAAACCTCGAGGGAGTATATGTAATTTGCCCAAAATATTTACCCTAAAAAAATAAAGGAGAATTTTTTTAAAAAAAGTTCTTGATATTAAGATTTTATAAGATAAATGACATATAATATTTTCATAATACTTAAGGTCTCTCAACATTTTCACAGAGAAAATTCGACTCAAAGAAATTTCGCCCAACTCAGAGAAATTTCAAAATTTCTTTGTGAAATCCAATAAATTTCTCTGTGAAAATTGAAATTTATCTGAGTTGGTGTCGAAATTTCTCTGAGTCAGGCAAAATTTCTCTGCAAAAATGTTGAGGGGCCTTAGCTAATAAAAAAAATATATCTTGAATCTCTTCTACTACACAAAGTTAGAGAGGGATTTTTACTAATTTTTCATAAAATTAAGATAATTTTTAAATATTACAAAAAAATAAACCCAAAAAATTTCAAAACTCAAAACTATTTTCAAAACTTAAAACAGACAAGTTTTTTCTTTTCAAAATTCATTTCAATACTCAAAATACAATTCAGAACTCAAATTATAATTTAAAAATTAAACCAAATGAAACTTATTTTTTCTCATACGATGTGATAAATTTTTCTATTTTTTTAAGGGCAAATTACCAACACTTTTTCGAGGTTTGACTAAAATACGGATTTCTCCTGAGATTTGGAAAATTATAAATTGTCTCCTAAAGGTTATATTTGTATAACAAATGAGAGGGCAATTTGTTATGCAAATATGAACCTCAGGGGATAATTTGTTATGTAAATATAAATCTCAGGAGGCGGGATAAAATTTCTCAAACTTTAGGGAGAATCCGTGTTTTAATCAAATTTTGAGGGAGGTGTTGGTAATTTGCCCTTTTTTTTTTATTGAAACCAAAACTTTCGATTTTAATAAAAAGACCTGACTGTGCGCTAACCACTTTAGTATATATCTAAGCTAGCACCACATGGCTAATCACTCCATTCCAAACCCAAATCCATTCACATTACTAGTGCCTCCACTAGCTAAACTCACCATTACCTCTACGTACTTTAGCCATCTTTGCCATAATCCCCATGATTTTAATCAGAAGTCATAATTAATACAAAAATGTGGCACCACCCACAATTTAGAGCATTTCATCGAACACCTTGTGGGCATCTCTTAAAACCGCACAACTACATGGGACAGTGATGGTGCTGATAAAGAATAACAAGGAAGAGTTGTCAAGGTATAACCGTGGTGGCCATTTCATCATTGGGGCATTTTGTCGAACGCCTTGCCGGTCTTGAAAAGCATCGCTACCCTCTTTACAAAACTGATGAAGACCATCACCACACTCATAGGCACAACCAACCCCCTCCATCGAGCACCAAAACAAGAGTGTTTGTTTCTGATTCGCATCCACGATTTTTACAAATTGTTTAGAATTCTCATGAAAGTAGCACTTCTCAATCCATCCACATTCTTTCATGGATCAGAATACCTACTAAAAAGTTTCCTAAAAAATTATCGAATTCCCACCAATTGCTTCAAAATTCCCACAAGATGAGGCTTTTGTTGCTTAATACAGTGAGTTTCGTGGTGTTGAAGACGTGGTTACCAAGTGTGAAACAGGTTTCTAGAGGTTTTTGTGAAGCGGGAAATTATTGTGTTGGCTGCTACTGTTTTCAAAGAGCAAGGTTTGGTTTTGGCTGCGCTTCTGGGTCTCTCTGCATTTTTTATCCATAGCTGAAACTTCAATTACCACACTTTGGCCTAGAAGGTACATTTATTATAGTCTAGGAAGTATAGATACGGATACGATACGGTACGGATACAGTGATATGACAAGAACTAAACAAATAGAATACCGGTACGGATAGGATACGTTTGTGACAAATATATTTTTTTAAATTATTAATAGTGAGTTACACATAAGTTAAAGAACGTCGAGAAACCAAAAGGTAATTTTATAATGCAAAATACTAAATTTTAAGAATTTTGTATTAATTTAAACTCATAGCTTGTTTGCTTTTTAAATTTTTAATAGGTCTTGCAAATATTTCATTTCAATATCAAGTTTAATATATTTATATTACAATAATAGAACAATTCACAACTTGTCCCTATGCTTTTTCCTTTGACACTAATTGTTATATTCTTACTTTCTATGTAGTTATAGGAGACATGCATGAAATAATTAGGATACATCAATTTGATTAATTCTATTTTTTAACTCACTATGCTTTTATTGTCGAAGAACTTAACGAAGTACTAGAAAAATATTATTATATTTATATTTACAATTATATTATATTATATTACTATGCAAGAAATGTTACAATTCTAATTTCATAAAACAAGTAAACATGACTTGGAGTATTCGATACTTCAAAATTAAGTATCCGATACTCCAAAATTAATGAAAAAATAAGTAAGAAGTATCCGATACTTTTAATAAGTATCTGATACGTATCCGCGAGTATCCAAGGAGTATCGGTATCCGATACGGATACGATACGGATACGTTACCCTACTTGAAGTATCCGTGCTTCATAGATTATAGTCCAATTGGGATTTATTTATTTGTAAAATTTTGCCGGTGCGAGTGTTGTCATGAATAGGAACATATGAGGTTTCTATTTTGTGCTAGGAATAAACTCTTTAAGATTTCAAGTTGTTTAGTTTATGCCTGGTTGTTTGATAAGTAAAAATGTTATTGGCTTTGCAAAATTCATGTTTGATTTCCGTGTGTTTATCAGTAAAAATATTAGTTACTCCATGAAGGAGATCGAAAGATTTGTGTAGTTTTATTGGCTGGCCACAAGCTCACACATCCAATGAAGATATTAATCTCCAAATATAAATGTGGTTTTGGTTTCCTGCAACCCAAAACCATGGTGGCAATAATTAGCGAGCTTGGGTAGCATGTCCTGCGGATTTGGGAACAGTGAAGAAGTAAACATCACACACAACACCAAAGGATTTACATGCCTAAGGTTATATAGTTATCTTCTTGATTTGGCTTTGAAAAGGTTGAAAGAAAGGTTCTAGACTTTGTAGCGTGTGAAAGAGCTAGAATAGACTTGGATTTAGAGGGGCGATAGGTAGTAAAATTTTATGACTGTCGCAAGAATTTTTTAAACAAAATTTTGGGTTCCCAGTTTGTGTTTTGGTGGACAATGACTGGAATGACACGCATTAATGCCTTCTGTCACTTGTGGGGGTCGCATTATGGTTAGCAATTGGATTTTGTCACCTTTTTCATGTAGCTTTGTTCTAGAAATCTTAATTATATACTTTATGACAAAAAAAAATATTTTTTTTAAGTTGAAGAGGTGGAAATGAGCATAGATTGGGTTGTCTCTGCTAAGATTTTAAAATACTAATTAATTACTTAGTTAATAGTTTAGTGCTATCAATATTTAAATGTTGGTCTAGCTTGTATGAAGGGGGATGATATAATAATTCAGCTTCAATTTGTTGGTAATTTGAGCACAACCCAAATTAGATGGCAAGCACTTGGTGCTTTGGAAGGGTGGAGAGGCTAACTCCCATAGGTGCTAATCTAACAACTAATAACAACTGACTTTCGCTGATCAGAAAAAATTTAAAAAAATAAAAAATTTTGAGCATAGCTCAAGTTCAATTTATTAAGCTCGAGCTAGCCTTGAGTACACAAAATTAGGTTAGAGGTCGGGCTTGGGGGGCTCATGCAATTCTCAAAACAACTTGGATAACTCTTCAATCTTAGTGTATCCACTCGAGTTGCACGCATAGTTACAAATTAAAAGCTGCCTTTATTTAAACCAAAATCTCAAAAAACAAAATCCTAAAAAACTTGGCCATACAAATCAATCAATTTTTATTCCAAATGTAACAAGATTCATTTCCCAATGTTAAAATTTTTTCGTGTGGCTTTGTTCTAGAAATCTTCATTAAAGACTTTATGACAGAAAAAATAAATTTTTTTAATTTGAAGAGGTGGAAATGAGCATGGATTGTGTTACTAATTAATTACTTGGTGATACTTTAGTGCTACCAATATTTAAATGTTGGTCTAGCTTGTTTAAAGGGTGGATGATAAAATATTTGTCGTTTTCAAGGGTGGATGATAAAAAAAAATTCAGCTCAAATTTGTTGGTAATTTGAGCATAACCTAAGTTTAATTTATTAATTACATAGTTGCCATTCTACCAAGTGGTTATGTGCAAGGAATTATTCTATTTAATGGGAATTTCACGTTGGTCGTGTGCCTAACGAATAGCGGGGGCTAAATAAATACATGACTTCAAAAATAAGGAAATAGTGGAGAAATTATATAATATTATTTGACGGGCACATGGACACATGGTGTTCCAAACTTACTAGATAATTTTTGGTTGTGTGCCCATGTTATAACAATAGTCTCAAATGTAGGAGAAAATGTACAAAAATTAGTTATATGGCCCCACACACTTGGGAGGGAAAACCACATAGAATATAGGCCAGTCCTAAAGAATAATTTCTTATTTCGTATCACATTCCTTAGAAATCTCTCATCCACCCATATTGGTTTCTGTCCTATCCTATCTATAACAATTATCAAGGGGAGTTAGAGCAATGCAATCGTTCAAAAAAATAAAAAAATAAAAAATTATCAATAAATCTTATTTTAAAAGTATTAATGAGTCCTATTAAATTTCAATGTAGACAATTAAATCTTATTTTTTTTTCTAATTTATTCTAAAAAAGTTCACTTTTCCTTAATAATAGCTTTTATTCCAATTTTACCGTTCTTATTAAAATATGAACAACAATTATATAAACAATTTTAATTTACTTAAAAAATATATTTTTTAAGTGCAAAAATTGAACGAACTACATCAAACAAAATCATACTCAACAATTTGATCAAAAGAACTATGTAGGATTCATCATTTTATGTTGCCTCAATCCAAAAAGTATATATTTTATTACATTCCACTAAAGAAATTGTGAAAAATAATACCTTGGCAAATTTATATATTTTTCAAACTGTGAGAAAACAAAAAATGATGAATCTTAATCTTATGCTTTTGTTCAATAAAAAGAAAAGCAGTCTCAAAATGTTTCATTACTGCTTTGTAAATAGTCAGGGCATTATAAACATTTAATTGATCAGGGAAAATTCTATTAGTAGTCCTTATATTTTTGCTCTTGTATCATTTTTGTCTTAATAATTTTAATTGGCATGATTTTGATATGAATTTTTTATTTTGTCTCAATTTAATCCAATTAATTACAACTAAAAGTTCTTTTTGATGAAAAATGGATACATGAGCAGCATATGTCATGCTTGTATAGGTAAAAAATTGTAAACTTGTTCGATTCAATGAGTTAACCTCAATCAACTTAGTAACATTTTTCTTTCAAGAACCCTAATCAGCGAATTGGACAAATCAACACAAAATCTAAATGGAAAATTATGCAAATAGTCCCCGTACTTTACACGATGTGTCAATTTGGTCGCTGTAGTTTCAATTTGCTCGATTTTGCCCCTTACTTTAATGGATTGTGTCATTTTAGTCCAATAAATAACGGCTGTTAAGTCAATTTAACGGAAAGTCAAACAATGTGACAATTTGGTCCTTGTATTTTCCATAATGTGTCAATTTAGTCTCTGTCAAAATCGAGAAAATTGAAACTACAGGGACCAAATTGACACATCGTATAAAGTACAGGGACCAAATTGACACATTATTTGACCTTCTGTTAGATTAATTTAACAACCGTTATTTATTGGACTAAAATGACACAATCCGTTAAATTAAGGGGCAAAATCGAGCAAATTGAAACTACAAGGACCAAATTGACACATCGTGTAAAGTAAAGGGACTATTTGCATAATTTACCCAAATCTAAAATTAAGGGTTTGAAATTAGGCTAATTGAAATTACTTAGACCAAAATGACACAAGGGGTAAAATGTGGGGACTACTAATGTAATTTGCCCATTGGTTTATGAAAAACCATTACTAAATGCTTTGGGACCCCTAGAATTAAAGACAGAGACTCACTGCTGCTAGCTTAGAAGTCATGATGGTTGATGGATAAAATTACATAGAAGCGTGCTTGATGGGTTGGGCTACTGTGTCGCCGCCATAGAGTGACTTAGCTCTGTAACGCCCTCAAAATAATAACATTAATCCCAATAATATAAACATGCTATAATATATAAAAAGGTCATATCTTTCCATTCACCAGAGTCTTATTACAAGAGTATCACATGTTAACAACAAAAGCAAATGCCCTAAGGGCTTACAGCTTTCCAAGTTAACACTTGGTTACACAAAAGTAGAGTGCTAACTCATTTACACATAAAGCCCTTGGCTTGAATTTACATGTAATACAACAAAAGGAAAGACAACCAAAAAGCCTGTCCGCCACTAGCCTCCCAAGCTAAGTCCTTGGAGGTGGCATGCTTCCTGTACCTGAAAATGATGTTCCCTTATAGGGTGAGCCACAGCCCAGTAGAAATATACTAAACCAATTATGAACAATGACTAAAAGATTAACATTTGATAGATGGTCAACACTTTTACATTCATTCATAATATAACACAATTCCAAGACACTTAAGTCTATATTTCCTTTCATTTCCATTTCTTTCCTTTTACTTGCCATTACATAACCTTGGCTCAGAACCTGGCCAAACATCACACATGAGACAAACACTCATGCCAACACTTTTCACTTCATCAAAGATAAACATAACAGTTATATCAATACTTCTAACGACAAGCATATCCGCTCTGTCAATACACTTCTAGATAAGCATACCCGCTCTATCTACGGAGTTCATCCCCTATCTCCTCCCAACAACATCCGGTTTAGAGGTCCATCCCCTATCTCCTCCAACACAACACAATGCATATAAACAACAATTATATACATCACAAATCAACACAATTAATTATCCAAATTAATCAATCAATGTAATTAGGGCATTCTCCATAATTAACATCACAACCCTTAGGTTCCAATTTCCTTAATGTTTCAACATTAATTCCATGTTTCTATACTAAACATGCTTCTAGGTTTATCATAGATGAAAACCCCCAACTTTTGTAAAATTACACAATGGCCCAAAGTTTCCCAAAATCACACAACAACTTCCAACATATCAAAATGCTAAAATTTAAAGACAAAACTCATAAAGAGGAGTAGGATATCCCTACCTCAAAAGATGAGTTCCAAAGGAGAAGGACTCAAAACCAAAGTGCTCCAAACACCAAACTATTCGGATCAAAAGAACGCCCTCGACGATCTACACCCTTTTTGTGAAGACCAAAGGTGAGCAAAACACCCTAACTAGATCAATACTAAGAGAGAAGGTAAGGTTCTTGAGTGAGAAGCTCTGAAAATGGCGTTTTGGGTAAAGTAAGAGAGAGAAGATAAGTCAAAAAGTGATTTAAAATGCCCAGTCCCACTCAGTTATACGACAGGTCCGCTCGAGCGTAAGACACTCCGCTCGAGCGTAAAGACACAAAACACATGGTCCGCTCGAGCGCAACATTGTCCGCTCGAGCGCCAAGACACAGACACAAAGTTCGTCCGCTCGAGCGTAGATACCAGCCCGCTCGAGCGCAGGTCTCCCCCTCCCAGAACTCTCACCAAAAACACACTGTCCGCTCGAGCTCAACATCACCGCTCGAGCGCAACCAGCTCGAGCGTAGAAACCACACTTGCAGAAGTTTTGCAGGTGCACGAAATACTGAATGGGTGCATTCTCCGCTCGAGCGCCACAATCCCCGCTCGAGCGCACAAGCAACACAACCTCTCCGCTCGAGCGTGAACATCTCCGCTCGAGCGGACCAGCCAAAACCTGGGCAACTAGACTTGGTTCCTAAGCTCAACCAACCTGTAACAAACCTGCCCAACACATCCTATAACTCAAATACAAAGCAAGAAAGGATGTAAACAAGACAATACTCAACTACCAACATCCACGGACACATGTCCGGATCACTATACAACAGGGGTAAACCCGGGATCGCTATAACCTCCCCCCCTTAAAGAATTTCGTCCCCGAAATTTAGGACAAGTTTTTGAAAAGCAAGTTTTCCTCTCTTTTAAACAATGTTATACCACAACATTCCACAATTCGACCCATTCCCGGCCATTCCATCTCTTTTCAAGAGGCATTCTACAACATATACATTTCGACATGCATTCTCTTTTCATTTCAACCATTTCCAACACACATGGTTCACAATTCATATCATAAGCAATAATCATGATACAATTTCATTTCTATAATATAGCCAACACATGCAATATTATAATCAACTCCCATAACAAGGCAAGTTCTACAACATTTACATTAACCAAAACATGCACCATGTTTCTCAATTTAAGACATTTTTTAATACTCTTAAATTTCATTACAATTACACAATTGCAATACTTGATTACACATCAACAAACAAGTCCGGATATTTCTCGCGGACTCCCAACTCACGTTCCCAAGTGGCCTCCTCCACTCCGTGATATTTCCACAAAACCTTAACCAAATGGATGGTCTTGCCACGCAGGACTTGATCCCGCCTATCCAAGACCCGAACCGGTCTCTCCTCATACGAGGCATCCTCATCTACCTCTAAGTCGGTCCAATCCAACACATGTGATGGATCCGGCTCATACTTCCGAAGCATACTCACATGAAACACGTCATGAACCCCGGATAACTGTGGCGGCAAAGCTAAACGATAAGCAACCTCGCCAACCCTCTCAAGAATCTCAAAAGGACCAATAAACCGAGGGGATAACTTCCCACTCTTCCCAAACCTCATCAAACCCCGTCTAGGTGATATCTTCAAAAACACATGATCACCTACCTCAAACTCCAATGGTCTTCTCCTACGGTCAGCATAAGATTTCTGACGACTCTGGGCTGTAACAAGCCTCCTACGGATAAGCTCAACTTTCTCCGTCGTCTCCTTAACCAACTCCGGACCCAACAAAGGTGTATCACCCACCTCGGCCCAACAAACTGGAGACCTACAGGGTCGGCCATACAAGGCCTCAAACGGTGCCATACCGATACTAGACTGAAAACTGTTGTTGTAGGCAAACTCTACCAATGGTAAGTGCCTCTCCCAAGTCCCACTGAAATCAAGGACACAACCCCGAAGCATATCCTCGAGGATCTGAATAGTACGCTCGGACTGCCCGTCAGTCTGAGGATGATAAGCTGTACTAAAGGTCAACTTAGTACCCAAGGCACTCTGCAAACTCTGCCACAACCTAGCAGTAAAACGAGGATCTCTATCTGAGACGATCGTCACTGGGACCCCATGCAACCTCACTATGTCCCGAATATACAAGTCGGCAAGGTGATCTACTGAATCTCTCACGCGCATAGGAATAAAGTGCGCCGACTTAGTCAACCGGTCTACAACCACCCAAATAGCATCACTACTCCGCTGAGTCCTCGGAAGACCTACAACGAAGTCCATAGTGACATGCTCCCACTTCCACTCGGCAATAGGCAAGGGTTGTAACAAACCCGCTGGCCTCTGATGCTCGGCCTTCACTTGCTGGCAAGTAAGGCACTTAGACACGAAAACTGCCACATCTCTCTTCATACCCCGCCACCAAAACTGGCGACCCAAATCCCGGTACATCTTAGTACCTCCCGGATGCACCGCAAGGCGCGAATGGTGAAACTCTCGGAGTACTTCCTCTCGGCAAGACTCTGGTACAAACAAACGGTCTCGGTATCTCACACTCAGGTCGAGATACACCGTCAAACCCTTCTCAACCTTCCCACTGGAGATCTTCTCTCTGAGGGATTCTACCTCAAGGTCACCTCTCTGTGCCTCTAACACTCTAGTTACAAGCGTAGGCTGCGCAACAACAGAAAACAAGGCCGCAGCCTCAACGGATTCGCTCAAAAGCAAATCAAACTCTCCAATGGCCCCCAACATCTTCCACTCCCGGATGGCTACACAAGCTACATCACTAATGGATTTCCTGCTAAGGGCATCGGCCACAACATTGGCCTTTCCCGGGTGATAATGCAACTCGAAGTCGTAATCCTCAATGAACTCCATCCACCTCCTCTGCCTCAAATTCAAGTCTTTCTGTGAAAACAGATATTTCAGACTCTTATGATCCGAGAATACCTCGAATCTCTCACCATAAAGGTAGTGCCTCCAGATTTTCAAGGCAAAGATCACAGCCGCTAACTCTAGGTCATGCGTAGGGTAATTCTTCTCGTGAATTTTCAACTGACGTGAGCCATAAGCTACCACTTTCCCCTCTTGCATCAACACACAACCCAAACCCTCTCGTGAGGCATCACAATAGACTGCATAACCCAACCCTCTCTCCGGAATAATCAAGACCGGAGCGGTGGTCAGTCTAACTTTCAACTCCTGGAACGACTTTTCACAAGTCTCACTCCATACAAAGCTGACTCCCCTCCGAGTCAATCTGGTCAACGGTGAAGCTAACCTGGAGAAATCCTTCACAAACCGGCGGTAATACCCAGCTAATCCCAGAAAACTGCGGATCTCAAACACACTCTTAGGCTGTGCCCAATCTTGCACTGCCTCAGTCTTGGATGTATCAACAGACACCCCTTCCCCGGAAACCACATGGCCTAAGAACTTGACTTCTCTCAGCCAAAACTCACACTTCCCAAACTTGGCATACAGTCTATGGACTCTAAGCAACTCAAGCACCACTCTCAAGTGTTCCTCGTGCTCCTCCTCTGAAGGTGAATAAATAAGGATGTCGTCCACGAAGACGACTACAAAACGATCCAAGAATTCCCGGAAGATCCGGTTCATCAAGTCCATAAAGACTGCCGGTGCGTTGGTAAGCCCAAATGGCATTACCAGAAACTCATAATGGCCATACCGCGTACGGAATGCCGTCTTCGGAATATCCTCCTCCCTGACCCTCAACTGGTGGTAACCCGATCTCAAATCTATCTTAGAGAAACAACGGGAACCCTTCAACTGGTCAAACAAATCATCTATACGGGGTATAGGGTACTTATTCTTAACCGTAGCCCGATTCAACTTCCGGTAGTCAATACACAATCTCAAGGCACCATCTTTCTTCTTAGCAAAGAGTGCCGGCGCTCCCCACGGTGAAACACTAGGGCGAACAAAGCCCTTATCTAGCAATTCCTGGAGCTGAACTTTCAACTCAACCAACTCTGCTGGAGCAAAACGGTAAGGTGCCATAGAAATCGGCGCCGTGCCGGGCACTAAATCGATAGAGAACCCAATCTCTCGGTGAGGTGGCAAATCAACAAGGTCCTCGGGAAAAACATCCGAATACTCACAAACTACCCTCGGCAACACAATCTGGGTCTCATCACACTCACCACTCTCAAAGCTAGCAAGTAAACCACTAAGCTCATTCCGCCCTCGCGGACCATACCCCGGTGGTACAACACTACCAACCCGGTCTCCCAAGAAATGGAAATACTCCCCGCTCACAGTACAACAAGTAACCCTCTGGCGGTAGCAATCAATAACAGCCCGGTATGACGATAACCAGTCCATACCCAAAATAACATCAAAGCCCTTCATGGGCATGACTACAAAAGGAAACGGAAGCCTATGATCATCAACCTCTATATCACAACCTCTACACCCGTGTTTCAGAATCAACTCACCCCCCATAGGTGACACTACGCAAATAGGAGATGCTAACAGTGCTAACTCCAATTCCAACACAGATGCAAATGCAGCAGATACAAAAGAATGAGACGCACCCGTATCAATCAATACACTAGCAACCGAATTGCAAAACAGAAAGGTACCTCTCACTACTGATGGAGCCGGTACAAGATCCTGTGCGGTAACAGCATACACGCGCCCTGTAGGCCCCTGATCCACCTGCTCGCCTCTCGGAGCATAGGACTGCTGCACTGACTGGGACGACGAAGCCCCCGGATTGGCCCTCGAGGCCTGCACAGACTGAGCTGGCTGAAACCCATGCGTCTGTCTAGAACTAGACGCTCCTGAAGTGGCACTCAACCGTGGGCAAAACCTTTTCATGTGCCCAGGCTGTCCACACTGAAAACAAGACAAGGGCTGCCCCCTGCCCGAACTCTGACTCTGCGGTCTAGCTGACGAAGAAGCAGCTTTCTGACCCCCGCCCTTCTGCGGGCAAACTGAAGCTTTGTGACCCGGCTGGCCACACTTGAAACAGGTGAACTCTCCCTGACTGCCCCTCCCGGAGCCTGCACTCGGTACTGGGAAAGTCGACCTAGCCAAACCACCCTGGGACTGCTGAGGGTTATAACCCCTCTGCCTCCTACCATCACCCTGTCCCTCTTGGCCCCTCTTGGAGCCTCCATGTTTCTCCTCCTCTCCCTCCTGCATCATCAGCTCCATATGAGCTGCAGCATCCACCAAATGCCTGTAATCTCGAATGTAGGGTCCACCAACTTTCAACTTGAGATCCTATCTCAACTTCCGCTCAAACTCGTAGCAACGGCGCTCCTCTGTCGCCACAAGTTCAGGTGCAAACCTGGACAAGCTAGTAAATGTAGCCTCAAACTCGGCCACAGACAAACCCTCCTGCTTAAGCCGGCTAAACTGATCCCTCAGCCTCTCTCTAGCCACAGCAGATAAAAACCTCTCCTGGAAAGCATTCACAAACGCCTCCCAAGTACCACCAACACGAGCTTTCTCATACTTCCACCATTGACCCGCATCTCCCTTCAGCTGGAAGGATGCCAAGGTCACTTTCAATGCTCCGTCCTCAATGCCTAGCATCTCGAACGTTTTACTCATCTGTTCTAGCCACTCGTCTGCCTTCAGTGGCTCCTTAGGATCCCCAACAAACTCCTCCGGGTTAGACCGGAAGAACTCCCTCTTCAAGAAGGAAGGCCCTGCTTCAGCTGCCTGATTCCCTGCTCTGAGAATACCCAGAGCTCCTGCTATCTCCTGGGCTAAGGCACTCATGGCCTGCTGACCCGCTGGTTCGGCCACATTGGCCTGACCAACCCCCTCCTGAACTGCCGGAATCTCCTCCGGTAATGGCACCTCCTGCCTCCTAGGCCTACCACGCCTACCACCTCTTGCTCGTCCTGACATCCTAATAAAGGTAACACAGAACATTAGCACATTCATAAACGTGCCAAGACTAAACACTTACGTCCTAATGCATGGACAACTGTATTTCATTCCACATAAGCACATAAACACATAAGCACTTACGAATTTCATTTCCGGATAATGATAGTCCCAAGGCGTTACTAGAGTACCGGTTAGAAACAGCATTGATCAGGTGCTTTTCCAACAAGACTCCCAGAAACCCAAAGATCCAATCAACATCCTAGAAATTAAATCCCATACCCAAATAATCACATAAGCATGTTATCACATAAGCATAACAGTGCACTTAAGTCTCTATTAAGCGAGACAAACCCATTGTGATCCTAATCACTTCCCACGTACCCAAAGTATTCGAACCCGGTACGCTCTGATACCAAGTTGTAACGCCCTCAAAATAATAACATTAATCCCAATAATATAAACATGCTATAATATATAAAAAGGTCATATCTTTCCATTCACCAGAGTCTTATTACAAGAGTATCACATGTTAACAACAAAAGCAAATGCCCTAAGGGCTTACAGCTTTCCAAGTTAACACTTGGTTACACAAAAGTAGAGTGCTAACTCATTTACACATAAAGCCCTTGGCTTGAATTTACATGTAATACAACAAAAGGAAAGACAACCAAAAAGCCTGTCCGCCACTAGCCTCCCAAGCTAAGTCCTTGGAGGTGGCATGCTTCCTGTACCTGAAAATGATGTTCCCTTATAGGGTGAGCCACAGCCCAGTAGAAATATACTAAACCAATTATGAACAATGACTAAAAGATTAACATTTGATAGATGGTCAACACTTTTACATTCATTCATAATATAACACAATTCCAAGACACTTAAGTCTATATTTCCTTTCATTTCCATTTCTTTCCTTTTACTTGCCATTACATAACCTTGGCTCAGAACCTGGCCAAACATCACACATGAGACAAACACTCATGCCAACACTTTTCACTTCATCAAAGATAAACATAACAGTTATATCAATACTTCCAACGACAAGCATATCCGCTCTGTCAATACACTTCTAGATAAGCATACCCGCTCTATCTACGGAGTTCATCCCCTATCTCCTCCCAACAACATCCGGTTTAGAGGTCCATCCCCTATCTTCCTCTAAACCGTGGAGTACATCCCCTATCTCCTCCAACACAACACAATGCATATAAACAACAATTATATACATCACAAATCAACACAATTAATTATCCAAATTAATCAATCAATGTAATTAGGGCATTCTCCATAATTAACATCACAACCCTTAGGTTCCAATTTCCTTAATGTTTCAACATTAATTCCATGTTTCTATACTAAACATGCTTCTAGGTTTATCATAGATGAACACCCCCAACTTTTGTAAAATTACACAATGGCCCAAAGTTTCCCAAAATCACACAACAACTTCCAACATATCAAAATGCTAAAATTTAAAGACAAAACTCATAAAGAGGAGTAGGATATCCCTACCTCAAAAGATGAGTTCCAAAGGAGAAGGACTCAAAACCAAAGTGCTCCAAACACCAAACTATTCGGATCAAAAGAACGCCCTCGACGATCTACACCCTTTTTGTGAAGACCAAAGGTGAGCAAAACACCCTAACTAGATCAATACTAAGAGAGAAGGTAAGGTTCTTGAGTGAGAAGCTCTGAAAATGGCGTTTTGGGTAAAGTAAGAGAGAGAAGATAAGTCAAAAAGTGATTTAAAATGCCCAGTCCCACTCAGTTATACGACAGGTCCGCTCGAGCGTAAGACACTCCGCTCGAGCGTAAAGACACAAAACACATGGTCCGCTCGAGCGCAACATTGTCCGCTCGAGCGCCAAGACACAGACACAAAGTTCGTCCGCTCGAGCGTAGATACCAGCCCGCTCGAGCGCAGGTCTCCCCCTCCCAGAACTCTCACCAAAAACACACTGTCCGCTCGAGCTCAACATCACCGCTCGAGCGCAACCAGCTCGAGCGCACCAAACCCGCTCGAGCGTAGAAACCACACTTGCAGAAGTTTTGCAGGTGCACGAAATACTGAATGGGTGCATTCTCCGCTCGAGCGCCACAATCCCCGCTCGAGCGCACAAGCAACACAACCTCTCCGCTCGAGCGTGAACATCTCCGCTCGAGCGGACCAGCCAAAACCTGGGCAACTAGACTTGGTTCCTAAGCTCAACCAACCTGTAACAAACCTGCCCAACACATCCTATAACTCAAATACAAAGCAAGAAAGGATGTAAACAAGACAATACTCAACTACCAACATCCACGGACACATGTCCGGATCACTATACAACAGGGGTAAACTCGGGATCGCTATAAGCTCTGTATAAGAATGAATAATACATTTATTCTTTCTCCATCATCAAACTACTATCCTTCTTACTCTCCTTTTGATATCTCTCTGAATCCTACCTATAAGAAAAGAAAATGAGTTGGCTAATGTTTCTTCATCAATTTCTTCTGGTATTTCTCTTATTTTCTCAACTACTTGTTATTGTTAGCATATATATTATATTATCATATTACTTTACTTTCTGAGTGTGTGTAATTATTCTATGCCTCAGGGCTCTCTTGTAATTTGTCTAAATCTTCATTAATATAAATAGGGGATGATCCTAATCAAACCCTAAGCTGGTTACTCTCTACAAGCTTCAGTTATTACTACATGTTCTTCAATGTCATCATCATGGTCTTCTTCTTCTACTTCTGCACGCCATACTTGCCTCGAGGACCAAAGATTCTCACTACTCCAATTTAAGAAAACTTTTACCATAACTGGTCTTCCATTCTCAGAGTGTAAATCTTATTCTCATCCTAAAATAGTGTTTTGGAATGAGAGTACTGATTGCTGCTCATGGGAGGGGGTCACGTGCAACTGGTTGCATGGTCATGTGATTGGACTTCACCTTAGTTGTAGTTTGCTTTATGGCACCATCCAAGCCAACAGCACCCTCTTCCACCTTCGTCAGCTCCAAAGGCTCAATCTTGCCTTCAATTACATCTGCTTCTCTAGAATTTCATCCGAGTTTGGCTCGTTGGCAAGCTTGACCCATCTCAACCTCTCTTACTCAATTTTTGCAGGCCGAATTCCTTCAAAAATCTCCCATCTGTCAAAATTAATCTCCCTTGATCTCTCTTATAATGAACTCAGGAGACTTGAGCAACACACTTTCAATATGCTCCTTTGAAATCTAACCCAATTAAGAGAACTACACCTTGATTTGTTGCATATCTCTTCACCTTCACCTCATGCTTTGTTAAATCTGTCTTCTTTGAAAAAGATAGATGAAAACAGATGTGCAAACTGCGAATAAAAATACAAATTTTGGATCTGCAATACCTTGAGAGGTACCGATTGAACGTTGAAGACTCCTAAAGCCCTGAGAGAGGTGATATCCATGTACTGACCGAGACCGATGGCGAGATCGAGAGAGAGTGGGCGGCGATGTTGGCTTGGTGAAGGTGGATCAACAAACTGATGCCGGTGGAAGAGAGAGAGAGAGAGAGAGAGAGAGAGAGAGAGAGAGAGGGAATGAAAATATCAGAGGCGCCAACGTTTGAGAAATTTAGGAATTTTTGGTTGTTATTTTTTTTTTTTTAATTTATTTATTTATTTTTTTTTTTGGCTATTGGCGACAGCACAATGATGCCCAACGCCAAAAAAAAATATTAGAAACATATATTTACGTCGGAGGGAATAATCGTCGCAAAAAATGAGCTTTCGCGACGGCCATAGATTTGCTGTCGCAAAACCCATTGAACATATGCTTCCTTGTTTTTGAGATAGAATTAACCGTCGCAAAAAGTGACCATTGGCGACGGAATATTAACCGTTGCAAAAAGTAGCTTTTTGCGACGCAATGTATGCCGTCGCAAAAAGTTCTGTGGCATTTATTCCTTTTCCTAGTAGTAAGAATAGAAGGAAAAGAAAAAAAAATTAAATAAAACTTTGATAATTATATTTATCATTATTCAATATCCGTAAATGTTATTCATCATTGATCATTCATTCAAACAACCCGTAAGAAAAAATACAGTGGATTCAATGGGTGTTTGTTTTTGGTCTTTTGAGAGAGAGAGAGAGAGAGGGTTCAATGGTAATGGACCATTATTCGAATTAAGCAATGGTCCATTACCTTCTTGGACCATTGCTTAATTCGAATTATTATTTTTTGAAGGCATTATAACTCACAAAATCACATTTGATTTTGTTGCAGTTAATTATGACAGTGCACTTATGTATCCAGAGTTTCTTTCTTTCTTGGTGGTTTTTCTCGGTCTATACACTTTTGACCTTTGATTTATTGTCCTCTTTTCCTCTTTTCCCTTGACCCCAGGGAATTACGGGAGAGCATCCTCATCTTGGCTGGAATGCTTAGCACATATTTCAATGTCGTGGTTTGTATTTGGTTTTATCTTCTTTATCCATTTGGTCATTTTTTTTGATGTACTACTATTCTGTAACATTGCAAGTGCAACTGAATGTTGTTTTCCAATTTGATAGATTGGTGGAAGAATGTGGTTTTATTTATGTTAATTTTTATGGTAATTTATGGTAAAGTTTGTGCCACATTTAGATTCATGGCTTCAATGTGGATTTAAATCAGTTTGCTTGAAATTAATATTCTGAAAACACTATTTTGACTCTTCTTAGTTACTAAAATTTGATTATTTCTTTATTGATTAATTCTCTTGATTTAGCTACCTCAGATATCAAGTATATGTGCTTCAAATTGTGTAGTGGATATATTTATTTGAATTGAAAGTTTTTTGTTACAGGCTTTAAGATGTCTTAAAGAGAGTTGTGTTCTTTCAGTGGATATAATCAAATTTCAACAGACATAAGGAATCCAAATTGAACAAAATTCGAAGTTATTATATGGGGTAGCTACTTTTTTGGGTAAACTACCAATAGGTCCTAATAGTTGGACTTAATTCCCATCAAGTCCTATTAAAAATAAGTCTTGATAAAATTGTCGCTAAAAATAATTTTTTTGTAACAATTTTTTGTATATGTCACTAAAAATTGACAATTAGTGATTTTTTTTGTCATGATTTTTATAAATTGTCACTAAAACTTACAATTAGTGACGTTTTTTTATGACAAAATTTTCCCATATGACCTATTAGACAATAAGTTCACTTATTAGGACCTACACGTAAGTACCCCTAATTTTTTCTGTAACGCCCTCAAATTATTACATAAAACCCATTACTTAAGACATGCATTAATATAAAAGGAATCAACCATTTCTATTCATCAGAGTAGTTCTTACAACAGTATTACATGTTAACAACAAAAGCAAATGCCCTAAGGGCTTACAGCTTTCCAAGTCAACACTTGGTTACACAAAAGAAGAGTACTAACTCTATACAAAATAAGCCCTCGGCTTGATATACATGTAATACAAACAAAATAAACAAAAAGAGTTTTCAACTCTCATCATCATCCAAGCTATGTCCTTGGAGGTGGCATGCTACCTGTACCTGAAAATAATGTCCCATATAGGGTGAGCCAACGCCCAGTAGAGATATGCTAAACACAGTATGAGCAATAACTAAGACATTAGCAATTGATAAATGTTCGATTTCCATAAACCAATTCATAACCCATTTCCATTACATGACCACTATATTCATGTTTCATTTCATTCTCCATTTCTTATCAATTTCACAATTTACATCAACGGCTCAGAACCTGGCCAACCACTTATATGAAACAGTGACTCATATTAAATGTTTCCCATTTCACAATAGATAAACATATTAGTTGTATCAACATCTCAACAGATAAGCATACAAGCTGTATCCACACTTCCAAAGATAAGCATATGAGCTATATCAACACAATAACTGACAAGCATATGAGCTGTGTCAGTGGAGTCCATCCCCTGTCTCCTCCCAAACAACATCCGGTTTAGAGGTTCATCCCCTATCTTCCCCTAAACCGTGGAGTACATCCCCTATCTCCTCCCACACACACACGTATATACACAAAGGTCATATACACAATCAAACAATACATAACGTTAATGTATTCTATCAACCGTCCTACTCTATGACATACCCAATTGATTAGTTTTAGTTTGCCTAATCATCATGCATTATCTACAACAATCAAAACTACCCTCCACCGGTAGCCCAAAGCAATTATTTCTAAACAGATAATAAAAGCTCCAACAGATAAAATATCAATGTTTTCAAAAGTGAGCAATTAATAAATCCAACTCCACCATTCTATCATATAATGAGCCAATTTCATTATTTCTAACTTAATTCCATAAATCCACAACTTTTCCAAATTAATTATACCAATTAATTTATACAACAAATTAGGGTTTTCTACGCCATTTCCCAATATTGACCCAATGCTCTATATATCAACAACCAACATCAATACCATTATTTTGAAACCCAAAATACACATTTTAGAATCAAAATAACAAAACCCTCTTTTAACATTTTGAAACCCCAAGTCCCAAAATTACCCAACTTCAACACTTTATCAAAACAACCAAAAATCTATGTCAAAGACCATAAGAGTGAGTAGGAATCCCTACTTCAAAAGATGGCACCCAACGAAGAAGAAGAAGAAAATGAAAATGCTCCAAATCACAACTTTTTCGGATCAAAAGATAGCCATCGACGATCAACAACCTTTTTGTAAAGGCCAAAGGTGAGCAAACAACTCTTACTAGATCAATACCTAGAGAGAAGGCAAGGTTCTAGAGAGAGAGGCTCAACAATGGAGTTTTGGAAAAGTAAGAGAAAGAAAAGGATGTGAAAAAGTGGTTCAAAAACCCGGATCTCGGAGACTTAACCCCGTCGCCCCGCTCGAGCGTGGAAACCCGCGCTCGAGCGTCACTCACAGACTCCCGCTCAAGAGTCCAAACCGCCGCTCGAGCTCCGGATACACGCTCCCAGTACTTTTACAGAACCAGGTCCCCGCTCGAGCGTCCAACTCCACGCTCGAGCGTCCAACTCCACGCTCAAGCGTCACACACAAACTCCTGCTCGAGCGTTCAAACTGCCGCTCGAGCGTACAACACTACAGAGGAGATACTGGATGGGTGATTTTCCCGCTCGAGCGCCAAATCCCCCACTCGAGCGTAGAAGCAACAACAAAGGCCCCGCTCGAGCGTTAAAAGCTCTGCTCGAGCGGACAGGTCAAAATCTGGGCAACTACTTTTGGTTTCTAAGCTCAACCAACCTGTTTCAAACCTACCCAACACAACCCAAGACTCAAACACAAAGAGTAAAGGATGTAAACGAGGTGTACACAACAACCAACTCCACAGAACCTAAGTTCGGATACAACAATTAAAGAAAAGGGAAACCAAGATCGCTATATTTTCTGACTACATCATCTAATCAACCTGGCTAATATTTGAGGGGGTAATTTTTCACAAAAAAGTTATTTAAAAAATTTTCAGCATCCTTAATGGTTATGATGTTCATTGTGTAATCATTTTTGAGGTTCATATATAAAATCTCCAGTTCAGCTACCCTTAAAACAAATACCTAATATGTTATTTTTAGTGCCAATCTGGGTTGGTAATTTGTTGCTGATATAGTTTGTTAGAGTGCTTTTGTTATGAGACTTGAACCATGGGATGCATTGTTCATAAAAAATACTGTACGCACTTTGCCTTGTTCAATAACCAATTGTGCATTCCTATTTTATTTCACCGACATTTTTGATGTAATATACTGTTCTTGCGTTTTTGCTAGATATTGGTCTAGATTGAAGTTTACCATACCGTTTCTTATTTCTTTTCATTTTATTTATATATTTTGATTGTAATGTCAGAGGCTCCTGACTGATGAATCACCACGTCTGAGTGCTTTACGCTACGCAATATATGGAAAATCTGGAGTTTTTGATGCTGAAAGATTCATAGATGTTATGCAACCCTTTGAGAATTTCATAACTGCAGCCAAAAGTGGAGGTGGTGAGGATCTGAACGGGGATATGGCTGAGTTTGGTATTCTGAAAATTCAAAGAAGCAATGTCCCCATATTTCCATTTCCATTTAGTTCATCTCAATCAGAGTAGCCAATTCAAACAAGAGTAGCCTTGGCATTTCTATTGTCAGAGAAGGGGAACTTTTTTTGAGAATTTCTTTTGGATGAGGTATTTCTGAAAGTAACTTGTGTTTACATCTTACTTGTAGTAGCTTCATTTTCCATTTAGCATAGACTCTACATGTTTCACAGCACTATGTTCAATCTTACATATCATTGTAAGAATTGTTTTGATGTAAAAAATGAGAAAAGGAAGTTACTAAACATATCTAGTTTGTGGTTGAAGAACAAAAAACTTCCAATGATTCATTTGCACAAGGTATCATTCAAAGCATGCATTTTTATCTCCGTTCAACTGATGGTTCAGTCATATGTTTCTTGGGCAAAAAGTTCAATTTTAAAATTGCTATTTGAAGAAGATGTGCACATTTTGAGTCATCAATTTTTTATGTTTTTGAATTGATAGTGATATGCATGTTACGGTGATGCCTCCAATAGAGATTGTATCTGAGTAATTTGATATCAATTGAGTGATGAACAGTGTGCTACTGGAGTAACTAGACTTAATGGTTTTACATGAGTGTCATGATTCTTGAGATTTTGAGATAGACTAAAATGCAAAAACCTGAAGTAAACATTTGGCTTGTATTCAGCCAAGTTGTCACAGAATGGGTATCTTAGATTTTGTTTAGTAATCTTCACTGTGGTGCTGGGAATGTCAGTGTGGTTGATGAAATCATCTCTATCTCATATTTGAATTGATTGCTCAAAAGTTGAAGTGAAGTCTTTGTTTTACAATGAATAATCTACATTGTCTAAGTAGGGATTTAATATTATGTGTTTTGTTAAAATGGTTGATAAATGGAGGTTCTTTCCCTTGGAGTTTTTTTTTTTTTTTTTTTTGGGGGGGGGGGGGGAGGGGGGGGCTAATTTTGTTGGCTTCTTCCTTAATTTCTTGTGACTATGTTGTTTCAGGTTCTTGGGGTTGAACAGAATGCAAGTCAACGTGAAATTCAGAAAGCTTTTCACAAGTATGTTTTTTCTATAATATTATTCTTGTTGTCCTATAATACTTAGCCTTTAATCATATTATGGTTTTGTAACACCGTTTCTCATTTTCTTCTTCACATTGATTGACATTCTTTTTAAGCAAAAGCATCAAGTTATTGTCTTATGTTTTGGAACTGATTTTTTTTTAAACATATAAGTGAAAATGTTGGCTTGGATGGCTGTGCTGTGGTCAACTTGATAAAGCTAAAGATGCATCTTTATGCCCAAACTCTGCTTTTGCTTTTCTTGATAAAGCTAAAGATGAATCCACAATCAATACACAGTCCTAAACCAAAAGTAATTTTAAAAAAGAAATTAAACCCAATGCCATTCCCATATCAAAAGCATCCAAAGACTCTCTCTTTCTCTCTTCCTCTGTGTCTGTGGCAGCTCAGTTGAATTCTTTAAAATCACCACCTTCTGAGTTCAACAAATCTTCCATTAATGGCTGCTTCTGAACCTGATATTAGGCTTCTCTTCATCTTCTCTCTCCTCTTCATCTTCCTCACACCTTCCTCATACCAGATTGCATTTTATAATTTTCTTACTCTATCTTCTCTATATGTAGATTTTTAAGGTGAGATAAATGTAACTTTTCTCCCACTTTGCGGGTACTACTATTTGGGAATTTCACTGAGGATGAAACCAGGTCATGGCTCAAACAGTCATCTGAAAAGACTGAGAAGCATGTGGAAAAGAAAAAATTGGAAGTTGGTTCTTCAAATGTTGTGATTGGATTATCTTTTGGGTGGCAATTTGGATTTAATGTTACACTAACATATATTTGGTGATTTTTTTTAAAAAAAAATTAGATTGAAGAGTAAATATATTTTGTGTAGTACAAATCTCATGAAATGTGCAATTATAGTGGATAGATATATAAAAATTGTGATTAGCTTAATGCATGGTTGGCATATGGATATGTAAATTTGAGCCATTTGTGTTTTTAGTTAAATTCTCAAGCTGCCATTAAATTCACATTTTTTTTTTGGAAGAATTAGTTAAATTCTTTGGTTTATATCTATAATAAAAAATAAAAAACGTGGCGTTTTTAATGACGTCATCATTCTTTGACTGTGTTAAAAAGTGGCGTTTCGAAAAAAAAAAAAAAAAGCCACTAAATGACGTCATCATGATGTCATACGTTATTTTGTGACGGAAAGGTAGCAAACGTCAAAGTTTTTGCGACGTTTTTTAAAACACCGCATAATGTTTTTGGTGACGTTTTTAAAACGTTATAAGGTTATTACGGCTGCTGTATTAGCGATGTAAATATTAAACGTCGCTATAACTTATGAAGGCGTTTTTGAAGTTTATAGCGGCGTTTCTGAAACGCCGCTAAAAATCAATTTTCCTGCAATGTTGGGGTATCATGTCCTGTGGATTTGGGACTGTTGAAGAAGTAAACATCACACACAAGACCACAGGATTTACATGCCTAAGGTTATATAGTTATCTTCTATGATTTGGCTTTGAAACTATGAAAGAAAAGCTCTAGACTTGGATTTAAAGGGGTGATAGGCTGTTAAAATTTCATACCTGTGGCAAGAATTTTTTAAACAAAATTTTTGGATCCCAGTTTGTGTTTTGTGGACGATGATTAGAATGTCACGCGTGAATCTCTTCTGACACTTGTGGACTCTGCATTATTGTCAGCATTTGGATTTGCCACCTTTTTCTTGTCACTTTGTTCTAGAAATCTTAGTTAAATACTTTATGACAAAAAATAAATTTTTTAAGTTGAAGTGGTGGAAATGAGCATAGATTTGGTTGTCTCCACTAAGTTTTTTTACTACTAAATAATTACTTGGTGATACTTTAGTGCTAATCAATATTTGACGAGTTATGTTAGGGATCTTAAATAATTTATTAAATTTTTTACCAAGCCTCTCACATGAATAGGGGATCTATACACGTGGGTTTGTGTGGGTCTCACACCCATGTGAGATATTTGATAGAAAATTTGGTAGATTATTTGGAGTACATAGCATTTTTCCATAATTGAATGTTGGTCTAGCTTGTTTGAAGGTGGATGATAAAATAATTGTCGTCTTTGAAGGGTGGATGATAAAAAAATTTAGCTCAAATTTGTTGGTTAATTCAAGCATAACCCAAGTTCAATTTATTGAGCTCGTGCCTGCCTTGGATTAATTACCATAGTTGCCGTTCTACTAGGTGGTTATGTGCGAGGAATTATTCTGTTCTATAAGAATTTTATGTTGGTTGTGTGCCTGACAAATAACAGAGGCTAAATGAATACATGACTTCAAAAATAAGGAAATAGTGAAGAAATTGTATAATATTATTGGATGGACACATGGACACATGGTATTCCAAACTTACCAGATAATTTTTGGTCGTGTGCCCATCTTATAACAATGAGACACATTATTAGTTTATCTCCAATGTAGGAGAAAATGTACTAAAAATTAGTTATATTGCCCAATACACTTGGAAGGGCAAACCACATAGAATATTGGCCTAGTCCTATAGAATAAATTTATCAATAAATCTTATTTCCAAGAGTATTAATGAGTATTAAATTTCAATGTAGACAATTAAGTCTTATTTTTTTCTAATTTATTCCGCAAAAGTTCACTTTTTCTTAATAATATATTTTCTTCCAATTTTACCTTTCTTAAAATATGAACAATTATATAAACAATTTTAATTTACTTACAAAAATATATTTTTTCATTTCAAAAATTGAACAAACTACATTAAACAAAATCATACTCAACAATTTGATTAAAAGAACTATGTCATAGGATTCATCATTTTATGTTGCATTGTACTATGAAAAATATATTAAGTAAACAATCCAAAAATTATATATATATTTAATATTCCATTAAAGAAATTGTTAAAAATAATACCCTGGCAAATATATATATTGATTAGCACTGGGGTGTCCGAATCAAAACCTTACTAATTTCCAGGGGTGCATAAGCCCTAGGCAAAGAGTTTCTCGCAAGTGCACCACGGTTAATTAAATGGTTTTCCTCTAGTCTGACGGCTCCAAGGAATTGTTAGCACCTAAGAGGTTTCGTTTCCTGAACCTTGGAGGAAGCACACTCTCAAAACCCAAGACCTTGCTACTCGGCCAATCCCTTGGGATTCTAGTAATTAGAATTTATCTTTGAAGTTTTATTTTGTTGGATTATTTCTTATGGCATGTATTTATAAACAAAATTAGATTTACTTATGTTTTTTATTTCAAAACTAGCTCCATGCCTTAAATTACTCAATAAAGCAATCACTCTGTTTGGTTTCCATTTCCAGAATTCACTTTTTAGAAAATTCTATTTTTTGTTTTCCATATTTTTGTTTTCACTGAATTTTTTTAATATTTTAAGCAATTTTTAAAATTTTTAGATACACCTAACACAAATATACTTAAAAAAGTGTAATATTTGTGAAAAAATCTTTAAAAAATTCACTAATACGAAAAATATTTTTAAAAAAATGAAAATTCAGTACATTTTTAGTATTTTTGTGTATTTATTAATTTTTTAAAATATTTTTTCATAAATATTTTTCTATTTAGATACATCTACGTAAGGTGCATCTAAAAAAGTAAAAAAATTGCTTAAAATTTTAAAAATATTCACTGAAAACAAAAAAACACAAAAACACAAAAAATTGAATTTCTACAAAATTGAATTCAAAAAATTAAAACCAAACAAATTGAATAGTATCTACTTGAAGGAGTGTATGTCTTAGTTATTGCATAATGAGTCTGGTCTGTGTAGGATATGGTTTTTTTTGGCTAAAATAGTCAATAAAGACAAAATAAGTTAAAATAATCAGTAAAATAAAATGTTACATCCAAATCATAATCATTTCACTTTTTCTCTCACAACTATCAAATCACCTATAAAAAAAAAAAAGTCAACTATGATTCTAAACACAACTTTTTTATCCAAACTAAAATAGTCAAATAACAAAAAAAAATCAATTAAAATAACCAAGTTCTTATCATAAAGTGGGGAAGTGGGTTTTTTTGTAGGGTTTTTTAGATGTAGAATATTATTGGAGAATTTTTTTTTTTGTGTTTGGAAAGATAGTTAGGTTTTTTTGTAGTTGGATGTGATGTTTGTGAGAGAAAAAATGAAATGATTATGGGATTTGATGTGATATTTTGTTTGGATTTGTTTTTTTTGGCTTTGCAACCAATTTGTCTTTTAGTGAAAAAAAAATACCAAAAATCAAACTTCTCAAACAGTGCCAAAAAATGAGTATATTAGATCATATCTCAATATTTAACCAAAATTAAAATGAAAAAAATTATGACATAATGATGGGAAAGGTTTGTATAAAGTTGACATAAAGAACCCGAGGCTAGACCTTGTGTTGTATAGGTTGGATTACTTGGAAAATTTTCCATTTACTGTTGCATTCTAATACCAACTCTAGGTAGCTATTAAGATGTACAACTCATTAAATAATTCACATCATATACCCATTTATTTTAAATCATTAAATATTTACAAATTAATTTTAACCATTAAATAATTTGATTAGAAAGCAACAGTTGTTTACCGATTGTTGTCTTCCACAAACCCTCGTCACGTTGTTTTCCCAAAACTCTTTTGTTTTTCAGACACGACTCCGACGCTCTTCTTCGACGTCGAAGACCATCCCTCGAAGACTATCCTGCGAACACAACCTGCCCTCGACTTCGCCTCAAGGTGTGTGTGTGTGTGTGTGTGTGTGTGTGTCGCTCTGCAACTTGTTTCTCTCCCTTTCTCCATCTTCATTCTATGAAACCCTAGACCAAAATCCCCTTGTTCGAAACTGCCCCTTCTACCTTTGTGAACTCACTGGGTTGGTTTTTAAAATTAGGAAAATATGATATGAATAGGTTTAGGTTTTTTATGTTTGTTTGCTTTGGTAGTTGTTTTGATTCCATAAATATATTTATACACTTGAAATTTGGCTTGAGTGTGTGAAATCTGATGTGTGGGTAATTGAATTTTGTACTCATGTAACTGATATGAGACTGTAATTTTTTATCTGTTTATTGAAATCTATTTATGCTTCTAACAATTACTCTTGTGGTGGCTTGATTTTCCTATGAAAAAGAAAATTAAAGTGGTTTGGGATGTATTACCTTTAGCAATTTTCTAGGAATTGTGGAAAGTGAGAAACAAATGGATATTTTTATGTTACTGCATAAATCCATTAAGGTTTTATAGTTCACAAGCTCACAGACAAACAATTGGATATTGTAACTCCATCAAGATGCATTCAAAGAAGTTGATGCAATTCAATTTGGAATGGTTAATATTCGTTCTTGTAGAGCCAACTTATTTCATGGAACTAATTGATTTATTTAAAAATCCAAGAAGACACAAGAATTGTTATATATAAGATACCTTTAGCAATTTTCTGGGAACTGTGGAAAGTGAGAAATGAATGGTTGTGTAATGATGGTCATCCAGATTGGATCAAGGTTCAGGAAAGAATTATTTCAAATGTGCCTATATGATTTAAATCCAATAAACATTTGAAAGTCTTCTCTGTGAATGACTTTATGTTCAATTATTAGAGTAGTAAGGATTGTGCACCTCATTAAATGTGCATATCATGTACACCTTACTTTTAAACCATTAGATATCTATAAATTAATCTGAACCATAATTTAATTAAAAAAATTGAAGACCTTCTCAACCGGTTACTTTTTTTTTTTTTTTTTCCTTTTTATTGATTGTGCTTCCCCTCTCCCCACAAAGGCTCGCGTTGTTTTGCCAAAACCCTCAAGTTATTTGGTCCGAAACCCTCCCGTTTTCAAACATAACTCCGGCGATCTTGTCCTCCCTAGAAGACCATCCTGCGAAGTGCATCTTTTTTACTGATTGTTCCATATCTATTCTCTGCATGTGAAACATTTGCTTGAAGGTATGAATCTCTCACTATGTCTCTCTCTGCAACTTGTTTCTCTCGCGTTTCTTCAACCCTATTCTATGAAACCCTAGACCAAAATCCCCTTTTGTTAACCCTATTTCCTTTCACGATTCTTGTTTCCCCTTCTTCGAAACTACCTCACTTGGAGTTGTTGGTTTCTAAATTTAGGAAAATATGACATGAATAGCTTTTGTTTTTCATGTTTGTTGATTTGGTAGTTGTTTTGATTCCATATGTATAGATATATACTTCAAATTTGGCTTGGGTTTGTATAGCGATCCTGGTTTTACCTCTCTTTATATATTGTATTCCGGACTCGATTCCGTGGTTGTGTTGTTGTCTCATTCTCATTTCTAGCCTTTATTCTTTGTATTTGAGTCTTGGGTTGTGTTAGGCAAGTTTGAAACAGGTTGGTTGTACTTTGAAACCAAAATTTGATGCCCAGAATTTCGCCTTCACGCTCGAACGGCTCTTTAGACGCTCGAGCGGGCCCTTCGTTGTTGCTTCTCCGCTCGAGCGGGCGTTTTGACGCTCGAGCGTGAATTCCCATCTCCCAGTATTTTTCTCTGCAGGTCTTCGTGCGCTCGAGCGGGAGTTTTGATGCTTGAGCGTGACCCTTTGATTTTGTTCGTCCGCTCGAGCGGGGAGTTTGACGCTCGAGTGGAGACCATGTCTGCAAAACTTCTGGAAGTGTGCAATCTACGCTCAAGCGGCTCTTTTCACGCTCGTGCGTAAGTCTATGTCTGACACTCGAGTGGGGATTTCCATACTCGAGCGGGGCGTCGATTATATCATTCTGAGATTTCACTTTTTGGATCACTTTTTCAACACTCTTTCACTCTCTTAGTTTCCCAAACACAGATTTGAGAGCTCCTCTCTCTAAAACCTTGCCTTCTCTCTAGGGATTGATCTAGTAGGAGGGATTTCCTCACCTTTGGCCTTTGTAAAAGTTGTGGGCATCGTCGAGGGCTACATTTTGATCCGAGAAATTTGGTGTTTGGAGCATTGTTGATTTCTTCATCTTCTCCATTTGGGCTCCGAATTTGAGTTAGGGATTCCTACTCATTTCTATGGTCTTTAACCTAAATGTTGGGTATTTTGCATAAATGGTTTGATTTTGAAAGTTAGGGTTTCAAATGTGTAAAGAGGGGTTTCAAATCCTTGGACCACAAATGTGTATTTTGGGTCTCAAAATGAGGTATTTGAGGTTATTGTTAATATTTGAGCCTTTGGGTCAATATTGGGAAAAAGGGAAAAAATGCAATGTTTGGGTATAATTGGGTCATTTAAGTAATTAATGACATTTGTTATGAGAATATGAAATTGGGTTGAATATATTGAAATTGGCTCATTATGAGATGGAATAGTGAAGTTGGATTTATTAATCGCTCACTTTTGGAATTGTTGATATTTATCTGTTGAACGTAATTATTATCTGTTTAGAAATAATTGCTTTGGGCTATCGGTGGAGGATAGTCTTGATTGTTGTAGACAATGCATGATGATTAGGCAAACTGAAACTAATCAATTGAGTATGTCATTGAATTATGACGGTTGGATTAATACATCAAATATGTGTATTGGTTGATTATGTATATGATAATTGCTTATATACATTGTGTTGTGTGGGAGGAGATAGGGGATGTACTCCACGGTTTAGGGGAAGATAGGGGATGGACTTCTAAACCGGATATTATTTAGGAGGAGATAGGGGATGGACTCCATTAATACAGCTATTTTGTGTATCTATTGAAATATTGATATAGCTAATTTGTATATCATATATGAAGTATGGAAGTGTTGGGTTTGAGATTGATACAGCAATTACGTATATCTTTGGTTAACTGTGAAGTGTTTAATTTGAGTTGTTATCTCAATTGAAATGGAAGTACTGTTGCTAAAAGATGTAATCTCATTTAAAGTATATGGCCAGGTTATGAGCCAGGTTTATGAATTGAGAAATTGGATAAGAAATGGAAAACGGAATGAAACATGGACACATTTGTCATGTAATCGAAATGGGTTATGAATTGATTTATGTCAGATAAACATTTATCAGATGCTAATATTTTAGTTATTGCTCATATTATGTTTAGCATATCTCTACTGGGTGTTGGCTCACCCTATATGGGACATCATTTTCAGGTACAGGTAGCATGCCACCTCCAAGGACGTAGCTTGAGAGGCTTAGTGGCTGGGTCATCTTTTTTTATTACATTATTTGTATTACGTGTAAATCAAGCCAAGGGCTTATTTTGTATAGAGTTAGAACTCTTCTTTTTGTAACCAAGTGTTGACTTGGAAAGCTGTAAGCCCATAGGGCATTTGCTTTTGTTGTTAACATGTAATACATTTATAAGAAATACTTTGATGAAATGTAATTATGTTTTATTTTCTTATGTCTGAGCATGTATGATTAATGGGTTTATTTTAAGGGCGTTACAGTTTGTGAAATCTGATGTGTGGTTAATTGAAATTTCTACACATGTAACTGATATGAGGCTGCAATTTTTTATTTATTTCTTGAAATCTGTTTATGTTTATAATTTTTCATTTCTTCTTATGTTATACTTCTAGTATTGGTTGTAACGCCCTCAAAATAAACCCATAGATCTTGCATTCGCGACATCCATAAACATAAGAGAAATAAACATATTTCTATTCATCAGAGTATTTAGTCCAAAAGTATTACATGTTGACAACAAAAGTAAATGCCCTACGTGCTTACAACTTTCCAAGTCAACACTTGGTTACAAAAAGGAGAGTACTAACTCTACACAAATAAGCCCTTGGCTTGATATACATGTAATACAACAAAAATACAAAAAAAAAAGATGCCCCTGCCACTAAGCCTCTCAAGCTACGTCCTTGGAGGAGGCATGCTACCTGTACCTGAAAATGATGTCCCATATAGGGTGAGCCAACGCCCAGTAGAGATATGCTAAACATAATATGAGCAATAACTAAAACATTAGCATTTGATGAATGTTTAACTCACATAAATCAATTCATAGTCCATTTCAATTACATGACAAATGTGTCCATGTTTCATTCCATTTCTTGTTCAACTCTCAATTCATAACTATGGCTCAGAACCTGGCCAAACAATTTGATTGAGATCACATCTCATATCAACCGTGTTTCTATTTCAGATGAGATAATAACTCATACTAAACATTTCACACTTCATAACAGATACACATTTTGGTGTTGTATCAAAAACACGTAACAACACTTTCTTACTTCATAAATGATACACATTTTAGTGCTGTATCAATTGAGTCCATCCCCTATCTCCTCCCAAACAATATACGGTTTAGAGGTCCATCCCCTATCTTCCCCTAAACCATGGAGTACATCCCCTATCTCCTCCCGCATAACACAATGTATATAAACACATATCATATACATAATCAAATCAATACATAAAATTCATGTATTATATCAATCGCCATATTCGATGGCATACTCAATTGATTAGTTTTAGTTTGCCTAATCATCATGCATTGTCTACAACAATCAAGACTACCCTCCACCGGTAGCCCAAAGCAATTATTTCTAAACAGATAATAATTTCATCCAACAGATAAATCATCAACAATTTCCAAGTGAGTGGTTAATAATTTCCAACTTCACCATTCTATCTCATAATGAGTCAATTTCATATTCTTCAACTCAATTTCATATTTCCATAACATTCCCAAATTAATTGTATAAATTAATTTGTAACAAAAATTAGGGTTTTCTTCACTCTTCTCAACTTTGGCCCAAAGGCACAAATATCAACAACCAACAATAATACCATCATTTTAAGACCCAAATTACATATTTATGAGTCAAAATAATAAAACCCCTTTTCCATACCTTTGAAACCCTAACACCCCAAAATTACCCAAATCAAACCATTTATACAAAAAGCTCAATATCTATGTATAAGCACATAAGAATGAGTAGGAATCCCAACCTCAAGAGATGAAACCCAAAGGAGATGATGAGGAGAAATCTCGAAGTGCTCCAATACCAAGAAAATTTCAGATCAAAAGGAAGCCAAAACCAAGCTCTACACTTTTTGTAAAGACACTAAGGGAGTAGATCACTCAAGATAGATCAATCCCTAGAGATAAGGTGAAATGTAGAGAGAGAGGCTCTCAAAAATGGGTTTTTGGAAAATAAGAGAGAGAGTGGAAGTTGAAAAGTGATCTAAAAAGACCCAGCTGATATCTTGATATAGCTATGACTCGCTCAAGCAGAGAATAGGACGCTCGAGCGTCAAGCACAAAAACTGGACCCGCTCAAGCGCCAAGACACAACTGCAAAACACACTCGCTCGAGCGCAAAGGAAAAGCCGCTCGAGCATAGATTTACCCCTTCCAGTACTTTTACAGACAATGAACTACCGCTCGAGCGCCAAGATACCCGCTTGAGTGTGGAAAACACACCTGCAGAAGTTTTGCAGAGGCACGAAATGCTGAGAGTGTGTAAACCCCGCTCGAGCGCAAGAAGACCGCTCGAGCGGATCACCTGAAAACTGGGCAACAAGGTTTGAAACTCAAACTCAACCAACCTGTTCGGAACACGCCAATACATCCTAAAACTCAAATGTACGGAATTAAAGGATGATAACAAGACATATACAACAACCAACTCCACGAGAACCTAAGTCCGGAATACAACAATCAAAGGGAGGAAGAACCAGGATCGCTATATTGGTGCTTTTTGGGTTATGGTTGATGTATTATTCCCCTTCTGGATAATAGTTGCATATTTTACCTCTGCATTGAGGATTTTTATTGTGATTGATATACAATTCTTCTCATGATTGGATGTTGATGGTGCATTATCTATCTATGCATATTGTTTTAATAGTAATTTTATATTTGCTTAGGAAATTCCATTAGATTGAGTAGGGGTCTGCTTTAACATTCGACTCAATGTAATACAAAATGAATGGAAAAACCAATGAGTTTCTATATAAATTTAGAAAAAAAAAAAATATTCTTTATTACACCAACATGCGCAATACACCCACATTTATAATATTAAAAAATCAATGGCTTTTCGTTGTCCCCAGATGAAGGTAAGAGATGAAGAATTTATAGAACAGTGATAAAATGTAAAATCACATTACTGGATGAAGAGAAAATTTGAATAGTAACTACAAAAAAAGAGTTCAAAATATATTTTGCAAAAATTAGAATTTAACAATTTTATATAGTTGTCAATTATTAGCATCATCAATGATCTTCATAATAAAATTCTGGAATTTTATATAGAATATGATTTCTATGATGCTCAAATCAAAACATTCGATTTTCAAAAAGGACTTTATGAAGATCAAAAAATCCAATAACAACAATCAAATCGTCATCCTAATTAAAAGCAACTCATCTTCCTCTTTGACATAGAAAACTACTAGGAATGAAACTAAGTTATGCTTTTTAAGTAACCACAATTCTACATAACCAGAAAAAATACTTAGAAAAATGTATAGAGTTTTAAATGGGTGGATTCAGATTGATATAGTGTGTGGTCCACATCACATCAAGTAAATCTATACCATACATTCAAATATGAGGAACTTTTCTACATGCATATCTTTTATGTAAAGCATGAATTATAACCAAAGCCATAGTTGCTGTAATTTATAATTACTCACTTTATGATATATATATATCTTCATGTAACTATGACATATGAACTGATGTTGGCTTCAAATTATATGGAAATAACACTCCCACAATTTTATTTTATTTTAAATTTTTTGGAAAATAATAAACTAGCACAGAAGAAGAAAATTATGTAAATGTGCTTTTGCTTTCTGTGACGCTGAAATCCTTAATGTTATGTTTGGATCATGGATTTAGCTAGGGATTTGGAAAGGGAAAGGGAAAAGGTGTGTTGAATGCAATTATATTTCATTGACATTTCACCCACATTTTCCCATTTCCTTTTCAAATATTTACTCAAATCCATGATCCAAACACAACATAAAGGTTCTATGAAGATCAAAAAATCCCATAACTATAATCCAAATCCAATAGTTCAATAGTCCGGATACCAAGTTTTCAAAAAAATAATCCAATAGTCCATCCAATTAGAAGCTACTCAACTTCACCTTTGACACAGGAAACTACTAGGAAATTAACCAAGTCATGATCTATCAAATAATCTAATAGTTCATCCAATTAAATAATTTTTTTTGTAGATATTTTTATTTAATTTTTTTTTTGAAGTGGTCAAACAGTTGGTTTTGGTACATTTGTTTAAGTGTTTATTTATGTAATGTGAGAGGGGAGATTTGCGCCTGACTGTACGGCCGAGCTAAGATGACGTCAGACGTGACGGATCACGCGGCGCCGAGATAATCTCTCTGTTGACATGGCCGGAGGCCTGACTTGCATGGTCGGGAATATTGACCGGTCAGGCACCAACTGGCGTAGCCGAGCTGCGTCTTCCACGTATTGGACGGAGCTCGGGTTAGCGGATGCTGACCGAGCTAAAAGGTAGCCCGAGCTAGACTGTGGGCGCGATCAGGGCCGGTACGCCTTGGATCGATCAATCGATATAAAGTGGCTTCGTGTGACCGAGATTGAAGGTAGAACGGTTAGAGGCCGGCATGCCTCACAACCGGTTGATCATGATGAACCGATCAATAATAGTTCGGCCGAGGTAGTCAGGCTTTCGCCTGATTTCAAGTTATAGGCCGGCGACACATAGCTCGGTTATGTGCATGTAATAGCAACTCTCCGTAAGCGACAGGCCGGTCGTGGTACTCCGGTTAAGTATGCCACCTGGGCCAATGGCGTGAAGGAGAGGATATCTGCTCCACGCACGCCTCAATGCCGTTGGACAATTTTACGTGCACTGGTAGGAGGACTAAGCCTTTACACGTGTAAGGAATAGAGAGGGCAGCACAGCCACCTGTCCAGTGAAGGACAACAGAGGCAGTGCGCGCACAATCTCTAAGGCAGCATGGCCAACCTAGAAAAGGGTAAGAGGGGAAACGTTGGAGGTAAGCAATCTGCACAACTCTCTCTCTCTCTAAACAGTGCTCTCTTCCTCTTCCTCAAGTGGTCTGACTTGATCGTCGGAGGGTCTATCCGGTGACACACCGCCGGGCAGCTCACCGTCTTTTTGTGTTGCAGAGATAGACGCCGTCACCAGAAGCTTGACATTCAAGGCGTATGGAGAGCAGAGGATATTTCGCCCCCGTAGAATTGGCGTCGTCTGTGGGAAGTCTTTGATACTCAACCCTTGTTCTTCAATCCTCTTCGAAAATTTCCATGGCAAACAATGATGTAACTCCACTGTCCGTCGTCGATGGTGTCACTCCGAAGTCTGTCCGAAGGAGAGATGGCCCCCCGAATGTTCCGGCCATGGCGGGCCTAGAAACGTCTTCGCGAGGTGCGCGAGACAAACGTGGGAGGAGTTTTGATCACTCGAAGAGTCTAGAGGGCCGTCGGCGGCGGGGGGAGTCCCGTGCGCAGCGCCTGGAGCATAAACTCGAAGACCAAGACGCCCTTATTCGCAAGATGGCGGCGGAGATGGAGATGCTGAAGCGCCAGATTAAGGGGAAGGGTGTTGCTGGAGAGGGCAACTTCAGTGAGCGCACCCCCTCCCCTCGTTCTAGCAGTCACCGCCAGAGGATGACTCACTCTATCTCCATCACCAGGAACTATGAGGTTGGAGATTCTGACCGAAGAGAAGGCGGATCCCTCTCTCGCGATAGCACTTACCACCCCTCACGCCCGACGCCGACGTCGCGATCCTCTTTCTCCGCGCGCTCCAAGGACTTGAGGGATGTCTTGGAGGAGAGGGCGCGCCGTCGGGAGGCTCAGAGAGTGCCAGCATTACAGAGGTTGGGCGCTCCAGTTCGTTGCAGTGAAGAAGTGGTAGTGCCGGCTCCCAAAGTGTTGGCCCCTGCGCTGGAGGACAAGGAGCTGGCGCGACTTACAGCCACGCCGTTGTCCCCAGAGATCGAGAGCACACCGCTCCCTGCCGGATTTCACCAGCCAAAGTTCACTTTGTACGACGGCAAGACGGATCCGTACATGCACGTAAGTCATTACCGGCAAGTGATGGCTGGCCACCGGCGCAATGACGCCCTGATGTGCCTCATATTCCCCGCAAGCTTGGGAGAGCTGGGTTTGAAGTGGTTCGAAAGGCTCCCGGAGGGGAGCATCGAGAGATGGCAGCAGCTAGCGGAGGCCTTTGTCACCAGACTCAAAACCAACACTCGAACACCAAAGGAGGTCGACCATCTCCTAGGCATCAAGATGGAGTCTGGAGGTTCTTTGAAGGCATACAATGCGAAGTACTAGGAAACCTACAATGAGATCCTCGACTGCCCCACTAATCTGGCGATTACCCAATACAAGTGTGGTCTCCCAGTCAGACATCGATTGAGAGACTCGCTCACAATGAATCAACCGTCGACCATGGACTTGCTCATGCAACGCATTAACGAGCACATCCAAGTCGAAGATGATGCAGTCGCAGCTACCGTGACAACAAGTCCGGTAGTAGAGAACAAGAGAGTAGTACGAAAGGTTCACGCAGTCGAACAAGAAGATGGCCATGCAAACCACCATGGAAGAGATATAGGGAGTTCTGTTTTTGGAAGACGTCGGTAAGAAGACCGAGGAAAAGGGGCATAAAAATCACAGTTTGTAAATGGCCGATCCATTTCTAGAACATCAAGCTCTGTCAATATAAAGTTTTGTTCTTGGTTCTGTTTCTGTAACCCTTTTTGCCATTGGCGCAATGAAACAAGTAAAACTATTTTCTTGAGAATTATTGTATTTTTGCCTCGCCAAGCGGATTTAGTTTGGACCTAGGGGCAACTAACGATCATTTTGATGGAAAGATCAAAATTCCTTGCCGGACAGATTTTGCTCGGCAAGAGGTTTCTTGATGATTTTATCAACGTTGAAATTCCTTGCCGGATGGATTTTACTCGGCAAGAGGTTTGTTGATGGTTTTAATCAATTTTAGAGTTCCTTGCCGAGCTGAGCTTGCTCGCCAAGAAGCAAGTCCCCGAGCGAACCTTGCTCGCCGACTTTGGAATTCCTTACCGAGCTGACCTTGCTCGCCAAGAAGCAAGTCGCCGAGCGGACCTTGCTCGCCGACCTTGGAGTTCCTTGTCGAGCTGAGCTTGCTCGCCAAGAAGCAAGTCGCCGAGCGGACCTAGCTCGCCGACCTTGGAGTTCCTTGCCGAGCTGAGTTTGCTCGCCAAGAAGCAAGTCGCCGAGCGGACCTAGCTCCCCGACCTTGGAGTTCCTTGTCGGGCTAAGCTTGCTCGCCAAAAAGCAAGTCGCCGAGCGGACCTAGCTCACCGACCTTGGAGTTCCTTGCCGAGCTGACCTTGCTCGCCAAGAAGCAAGTCGCCGAGCGGACCTTGCTCGCCGACCTTGGAGTTCCTTGTCGAGCTGAGCTTGCTCGCCAAGAAGCAAGTCGCCGAGCGGACCTAGCTCGCCGACCTTGGAGTTCCTTGCCGAGCTGAGTTTGCTCGCCAAGAAGCAAGTCGCCGAGCGGACCTAGCTCCCCGACCTTGGAGTTCCTTGTCGGGCTAAGCTTGCTCGCCAAAAAGCAAGTCGCCGAGCGGACCTAGCTCACCGACCTTGGAGTTCCTTGCCGAGCTGACCTTGCTCGCCAAGAAGCAAGTCGCCGAGCGGACCTTGCTCGCTGACCTTGGAGTTCCTTGTCGAGCTGATCTTGCTCGCCAAGAAGCAAGTCGCCGAGCGGACCTAGCTCGCCGACCTTGGAGTTCCTTGCCGAGCTGACCTTGCTTGCCAAGAAGCAAGTCGCCGAGCGGACCTTGCTCGCCGACCTTGGTGTTTCTTGCCGAGCTGATCTTGCTCGCCAAGAAACAAGTCGCCGAGCGGACCTTGCTCGCCGACCTTGGAGTTCCTTGTCGAGCTGAGCTTGCTCGCCAAGAAGCAAGTCGCCGAGCGGACCTAGCTCGCCGACCTTGGAGTTCCTTGCCGAGCTGAGTTTGCTCGCCAAGAAGCAAGTCGCCGAGCGGACCTAGCTCCCCGACCTTGGAGTTCCTTGCCGAGCTAAGCTTGCTCGCCAAAAAACAAGTCGCCGAGCGGACCTAACTCCCCGACCTTGGAGTTCCTTGCCGAGCTAAGCTTGCTCGCCAAGAAGCAAGTCATCGAGCGGACCTAGCTCACCGATCTTGGAGTTCCTTGCCGAGCTGATCTTGCTCGCCAAGAAGCAAGTCGCCGAGCGGACCTAGCTCGCCGACCTTGGAGTTCCTTGCCGAGCTGACCTTGCTCGCCAAGAAGCAAGTCGCCGAGCGGACCTTGCTCGCCGACCTTGGAGTTCCTTGTCGAGCTGATCTTGCTCACCAAGAAGCAAGTCGCCGAGCGGACCTTGCTCGCCGACCTTGGAGTTCCTTGTCGAGCTGATCTTGCTCACCAAGAAGCAAGTCGCCGAGCGGACCTAGCTCGCCGACCTTGGAGTTCCTTGCCGAGCTGACCTTGCTCGCCAAGAAGCAAGTCGCCGAGCGGACCTTGCTCGCCGACCTTGGTGTTTCTTGCCGAGCTGATCTTGCTCGCCAAGAAACAAGTCGCCGAGCGGACCTTGCTCGCCGACCTTGGTGTTCCTTGCCGAGCTGATCTTGCTCGGCAGGAAACAAGTCGCCGAGCGGACCTTGGTCGCAGACCTTGGTGTTCCTTGACGAGCTGATCTTGCTCGCCATGACGCAAGTCGCCGAGCGGACCTTGCTCGCCGACCTTGGTGTTCCTTGCCGAGCTGATCTTGCTCGCCAAGAAGTAAGTCGTCGAGCGGACCTAGCTCGCTGACCTTGGAGCTCCTTGCCGAGCTGATCTTGCTCGCCAAGAAACAAGGCGCCGAGCGGACCTAGCCCGCCGACCTTGGAGCTCCTTGCCGAGCTGGCCTTGCTCGCCGACCTTGGAGTTCCTTGCCGAGCTGATCTTGCTCGCCAAGAAGCAAGTCGCCGAGCTGGCCTTGCTCGCCGACCTCGAAGTTCCTTGCCGAGGTGATCTGGCTCTCCAATAAGCAAGTCGCGGAGCGGACCTTGCTTGCCGACCTTGGACTTCCTTGCTGAGCTGATCTTGCTTGCCAAGAAGCAAGTGTGGGGCAGACCAAACGGGACAGCTCGACGGCAGTTGTATCCCCAATCAGGCTCAGCCAGGTAATGGCGCAACTCAACCATGGCTCAGCGGCAGACATTTCCCCAATCAAGCTTGGCCTGGCAGGGGCGCAACACGACCGTAGCTCGGATAAAGTGGTAACCCCAATCACGATTAGCGCGGATGGGATTAAGGGGCAATTGAGAGGGGAGATTTGCGCCTGACTGTACGACCGAGCTAAGATGACGTCAAACGTGACGGATCACGCGGCGCCGAGATAATCTCTCTGTTGACATGGCCGGAGGCCTAACTTGCACGGTCGGGAATATTGACCGGTCAGGCACCAACTGGCGTACCCGAGCAGCGTCTTCCACGTATTGGACGGAGCTCGGGTTAGCGGATGCTGACCGAGCTAAAAGGTAGCCCGAGCTAGACTGTGGGCGCGATCAGGGCCGGTACGCCTTGGATCGATCAGTCGATATAAAGTGGCTTCGTGTGACCGAGATTGAAGGTAGAACGGTTAGAGGCCGGCATGCCTCACAACCGGTTGGTCATGATGAACCGATCAATAATAGTTCGGCCGAGGTAGTCAGGCTTTCGCCTGATTTCAAGTTATAGGTCGGCGACACATAGCTCGGTTATGTGCATGTAATAGCAACTCTCCGTAAGCGACAGGCCGGTCGTGGTACTCCGATTAAGTATGCCACCTGGGCCAATGGCGTGAAGGAGAGGATATCTGCTCCACGCACGCCTCAATGCCGTTGGACAGTTTTACGTGCACTGGTGGGAGGACTAAGCCTTTACACGTGTAAGGAATAGAGAGGGCAGCACAGCCACCTGTCCAGTGAAGGACAACAGAGGTAGTGCGTGCATAATCTCTGAGGCAGCATGGCCAGCCTAGAAAAGGGTAAGAGGGGAAACGTTGGAGGTAAGCAATCTGCACAACTCTCTCTCTCTCTCTCTAAACAGTGCTCTCTTCCTCTTCCTCAAGTGGTCTGACTTGATCGTCAGAGGGTCTATCCGGCGACACACCGCCGGGCAGCTCACCGTCTTTTTGTGTTGCAGAGATAGACGCCGTCACCAGAAGCTTGACGTTCAAGGCGTACGGAGAGCAGAGGATATTTCGCCCACGTACATAATGGTTGTTGATACTTTGAACAAAAGTAGCAGAGTTTCATCTCTGTTATTGCTTATGCAGTTTGTTAATGTCAAAAGATGTGCAAAATAATATTTTTCGGAGATAGTTTCTTTCTTTTCTCTCCATAATCATTAATTTTTTTAAGTATTGTCTTCTTTACTACTCTGTTTTGATGTTCTGTTTTTGTTTGTCATAGGTCCTCAATTTCTCCATCTTAATATAGAAGTAAAGCTTTACCTCTTCCATCCCTTCCTCCCTAGCAGTTGCATTAGCAAGTGTGCTTTTTAATTTATTTGCTTTTAATTAATAACAGGGCACTGGCGGGTGTGCTTTTTTTTTTTTTAATTTTTTTATTTGTTTATTTTAATTGATAGTAAGATACTTGTGAGTGTGTTATCTTTTATCTTTTATCTTTTTTTTTTTTTTTGGAATTAATAGCAGGGCACTGGCGGGTGTGCTATTTTATTTATTTGATTCATTTTAATTGATAGTAAGGTACTTACTTGTGTGTTTTTGAATTTATTTTCTTTGAATTGATAGCAGGGCACTAGCGGGTGTGCTTTTTTATTTATTTATTTAATTTAAATTGATAGTAGGGTACTTGCTTCTGTGTTTTTGAATTTATTTGTTTTGAATTGATAGCTGGGCACTGGTGGGTGTGCTTATTTATTTGTTTGATTTTAATTTATAACAGGGCACTGGCTGGTATGTTTTTTTATTTATTTATTTAATTTTAATTGATAGTGGGGTACTTACAGGTGCTTTTTTATTGTTTGCGTATAATTGATAGCAGAGCACTGGCTGGTGTGATTATTTGTTCATTTTTTTTAAAGAATTAATAATTGATAGCAGAGTATTGGCGGGTGTGCTTTTTTATTTATTTGTTTGGTTTTAGTTGATAGTAGGGTACTTGCAGACGTGTTTTTTGAATTAATAGCAAGGCATTGGCTGGTGTGCTAATTTATTTGTTTGATTTTAATTTATAATAGGGCACTGGCAAGTGTTTTTTTGTTGATTTGTTTGATTTTAATTGATAATAGGGTACTTAAATGATACTAGAGCACTGGCGGGTGTGTTTATTTTTTATGTTTTGCTTTTAATTGATGGCAAGGTGCTGGTGGGTGGGGTTTTGTAGTTTGTTTGGTTTAATCGATAACAGGGCACTGGGGGGTGTGCTTTTTTATTCATTTTCTTTTAATTTAGCACAATGGTGAAATTTTGCTCATTATTACTACTATTGATCATTGGTTTCGATTTCTTTTACACTATGTTTGGGAACCTAGGAGAGAAAAGAAAAGAAAAGATTACTTAAGTTATAAGAGAAAAGAAAAGAAAATAAATTATTGCGATTTCTCTCATTGTTTGGATAAGTAAGAAATAAAAGAAAAGAAATGATTGTGATTTCTCTCCTTCTTGTTTGGTTAGATTTCATAAGAAAAAAGAAAAGAAAAGAAATTATTTTATGTTATATTACCAAAATAACCTTTTTATATTTTTAATCATTTTATTTCTTTTATTTTTACAGGGACAAAATTGGTATTATGAAAATATTAGTTTATTTTCTCTCCCAATCTCTCCACTTTTGGGAAGATTGAAAATGAGGATTATAAGCAAAATGAGTTTCTCTTCATTTCTCCCCATTTCTCTCCATTCAAGTTATCTAAACAAGTGTGAGAAATACATATCTCTCCATTTCTTTTATTTTCTCTCCAAATCACTCAATCCAAACATAGCGTTAGAGTTGTACTAGCATAATATCTGTGCTATACTCGGGCACAAACACATAATGAAAAATAAATTTTAGTATTAAATAATAACAAAAATTTTGTTTCAAATATATAAGAAAAAATAATGTAGAATCAGCCAAGCAAGGGACCGAGTGAGCACAAGCAACATGACAACCACTAGGAGCAACACGATCAAAGTAAAACAACTGCATCACAAAAATGTAAGAATTTAACATGTACTACGTAATGAAAAAGGCATTGAAATCAAGTATTTTTAACAAAAAAATTTGTAATTGGTTAGAAGTATGCCATTATAAGAAATAAGCATCCATTTGGTTGTGAGTGACGTTTTGAATTGTACTTGCATAAACCACGAACAAAGAATTGAAGAGTGAACTTCGCCCAATTATTATCCTTCATGCCATCCACATTCCGAATGAGGTGAATGAAGGATTGTTTAACAACATCCTTTGTGGTTGGGCATAAGAAGACACCTAATATGTATAGGGCAAATATTTTCGTAAATTCCTCTCCAGCTCCCTCAGTTTTGGTCAAATACTCTCTCAAACCATTTAATTTGATAGCTCCTTGGACAACTCCAAGTTCTTCAAATAGCTTGGGAAATTCTTGTGAAGATTTTTTTAGTTCTATGGTTTTTCCTTCAGCAGGAATGCCCAATATCTTGTGAACGTCTAGTATAGTAATGAGGAGTCGTCGCCCATGAACATTCAAGGAACAAGTTTTGGGATCAAATTTCTGAACCAACCATTCGCAGAGGTCATGATCAAGCTTTGTACATCTGAGATTCAAGAGCCCCTCTAACCCACTACTAGTAACTGCATCACGTTGTTCCATGCTCAATCTTTTTATTATTTTAACAATTGATCTCAAGGCAATTCGCGTTTAGAAATGCCACTGAAAAAGAATATAGTGGGTATTAGAATAATTTAAGAAAGACACTTTCAATAACTTAACAATAGTGTGTGAATCAATTTATGTGAGAATATGCAAATTCAAACATGTTATTACAATGTATGAAATATGTCATCTTAAAACAATAAATTTTTGCTCTCTTTGTATTTCACCTTTCTTGGTTTTGTGGGAAGGGGACCTTTCAACTTGGCTTGCTTATCAACACTTCATCTGTCTATCTCTTTGTACTCCTTGTCCTCTTTTCGTTGGGTTCTCCATTGATGTCCTGTGTCCTTCATCTACATTGCCTCAAAAGTAAATATAAGTGATGCAAGTAGAACATAAAAGATAAAGAGAACATAAAATATGAAAACAATATGTGGTAGGTAGGTAATGTGTCCGTAACTTTTATTTGTACTTCCTGCATGATTTTGTTTTCATCTTGGCTATAGGTTCAACCAAATGGATAATAAGGGCTAATATTTAAACCCAACATAAAACATGTAATTAAAATAATACGTTGAATAGTGTGAAGAAAAAATACTTGGAGAAGAAGAATGCTGGTGTAAATCGTTTGTGTATGCAAGGTTTGTTGCTTCCTTTGCTCATTGTGTATTGTTATAAATTATCTACATAAGCAAAGATGAAATAATCATATGGGACAAAATTAAATCAAGTTAGTCAGTGCAAGAGAAATATACACACCAAAAGAAAAATAATAATAAACACAAACCGTTCACCTACACATTGATTATAAAAAAAAAAATTTAAAATGAGTCAAACAAATAAACACACAAAATCCAAAGAATGCAACACGAAAACCATAGATTGAGGGTCTGTTTACAATCCTAGTGATGGTTGCTGCTGCTGTGTAGGTTGCTTCTGTTTTGGAATTATGTGATGAATCCGATCGGTGATGCCATTGGCTGACTTCTTGTTGTTTCTTGTTAGGTTTTAGTCTTTCTTTTGGTGATATTACATCAATAAATTATATGGATTTTTATTCCTGATTGAATATATAGACTGTTTGAAGATATAACACTTGAATTTTACATGTATTGAGTTACTTCATTTAATTACTTACATATTGCGCGCACACACACACACACACACACACACACACACACACACACACAGAGGGAGAGAGAGAAATCATAGAAGCAAAGAGTCATTCATATCAACCCCATTAGAATAAGCAATCAACCAAATTTCTGAATCACCCCGTACCCTTTACTGAGGTCCTATCTTGCTCTCATTTTTGAACTCCAAATCATTCTCTTCCAATTCAAGGATTGTACAGATTAATGGGTTTCATAAATAAAATTTAAAAAACAACTATTCCAGCGACAATGAGTTCTCCTTGCGATCTAGTTTTCTTTCTCTGTAAACTAGTCTCTCCCTTCGTAGCGTTTTTTATTTTTCATTTTTTTATTCTATTTTTTAAGTCTATTGATTAGTGGAGCTTAAGAATTTTTCCATTTTGGTGCTAAAAATTAGGAAAATATGGTTGTTTCATTGTTTCTTGAGTTGAGAGTTTGTAGTTATACTGTGACAGATTCCACAAGATGGGGTAAGACTATAATCAATGACTCTTGTAGCAGAAATTAGGATTATTTTGTTTCCTCTAGTTTCCCGTCTTTTGTGTGGAGTTTTTTTTTTTTTCCCTGTTTTTTTTAGTGCACAAACTGAAATTCCCTTCACTTCTCAATGAGAGAGAAATTTAAAACTATAACCTACCTATTATTGAGAAAAGAAAGAAAGGGATGGTAGACGATTTTGAAGTTCAAAATTTTCTTATTTGAATGGGTATTGTATATACAATATGAACAAAAACATGAGTATTTCATCATATATAATTTATCAAAAACAACCAAGTCTCCAAAAAAACATAAAACCCCTAGACTAAAACAAACTTAAACAATATCAACAATAAAAACAAACATACCCTATGCCTCCACAGCATGATGGTGTTGGCTAATAGTTATGGTGGCAGCAGCAGCTCTGTTGTGGGATCAAACACTGGCCGACACAGAGAATATGGGACAAGAATGAGGGAATATGAGACCAGCAACGCGAGAGACAAGAGTGTTATTCCAAAACTCCAAAATGTGCGTTTGGGTGGGAGTTTTTGGGTGGCCAAATTAAGCATGTGTTGAGTTTTTAGGAAGTTTTAAATTATTTTTTTGGAAACAAAATATATGATTATTTTAATGGAGGTGGATTGTCTCCAGTCCACAATTTGGACTGGACCGTACTATTTGGACCTTTTGGGGGCCACCATAGATCCCGTTTTAATAATCAGAACCCTTTATTTTTTGTGTATTTTATTCACAAAAAAAATTAGGTCGATCAAATAATCGTAACTTTTTCAAATTATCGCATTTGTCATTACAAAAATTGATGATTAAATTTTAAAAACACCAATTTTGTTCATTTTTTGGTGACAAACACCATAAATTGAATATGTTACGATTATCAGATTGCACTATCTTTTTGTGTAAATGAAATACACAAAATACCCAACAAAATTAATGGTTTGGATTCGAAATAGAACCCGTCATGGACCCCACAGGCCCAAACAGTGCCCTCAAAACCAAATTATGGGGGCTCAAGGCAATCCATCTTTTTAAATTTGGCGAGGTCAAATAATTATGCGAATTTATTTTTTATTTTTATTTTCCTCAAACTATATTTTATTTAAAATTTTTTATTAAAATTTCACTTTGAGAAAATTTCATTTTTTTTTTGGGTTGGTGAAAATGTCATTTTTCCCTAAAACTATAACTCAAAAAACAATGCAACCACTGTTCTCTTAATAATATCTACTTTATACCTAAACTATTTGATTTTGCATCAATTTTACTCCACCATCAATTACGATCTATAATCAAATAGAAGTTACTCATGTGGCACTATAGATGTCCCCGAACATCTCGGGAGGGAATCCCCCATTTCGTTCATTTGGGCTCACCACAGTTCGGACTCAAATGTCACGGTCCTGTATCTAATCTCACAGAGTGCAATGCAAGACCGATAAATCATCAAAGAGTCCAAATCCGGCAAATCGCTTTTGAAAACAGATTTTTTTTTAAAGAAGTACCAAACATGGACTGCTTTGCTAGATACAGAGTCGCCACCTAAATATTTTGTTTTGGGGGAATTTAGGAAACCCTGACTCGTCCCTAAGGCCACATGTCCGTCATCACCAAAGTTGCCTCAGCTCGGGAACTTCGGTACGATTGGGGAAGGTCACTTCGTGAGCACTCCCGCTCGCCCGATCAAAGATCGGCCTCTACAAACCATGATATCTAGTTTTGAAAACATTATGTGTTCTTATTCCGATTATTAGCCTAGATTTACTATGTGATGCGCACAGCATACAAGTATAGACTGGATCGCCTGAATTGGAACAAAGCTTCTCATGTTTGTCTATTTTGAAATGGTTTGATGGTGCTACTCGCAAGTAGGCTAAGACGTGGATTTGCCACCCTCGGGTGGGGTTAGAAAACGTGATTTTGCCACTCTCAAGTGGGCTTAAAACTCGCAATCGGTGAATTGTTCCAATTCAAATAACCCAACCTTCACCCACAGGCATTCAGGCAGATATATCACATAAGCACATAGCCTCATGGTAAGCATGCTATCATGGCAGTCACTCACACGCATGCAAGGATGCTAAAGCGTAAACACTTACCGAGTATTCCGAGCCAAAGAAAGAAGCTAATTAGAAAACATGCATGAATCCTAATTATGCTGAGAATGCCTAATGCAACACATGCAAAAATGCAACTATAATAGGCTCGGCTATTCTAAATGACATGTGAAATGTTACAGCTAACAAGTATTCAACTCGGAATTGAAATACAATGCAGTTAGTATGGTGCGCCGAGCCTGGTGCATGCAATACAGATGAATGAATGCAAGCATGGGAACATATAGATGCTAATTGAAACATGCCCTAAAACTAACCATCATAAGTTGGTAAATAAAAGGGAGAAAGACGTGGGGTTGGAAGACATACATCACATACATGCACACTTATTACACAATTGCCCTCGCTCGGAGGGTCCGAATAAATAATACAAGCCGCCTAATTAACTAACTAACAAGCTAATTAAACTAATTATTACACAACATTAATTAATTAACGAATTAACTATTACAAATGACAAATGCTAACTAACAAGTAAGCAGTAAAAGAAAATGCTCCAACTCTATTTGAAGAAGAGGAGGGTATGCATGCTTGCTTCGGTTCCTTGCCTTGAAACGCCTTCCGGTTGCTCTCTAAAGGCTTTGCTGGCAAGGTGTCTTCCAGTGCTTATTGATGGAACTTACCAAAACACTGCTGGAGGGATACACCAGTGACCTGCCGGCCATGGAGGAGTACTGCCGGCCACTTGCCGGCCAGAGAGGGAACATTGCCGGCCAAGGATGAGTGCCTGCCGGCCACTGGTGTGCTGTGACACCAAGCTGCAACAAAGCACAAAATAGAGAAAATGGAGGGTCTCCCAAGGGGATGTATGCATTATGCCACCCCATATCACCTCAAAACAATAAGGGAGAGGTCTAGTCGGATCCACGACCGTCAATCACGCATCCCGATGCATGATGGCCAAAGATCCAACTTGTGCAAATCAATATGAAAATGAATGCACAAATACAACAAGTCAATCCTAGAACTCTATCATGAATCATCAGGAGCTTCGGCGATCGAGAATTGAGACACGTTCCATCACTCGGAGTACGAAACATCCCTCGTTTCCCGTGTTTGGACTAACCCTACTCCAAACACAATGCAATATGCATGGCATGCACAATGCGACTAACATGCAATATGCATAGCATACGCAATGCTATGAACTACAATGGCATACACAATGCACATACGAAGGCTATCATGCACACATGAAGACTATTAATGATATGATCAAAGCATACACAATGCAATGGCCAAACATACGACAATCATGAACTAAATGGCATACACAATGCAAGATGGACTTAAACCAATATGAGTGGACCTCAACCACACTCATATCAGTGGCCATATGATGGAAATAAGACAAACGAAATACATGCAAACATGCACGAATGCAAAGGACCGAACCTAAGGCATCAAATGCTACTCTACCCAAGCATGGCAAGGGATGAAAGATGGCCTACAAACATGCAATTTCTAGCTCTAAAACATAATGCACAATGGTCCAGAATCATGAAAATATGTCACACAATGCATGCTAGGTGGCTCGAGTACCGAAACTAGTGAAGTACGTTACACTAGAGGTACCCAAAGCAATGCACAAATGGCAAAGCCAATCCCAAACAGACTCTAGGTAGGTCTGAAACAGTGGGAAAATGGCCTAAAATGGTGGCTCAACATGCGAGGAAATGGAGCTCACTCAATGATCCGAAAACAAGGCATTCATGGACAACTCTCAAGCACGCTTAAGGAGTAGAAAACATGGCAATATGGCATTCATACAAGCTCTGAAATACGATGTATAATGGACCCAAAACATGAACACACCTCAGTATATGCATGGAATGAGCCTCAAAACTCAAAGTTAAGCATAGGTATTGAACTACAAGCATGCAAAACAAATATCATTCGACCATGAGACCCAAAAACAGAGCTAAGGCAGTCCAAAATATGCATAACATCAGTTTAAAGCATGGCCAAAAAGTGCTAAAATCAAGGGTCAACAAAGCATGCAAAGAAAGCTAGTGAACAATGAGTTTCACTACAACTATATGAAGCACATGAGAGCTCACCAAACCAGCCAAAAACAGGAGTATGCCATGCCAAATAATGCCCCAAAACCCATGGAAACATGATCAATGCAAGCTAGAATGAAGTGCTCCTTTGGTAGGCCATGCAAGGGGTTATTCTACACATGCATGATAGACACTTTGTATGGCAAAAAGGGCTCTGGACAGAGCCTATGTAGACCTTAAAATTCACCAAACAGGGCCTGAAACATGGTTTCAAAACATGCAAAATGGAGCTCCTTTGTAAGGCCAACAAAGCTAGTAAACAAAGCAAGGGGTGAGAGGGTCACCCCTCTCTGATTTGAGATCTCAAAACCACACCTTTACCACTGAAAATCCACTGGATTTTAGTGGTAGGAAGGCCAAACCAAGGCTAGCTCGGAGGCCTTAAAGCATGGCTTAAAATAAAGCCAAACAAAGCATGCAAGAGGGTTACACACCCCTAACAGCAAAATGACCTTAAACAAACTTGAAAAGCACTTACATACAAGACTTTTTTCAGTTATAAGCAAAGCGTAAATCAATATGCAAGAAAGGCTAAAATGAGGTACAAGAAAGTGCTAAAATGGGAAAAATACTCACCCTTGGAGACTCTCTTCGAAACCAGCAACTTCAGGGGGTAGAAACCAGCTTTCAGAGCTCAAGAATAACTTCCCAGAAGCTTAGTCCAATGGTGGTGGTGTACCTCTAAGGGTTGTAGTGTAAAAGTGCAAGGAAATCCAACTTCAAAGCACAAAACTCCAACAATATATATATATATATATATAGAGAGAGAGAGAGAGAGAGAGATTTTTCTCTTCAAAAGCTCTGAACCAAAAAAGAAAAGAGAAATAATATAGGGACTAAGGTGGGTACAATGACAAACAATATATATCTAAGAATGAAAATACAATTTATTATTTTTAAAAAGGAGTGACGGTAAAAAGGTAGTGACCAACTACGAAATAATAGGCAAGGACTAATAGTGGTATGTGCTAGAGTCATAAATGTGTCAAAGTGATTTATAACCAACGTCATCATTTGGACATAACAATAACATGACACTAGTAGCGGCAACAATGCTATTATAGTGGTCTAAGTCGATGATGATGGTTGTGTTTCAGTGGATCAAGCGGCGTGATTAATTGAAGTTGGTAACAATAACATTGTTGTCTAATTCACTAATAATGACAAGGAAAGAAAGAGTGAGAGCCGGCAAGATAGTCACAGCAACAACATTTCAGGTAACATTAACATTGAAGATAATGTGTGTGTGTGTGTGTGAGAGAGAGAGAGAGAGAAAGAGACGTAGTTGGAGTGTCATGTGTTTTTGTTAGTGATAATGTTTGAGGTATGGCAACACAACAACATAATTAGATAAAAATGGTGACCAATCAATTACTATTCGAATCTTGACTAAATTGATAGTAATGATTAGGTTTTTACTAATTGATTAGGAACTATGATAAGTTAGGAATTAATTGGTTTAGTGTGGCTTATGAAAACTAATTGAGTATTGTGAATCAATTATGCTTATTATATCAAGGATCCCTACAATCAATTGTGATATTTGTATCTCCCTTATATTCTAATGGATTGTACAATCGATTAAATAAAAATAGTATAAACACATACCAATGGATTGTACAATCAATTGTGATTGTTCAAAACCCTGGCTACTAATTGATTGTATAATCAATTGTGGTCTTTGAATCCAATTGATTTTGCAATCAATTATGATATTCCATTCACTCTTATATGCTATACCAATTGATTGCACAATTAATTGTGTTTGAAATTTTAAAAGTTATTATGTTTTGTTAATGTTGTTATGATTTCAGAACAAAATTACAATCAACGTGCTATGTTATCATTTTGGTAAAAGTTATGATATGTTGTTAATGTCATTATGATTGTGGAAAAAGAAGTTACAATCAATGTTTTATGGTTATGATTCATTAGTAAAAGTTCTGATTTGTACTACCAAAAGTTATGATTTGTTGTGGTGAATCATAATAGAAAATGTTACAATAATTTGCTAGAAATAACTATATTTGTTATGAGTCGTTGTCATATTGTTATGATTGATAGTGTCTTTGTTATGACACCATAGTGTATATTATGACATTGTTATGATTCATTGTAGTAATTGTTTTGATCTTTAAAAAAAAGGTATGATTCTTCATGTAACCTGTTAAATGACATGTTTAGTAGGTTACTTTTTATGATGTGGCACAATATGGACCACACAATAAGTGTGTAACGCCCTCAAAATAAACCCATAAATCATACATTCAAGACATCCTTAAACTTAAGAGAATAAAGCATAATTATATTTATCAGAGTATTCATTACAAAAGTATTACATGTTGACATCAAAAGTAAATGCCCTATGGGCTTACAACTTTCCAAGCCAACACTTGGTTACAAAAAGAAAGTACTAACTCAAAACAAAAAATAAGCCCTTGGCTTGATTCACATGTAATACACAAATAATCACAAAAAGGAATCCTTCAGCTTCTACAACCTCCCAAGCTACATCCTTGGAGGCAGCATATCACCTACACTTGAAAATGATGTCCCATATAGGGTGAGCCAACGCCCAGTAGAGATATGTTAAACATAATATGAGCAATAACTAAAACATTAGCATTTGATAAATGTTTAACTCGTACAAACCAACGTACAACACAATCCAATTCCATGACAGATATGTCCATATTTCATTCCACTTTCCTTTACTTGTCAAATTTCCAATTCATGACATGGCTCAGAACCTGGCCAACAATTTAATGAGACTACGACTCATATTAAAGTACTTCCTTTTTAAATGAGATAACAACTCATTTCGAAACACTTCCATACTTCACAATAGATACACATATTTGCTGTATCAACATCATATTAAAACACTTCCATACTTCACAATAGATACACATATTTGCTGTATCAATGGAGTCCATCCCCTATCTCCTCCCAAATAATATCCGGTTTAGGAGTCCATCCCCTATCTCCTCCCAAACCGTGGAGTACATCCCCTAGCTCCTCCCACACAATACAATATATATAAACAATTATCATATACATGATCAATCAATACACATATTTGATGTATTATTCCAACTGTCATATTCAATGACATATTCAATCGATTAGTTTTAATTCACCTAATCATCATGCAGTGTCTACAACAATCAAGACTATCCTCCACCGTTAGCCCAAAGCAATTATTTCTGAACAGATAATAAATGCGTCAACAGATAAATTATCAACATTTTCAAAAGTGAGCGATTAATAAATCCAACTCCACCATTCGATCTCATCTTAAGCCAATTTCATCATTTCCATCCCAATTTCATATTTCACAATGAAGGTCACTAATTACACTAATGACCCAATAAAACCCAAACATGGCATTTTCCCATTTTTCTCCAATATTGACCCAATGGTTCAAATATCATTAATAAACATTCACAACCTCATGTTAAGACCCATATACACATATATAGTTCAAAAGGAACAAAACCCCTCTTTTCAATATTTCAAATCTCAAACCCTAACTTCCCAAATCAAACCATTTATACAAAACGCCCAACATCTATGTTAAAGATCATAAAAATGAGTAGTTATCCCTACCTCAAATGGAGAAATCCAAAGGAGATGGTGAAGAAATTCGAAAGTGCCCCAAACTTCAAGCTTTTCGGATCAAAATGGAGGTCTCACCAAGCTCCACACTTTTTGCAACGGCCCAAAGGTTGAAGATCACCAGAGCTAGATGAGAGGAGCTCTCAAATGAGGGTTGTGAAAAGTTAGAGAGAGAGAGAGAGTCAAATAAAAGTGATCCAAAAAGCTGAAATTCGAACTGATATAAAAACCAGTCCGCTTGAGCGTGGAACGCCCCGCTTGAGCGTTAGACACAGACTCATGCTCAAGCGTGAAAAGCGTCGTTCGAGCGGCGATTGCACACTTCCAGAAGTTTTGCAGACGAGGGTCCCCGCTCGAGCGTGAAAGTGGACGCTCGAGCGTCCAATGACCTACAGAACAAAATACTGAGAGATGGAAAATCACGCTCGAGCGTCAAAAGCCCCGCTCGAGCGTGAAGGCCAAAATCTGGGCATCAACTTTAGGTTTCCAAACACAACCAACCTGTTTCAAACCTGCCCAACATAACCCAAGACTCAAATACAAAGAGTAAAGGATGGAAATGAGAATATGACAATAACATATCCACGGAACCGAGTTCGGAATACAATAAACGAAGAAGGGAAAACCGGGATCGCTATAACCTCCCCCCCTTAAAGAATTTTGTCCCCGAAATTAGTTACAAGTTTCAAAAACATGCTTTCTCAATTCTCAACAATATTACAATTCAATATTTCACAACCTCACCCACTAACGGTCATCCCGTCTCTTTTCAAGAAGCAAATTACAACATATGTTTACAACATGCATTATCAATATGCATTCCTTGAATTTCAACAAATTCCAATACCATGTTCCACAATTGTATAACATATTCAATGCCAACAATATATTTGCATTTTCGAACATAATTACCATATGCAATGTTAAAGTAAACTTCCATTTTTCAAGGCATATTCAACAATTTCCATAAACCAAAACATATACAATGTTTTACAACTTAAGACATATTCAATGCTCTTAAAGTTCATCAATACAACAAAATTCCCAGTACATAATTAAACATTAACAAACAAGTCCGGATATTTCTCACGGACCTCCAACTCACGTTCCCAAGTGGCTTCCTCCACTCCGTGATGTTTCCACAAAACTTTCACCAAGGGTATCGTCTCACCTCACAAGACTTAATCTCACCTATCCAAGACCTGAACCGGTCTCTCCTCATACGAGGCATCCTCATCTACCTCTAAGTCGGTCCAATCCAATACATGCGACGGATCCGGCTCGTACTTCCGAAGCATACTAACATGAAACACGTCATGCACCCCGGACAACTGTGGCGGTAAAGCCAAACGGTATGCAACCTCTCCAATCTTCTCAAGGATCTCAAAGGGACCAATAAACCGAGGGGACAACTTCCCACGCTTCCTAAACCTCATCAAACCCTGCCTAGGTGATATTTTCAGAAAGACGTGATCACTCACCTCAAATACCAAAGGCCTCCTCCTACGGTCGGCATAACACTTTTGACGACTCTGGGCTGTAACAAGCCTCCTACGGATAAGCTCAACTTTCTCCGTCGTTTCTCTCACCAACTCCGGGCCCAATAAAGGTGCATCACCCACCTCAGCCCAACAAACTGGAGACCTACACGGTTGGCCATACAAGGCCTCAAACGGTGCCATACCAATACTTGATTGGAAACTATTGTTCTAGGCAAACTCCACCAAGGGCAAATGCCTCTCCCATGAACCACTAAAGTCAAGGACACAACCCCGAAGCATATCCTCAAGGATCTGAATAGTACGCTAGGACTGCGCGTCAGTCTGAGGATGATAAGCCATGCTAAAGGTCAATCTAGTGCCCAAGGCACTCTGCAAACTCTGCCACAACCTAGCAGTGAAACGTGGATCTCTATCTGAGACAATCGACACTGGGACCCCGTGCAACCTCACTATGTCCCGAATATACAAGTCGGCAAGATGATCTATCGAATCTCTCACGCGCATAGGGATAAAGCGCGCCGACTTAGTCAACTGGTCTACAACCACCCAAATAGCATCACTACCCCGCTGAGTCCTCGGAAGACCTACAACGAAGTCCATAGTGACATGCTCCCACTTCCACTCGGCAATAGGCAAGGGTTGTAACAAACCCGCTGGCCTCTGATGTTCGGCCTTCACTTGCTGACAAATAAGGCATTTCGACACAAAAACTGCCACATCTTTCTTCATACCCCGCCACCAAAACTGGCGACCCAAATTGCGAAACATCTTAGTGCCTCCCGGATACACCGCAAGGCGTGAATGGTGAAACTCTCGGAGTACCTTCTCTCGGCAAAACTCCGGCACAAACAGACCGTCTCGGTACCTCAGACTCAAGTCGGGATACACAGTCAAACCCTTCTCCACCTTCCCACTGGAGATCTTCTCCCGGAGGGATTCTACCTCAAGGTCACCTCTCTGCGCCTCTAACACTCGACTCACAAGTGTAGGCTGCGCAACAACAGAAAACAAGGATGCATACTCAATAGATTCACCTAGAAGCAAATCAAACTCGCCAAGTGCACCCAACATTTCCCACTCCCGGATGGCTATACAAGCTACATCACTAATGGATTTTTTGCTAAGGGCATCGGCCACCAGCCACAACGTTGGCCTTTCCCGGGTGATAGTGCAACTCAAAGTCATAGTCCTCAATGAACTCCATCCACCTCCTCTGCCAAAAATTCAAGTCTCTCTGTGTAAATAGATACTTCAGGCTTTTATGATCTGAGAACACCTCGGATTTTTCACCATAAAGGTAGTGCCTCCAAATCTTCAAGGCAAAAATCACAGCTGCTAACTCTAGGTCGTGCGTAGGGTAATTCCTCTCGTGTATTTTCAACTGTCGCGAGCCATAGGCTACTACTTTCCCCTCTTGCATCAGCAGACAACCCAAACCCTCTCGTGCAGCATCATAATAAACCGCATAACCCAAGCCTCTCTCCGGAATAATCAACACTGGAGCGATGGTAAGTCTAACTTTCAACTCTTGGAACGACTTTTCACAAGTCTCACTCCACACAAATGTGACCCCTTTCTGCATCAATCTAGTCAACAGCGAAGCTAGTATGGAGAAATCCTTCACAAACCGACGGTAATACCCAGCTAATCCCAGAAAACTGCGGATCTCGAAAACACTCTTAGGCTGTGCCCAATCCTGCACTGCCTCTATCTTGGATGTATCAACAGACACCCCTTCCCCGGAGATCACATGGCCTAAGAACTTAACCTCTCTTAGCCAGAACTCACACTTCCCAAACTTAGCATAGAGCTTATGGGCTCTAAGCAACTCAAGCACCACTCTCAAGTGTTCCTCGTGCTCTTCCTCAAAAGGTGAATAAACCAGAATGTCGTCCACGAAAACGACCACGAAACGATCTAAGAATTCCCGGAAGATCCGGTTCATCAAGTCCATAAATACTGCCGGTGCATTGGTGAGCCCAAAAGGCATCACTAGAAACTCATAGTGGCCATACCGCGTATGGAATGCCGTCTTCGGGATATCCTCCTCCCTGACCCTCAACTGGTGGTAACCCGATCTCAAGTCTATCTTAGAGAAACAACGGGACCCCTTCAACTGGTCAAACAGATCATCTATACGGGGCATAAGGTATTTGTTCTTAACCAATACAAAGTCTCAAGGCACCATCTTTCTTTTTAGCAAAGAGGGCCGGTGCTCCCCAAGGTGAAACACTAGGGCGAACAAAACCCTTATCTAGAAACTCCTGGAGTTGAACCTTCAACTCACTCAACTCGGCTGGGGCAAAACGATAAGGTGCCATCGAAATCGGCGCCGTGCCGGGCACTAAATCAATTGAAAACTCCACCTCTCGATGTGGTGGCAAACTAATAAGATCCTCGGGAAAGACGTCCGAGTACTCACAAACCACTCTCTGCAATACAGTCTGGGTCTCATCACACTCACTACTCATAAAGCTAGCGAGAAGACCACTAAGCTCACTCCGCCCTCGCGGATCATACATCGATGGAAACACTCTACCAACCCGATCCCCTATGAAATGAAAGCAATCCCCGCTCAAGGTACATACAGTGACCCTCTGGCGGTAGCAATCAATAACAGTCTGGTATGACGATAATCAGTCCATACCCAAAATCACATCAAAACCCGACATATCCATAACTACAAAAGAAAATGGAAGCCGGTGGTCAACGACCTCTATATCGTACCCTCTACAACCTTGTTTCAAAATCAACTCACCCCCAACAGGTGACACAACACAAATAGGAGATGCTAATTGCGCCAACTCCAACCCCAAAACAGATGCAAATGCAGCAGATATAAAGGAATGGGATGCACCCGTATCAATCAACACATTAGCAACCGAGTTGCAAAACAAAAAGGTACCTCTCATAACAGATGGAGCTAGTACAAGATCCTGCGCGGTAACAGCATACACGTGCCCTGAAGGTCTCTGGTCTACCTGCTCACCTCTCGGAGCAAAAGACTGCTGCACAGACTGAGATGATGAAGCCTCCTGATTGGCCCTCGAGGCCTGAACTGACTGTGCTGGCTAAAAACTCTGCGTTTGCCTCGAACCAGATGCACCAAATGTGCCACTCAACTGCGGGCAATACCTCTTCAGGTGCCCCGCCTGACCACACTGGTAACAAGAGAGCGGCTAGCCTCTGTCCTGATTCTGGCTCTGAGGTCGAGCCGAAGATGAAGCTGCTCTCTGACCTCCTCCCCTCTGCAAGCAAGCTGGAGACATGTGGCCCAGCTGACCACATTTGTAACAGGTAATGTCTCCCTAACTGCCTCTCCCTGCGCCTGAACTCAGCATTGGAAAGGTGGATCTCACAAAAGCACCCTGGGACTGCTGAGGGTTAGATCCCCCCTGCCTCCTACCGTTCCCCTGACCATCCTGACTCCTCTTGGAGCCCCTCATTCTCTCATCCTCCTCTTGCATGATAATCTCAAGATGCGTCGCGGCATCCACAAGGCGTCCATACTCCCAAGTCATGGACCCAGCAACCCTAGTCTTATGCCCGTGCCTCAGCTTCTTCTCGAACTCAAGACAACGGCATTCCTTAGACACCACAAGCTCAGGTGCAAACCTAGATAAACTGGTAAATGCGGCCTCAAACTCGGCCACTGGCATACTCAGCTGCTTGAGCTGACAAAACTGGTCCCTCAACTTCTCCCTGACAGATGGAGACAAAAACTTCTCTTGGAAAGCATCTACAGAGGCCTCCCATGTGCCACCAATACGTCCTCGAACAAACTTCCACCACTGACCCGCGTCTCCCTTAAGCTGGAAAGATGCCAAGGTCACCTTCAAAGCCCCGTCTTCGATGCCAAGCATCTTAAATGTCTTCGTCATCTGTTCAAGCCACTCATCAGCCTTAAGTGGCTCTTTCGGATCACCCACAAACTTGTCCGGGTTAGACCGGAAGAACTCCCTCTTCAGAAAAGAAGGCCCTAGCTCAGCAACATGGGCCTAGACTTGATTCTCAGCTCTGAGAATGTCCATGGATTCCCTCAACGCTCTTGCCATCTCGCGGGCTAAGGCGCCCATGGCCTGCTGACCTACTGGCTCGGCCATATTGGCCTAACCAACACCCTCCTGCTGCGCCGGAATCTCATCCGGTATAGGCATCTCCTGCCTCCTAGGCCTACCTCGCCTACCACCACGTCCTCATCCTGCCATCCTAATAAAGGTAACGAAGAACATTAGCACATTCACAAATGTGCCGAAGCTAACTCACCCGCGTCCTAAAGCAATGGACAACAGTAATTCATTCCACGTAAGCACATAATCACATAAGCACTGACGAATTTCATTTCCGGATACTGACAGTCCCGAGGCGTTGCTAGAGTTCCAGTTAGAAATAGCATTGATCAAGTGCTTTTCCAATAGGACTCCCACAAACCCAAGGATCCAATCAACATCCTAGAAACTAAATCCCATACCCAACTAGTCACATAAACATGTTATCACATAAGCACATAACCTTACATCTAAGTCTCTAACAAGCGAGACAAACCCATTGTGGTACTAACCACTTCCTACGTACCCAATCTATTCAAACCCGATACACTCTGATACCAAGTTGTAACGCCCTCAAAATAAACCCATAAATCATACATTCAAGACATCCTTAAACTTAAGAAAATAAAGCATAATTCTATTTATCAGAGTATTCATTACAAAAGTATTACATGTTGACATCAAAAGTAAATGCCCTACGGGCTTACAACTTTCCAAGCCAACACTTGGTTACAAAAGAGAGAGTACTAACTCCAAACACAAAATAAGCCCTTGGCTTGATTCACATGTAATACACAAATAATCACAAAAAGGAAGCCTTCAGCTTCTACAACCTCCCAAGCTACATCCTTGGAGGCAGCATATCACCTACACTTGAAAATGATGTCCCATATAGGGTGAGCCAACGCCCAGTAGAGATATGCTAAACATAATATGAGCAATAACTAAAACATTAGCATTTGATAAATGTTTAACTCGTACAAACCAACGTACAACACAATCCAATTCCATGACAGATATGTCCATATTTCATTCCACTTTCCTTTACTTGTCAAATTTCCAATTCATAACATGGCTCAGAACCTGGCCAACAATTTAATGAGACTACGACTCATATCAAAGTACTTCCTTTTTAAATGAGATAACAACTCATTTCGAAACACTTCCATGCTTCACAATAGATACACATATTTGTTGTATCAATGGAGTCCATCCCCTATCTCCTCCCAAATAATATCCGGTTTAGGAGTCCATCCCCTATCTCCTCCCAAACCGTGGAGTACATCCCATATCTCCTCCCACACAATACAATGTATATAAACAATTATCATATACATGATCAATCAATACACATATTTGATGTATTATTCCAACCGTCATATTCAATGACATATTCAATCGATTAGTTTTAATTCACCTAATCATCATGCAGTGTCTACAACAATCAAGACTATCCTCCACCGATAGCCCAAAGCAATTATTTCTAAACAGATAATAAATGCGTCAACAGATAAGTTATCAACATTTTCAAAAGTGAGCGATTAATAAATCCAACTCCACCATTCGATCTCATCTTAAGCCAATTTCATCATTTCCATCCCAATTTTCATATTTCACAATGAAAGTCACTAATTACACTAATGACCCAATAAAACCCAAATTTGGCATTTTCCCATTTTTCTCCAATATTGACCCAATGGTTCAAATATCATTAATAAACATTCACAACTTCATGTTAAGACCCATATACACATATATAGTTCCAAAGGAACAAAACCCCTCTTTTCAATATTTCAAATCTCAAACCCTAACTTCCCAAATCAAACCATTTATACAAAATGCCTAACATCTATGTTAAAGATCATAAAAATGAGTAGTTATCCCTACCTCAAATGGAGAAACCCAAAGGTGATGGTGAAGAAATTCGAAAGTGCCCCAAACTTCAAGATTTTCGGATCAAAATAGAGGTCTCACCAAGCTCCACACTTTTTGCAAGGGCCCAAAGGTTGAAGATCACCAGAGCTAGATGATTTCGAAGAGAGAAGTTGTATTCTAGAGAGAGGAGCTCTCAAATGAGGGTTGTGAAAAGTTAGAGAGAGAGAGAGAGAGTCAAAGAAAAGTGATCCAAAAAGCTAAAATTCGGACTGATATAAAAACCAGTCCGCTCGAGCGTGGAACGCCCCGCTTAAGCGTCAGACACCGACTCACGCTCGAGCGTGAAAAGCGCTGTTCAAGTGTCGATTGCACACTTCCAGAAGTTTTGCAGACGAGGGTCCCCGCTCGAGCGTGAAAGTGGACGCTCGAGCGTCCGATGACCTGTAGAACAAAATACTGAGAGATGGAAAATCCCGCTCGAGCGTCAAAACGCCCACTCAAGCGGCGAAGCAAAAACAAAGGGCCCGCTCGAGCGTGAAGGCTAAAATCTGGGCATTAACTCTAGGTTTCCAAACACAACCAACCTGTTTCAAACCTGTCCAACACAACCCAAGACTCAAATACAAAGAGTAAAGGATGGAAATGAGAATATGACAATAACACATCCATGGAACCGAGTCCGGAATACAATAAACGAAGAAGGGAAAACCGGGATCGCTATAAAGTGCATATCATATGCCCTTTTAGAAGGTGCACATTGTTGACTTTTCCTAAATAAAGAATAATTAGGTACCCACTCTTAACTTCATTGAATCTATCCAAATGAAATTGTATGATTGTAATTGAATTTGTGTGGTGTGAAATCTTGTGTAAAATAAATCACAACCACAAAAATAAAAAAATATATAAATAAATAAATAAAAAGTATTTGTATCTTATTTGTTTACAGAGAGTTGTCATGGAAGTAGTAGCAACTGAAGCCTCAATTCCCAATCCATCAATATTCTTTCCTCATTTGAGCCCTCAAATTAGATACCCACAAAGAATTTCCCTACAATTCTGTGTCTCTCTTCTCGAATTCCCACCAATTGCGTTGTTCCATACACTCTTTGCGACTTTTGTAGCTAAAGATAATGAAATTCATGGTGTTGAAGACTCTCTTAGGGTTTCTCGAGGTTTCTATGAAGCAGGGAATTATTACAGTTTCAGTGTGTTTGTTAATTGGGGTTATTGAAGACAGAGTATAATATGTCTTTCTGCATTTTGGAAGGTACATATTTTCTACTCGAATTCAAATTTATTATTATTATTTTTTTGGTGACATTTTGATGGTGCAAGTGTTGTCATGAATAGGAACATATTAGATTTCTATTTTGTGCTAGGATTAAACTCTTTAACAATTCAAGTTATTGAGTTTATGCCAGGTAGTTTGATAAGTAAAAATATTATTGGCTTTGCAAATTCATGTTTGTTTTTGGTATGTGTATCAGTAAAAATATTAGTTACTGCTTGAAAGAGATCAAAGGATTTTGTGTAGCTTTATTGGCTGGCCACAATCTCACACATCCAATGAAGATATTAATCTCCACATTTAAGAGTGGTTTTGGTTTCCTCCAACCCAAAACCCCAGTGGCAATAATTAGCGAGCTTGGGCATCATGTCCTGTGGATTTGGGACTGTTGAAGAAGTAAACATCACACACAAGACCACAAGATTTGCATGCCTAAGGTTATATCGTTATCTTCTATGATTTGGCTTTGAAACTGTGAAAGAAAAGTTCTAGACTTGGATTTAAAAGGGTGATAGGCTGTTAAAATTTCATAACTGTGGCAAGAATTTTTTAAACAAAATTTTGGGATTCCAGTTTGTGTTTTGTGGACGATGACTGGAATGTCACGCGTTAATGCCTTCTAACACTTGTGGGCTTTGCATTATTGTTAGTTGTTAGCATTTGGATTTGCCACCTTTTTCTTGTCACTTTGTTCTAGAAATCTTAATTAAATACTTTATGACAAAAAATAAAATTTTTAAGTTGAAGTGGTGGAAATGAGCATAGATTGGTTGTCTCCACTAAGTTTTTTAATACTAAATAATTACTTGGTGATACATTAGTGCTAATCAATATTTGAATGTTGGTCTAGCTTGTTTGAAGGTGGATGATAAAATAATTGTCATCTTTGAGGGGTGGATGATAAAAAAAATTCAGCTCAAATTTTTTTTTGTAATTTGAGCATAACCCAAGTTCAATTTATTGAGCTCATGCTTGCCTTGGGTTAATTATCATAGTTGCTATTCTACCGGGTGGTTATGTGCGAGGAATTATTTTGTTCTACAAGAATTTTACATTGGTTGTGTGTCTGACAAATAGCAGAGGCTAAATGAATACACGACTTCAAAAACAAGGAAATAGTGGAGAAATTGTATAATATTATTAGATGGACACATGGTATTCCGAACTTACTAGATAATTTTTGGTTGTGTGCCCATCTTATAACAATGAGACACATAATTAGTTTGTCTCCAATGTAGGAGAAAATGTACTAAAAATTAGTTATATGGCCCAATACACTTGGAAGGGCAAACCACATAGAATATTGGCTTAGTCCTATTGAATAATTTCTGCTTATTTCCAATCACATTCCTAAGAAATCTCTCATCCACCCACGTTGGTTTTTGTCCTATTGTGTCTATTACAATTATCAAGGGGAACTAGAGCAATGTAGTCTATTCAAAAATAAATTTAAAAAAAATTATCAATAAATCTTATTTCCAAGAGTATTAATGAGTATTGAATTTCAATGTAGACAATTAAGTCTTATTTTTTTCTAATTTATTCTAAAAAAGTTCACTTTTTCTTAATAATATCTTCTTTCTTTTTTTTTTCCAATTTTACCATTCTTAAAATATGAACAACAATTATATAAACAATTTTAATTTACTTACAAAAATATATTTTTTCATTTGAAAAATTGAACAAACTACATCAAACAAAATCATACTCAACAATTTGATCAAAAGAACTATGTCATAGGATTCATCATTTTATGTTGCCTAGTACTATGGAAAAAATATTTAGTAAACAATCCAAAAATGATATATACATATTCTAACATTCCATTGAAGAAATTGTGAAAAATAATACCCTGGCAAATATATATATATATAGCTTGATTGGCACTGTGGTGTTCGAATCAAAACGCTACTAATCTCCAGGGGTGCACAAGCCCTCGGCAAAGAGTTTCCCGCAAGTAAACTATGGTTAATTCATGGTTTTCCCCTAGTCTGACGGCTCTAAAGAATTGTTAGCACCTAAGAGGTTTCGATTCCTGAACCTTGGAGGGAGCACACCCCTAAAGCCCAAGGCCTTGCCCCTCGACCAACCCCTTGGGATTCTGGTGTGTAGAATTTATCTTTGAAGCTTTATTTTGTTGGATTATCTCATGTGGCTTCTTTTATAAACAAAATTAAATTTATACTTAAGTTTTTTATTTCAAAACTAGCTCCATGCCTTAAATTATTGAATAAAGCAATAGTATCTACTCGAAGGAGTGTTTGTCTTAGTTATTGCATAATGAGTCTGGCTTGTTTGGGATATGGTTTTTTTTTTTTTTTTTTTTTGTAGCTAAAATAGTCAATAAAGACAAAATAAGTTAAAATAACCAATAAGACAAAATGTCACATTCAAATCATAATCATTACACTTTTTCTCCCACAACTATCAAATCAATTATAAAAAAAGTCAACTATCATGCCAAACACAACTTTTTTAACCAGATTAAAATAGCCAAATAGTCAAAAAAATCACTTAAAAGAGCCAAGTTCTTATCATAAAAATGAGAATATAAGATCATATCTCAATATTTAACCAAAATTGAAATGGAAAAAAATTATAACATGATGATGGGAAAGGTTTGTATAAAGTTGACATAAAGAGCCAGAGGCTAGACCTTGTATTGGTTGGATGACTTGGAAAATTTTCTCTCTTTTTATCCACCCAAAGTTGGTTTATCTTCCATTTACTCTTGCTTTCTAATACCAACTCTAACATTTTCTCGAGTTAGGACCAATCTGGACTTGCTTTGGGACCACTAGAATTAACGCGCAAAATATATTTGGGCAAATTTTATCAATAGGTTATGTATTCTAGTTTTTTATAACAAGAGCGATTATCAATTTTCTAATAAAATGAGTCATAAATTGTTAGACTTATTTTATTTTTTTTAATTTTAATATAATAAATTTACATATAAAATGATATATATAGTTCTTAAAATGGAAAAAATAAAACAATTTATATATATAAGATTAAATATATGGAAATGCTATGACATGCACTCACACTCCTTTACGCTGTGTTTGGTTGGGGGATTTGGGGAGGGATTTGGAAAGGGAAAAGGAAAAGGTGTGTGAAACTAGGTAAAGTATAGGTATGTTTTATTCACATTTTACCTACCTTTTTTTATTTTCCTTTCTGAATCCCTCTTCAAATCCCCCAACCAAACACAACATTAGGGGGTATATGCCATATGCACTCTAGCACAAAATGTGTAATTCTACTACAAAATCTTATAACATTAACTACAAAATGTGTAATTTCATCACAAATTGGCATAACAAAATGTACAAAAAAATTTAAAAAATATATCAATAAATCTTATTTTCAATAGTATTATTGAGTCTTATTAAATTTCAATGTAGACAACTAAGTGTTATTTTTTATTCTAAAAAAGTTCACTTTTCCCTAATAATTTATTTTATTCCAATTATACCATTGTTATTAAAATATGAACAACAATTATATAAACAATTTTAATTTACTTAAAAAAATATAATTTTTAATTGAAAAAATTGAATAAACTATATCAAACAAAATTTGATCAAACTATTCATCATTTTTGGTTCCCTTGTACCATGAAAAATATATATAGTAAACAATCGAAAAGGTCTATTTTTTTTTTTAATATTTCATTAAAGAAATTTTGAAAAATAATACCTTAGCAAATTCATATATTTTTCAAACTGTATGATTACAAAAAAGGATGAATCTTAAGCTTATGCTTTTGTTCAATAAAAAAGCAAAGCAATCTCAAGAGTAATACTACACTTACCACCTTATTACACCATATTTAATGTACTATCTTATGTGTTAGCATATCATTTGACATAAACATGAATGGTGGAACCCATTACACCAATGATGGGTTGACACATGAGATGGTACAATAAAAGTGGTATAAAAATGTGATAATTGTAGCATTATTGATCTCAAAATGTTCCGTTACTTGCATATAGATGGGGCAATTACCAACTTTTAATTGATTCATGGCAAAATATATTAGTAGTCTTTATATTTTTGCTCTTACGTCATTTTTGTCTCTATAATTTCAATGGACTGAATTTTGATATTAATTTATGATTTTGTCTTAATGTAGTTCAATTGATTACAACTATTAGTTCTTTTCGATGAAAAATAGGTACATGAGTGGCATGTGTCATGCTTTCATAGGCAAAAGAATCCTAATTAGTATTATCAATCGAACAAATTAACACAAAATATAAAATTAAGAGTTCGAAATCGAGCTAATTAAAATTACTCAAACTAAAATGGTGCAATGGGCAAAATACATGTGATGTAATTTGTCCATTGATTTATGGAAAACCATTCCTTAATAGCTTTGGGATCACTGGAATTAAAGACACTCACTGTAACCAACTTGGAATTCCGTCACTTTGAAAGTTCAGCAAATAATAACTTCAAAGTATTCCTTTATTTCCAAGAAGTTGTCTCGTGGCTGTATTTCTGTCTTAAAACAATGAAACACATAATTAGTTTGTCTAAAATATATATATATACATATAAGAAGAGGAAAAACTACTTAAATATCTAATACACTTGAATATAGGGTGGACGTATAAGATAATTATGACTTATTTCCAGTCATATTCCTTAGAAATCTCCCATCACCCACCCAAGTTGATTTTGTCCTATTCAATCTCTAACAATTATTATAACGCCCTCAATATAATACATATAAACCAATCCTTCGAGACATCCACAGTCATAAAAGAATAAAACATAATTCCATTCATCAGAGTATTTAGTTCAAAAGTATTACATGTTGACAACAAAAGTAAATGCCCTACGGGCTTACAACTTTCCAAGTCAACACTTGGGTCCAACAAAAGAGAGTTCTAACTCTAAACATATTAAGCCCTTGGCTTGAATTACATGTAATACACAAAATAATCACAAAAGTAAGCCTTCAGCTTCTACAACCTCCCAAGCTACATCCTTGGAGGCGGCATATCACCTGTACCTGAAAATGATGTCCCATATAGGGTGAGCCAATGCCCAGTAGAGATATGCTAAAGATAATATGAGCAATAACTAAAACATTAACATTTGATAAATGTTTAACTCATATAAACAAACGTACATCCCTTTCATAACCAATCCATAATCATAGATACATACATATATATATATATATGATTTCTATTCCTTTCCATTCCATAATCCAAACCAAATCATAATCATGATTCTCTGTTCATCCAGACAGTATATAATGAGACTACAACTCATATCAACAATACTTCAATTCCAAATGAGATTAGAACTTATATCAACAATACTTCAATTTCAAATGAGATTACAACTCATATCATTAACACTTCAATACTTCCATTTATCTACGTTATGCAAACGCAATAAGGATTTCGGGACTTTTACCCTGGACACTCCGGCTAACTTAGTTATCACTGGAGTCCATCCCCTATCTCCTCTCATACATCTGGTTTAGGAGTACATCCCCTATCTCCTCCCAAACCGTGGAGTACATCCCCTATCTCCTCCCAAACAACATACATATACAATGTATTAAACACTTATCATATAAAATGATCAAGCAAAACACATATTCAATGTGTTATTCCATCCATCATATTCAATGACATATTCAATTGATTAGTTTTAATTCGCCTAATCATCATGCAGTAACTACAACAATCAAGACTATCCTCCACCGATAGCCCAAAGCAATTATTTCTAAACAGATAACAAATGCATCAACAAATAAATTATCAACATATTCAAAGGTGAGTAATTAATCAATCCAACTCCACCATTCATCCTCATAATATCCCAATTTCGTTATTTCAAAACCAATTTCACCTTTTCATAATTAATTTCATTAATTACACAAATGACTCACTTATACCCAACTAAGGTTGTCACGGCCCCATTCCGCCCCTAGTAGAATGGTGCCATGATGGCCAGTAATTCGAGATTACCAAAGGCCACTTACAAGAATTCACACACGAATCAAAGCATACAGATGGGGCTAACAAGTGCGGAAGTAATAAATTAAAGCTAAGTAGTCCATAAGAGCAGTGCATAAGTTAAATGAAATGTCATACATCATTACATGACTTTAAGACAACAAAACAAAGTACAAAAATACATCTTGACCAAAAGGCTTCTCAGCCATCAAATACAAAATATAATGAAATATAACTAAGAAGCATGATCTTCAAGATGCTGCAAAAGTGTAAAATCCAAAACAAGAGGCAAGTACATCTAGGCGTCACCGCCGTCCTGCTCGTCACCTACATATATATAGAGAGGGGTGAGCTTGGATACTCAATGAATGGTATAAATAATAAAGGGGTTTGCATGACTGATATTCAAGATCTTTATCAAACGATACATAACATAATTAGTGCAAGTCAAGGGATGAACCAAGTCCATCTAGCAAATCTTTCAAGCTTCAAGGGATGCTTACTAGCATCAATATAGTACAAGTAATGACATTCCGGACAAGCAAACCCACGCGGTAAACCGTCACTGGCAAGACAAGAGAGATATCTCAAAACAATGGTGTCGTTGCATTATAGTCCCCAGACACTAAGGACTTGTGCTACAAATGCTTAGAGTCCCCTAGCACGTACGGACTTCCAAACTTGTGCTGCAAATGCTTAGAGTCCTCCAGCACGTAAGGACTTCCAAATTTTGTGCTACAAATGCTTATAGTCCCCTAGCACGTACGGACTTTCAAGATTGTGCTGCAAATGCTTAGAGTCCTCCAGCACGTAAGGACTTTCCAAGAATGTCATCAAAACAAGATATAGTACTTGATACACAAAATAGGAATAATCATTCACACCTACAAATACTTTCCAAAACAAAGCAAAACAAGACTTTTATCAAAACATTGTAACATAGCTTTATTAAAAATACCACTCACATAGTTCTTCAAACGTCGGCGTCAAGGCAAGTCCAAGTCCTACAAACACATGGCAGAAATCTGTTGAATGCACTTTCAAACAAGTTTCACATGCATACAGATGATCTCGGCATCCTTCAAAAGCTAAGTCAAATCAAAATAAAACACTATTCCTCATCTCGGGAAAACATGCTGGGCACCTACCAGGTCTTGGCCAGGGTCCCACACCTCCTCGCCGAGGTGTGGTCCCAAGGGCCACATTCAAGGATATGAAGTCGGGAAAATCTGGGTTTCCCTCTGTTGAAGAACATGAAGGACATGAACATGAAAAGTATGAATGTTCAATCACAACTTGTTATTTCAAAATCTGGGATTTTCATGCTATGAGTTCGAAAACATGGACCTGGGTACCCATACTTGAGGATCTTACGAAAACAAACACAAAAACATGGAACTTGTTACAAACTTTTGGATCAAACAAGGCTTTCATTCAAGAACACATGAATAACACTTTCTCTTTCTAAAAACAAACTTTAAATCAATGCATGGCATGCAGAACGGGTTCGATCATGCAATGCAGCTAGATGATCAATAAGAACAACAAGAGTAGATTAAGATTCTAACCTCAAAACTCGAATCTAATGGTTTGAACTCTAAGGATCAAGCTTGCAATCTACTCTCTCACTCTAAAACTCCTCCTTCTTCTCCTGGAGCTTCTCTCTTCACAAGGCAAAGATATGATGCAAAAATGTATATTTCTGGGTCTGCCGGCTGACTTAACCCTCTGCAGGGGCACGTGGCAACGGCTAGTTGGTCCTACTCAAAAAGGTGACTGAGTGAAAAGACAAGACTATGACAAAGTGTGTTCAACAAGCTAGGCGGCAAGGGAACTCCGGCGAGTAATGACATCGGCTAATAACAAGGCTTCGGCAAGCAAAGGAACAATGACCTCGGCCAGAAAGGACAACACTTGGCCTAGTTATGCCACACCTCGGCCTAGATGTGCCACACCTCGGTCTAGGTCGTACCAGTCCAGGGGCAAGATCACTTGGGTTCAAGGGTAACATCTCGGCCTAGATAATACACATCTCGGCCTTCGCGATGAACACCTCGGCCTAGATAGTGACATCTCGGCCAACATGTTAGGGCAGGAGTGGAGGCCAACCAGAAAAAGGGTTCCAAGGCAGTTCTAGGCTTAAGGTGACCTCGGCTTGGATTAGTCTAGGCTAAACACACACCAAACAAGGAACAAGGCATGCAAATAACACTTAAGCAAAACAAAGACAAGATCTGAAATGCAAGCTTAACAGAGCACAGTCGCATAAAATGCACATGAGTATGGTTAGGGCAGTGTGAGGATTATTACAAAGGTATGTTCCCCTTTTTTCTCAATATTGACCCAAAGGTCCAAATATCATCAACAAACATCAATAAACTCATTTTAAGACCCAAATACGCATGTATAGTTCAAAGGAACAAAAACCCCTCTTTTATAATTTCAAGTTTCAAAACCCTAACTCCCAAAATTTCCCAACTTCAACATCAAACCAAAAAGACTACATGTTTATGTCAATGACCATAAATATGAGTAGTTATCCCTACCTCAAGTTTAGAAGGGGAAGAAGGAAGAAAAACCCAAAAGTCGACGGAGGAGAAACCAAGCTTTGCTCCGATAAAAATGAAGCCCTTGACAAGCGCTACACTTTATCTCAAAGGAGCAAGGTGAGTAGAGGTCTTCAAACAAGTAGATCTAAGGATCTTTGAGTGAAAAGTGCCTTGTGAGAGAGAGAGAGAGAGAGAGAGAGAGAGAAGGTGTTTCATAGTTTAGAGAGAGGAAAGGGAAGAAAAAGTGAGAGAAAAGGTCAAGTGAGGGCCTTTATATAGTACTAGGTCAAAAATAGATATAAGCCCCAAAGTCAACTCAAAATATCCCCAAAAAGTAGGCCCAAACCGGTAGAAAAATCTGGGAAAAAGTCACAAGTGTCGACCCCTGCAACAGTGGTGTCGACACCAAAGAGGAAAAAAAATCTGAGAAAGCTTTGACTGCACTGCAAGTGTCGACGCCACCCCAGACTAGTGTCTACCCTATCTTCCAGCAACCAACACACAGACAGAAGAGGGTCGACCTTCTCCCAGTCTGGTGTCTACCCTATGTTCCAGCAACCAACACACAGACAGAAGAGGGTCGACCCTCTCCCAGTTTGGTGTCTACCCTATGTTCCAGCAACACTTCCAGAACTTCATCAATAGGTAAGGGTCAACCCTAGGAAGGCTAGTGTCGACCCTAGAATGGAATTTCTAAGTCTCCAAGGAACTTTTGACAAGAATAAGTGCAAACAACCAAACCCAACAAGTTTAAATCAATTTGTACTCCTCCAAAACTAAAGTACAACAACACCAAAGGTTCCCAAAATAGAATAAAGGGTTCAAATACATTTACCAAAAGTTTTAAAAGGCACAGGTGCTACAATTATTAAGGGGAATTAAAGCAATACGGTCTATCCAAAAATAAATTAATAATTCTTATTTTCATGTGTCAAATCATAAATTGAATCATCAATTGATTTTTCAATAAAATAAATTATGAATTGTAAGATTCACTTTATTTTATATTTTTAATAAAATGTATACATATAAAATCATATATATACTTCTTAAAATTTTAAAAAAAATAATCTATACATATAATATATAATATTAAAGTACAAGTGTACAATTATAGAATATATATGTTAAATATAATATGAATTTTATTAATGTGTGTCCTTGAGACATGTAAAGAAATTTAAAAATATTATACATTATGTATAAAAATAAGTGCAATAAATTAGATATAATACTTTTAATCTATTTACAAAATTAACACAAATTTAAATAATTTTCAGACAAATAAAATTGGTCATGCTTAATGGTTTCGAGTTAAGCTTGTCAATTCTAAATTGAGTATGAATTCAACTACTTTGAAAGTTCAATATGTATAAACTTCACAGTATCTCTTATTTCCAAAAAGTTATCTAGTGGATCCATGTTTCAAGATGGCGAGCGTGTTGTGCCTATAAGACATAGCAAGCATAACACGGTGTTGTAAGGCTCATTAGATCTTTGTCCCGAGCTCATGTTATTGATCCCAACCTTTCACTTTCTAAGGTTTATTGAGTAGATCATCCATGAAAAAAATCAAAATAAGACTACATTTATTTTTAAAAAATAAATGTTAATATAATTTTAATAATTTATTTTAAAACAGTTAGGACTTATTTTTTACAAGGATGATGTGTTTGATGAATCTTACAATATTGTAGACACCCCATTTTTGACAGCCCTTAAGACTTGGGCGCTACTGATGGTTCACTTGGTGATGAAAGATGTGCAGGCCAAAGGTTCGATTTCTTCGGCAAGAGGAGAGTCAAATCCCAACCTCACACCCCACTTTGGACCAAAGATATTTTGGATGGTTTTTAGACCTTAAAGCCCTCTCTTTCAAAATATTTTTGAAATAAAGTTTCTACGATGCTCTAAGGCTCGCATTTTGTCAAATGTTGCACTTTTCGGTAAACCGAGCAAGAACAAAGTGAAAATGAATGAAAGAGAGATGAAATCTTTGAAAAATCTTTCAAAACACCTTGGTTAGTGGTTTGGAGTTGAAGAAAAGAAGAGAAGAGGGAAGAAACCCAGTTGGGGGAGAAAATGGGCATGAACCGTTAAGAGAGAGTCTAGCAGCCCTCGCTGAATCGAGCCTATTCATTTGCATACTTGGATTTCAGCAATGAGGCCACCACCGTTGGAAAGCTTACTTCCGGGGCTTCTTTTTGCACTCAAGAATCTTCTAAAGCCAAGTCCGGACAGGGGAGATACGGTTGGCTGAAGTAAGGCATCAATCCGGTTGGACCGAAACTGTGCGGCTTCACCAAAACAGGCATAACTTTTTGCACAGTTGGAATTTTAATGCAAGGCTAGCTCCATTGGAAAGCTAACTTCTGGGGCTTCAATTTGGACACTTCGAAGCCACTTTTTGGCCTTGGCAACCACCTACCGACCACTTTTCATTCTGGGAGACCACTTTTTGTCCTGAAAAACCAGAAAAAGTGGTCGGCCGACCAGTAAAAGTAGCTGGCCGACCACTTCAACTGGTCGGCGGCCTTCCTGTAGATTTTTCAGAGTCTGTGGATGCCAGCTGTGCCAGCTGGAGTGTAACGCCCTCAAGAAAATACATAAAACCCATCATTCTTGACATGCAACAATATAAGGAAAATAAACATCTTTCTATTTATCAGAGTAATTCTTACAAAAGTATTACATGTTGACAACAAAAGTAAACGCCCTAAAGGCTTACAACTTTCCAAGCTAACACTTGGTTACAAGAAGTGAGTATTAACTCATATACACATTAAGCCCTTGGCTTGAATTTACATGTAATACATCAAAAGAAAGCAATACAACAAAAAGTCTGTCTGCCTCAAGCCTCCCAAGCTATGTCCTTGGAGGTGGCATGCTACCTGTACCTGAAAATGATGTCCCATATAGGGTGAGCCACAGCCTAGTAGAAATATACTAAACCAACTATAAACAATGACTAAAAGATTAGCAGTTGATAGATGGTCAACACTTATATTCCAACTCATATCATATTACAGTTTCATGACAATCATGTCCATGCTACATTTCCTTTTCCATTTCTCATTCGACTTTAGGTCCGAAAACAAGGCTCAGATCCTGGCCAATCAGTTTAATGAGATTATAATTCATCATTAAAATACTTTCGAAAATCGTGACGGATACACATTTTGGTGCTGTATCAGTAACACATAAAATCACTTCCATACTTCACACATGATACACATTTTGGTGCTGTATCAAATAAACATAGAAACACTTCTATACCTCACAATTGATAATGATATACATTTTAGTGCTATATCAAATCAAACAAACACTTCCATACTTCACAAATGATACACATTGCAGTGCTGTATCAATGTCAAACAGTTTCCGGTTTAGAGGTCCATCCCCTATCTTCCCCTAAACCGTGGAGTACATCCCCTATCTCCTCCCACACAACACAATGTATATAAACAATTATCATATACATAATCAATCAATACATAAGGTTAATGTATTATTCCAACCGTCATATTCGATGACACATTCAATTGATTAGTTTTAGTTTGCCTAATCATCATGCATTGTCCACAACAATCAAGACTATCCTCCACCGATAGCCCAAAGCAGTTATTTCTAAACAGAAAATAAATGCATCAAATGGATATAATATCGACATTTTGACTAGGTGAGTGATAAACAAATCCAACTACACCCTTTAATCCCATATCTTTCCAATTCCATTATTCTCAATTTAATTTCTCATTTCTCAAAATTAATTATACAAATTAATTAATCAAACTAATTAGGGCATTTTCCCATAATTCAAACAACAACCCTAAGGTTCCATTTTCATCAATAATCCAACATTTATTCCTTTTCTCAAGGTATTACATACATATGGGTTTATAACTATGAGAACCCCGTCTTTTGAAAATTACAAAATGACCCCAAACTTTCTCAAAATTACCCAACAACCCTCAACATATCAAAATGCTAAAATTTAAAGACAAAGCTCATAAGATGGAGTAGGATATCCCTACCTCGAAGTTAGAGCTCAAATGGAGAAGAAGACCAAAACCAAAGTGCTCCAAATCCACAAATTTTCGGATCAAAAGGAAACCCTCGACGATCAACACACTTTTTACAACGGCCAAAGGTGAGGAAAACACTCTAGCTAGATCAAACCCTAGAGAGAAGGGAGATTCTAGAGAGAGGAGCTCTCAAATGTGTGTTTGGAAAAATAAGAGAGAGAAAGAGTGTTGAAAAAGTGATCCAAAAAGTGAAATCTCGGAATGATATAATCGACTCCCCGCTCGAGCGTGGAAACCCCCGCTCGAGCGTCAGACACAGACTCACGCTTGAGCGTCCAAAGCGTCACTCGAGCGTCGATTGCACACCTGCAGAAGTTTTGCAGACATGGTCCCCACTCGAGTGTCCAAACTCCCGCTCGAGCGTCCGACGACCTGCAGAGAAAAAATACTAGGAGATGGGAATTCACGCTCGAGCGTCAAAACTCCCGCTCGAGCGGAAAAACAAAATCAAAGGACCCGCTCGAGCGTCAAAAGCCCCGCTCGAGCGTGAAGGCCAAAATCTGGGCATCAACTCTAGGTTTCCAAACACAACTAACCTGTTTCAAACCTGCCCAAAACAACCCAAGACTCAAATATAAAGAGTAAAGGATGGAAATGAGAATGAGACAACAACACATCCACGAAACCGAGTCCGGAATACAATAAATAAAGGAAGGAAAACCGGGATCGCTATAACCTTCCCCCCTTAAAGAATTTTGTCCCCGAAATTAAGTACAAGTTTTCAAAAATAAGTTTTTCTCAATTCTTAACAATATTACAATTCATTACTCAACCACTTGACCCATTACCGGTCATTCCATCTCTATTCAAGAGGCATTTCACAATATATACTCAATATGCATTATTAGCATGCTTTTCCTTGAAATTCAACAATTTCAATACTCATTCCACAATTTCATATCATATTCAATATTCATGATATATTCCATTTTTTTTCAATACATTCAACGTATACAATGTTACAATAACTTCCATTTTAAGGCAAGTTCCAACATATATCTCCATAAACCGAAACATACACAATGTTTTACAACTTAAGACATATATAATGCTCTTAAAGTTCAATAATATTACAAAAATCCCAATAAAAGGTCAAGCATTTACAAACAAGTCCAGATATTTCTCACCGACATCTACCTCACGTTCCCAAGTGGCTTCTTCCACTCCGTGATGTTTCCACAAAACTTTTACCAAGGGAATGGTCTTGCTTCGCAAGACTTGGTCCCTCCTATCCAAGACCCGAACCGGTCTCTCCTCATACGAGATATCCTCGTCAACCTCCAAATCGGTCCAATCTAGCACATGGGACGGATCCGTCTCATACTTCCGAAGCATACTAACATGAAACACGTCATGTACCCCGGATAACTGCGGCGGTAAGGCCAAACGGTACGCAACCTCCCCAATCCTCTCAAGGATCTCAAAGGGACCAATAAACCGAGGGGATAACTTCCCACTCTTCCCGAACCTCATCAAACCCTGCCTAGGTGATATTTTCAAAAAAACATAATCACCTATCTCAAATGCCAAAGGCCTCCTCCTACGGTCGGCATAACTCTTTTGGCGACTCTGGGCTGTAACAAGCCTCCTACGGATAAGTTCAACTTTCTCCGTTGTTTCTCGAACCAACTCCGGGCCCAACAAAGGTGTATCACCCACCTCGGCCCAACAAACTGGAGACCTACAAGGTCGGCCATACAAGGCCTCAAACGGTGCCATACTGATACTAGACTGAAAACTATTGTTGTAGGCAAACTCCACCAAGGGCAAGTGCCTCTCCCACATCCCACTAAAGTCAAGGACACAGCCTCGAAGCATATCCTCAAGGATCTGAATAGTACGCTCGGACTGCCCGTCAATCTGAGGATGATAAGCTGTGCTAAAGGTCAACTTAGTGCCCAAGGCACTCTGCAAACTCTGCCATAACCTAGCAGTAAAACGAGGATCTCTATCTGAGACGATCGTCACTGGGACCCCGTGCAACCTCACTATGTCCCGAATATACAAGTCGGCAAGATGATCTATCGAATCTCTCACGCGCATAGGGATAAAGTGCGCCGACTTAGTCAACCGGTCTACAACCACCCAAATAGCATCACTACCCGGCTGAGTCCTCGGAAGACCTACAACGAAGTCCATAGTGACATGCTCCCACTTCCACTCGACAATAGGCAAGGGTTGCAACAAACCCGCTGGCCTCTGATGCTCGGCCTTCACTTGCTAACAAATATGGCACTTAGACACGAAAACTGCCACATCTCTCTTCATACCCCGCCCCCAAAACTGGAGACCCAAATCACGATACATCTTGGTGCCTCCTGGATACACTGCAAGACGTGAATGGTGAAACTCTCGGAATACCTCCTCTCGGCAAGCCTCCGGCACAAACAGACGGTCTCGGTATCTCACACTCAGGTCGGGATACGCAGACAAACCCTTCTCATCCTTCCCACCGGAGATCTTTTCCCGGAGGGATTCTACCTCAAGGTCACCTCCCTGTGCCTCTAACACTCGAGTCATAAGTGTAGGCTGCGCAACAACAGAAAACAAAGCCGCAGCCTCAACGGATTCGCCCAGAAGCAAATCAAACTCCCCAAGTGCCCCCAACATCTACCACTCCCGGATGGCTATACAAGCTACATCACTAATGGATTTCCTGCTAAGGGCATCGGCCACAACATTGGCCTTTCCCGGGTGATAGTGCAGCTCAAAGTCGTAGTCCTTAATGAACTCCATCCACCTCCTCTGCCTCAAATTCAAGTCTCTCTGTGTAAACAAATACTTCAAACTCTTATGGTCCAAGAACACTTCGAACCTCTCACCATAAAGGTAGTGCCTCCAAATCTTTAAGGCAAAAATGACAGCTGCTAACTCTAAGTCATGTGTAGGGTAATTCCTCTCATGAATTTTTAATTGACGTGAGCTATAGGCTACCACTTTCCCTTTATAGACACCCCATTTTTGACCGACCTTAAGACTCAGACGTCACCGATTGAGCGCTCGGTGATGTTGCATATTGTGCTCGTTCAGAAGTCTCAGAGTCACGGCCGTGAGCCCTGCCTCCAAACTTCGGAACCCTCTTCTGTGCCTTGTCTCGGTTTGCGAACCAGACTCGGTTTTCTCTGTTTCTTTTCCTGAAGGGAGGGAGAGGTCCCGTAGACCATCTCTCAGTGGCCGTGGGCTACATTTCGTGGCCGTAGGCCATTTTTCCCATTTCGGAGCCCGGTTCCCGGTTTTCGGAGCCGTCAGGCCGTGTGCCTCGGTTCGGGACCGTCTAACCATCTCCGATTCCTCTGGTTTTTGGCAGACATCTTATTTACTCCCTTTCGAGGGACACTGGGGACTGAGAGACCCACTTCGTGGTCGAATGCCACTTTCAGTGCTTAACAGCCTATTTTCGGGACCCCGAACTGCGTATTTTGGCCCCCGAGCATTCGTTTTGCATCGGTTTTCGTTCATTTTTGGCAGGTACCTCTGTTTTATCACCAGGAAGGTCACTGAAGGGTGGGAGGCCTGCAATTGTCTCAACAACCAGTTATATTCCTCCGGCGCCCTCTGACGCCCGTTTTTCTCATTTCCGAGCCAATGTTGACCACCCTAGGGCCATTTTCTTCAACCCCAAACCACATATTTGTGTTGTATACACATGGGAGGACCCTAAAAGTCTATGGCCGGCCAGTAATTGTTGTTGAACCTTTTGAACCCCTCCTAAAAGTGGCCTATTCTCTCTCCTGTTTTAGAGTTGCCAATTTTGAACCACAGGGTTGTCATGAGGAGACCTAGGAGGACACCTTTCTCTGGTGGCCGGCCAGAAAATCTTCTTGAACCTTTTGACCCTTGGCCGGCCACCTGCAATAAAAATAGGTGGCCGGCCATGTTTCTTGGGATGTGTGCTTTACAGCTGTATAGCTTTTTCCCCCAAAATATCTGATTTCGGGGGACTTTGGTAGAAAGGGGGAACTTAATCCCATTTCTCTACACATTTTCCCTCCATTGCCCCACCATTCTTGCACACATAACAGCAGCTCAAGCTTTGTTTAGAGGGGGGGAAAACTTGCTTTGAGCACATAGATACATATCTCTCCATTTCTCTCTCATTTTCTCAAGTTTTGGCTCCATTTCTTCATCACTACCAAGCATCACCACCACCACTCCATTTCCAGTAGTTTGGAGGACTTTCCAGCAGCTAGGAAGCAACATTCCTTGGTCCAAAAGGGAGCAAAAGTGTGGTCTTTAAGGGTAAGTTCATCTTTCCCCCTTTTGTAGCACATTTTTGCACCATTGCTTAGGCCTATTTTCTTACTGTTTTGGGCTCCGACCCTAACTGAAAGGGTCATTTTTTTGAGCCATTATTCATGTTTGTTGAAGGGCTCAACCCTGTTTGAGCCCCCCATTTGGTACTTGCTTCAATACCCTCTTGTGTGCCATTATTTTGCATAGTATTTCTAGCCTATTTGTGATCTGTTTTGGGGCATGATGTAAACTGTGGTTAGGCTTATTTTGAGCCCCTCTACAACATTGTAGAAGGGCTAAACCTTGTTTGGGACCCCCATGCATGACTTGCCATTGAACCTCTTTTGGGTCCCTATTTTTGCATGCTTTGTTAGCCTATTTTGCTTCTGTTTTTAGGCCATGATCAGAACTGAAAGTGGCCATATTTTGACCTTCTTGGCATATTTTATTAAGGGTCTTTGGCTGTTTGGTGAATTCTTTGTATACCTCATGTTATAGCCTCTTGTTGGCCTACTTCTTGCATGGCATTTTTAGCATGTTTGTATATTCTTTTAGGGGTTGTCACCTACTGAAAAACAGCATTTTTTTAGGCCCTCTTCAGTGTTGTAGAAGGGTCTTTTGCCATTTGGGCTTTTCATCTATCACTTGCTTCATTGCTTCCCTCGCGGAGCCTTTTTTGTATGCCATTTTAACCCTACTTGTGATTGCCGTTTTGCCTTGATTTGAACTGAAAAAATGTGATTTTTGGGGCTGCCTTGCTTCTTCTTTTCCATGTCATGTTCAAATTATGCATGTATTGTATAGCTACAAGTCATTTCGGATGCCTAGTTTTGCATTTCGGGAGAGATTCCTTGCATCGGGTTTCATTTCGCCGGGTTTCGGGGCTGTTTTGCCCCTCATTTTGCTACTGATTTTTGCATGTTTGCATGTCATATTCCGTGTCTTTGCCATGTCTCATTAGAGTGGCATTTCGGTGCCTAAGGGTCCGTCCTCGGTTTGCGTGCACGCGTGCACGCATTTCGAGGTCTCTTGTTTTTATCTGATGGCCTCTTATGTGAGTGTGGCTGAGGCTCTCTCATGTTGGTGTAAGCCCATATTGCATTGCGTATGCCATTTCATCCATAACATTGTGTATGCTCGGTTGTGTATCACCTCGTATAGCGTGTATGCCATTCCATGACATTGTGTATGTTAAGATTGCATATTAGCTGCATTTCATGCATATCATGCATATTGCATCGTGTTCGGGATAGGAGTTAGCCCGAGCACGGGAAACGAGGTGCATTCCGTACTCCGAGTGACGGAGCGGGTCTCAATTCCCAAGTCACCGACACTCCGGATTATCCATGATGGAGTTAGGTTTTATTGTAGCATTCATATGCATTCATTCTATATTGAGTTGTGCAATTCGACTCCTCGGCCATCATGCATCGATACGCGTGATTGGTGGCACGAGGATCGAGGCATGCATATATCTGTGAAAATACATTGCTATGCCCCTTTCCTGCTCTCTGTTGCAGCATATCAAGAATCAGCAGTCTTCCGAGGCTTGGCGCGCTTTTCAAGAAACATTGCAAAACAGAGGCTAATCGGGGCATCGCCGTGGATTTCCGCGCAAAGCAGCCCAAACATGCATCATTCCATCATCCGAAGCAGAATCAAGGCAACCCCTGGCTTGCATGCCAGTTTACAGTTTTTCTTAGTTAATTTGTAAATTAATTAGGGATTTGTATATTATTCGGACTGTAATATTCGGACTGTATTATTCTTTCATTTGGGACTGTATTATTATTCTTTCGGACTCTCTGTGCGAGGGCAATATTGTAATAAGTGTGGGTGAGTGTGATGTATGTCTTCCAACCCCACGTCTTTCTTCCCTTTTATTTACCCGCTTATGATGGTTAGATTAGGGCATATTTCAATTAGCATACAGTATGACAGCATGTTTGCATCATTCATCTGTTTTGCACGCACCGGGCTCGGCACATCATACAAACTGCATTTCTATTTCAATTCCAAATTGAATACGTATTAGTTGTAGCATTCCATACGCCATGTTTAGAATAGCCGAGCCTGCTATAGTTTGCATTTCTGCATGTGTTGCATTAGGCATTTCGGCATATTTAGGATCATGCATGGATTTCTAATGAGTTTCTGTTTTGGCTTGGAGTACTCGGTGAGTTTTTATGCTTTAGCATCCTTGCATGCGTGTGAGTGTTGCCATGAATAGCATGCTTACCATGAGGCTATTTGCTTATGTGATATACCTGCCTTGAATGCCTGTGGGTGATGGTTGGGTTATCTGAATTGGGACAATGCATTGACTGTGAGTCTTAAGCCCACTAGATTGTGGCAAAAGCATGTTTTCTAAGCCCACCTGAGGGTGGCAAAATCTGCATTTTAAGCCTACCTGCGGGTAGCAAACCATCTGTCACAAACAAACATGAAATGTTTTGTTCCAATTCAGGCGACTCAGTCTATACTTGTATGCTGTGCGCATCACATAGTAACCTAGGCTAATAACCGGAATAAGAACATACAATGTTTTCAAAACTAGATATCATGATTAGTAGAGGCCGGTCTTTGACCGAGCGAGCGGGGGTGCTCACGAAGTGACCTTCCCCAATCGTATCCGAGATCCCGAGCCGAGGCAACTTTGGTGATGACGGACACGTGGCCTTTGGCACCGAGTCAGGGTTTCCTAAATTTCCCCATAAAAAATATTTAGGTGGCGACTCTGTATCTGGCAAAGCAGTCCATGTTTGGCACTTCTTTCAAAAAAATCTGTTTTCAAAACGATTTGCCGGATTTGGACTCTTTGGTTCAAGATTAAGAATCGTGACATTTGAGTCCTTCGAACTGTAGTAGACCCAATATCGAACCAGAAACCGGGGGGGGCGGACGCACCCTCACCGGGATGCGTTCGGGGACGTTTACAGTTTCTGGCGACTCTGCTGGGGAGTTAGAGAACTTGACTCGAACTCGTGATATCTTGTTTTGACTACACTTGTATGTTTCTTTGCATTGCATTTGCATTGGGGCGCCTAGGACACCGTGTTTGCCATCTGCTATTCCTGAGCGGTTTGCCGGAGGCTTGTCTTGTCAAGGCATGTCCATAAGGCTGACCGGTTACGGGCTCTGCCAGTATGGGAACACAAACCCCGGTTTTACCGGGGCACCCTTTTCGACCATTCGACCTAGTGCATATTCGGATCCATAGTGACCATTCCAAACTAGGACAGGTTGCTTACCCGTTTATAGGTTGTTTGAAACCGCTGCGTGCGTAGTGAAACCCTAGCTCCTGACAAAATAGGACAGGAAAACCCTACCCCAACATAGGGGTGTTTTGGCTCTCACTTATCTGTTATATGCTTGTTAGAGTGCGTCTCTACAGGGAATGCATGTATCAGTTTCTGAGTTTGGGCATCAAGCCTGCGGGCATCAGTTTTTGAGATTGGGCATCACACCTGCGGGCATCAGTCAGTATTTGAGAATCAGTTGTCTGCGGATACCGGATTCAGTTTTGGGGAACAGTGATATAGGGACAGTAATCAGTGATTGAGGACAGTGTATACCCAGCTTATCAACCGTGTGTTGTATGCCCGACTGTGTGTCGTGTATTTAATTTAAGCTGTTATGTTGTCCGTTTATCTGGTTATTTATTTCCTTTTCGCTTTATTTATCTTTTTGCTAGGGCAGGTTTGTAGCACAATTGCTTCCGAACCAGTAGATATACCCCAAGCACTTTGGACACGAGGTCGCCGACTCATTCGATCCGAGGATCTGGTTGACGGACATCCAGTGTTCCACTCTCTACCCCCGATTGTTAGAAAAAGGCCGAGGAGGCGCAGTGTGTCAGAGCAGAGATTACCGGGGCAGCAGTCCACTTTAGCAGCAAACAGTCGGACTGAGGTTTCTGTTTCCGCTATAGAGATACACTTACCGGTTATTCAGATGGATCCGCAGAATACATCAGGGATGAAGGCGATGATGCGCCAAATGCATGAGAGCATGAAACAAATGCAAGAAGATGCCGCCCGCCAAGCGGAGTTCTCCAAGCAGCAGGCCGCTGTCATGGCCCAGCAGGCCGAGCTAATCACTAGATTGCAACAGCAGAATGCGGCATCTGCTTCACATCAGGCTCCTCCTCCACGCGGAGCTCCATTACCCGAGCAGGCATCCACTGGTCAGAATACCCTGCCAAATCCCCAGAATACCCCCCTGAACACCCAGAACACCCTACCCAATGTCCAGAATATTCAAGAGGACACAGGCCATCCAACGGGGCTGGCTCCGCCCCCGCTTCTGCCTCAACTGTCCAAAACCCATACACCCGCCAACCATCCGGACTCTCCCTTCGAGTTCGAGATAGACCATACAGCTCTGAAATTGAGCAAACTGGAGAAGCTTTTTAAGAAGTCCCAGGGCGTGAAGGCCATCCCAGACATCGAAGATGGGTACACCGATGAGGCCGTAACACTGCCAGACAGATTTAAGATGCCACAGATTGATCGTTTTGATGGGTCCGGGGATCCTCTGGTCCACCTCCGGCTATTCTCAGACATCCTGCGGCCAATGGGCCTAACCCCACCACAAAAGCTTTCCCTGTTTGGCCGAACTTTGTCGGGTGTGGCAGCCATTTGGTACGCGAAGTTAGAAGATGAGGTAAAAATAAGTTGGGATGAGATGGCTGAGGCCTTCGTTGCGCAGTACTCGTACAATACACAGATCGAGATTACAACTCGTGATCTCGAAACAACGAGGCAAGAGGCCAAGGAGACTTTCTCAGACTTCGTAACTCGATGGAGGGCAAAGGCATCAATGATGACCTTGAGGCCTACAGACAAAGATCAAATTAGGATGATTGTGCGCAATCTCCAACCAAAACTCATGCAGAAAATGATCGTACTCCCCTTTCCCACCTTCTCAGACTTACACGAGATGGGGGTACAGATCGAGGATGCGATGAAGCAAGGTCTGATCGACCAGGACCGAGAGCAACCCCGGAGGACATTTAACCGTAACAACAACGCAGGCCCGAGCGGAGCTGCAAATACAAGAGCTTCCGAGGTCTGTATGGTCACCACCATTCCCCCTCCCCAGCCAAGGCCCATGGCAGCCACACCCTTCTCCAGTGCATCCGGAAGTAATACTCAAACCCCAAAATACCAGCCCAGGGGCCAAAGAACCTTTACTCCACTATACATGCTCTTGTCCAAGGTTCTGGGGGTCTTGATCAGAAAAGGACATCTAAAACCCCTGGAGCCGAGGCCGCCACCAAATCCACTTCCCCCCTCTCACAACCCAGCCAAGTACTGTGCCTACCACCAGCAGCACGGTCATGATACCGACCATTGTTACAGGCTGCGTCACGAGGTTCAGGACCTCATCGACAAATATGTGATCCTGCCTCCAGAAAGACCTAACGTCACAACCAACCCACTCCCTACCCATAACCAAGATCCACCACCCAAAAGAGTCAATCTTATCCAAACTGGGGTCGTGTCCTACGATCCTAGTATCTATATTACTCCCTCCCACCTACCCAAGCCGGAGGTGATCCTTCCTGACTGCACTGACTTGTGCATGTTGGACACCTTCACAACCCAATCTGAGCCAAAGGTGGTGACTACTGAAGATGGAACAGGGCAGGTTTCGGAGGAAAGCGGAATTGTTGCGTCTAGGAGTGACCAGCCTGGGGATTATACTAGAGGAGCCTATGATCCAAACGAATACATCTTATCAGTGGGCCAGTCTGAGCCGAGTGTGGGACTGCCGGAAAAAGCTGAACTGTGCATGATTCAAGGGGATAGACTTGAACAGGAGGGCGGATGATCTGACAACAGTAGAAGAGGACTTTGCCAACCTCCAGTTCTTCAACGACCAAGAATCAGGGGATGCAACGAGCAACTGGTTTGAATATGGGGAGTTGGCAGAAATTACCGGATGGTTAGATGATCAGCCAGACATTGTGGAATTTCAGCCAGAGCAAGGCCCGGCAGGGGCAAAAGTATCAATGGTGGCCGGAAGGGTCGAGAGTCAGAATGGATTGCCGGGGAGCGCCGGTACAAAGAATTTCGCTCAGGACCTAAACATTGTGGATGCAGAGAAAGTGGAACAACAAACTGCAGTGACGCAGTCAGAACAAGAGGAATTTTGGGAGTCCGAGAGAATCAGAAAAGCAAAAGCCCATGAAGGGGCCGGAAGTGCTGTGGGCACAAGAACGGGACATGCTGTGAGCATATGGGACGAAAGTACCGAGAGTACAAACTTGCCAGAACCAGATAGGTGTCTGTTAAACGCCAGCGGGATGTGGTGGGAAGACGACGACTTATGTCTTGCCCACACAGACGAAGATTGGGGAATAAATCAACCAGATGATACCTGGTATCTCGATGAGGTGGACCATATGACCAGGAGCGGGCGGTACTTCAAGCCTCCACACCTTGACCAGCCTGAAGCATCTGGGAAAGACAAAGAAGCTGAGAAACAGAGAGAGAAACAAATTGAAGAAGAAGCTGTGCTGAGACAGTTAAAGAAGATACAAGCAGACATCTCCATCTGGGGACTGCTTATGGCTTCGCGGGTGCACAGACAGGCTGTCCTATCTGCTATGGACAAGGCCAAACTCTCTATCGACATTACACCAGAACAGCTGGTTGGGCTGCTTTTCCGAGAGGAGGTTCCCCGGCATTAACCTTCTCAGACAAGGAACTGCCGCCTGAGGGCGTGAATCATAACAAACCTCTCTACATCTCCGTGGAATGTAGAGACAAGTGGATACCAGTGGTGCTTGTTGATACCGGGTCTGCTATCAATGTCTGCCCAGCCAGAACAGCGTATGCAATCAGGTTGAAGCCCGCGGACTTCATCCCGACAACTCAGGTGATCAGAGCATACGATAATACTAGCAGAGAAGTGATAGGGACTGTCAAGATTCAGACAAAGGTTAGACCTGGACAACACGAGGTAGATTTCCATGTCTTGGAGGTTCCCGCAACTTTCAACCTACTTTTGGGGCGACCGTGGTTGCACCAGGTGAAGGCCGTCTCGTCCACTCTGCATCAGATGGTGAAATACCCCTATGGAAAGGGAGTAGCCATTGTGTTTGGAAATTCATCGATCCATCCCCCTCCGGAGGTATCTACACCAGTCCTAGAAATCGAACACGGCATGGAGGACGTGTTTATATCAGGATTTACTCTGGCCGAGGCCCGGGTTGTGCAAAACATTATGGCTGTGAATGAAGGTATGTACGTCAGTGCTCAATCCGTCTACCTCATGAACAAGCTACAACACATCCCCGGGATGGGATTAGGAAGGAGCGGCAGGAAAGGCGTCGCAACATTGGCCAAAGTGCCACACAACCCGCATACCTTTGGACTGGATTATCTGCCCACCAAAGAGGACTGGGTGAGAAAAGGGAAAGAAATGGCCGGAAGAGCCAGAGCAAAGCAGGCTGGGAAGCCATTTGATTTGATGCATAGGCCCATTCAGGGTACCCTGAACAGACGTTTCGTCCGGGAGGGGGAAGACTTTCCATTTTGCGGCTTCCCAGAGCCGTGGATAAACGCGGAGAAGAAGCGCGTGCCCGGCTTCGAGATCTTTTTCGACCTACAGTTACCCGGGGAGGATGTTGCCGAAGAGCAGACGGACCCATCAGCTGAGGTTGAGCAGTGCAAGACAGTGGATCCTGAGGGCACAGAATTTGAAATGGGGGTAGCGCTGGCATGTCTACTCTCTGATCCTCCGATCGACCATGAGTGCTTGGGGGATAACTTCGTGGTTTCCATGATTAGGGATGAAACGGCCGCGAGCCAACCAGCAGCTATCTTGGATGCATCTATCGCACCCTCTCTCACTTGGCAATACGAGGAGGGATTTTTGTCCAGCAGCACCGGGTCAGGTAGTGAGCCGGAATCTGATTCCACCGAGTCTTGTGAGTCGGAATCAGATTCCAGCTCGACTGAGTCTGAGTCTAGTACTCCTAGGGATGTTAACCCGGATGCCACAGTCCTGCCTAGGTCGTCTTTTTCCTTTTCATTTGAGTCTGTTGTAAATGAATCGGACGATTTGGATGTGCCTAATGAGAATCAAGCAACTGTGGTTTCTGAGTACTTTTCTGTGCCCTTAATTTATTGCATTAATTCAGAGTTTCAAAATTTTGAAAACGACGAGGACGAAGTTCCTCCGGTTTTGCAACGATTAATTGAGCAGGAGCAGGAAAGATTTGTTAAACCCCTAGTGGACGAAATCACTACCGTGAACATTGGTACTGAGGAGGACCCACAGCTGGTCCAGATCGGGTCCACGTTGTCTTCGGAGGAACGCGAGCGCTTAGTCACTTTATTAAAAGATTTCAAAGATGTTTTCGCGTGGTCCTACGAAGACATGCCTGGAATCGATCCTGAGATTGTACAGCATCGGATCCCCCTTGACCCCGAGGCCCGACCAGTCAAACAGAAACTCAGGAGGATCCGCCCGGACTGGGCTCTCAAGATTAAGGAAGAGGTCACCAAGCAAATCGACGCAGGCTTCCTGCTGGTATCTGAATATCCGACTTGGTTGGCTAATATTGTTCCGGTGCCGAAGAAAGATGGCAGGATCCGAGTATGCGTGGACTTCAGGGATTTGATCAGAGCTAGTCCGAAGGACAACTTTCCCTTACCGCATATTGATGAGTTGGTGGATTTCACAGCAGGGCACGCTTTGCTCTCATTCATGGATGGCTTCTCAGGCTACAACCAGATAGTAATGGCACCAGAAGACAGGGAAAAGACTGCATTCACCACCCCGTGGGGGACATACTGCTATAGAGTCATGCCGTTTGGGTTGAAGAATGCTGGAGCTACTTATCAACGGGCCGCGACCACAATATTACATGATATGATCCACAAGGAGGTTGAGGTGTACGTGGACGACATGATTGTCAAGTCCAAAGAAAGAGAGGGCCACTACATCGCCTTGCATAAGTTTTTTCAAAGGATCAGGGAATTCCGGTTGCGGCTGAACCCTCAAAAGTGTACATTTTGTGTTACAGCGGGAAAAATGCTGGGATTTCTGATTACACAAAGGGGCATCGAAGTCAACCCTTCCAAAATCAAGGCCATCCTAGAAATGCCCCCACCAAGGACTGAAAAGGAGGTGAGAGGCTTTCTGGGTAAAGTGCAATTCATAAGACGGTTTATCTCAAAATTAACCTTGACTTGTGAACCACTTTTTGGTCTCCTGAAGAAAGGCAAGAAATTTCAATGGGACGGCCGATGTCAAGCAGCGTTTGAGCAGATCAAAGAATATCTACAAAACCCGCCCGTTTTATCACCACCAGAACCAGGGAAACCGTTGATTTTGTACCTATCAGTGACTGAGACCACGATGGGCTGTATGCTCGCACAAGAGTCTGAAGACAAGGTGGAGAGAGCCATCTACTATCTGAGCAAGAAGATGCTAGAGTATGAGACTCGGTACACACCGCTGGAGAAGGCTTGCTTAGCTTTGGTATGGGCTACCAGGAAGCTGCGGCACTACTTGTTAGCTCACCCCGTAATGTTGGTTTCACGTCTCGATCCCATCAAATATCTTTTCAAGAAACCAGCACTTACGGGTAGGCTAGCTCGTTGGTTGCTGTTGCTCTCCGAATTTGATTTGAAGTATGTCACACGCAAGTCAGTCAAAGGAAGAGCAGTAGCAGAGTTCCTTGCCGACCATCCAGTTGAGGGGGATGAAGCAGTTGAATACTTGTTCCCAGATGAAGCCATTTTGCAGATCGACGACGAAGCTTGGACGATGTACTTTGACGGAGCGTCAAATCAACATGGGTATGGGATAGGAGTGTTGCTGATAGCACCCGATAACTCCCGTATCCCTCTAGCCTTCAAACTCCGATTCAAAGTCTCGAACAACGAAGCAGAATATGAGGCGTGCATTGCTGGCCTAGAAGCAGCCCTGGAACTAGGGGCAAGACGGCTGGATGTCATTGGGGATTCGAACCTTGTTGTGTCTCAAGCTAAAGGAGACTGGAAAGTAAAAGAGGAAAAGATGATGATGTATCACCAGACCTTGGATTTGCTGATTCCTCGGTTTGAGAAGTTAAGTTTTACTCATCTACTAAGAGAGAACAACAGGTTCGCAGATTCTTTAGCAACTTTATCTTCTATGATAGACATCCCGTGTGGAGTCGGAATGCGTCCAGCCATCATTGACCAGAAATTTGCACCTGCCTATGAGTCGATTGCAGCCATAGATGAAGTTCAGGACGAACACCCCTGGTATTACGACATTTGGAATTTCTTGGAGAAAAAAGCATACCCGCCAGGGGTAAATGCCAAAGACAAAAGGGCAATAAGAAGATTGGCCGTTCAGTTCATCATCTGCGGAGGTAAACTGTATAAACGGGGTCATCTGGGAATGCATAAACTGTGTGTTGATGCCGAAGAGTCGAAGCGCCTAATGGAAGCCATCCATGGAGGAGAGTGTGGAGCACATATGAATGGGGTAATGCTGGCACGGAAAATCCTCAGACAAGGGTACTACTGGTCTACCATGGAGGAGGATTGTATCGGTTTCGTTCGGCGATGCCACAAATGTCAGATTCATGCAAATCACATGAACATCCCGCCGACAAAGCTGTACAATATGACTTCACCATGGCCATTTTCAGTCTGGGGAATTGATGTGATCGGGGCCGTTACGCCAAAGGGGTCGAATGGGCATGAGTTCATCCTGGTTGCGATAGATTATTTTACAAAGTGGGTTGAGGCCCAATCTTACGCAGTGTTGAAGGCTTCGCACGTTGCAAAGTTTATCAGAAGCAACATCATCTGTCGCTATGGGGTCCCAAATGAGATAATTTCAGATAACGGTTCCCACTTCAAGAAGGAAGTGATAGACTTGTTGGAAAAATACAATGTGGCTTTTCATAAGTCATCCACATACCGGCCGCAAACCAATGGTGCAGTCGAGGCCGCCAACAAGAATATCAAGCGCATATTGCAAAAGATGGTGGAAACCTACCGGGACTGGCCAGATAAGCTGTCGTTTGCTCTGTGGGGCTACCGGACTTCAATCAGAACTTCTACTGGGGCGACTCCGTACTCATTGGTTTATGGGATGGAGGTCGTTCTACCTATTGAGATTGAAGTTCCGTCATTGCAAGTATTGGCCGAGTGTCAAATAGCCGAGGCAGATTGGCAACAGAGCAGATTCGAGGAACTCATGCTCTTTGATGAGAGAAGACTGAAAGCACTGTATCACATTCAAGGCTATCAACGCAGAATCACCCGAGCTTTTAACAAGAAGGTTAAGTCCAGGAATTTAAAGGAAGGAGATTTGGTACTCAAGGACAACCGAGCTCCCATCCACGACCCAAGCGGCAAGTTCAGACCTAATTGGACTGGTCCCTACATCATTAAGTCTATCTGGTCAGGTGGGGCTGTGGTTCTGATGGATCTGGATGGCTTAGAGTTTTCACAGCCGATCAACATGGACAAGTTGAAGAAATACTATCCTTGAGAGGCTCGCTAGGCCGAAAACCCGAAAGGGCGACCTAGGCAAAACTCAGAGCACAAAAAATTTGAAATTATAAAAACTGAGCTCGCAAGGTTGAAAACCCGCAAAGGGCGGCCTTGGCAAAAGTTAGAGCGCAAAAGGAGAGGAAAAATACCCGAGCGAACCTAAGCCTGAACTACGTAAGGCTTGATTCCCATCTTTGGGATACGTAGGCAGCTTCATCCTGAAGTTCAGCCATAAACATTTTCCCCGATCAACTTTGTCCATTTTGATCATCTCAGTCATCCTTGTCCATCAGCATTCATCGTAATCTCCGGTGCAGTGCTATTCAGACTAGGGGCAACTTTCCGTTGCCAGGAGGTGCTGTGGTACCATTCAGACTAGGGGCAAGGATCTGGGGTTGTGCATCTCAGTGACAGATCTCAGGCGTGTCCAGTTCTGATCCGTATCGAAAATAGTTTTGAAAAGTTTTAATAAAAGTTGACTTTGTTCAAATTAATCTTTTTACAACTAAGACCATTTTTGGACCAAAGCGGAAAATTTTCAGTACCACAACCTTCAATTTCATTGATTTCAAAACAGAGTTCTCTTGCTCTTGCATACAATTGAAGTTGCTTTTTATTACACTCATAAAGAAAACTTGAAGGTACTAATAAAGCAATAAATCTGGGGCATAGTCAAGTCAGGTGTCCCTGCGCCCCCTCCCAGAGCTAGTCGAAGCCTCCGATGCCGACCTAGGCCCAATCTGTGCCTCCTCATTGAGCCAATCCCAGCACTCATCAGACAAAGTGCAACTGAAAATAGGGGCGGGGGGCAGGAGCTCTCTAGTCCTCCAAGCAGTAGTATGTCGGGCAAGGTGTGCACCTCGGACCGGGAAGGCGACTGGATACTCTATCCCCTCTGGAGGGCAAGTCTGATCATGGCCGAACTGGCGCAGAATGCGGAATGGGAAATAGAATACACAATGGGTCAGGCCAATCAACCGGATCCCAGTATCCTGGAACATGCTATAGCTCATCGCAGGAAGGTTAAGCCAAGGACAGCGCCAAGCAATGCGTTCAGCTGACAAATTGCACATCCATTCCAACCACCATCCCTCATCAAGGGCGTCGACCAGGCGTTGTCGAAAGAAGTAGCCACGGGCTGAGTAAGTAGGGCAAGAGTCCACAACTTGCAATTTATCCATCAGCCATATCTGGGAAGGGATGAAAAATGAGAGAATAAAGAATAGAGAGATGTGCGATGAGAGAAAAGTAAGATGAGGGTTTTGTGAGAAAACCCGAGCCTGAGGGCCGAGCGATGTGAGCAAATACATATGTGAGCTTGGGTGGGAAACATTACCTGCAGCAGTAGTGGACTCCCCGCAAACCTGGTTGTCTCCTGGCGGTAGAAGGCATCCAAACCCAGCAGTGTTTCAGCCAATGTCATGGCGGTACAGCTCTTCCCTTCCCTCAAGCCTTGAGCGACTTCAATCAAACGGATGTTAGCTCCCTCGGAACCCGAGACAAACAGAAAATGAGATAGCATGCACAAGCAGAGGGCATGTTGTCGAAAACCTTGCCGATAATGGTCACCGCGGTCACCAACATCGGAGAATCGGTAAATCAGGCTCGGGATATCCAACATCCCGTTACAAATCAGGGATCGAGCATCATGCGCGTTGAGACCACACATCCGCCCCAAAGCTTGGGCGTGGCCAAAACGAGACTGAGGCAAGATCTCTTCTAAGCGTTCAGACTCCATCAAGACTTGAAAATCTTCAAAAGTGGGACAGACCTCTTGTCCTCCGAAGCTGAAGACGTGCGTCACCGGGTTCCAAAATCTCGCCGCCGCATGGAGGAAAGGAAGGTGCAGTGGAGTCTGGCCCAGCGTGAATAGTGCATTCAAGCCGAAAGCCCGGAAGTTCAACTTTTCCGAGCCATCTAAAGAAGAGATCCAGGATGTGAGATTTTCTACGAGAAATGCCTCCATTTTTGTGCAAAGTAGTGATGAAATGAATGAGTTCCAAAGTTGGAGCTTTTATAGGAGGCGAAACACTATTCGAAGCAGAAGAAGTGTCAGAATTCTGTGGGCTGCAGGGAAAGGTGGCCGGCCGGCCACCTATTCTAGCAGGCCGGCCACCTTTGACTCAAAAAACTGGCCGGCCGGCCACCTTTCAATCCCCAAATGTAAAATATGGGCGGCCACGCTCATTGGTTCTGTCTTGCCCTCCGGAAGGAAGTTTGAGGCACTTCCACGCATCGGGAATGTTGGAAGCCTTCATTTTTCTCAGTTTCAGATGCGTCCCAGCACCTAGATCGTCTGAAGTACGCTGTGTTGTATTTTGCTTATCGAGTTGTCGTTTTGTTTATCGAGTTGTAAGTTTTGCCGAGCTGTCGCATTTTGTGTTTTGAGTCGTTACTCTTTGTTTGCGCAATTTTGTTAAGTCTTGTTTATCGAGTCATTAACATTGTTGTACTTTGCTTATCGAGTTGTAAACTTGCCGAGATTCTGTTATTTCTTAGTGAGTCGATTTGTTTTAGTTTATTGTGTCGGTTCATTACCTGACCCGGTAAATACACAAGGCACATTTCCATTCAATTCCATCTTTGTGCAAAATGATGCGATGCGATGCTAAGAATTTCAAATACAAACACATTTTCAAAAGCTGTTTCATTCCGTCATGTTTTACAACAAAATAAAGGTACAAGTTTTACAGAAAATAAAACTGCCTGATAATATGCAAAGTGCTACAAACTACTACCAAAAAGTAAAATAAAACAGGAAACAACATCAATGTCATCGGGAGCGGGAATGAGGAGCCCCCCTCATCCTCTTCTGCGGGATAACCTCTGCACCACCATCACCATCCGGGTCGGAGCTGTCATCCTCAGGATCCCCCTCAGCCTCGCCTCCACTCCCGGAACCAAGACCAGAATTCCCCTCCTCAGCGGATGTCTCCGACTGACGGTCTGTGGCCTCCTTCTCCTCCTCATCCTCATCGGGCTCCGCCTCCACAACATGTGCCCTACGTCTGCGAGACGACCCCGCTCCTCGAGCTCCTCGAAAAGGCCTAGATGGCCCAGCTCCCTGAAAAGGCCTAGATGGCCTAGCTCCTCGGGAGGGCCCAGATGGCCCAGCACCTCGAAAAGATCCAGACGATCGACCTCTCTGAGAAGGCCCGGGTGGCCCGGCCTGCGGTGGAGCATATACCGGAGGCATCTGAAAGTGAAGAGTTCAATACATCAGTTCAAATATGAAAATCAGATGCAAGTACAGTATGAGAGTAGGGTGTGTGTCAGATGTGCTCTACACAAACAGCCTACCAATGCAGTAGAATGTTCAAGACCAGCGTGTCATCAGAAATATGATAAATGCAGGAAAGATGAACAGTACCTGCACACCCATAATAGCGAGCTATGCCTCCCTCCACAGGATCATGCCCTCAAATGTGGCCAGCATCCCAAGCATCTCATCCACGTACTTAACCGGAGGCTACAAGTACAAATGCAAAACTATCAGTAAAAGGAATAAATGCCCAAATATCCGACTGATAAATCAAAGCTGTAAAACATACCGGTGGTGAATCAGGGTCTCTAACATATCTATGGTCAGGAAGAGAAGGCTCCAGCGAGACCTGGTAAGGAGTCCCAAATCGCCAACTCGTCAACTCGGTCGGCATGTCTGGCCACCCAAGATGATGAAGAGTCGGAGGGATCGGAGGAATGAATCCGCGCCCACCTCTGGACGTACCAGCCCTGCTGGAGGAGGGGATATCTGTAGCACGAGCCTGACCCGAAGATGGCACACCAGTGGGCCTCAGTGATGGAGTACGCACTCCCGTCAAGGAAGGCATCAGATATGTATGGCGATAAGTGGCGTAGTCCCCCTCCGTAAGATGTAGCAAAGCATCAGTGCCTAGCATAGCACTAACAACATCCTGGGTAGAGAGCCTATCAGCAGTCCGCATACTGGCTGGAGGTACTGCGGGAGGGTCCTGAGAAGTATATCCCCATACCTGACGCAGAAAGCGTTCCCCCAGAAACCATGCTCTACCAACCGGTCCCTCGAGCAGGATCCTGTACTGGGAGGTACCTGACCCTCCGGCATACTGAAATCGGAGACCATCGCCCAAGATCGCCCAGGGCTGCCACGTAATCTGCGGATAACCAGTGCATAAACCAATCAGGAATCGGGGATATACAGGGCAAATCAAAGATGAAAACAGAAAGGAACTGAGAGTTCTGAAATACCTCTGTCGTCCGCACAGTGTCAAAATACTGTCGCAGGTAGAAGAGAGTCTCTCGGGGTCTCGGCCGGTGCTGGCCCTCAAATACCAAGGAATACGGGGTCATAAGGGGCCCTGCCACCTCCATCTCCGGGGCTAACGTCGGAAAATATATGTAGACCCATAACTGTGGAAAACAGCGCAGAATGTGAATAAAAAATGCTGAGTGCAAAATACAGGATGTAAAGTGCGCCGTGTGTGCAATGAACAAGTAATGAGGAGCAGAAATGTAAATCACGAGGACAGAACGTACCTCCCAGGCCCTCCAATAACCGCCGAGTAAGTCTCCCTGCCCGCGGGAGGTAGCGCTCATGTAGCAGTAGAGAATAGCCAGGCCGGCGCCACCCCAGTCGTACCGACTGACCTGTGATAGGTCCACTAGGGCACTCAAAAGATACAACCCGACAGTGTTCCCCCTATCAGCAAACAGAGTGGTGCCAAAGAGGAACATAAGGAAACCGCGGCCATACTGCTCTGCCTCCTCAGGAGTCCCGGGCTCCATCTCCACCCTCCGAAAATGGGAAGAGAACCAAGTGTATCGGACTCTCCTAGAAGCTCTGTCCACAGGTGGGCGGGCCCCCAATAGATGTAACCAAGCGGCCTCCCACTCGCCCATATCCTCGTCGTAAGGAATGGGCCAGCCTCCTATATCCAGGCCGGTCAGTACAGCAAAATCCAACGGGGTCATGGTCAAATCCCCGGTGGCGGAGAAATGGAAGGAGTTGGTGGTGTCCCACCATCTCTCTACCAGAGCTGCTAATAGTGTCCTACTGGCAGGACAATGTGATAACCCTACGCAGAAGGCCCCAAACCCTGCTAAATCAACTAAATCCCGGACAGCCTCCGGAAGCTCAATGTACCACTCTCTCGCAGCAGTGGAGCCATATCCTCGCACGGTACGAGAGCCAACCTGCATTCAGAATGAATGCATGTGTCAGAATGAATGCATGTGTCAGAATCAAATGAACAAGCCGTGTGCAAATCAAATGAGCAAGCTGTGTGCAAATGAAATGAATGAGCCGTGTGCAAACGCAAGTAAATGGACTGTGTGTTCAGAAAATCAGAGTTTGGGACTGCGTGTTCTACTCTCAATCAGTGTGGGCTGTGTGTTCACCATCAACTTGGACTGTGTGTTCAGAAAATCAGAGTTTGGGACTGCGTGTTCTACTCTCAGTCAGTGTGGGCTGTGTGTTCACCATCAACTTGGACTGTGTGTTCAGGAAATCAGAGTCTGGGCTGCGTGTTCTACTCTCAATCAGTGTGGGCTGTATGTTCACCCTCAACTTGGACTGTGTGTTCAGAAAATCAGAGTTTGGGACTGTGTGTTCTACTCTTAGTCAATGTGTGTCGTGTGTTCACCTTCAAATTCGGGCTGTGTGTTCAACAAATCAGTGTTTGAGCCGTGTGTTCAATTCTTAGTCAATGTGTGCCGTGTGTTCACCCTCAACTTGGACTGTGTGTTCAGAAAATCAGAGTTTGGGACTATGTGTTCTACTCTTAGTCAATGTGTGCCGCGTGTTCACCTTCAAATTCGGGCTGTGTGTTCGACAAATCAGTGTTTGAGCCGTGTGTTCAATTCTTAACTAATGTGTGCCGTGCGTTCACAATCAATCAATGAGCCGAGTGTTCAGAAATTCAAGTGTTCAAGTCACATGTTCAGAATGCAAGCAAAGTACTATGTCATAAGCTAAACTGTGTGATCAAGCATGGCAAAGGTATGAAATGCACGAAAAATACAGAAAATGACATAAAATACCTCTCGTGCCTCGTAAGAGAGGTGATGCTTTGGCTCTCGCAGAAGTAGATCTCCGGGTGCCCGATCATTGAAGTCAGTAAAATGACGAAAAATGGCCCGCGGAATAATGTGTACCGACGGGGCGTATCTCTCGGGAATAAAGGGGCGGACCCTCGGGGGCAGCGTCATGATATCGAAATCATCCCCGGCACCTGGAGGACCTCCACCATGAGGGAAATTACCCGCCATTTCAAAAAAATCTGCAAAAGGAGCAAAGAATGAGCAAAAATGAGCCAAAATTGGAAAAAGTCAACAAAAGTCAACTCTCAGGAAATGGAAAAGTCAACAAAAGTCAACTCCCGAGAAAATCTTCCAAATATTGAGACAAACTTACCTTAAGTGGTGAAAATGAGAAAATAAGCCCCGAAATCAAAATTTAATCGGTCCAAAGTGCTTAAAATCGAATGTTTTTGCGAAAACAACTTGCGTGGGAGGCCGAAAAGCGCGTATAAAGTGCAGATTTGAAGGAGAAAATGGTTTGGGAGGCAAGAGGAGAAGTTTTCGCAGCTGTGGGTGTGAGCTCGAAGTGAATGGATGAGAGAATATAAAGAAAATGAGGCAAAAAGACCAAACTGCCCCCTGTTTTGGACAGGTGGCCGGCCGGCCACCTTTTCTAGCTGGCCGGCCATTTGCTTTTTGGAAACTGGCCGGTGGCCTCCCCTTGGGCAACCAGCTGGCCGGCCATGTCCCCCACATGCTCACCTAGCTCTCTGCAAATTTTGAGGAAGATCGGAGTTCTCGGGACCTGAAAAAGTTTAAGAAAAGTGCACTTTCTGGCGCGAAATTGCTCCGCCGGAACTTCAGCTTCAACTCCTGACATGTGTCTCATCATTACTCATCAAAATCAGAGTGTATCCTTTTTAAGCATGTTGTAACCTCTCCGGGAGGTGAACCAGAGGCCGCAGTCGAGTCACCTTCTCTGAAATGCGCGTTTCCTTACTCGTTGTTTCGCAACAAACGGGCACTCTGATTTGTGCTCGTTTTGCATTCTCATGTACATAACTTGCATTCTCATGAGCATTTTGCATCGTCATGCATGATTTCTTGGTATACCATACCTCTGTGCTTGAGCATGCGTTGTCACGCACGTTCCCTTCTTGCATTGCGATGCATTCACTCGCCGACACTGCGTGTGTCAAACTTTCGGAATCCCAAGAATCACATTGAATATATGTTGTTAGCATATTGTTCTTCTCGAATTTCTCTTTTTTGTAGGCACGATATTGTATGTACGGTTCATTTGAGGCTGGTGCGACCAGACGAATCGCGCAGGTATCGTATCTTCTCCGTGTGAGACGCGACGAGAATTGAATAATTCTCCGCATTCCCAACTGCATGAAATGTAGTTATTGCTTTGCATTCTTGCTTAAAACTGTTGCATCTATTTGCGAATTCTTGCTTCATTACAGCTTGCTGCATTTGCATGATCATTAAGTTACATCTGGCCCTGTGCATATCGCTTTGCATTTTGCCCTTTGCCTGCGGGCACGCCTGCGGGCACATCTCTGGTTATCTTGTATGAATGTCTAAGTCTTCGGCCTTGTCAAAAATGGGTCGTCTCTGGGCTTTGACATTCACTCCCGTCACTTGACTTCCGAGTTCTGTCAAAGAGGGGCAACTGTAGACACCCCATTTTTGACCGACCTTAAGACTCAGACGTCACCGATTGAGCGCTCGGTGATGTTGCATATTGTGCTCGTTCAGAAGTCTCAGAGTCACGGCAGTGAGCCCTGCCTCCGGACTTCCAAACCCTCTTCTGTACCTTGTCTCGGTTTGCGAACCAGACTCGATTTTCTCTGTTTCTTTTCCTGAAGGGAGGGAGAGGTCCCGTCGACCATCTCTCAGTGGCCGTGGGCTACATTTCGTGGCCGTAGGCCATTTTTCCCATTTCGGAGCCCGGTTCCCGGTTTTCGGAGCCGTCAGGCCGTGTGCCTCGGTTCGGGACCGTCTAACCATCTCTGATTCCTCCGGTTTTTGGTATACATCTTATTTACTCCCTTTCGAGGGACACTGGGGCCTGAGAGACCCACTTTGTGGTCGAATGCCACTTTCGGTGCTTAACAGCCTATTTTCGGGACCCCGAACTGCGTGTTTTGGCCCCCGAGCATTCGTTTTGCATCGGTTTTCGTTCATTTTTGGCAGGTACCTCTGTTTTATCAACAGGAAGGTCACTGAAGGGTGGGAGGCCTGCAATTGTCTCAGCAACCAGTTATATTCCTCCGGCGCCCTCCGACGCCCGTTTTTCTCATTTCCGAGCCAATGTTGACCACCCTAGGGCCATTTTCTTCAACCCCAAACCACATATTTGTGTTGTACACACATGGGAGGACCCTAAAAGTCTATGGCCGGCCAGTAATTGTTGTTGAACCTTTTGAACCCCTCCTAAAAGTGGCCTATTCTCTCTCCTGTTTTAGAGTTGCCAATTTTGAACCATAGGGTTGTGATGAGGCGACCTGGGAGGACACCTTTCTCTGGTGGCCGGCCAGAAAATCTTCTTGAGCCTTTTGACCCTTGGCCGGCCACCTGCAACAAAAATAGGTGGCCGGCCATCTTCCTTGGGATGTGTGCTTTACAGCTGTATAGCTTTTTCCCCCAAAATATCTGATTTCGGGGGACTTTGGTAGAAAGGGGGAACTTAATCCCATTTCTCTACACATTTTCCCTCCATTGCCCCACCATTCTTGCACACATAACAGCAGCTCAAGCTTTGTTTAGAGGGGGGGAAAACTTGCTTTGAGCACATAGATACATATCTCTCCATTTCTCTCTTATTTTCTCAAGTTTTGGCTCCATTTCTTCATCACTACCAAGCATCACCACCACCACTCCATTTCCAGCAGTTTGGAGGACTTTCCAGCAGCTAGGAAGCAACATTCCTTGGTCCAAAAGGGAGCAAAAGTGTGGTCTTCAAGGGTAAGTTCATCTTTCCCCCTTTTGTAGCACATTTTTGCACCATTGCTTAGGCCTATTTGCTTACTGTTTTGGGCTCCGACCCTAACTGAAAGGGTCATTTTTTTGAGCCATTCTTCATGTTTGTTGAAGGGCTCAACCCTGTTTGAGCCCCCCATTTGGTACTTGCTTCAATACCCTCTTGTGTGCCATTATTTTGCATAGTATTTCTAGCCTATTTGTGATCTGTTTTGGGGCATGATGTAAACTGTGGTTAGGCTTATTTTGAGCCCCTCTACAACATTGTAGAAGGGCTAAACCTTGTTTGGGACCCCCATGCATGACTTGCCATTGAACCTCTTTTGGGTCCCTATTTTTGCATGCTTTGTTAGCCTATTTTGCTTCTGTTTTTAGGCCATGATCAGAACTGAAATTGGCCATATTTTGACCTTCTTGGCATATTTTATTAAGGGTCTTTGGCTTTTTGGTGAATGCTTTGTATACCTCATGTTATAGCCTCTTGTTGGCCTACTTCTTGCATGGCATTTTTAGCATGTTTTTATATTGTTTTAGGGGTTGTCACCTACTGGAAAACAGAATTTTTTTAGGCCCTCTTCAGTGTTGTAGAAGGGTCTTTTGCCATTTGGGCTTTGCATCTATCACTTGCTTCATTGCTTCCCTCGCGGAGCCTTTTTTGTATGCCATTTTAGCCCTACTTGTGATTGCCGTTTTGCCTTGATTTGAACTGAAAAAATGTGAGTTTTGGGGCTGCCTTGCTTCTTCTTTTTCATGTCATGTTCAAATTATGCATGTATTGTATAGCTACAAGTCATTTCGGATGCCTAGTTTTGCATTTCGGGAGAGATTCCTTGCATCGGGTTTCATTTCGCCGGGTTTCGGGGCTGTTTTGCCCCTCATTTTGCTACTTATTTTTGCATGTTTGCATGTCATATTCCGTGTCTTTGCCATGTCTCATTAGAGTGGCATTTCGGTGCCTGAGGGTCCGTCCTCGGTTTGCGTGCACGCGTGCACGCATTTCGAGGTGTCTTGTTTTTATCTGATGGCCTCTTATGTGAGTGTGGCTGAGGCTCTCTCATGTTGGTGTAAGCCCATATTGCATTGCGTATGCCATTTCATCCATAGCATTGTGTATGCTCGGTTGTGTATCACCTCGTATAGCGTGTATGCCATTCCATGACATTGTGTATGTTAAGATTGCATATTAGCTGCATTTCATGCATATCATGCATATTGCATCGTGTTCAGGATAGGAGTTAGCCCGGGCACGGGAAACGAGGTGCGTTCCGTACTCCGAGTAACGGAGCGGGTCTCAATTCCCAAGTCACCGACACTCCGGATTATCCATGATGGAGTTAGGTTTTATTGTAGCATTCATATGCATTCATTCTATATTGAGTTGTGCAATTCGGCTCCTCGGCCATCATGCATCGATACGCGTGATTGGTGGCACGAGGATCGAGGCATGCATATATCTGTGAAAATACATTGCTATGCCCCTTTCCTGCTCTCTGTTGTAGCATATCAAGAATCAGCAGTCTTCCGAGGCTTGGCGTGCTTTTCAAGAAACATTGCAAAATAGAGGCTAATCGGGGCATCGCCGTGGATTTCCGCGCAAAGCAGCCCAAACATGCATCATTCCATCATCCGAAGCAGAATCAAGGCAGCCCCTGGCTTGCATGCCAGTTTACAGTTTTTCTTAGTTAATTTGTAAATTAATTAGGGATTTGTATATTATTCGGACTGTATTATTATTCTTTCGGACTCTCTGTGCGAGGGCAATATTGTAATAAGTGTGGGTGAGTGTGATGTATGTCTTCCAACCCCACGTCTTTCTTCCCTTTTATTTACCCGCTTATGATGGTTAGATTAGGGCATATTTCAATTAGCATACAGTATGACAGCATGTTTGCATCATTCATCTGTTTTGCACGCACCGGGCTCGGCGCATCATACAAATTGCATTTGTATTTCAATTCCAAATTGAATACGTGTTAGTTGTAGCATTCCATACGCCATGTTTAGAATAGCCGAGCCTGCTATAGTTTGCATTTCTGCATGTGTTGCATTAGGCATTTCGGCATATTTAGGATCATGCATGGATTTCTAATGAGTTTCTGTTTTGGCTTGGAGTACTCGGTGAGTTTTTATGCTTTAGCATCCTTGCATGCGTGTGAGTGTTGCCATGAATAGCATGCTTACTATGAGGCTATTTGCTTATGTGATATACCTGCCTTGAATGCCTGTAGGTGAAGGTTGGGTTATCTGAATTGGGACAATGCATTGACTGTGAGTCTTAAGCCCACTAGATTGTGGTAAAAGCATGTTTTCTAAGCCCACCTGAGGGTGGCAAAATCTGCATTTTAAGCCTACTTGCGCGTAGCAAACCATCTGTCACAAACAAACATGAAATGTTTTGTTCCAATTTAGGCACCTCAGTCTATACTTGTATGTTGTGCGCATCACATAGTAACCTAGGCTAATAACCGGAATAAGAACATACAATGTTTTCAAAACTAGATATCATGATTAGTAGAGGCCGGTCTTTGACCGGGCGAGCGGGGGTGCTCACGAAGTGACCTTCCCCAATCGTACCCGAGTTTCCGAGCCGAGGCAACTTTGGTGATGACGGACACGTGGCCTTTGGCACCGAGTCAGGGTTTCCTAAATTTCCCCATAAAAAATATTTAGGTGGCGACTCTATATCTGGCAAAGCAGTCCATGTTTGGCACTTCTTTCAAAAAAATCTGTTTTCAAAACGATTTGCCGGATTTGGACTCTTTGGTTCAAGATTAAGAACCGTGACATTTGAGTCCTTCGAACTGTAGTAGACCCAATATCGAACCAGAAATTTGGGGGGGGGGGGGGACGCACCCTCCCCGGGATGCATTCGAGGACGTCTACAGTTTCTGGCGACTCTGCTGGGGAGTTAGAGAACTTGACTCGAACTCGTGATATCTTGTTTTGACTACACTTGTATGTTTCTTTGCATTGCATTTGCATTGGGGCGCCTAGGACACCGTGTTTGCCATCTGCTATTCCTGAGCGGTTTGCCGGAGGCTTGTCTTGTCAAGGCATGTCCATAAGGCTGACCGGTTACGGGCTCTGCCAGTATGGGAACACAAACCCCGGTTTTACCGGGGCACCCTTTTCGACCATTCGACCTAGTGCATATTCGGATCCATAGTGACCATTCCAAACTAGGACAGGTTGCTTACCCGTTTATAGGTTGTTTGAAACCGCTGCGTGCGTAGTTAAACCCTAGCTCCTGACAAAATAGGACAGGGAAACCCTACCCCAACATAGGGGTGTTTTGGCTCTCACTTATCTGTTATATGCTTGTTAGAGTGCGTCTCTACAGGGAATGCATGTATCAGTTTCTGAGTTTGGGCATCAGGCCTGCAGGCATCAGTCAGTATCTGAGAATCAGTTGTCTGCGGATACCGGATTCAGTTTTGGGGAACAGTGATATAGGGACAGTAATCAGTGATTGAGGACAGTGTATACCCAGCTTATCAACCGTGTGTTGTATGCCCGACTGTGTGTCGTGTATTTAATTTAAGCTGTTATGCTGTCCGTTTATCTGGTTATTTATTTCCTTTTCGCTTTATTTATCTTTTTGCTAGGGCAGGTTTGTAGCACAATTGCTTCCGAACCAGTAGATATACCCCAAGCACTTTGGACACGAGGTCGCCGACTCATTCGATCCGAGGATCTGGTTGACGGACATCCAGTGTTCCACTCTCTACCCTCGATTGTTAGAAAAAGGCCGAGGAGGCGCAGTGTGTCAGAGCAGAGATTACCGGGGCAGCAGTCCACTTTAGCAGCAAACAGTCGGACTGAGGTTTCTGTTTCCGCTATAGAGATACACTTACCGGTTATTCAGATGGATCCGCAGAATACATCAAGGATGGAGGCGAAGATGCGCCAAATGCATGAGAGCATGAAACAAATGCAAGAAGATGCCGCCCGCCAAGCGGAGTTCTCCAAGCAGCAGGCCGCTGTCATGGCCCAGCAGGCCGAGCTAATCACTAGATTGCAACAGCAGAATGCGGCATCTGCTTCACATCAGGCTCCTCCTCCACGCGGAGCTCCATTACCCGAGCAGGCATCCACTGGTCAGAATACCCTGCCAAATCCCCAGAATACCCCCCTGAACACCCAGAACACCCTACCCAATGTCCAGAATATTCAAGAGGACACAGGCCATCCAACGGGGCTGGCTCCGCCCCCGCTTCTGCCTCAACTGTCCAAAACCCATACACCTGCCAACCATCCGGACTCTCCCTTCGAGTTCGAGATAGACCATACAGCTCTGAAATTGAGCAAACTGGAGAAGCTTTTTAAGAAGTCCCAGGGGGTGAAGGCCATCCCAGACATCGAAGATGGGTACACCGATGAGGCCGTAACACTGCCAGACAGATTTAAGATGCCACAGATTGATCGTTTTGATGGGTCCGGGGATCCTCTGGTCCACCTCCGGCTATTCTCAGACATCCTGCGGCCAATGGGCCTAACCCGACCACAAAAGCTTTCCCTGTTTGGCCGAACTTTGTCGGGTGTGGCAGCCATTTGGTACGCGAAGTTAGAAGATGAGGTAAAAATAAGTTGGGATGAGATGGCTGAGGCCTTCGTTGCGCAGTACTCGTACAATACACAGATCGAGATTACAACTCGTGATCTCGAAACAACGAGGCAAGAGGCCAAGGAGACTTTCTCAGACTTCGTAACTCGATGGAGGGCAAAGGCATCAATGATGACCTTGAGGCCTACAGACAAAGATCAAATTAGGATGATTGTGCGCAATCTCCAACCAAAACTCATGCAGAAGATGATCGTACTCCCCTTTCCCACCTTCTCAGACTTACACGAGATGGGGGTACAGATCGAGGATGCGATGAAGCAAGGTCTGATCGACCAGGACCGAGAGCAACCCCGGAGGACATTTAACCGTAACAACAACGCAGGCCCGAGCGGAGCTGCAAATACAAGAGCTTCTGAGGTCTGTATGGTCACCACCATTCCCCCTCCCCAGCCAAGGCCCATGGCAGCCACACCCTTCTCCAGTGCATCCGGAAGTAATACTCAAACCCCAAAATACCAGCCCAGGGGCCAAAGAACCTTTACTCCACTATACATGCCCTTGTCCAAGGTTCTGGGGGTCTTGATCAGAAAAGGACATCTAAAACCCCTGGAGCCGAGGCCGCCACCAAATCCACTTCCCCCCTCTCACAACCCAGCCAAGTACTGTGCCTACCACCAGCAGCACGGTCATGATACCGACCATTGTTACAGGCTGCGTCACGAGGTTCAGGACCTCATCGACAAATATGTGATCCTGCCTCCAGAAAGACCTAACGTCACAACCAACCCACTCCCTACCCATAACCAAGATCCACCACCCAAAAGAGTCAATCTTATCCAAACTGGGGTCGTGTCCTACGATCCTAGTATCTATATTACTCCCTCCCACCTACCCAAGCCGGAGGTGATCCTTCCTGACTGCACTGACTTGTGCATGTTGGACACCTTCACAACCCAATCTGAGCCAAAGGTGGTGACTACTGAAGATGGAACAGGGCAGGTTTCGGAGGAAAGCGGAATTGTTGCGTCTAGGAGTGACCAGCCTGGGGATTATACTAGAGGAGCCTATGATCCAAACGAATACATCTTATCAGTGGGCCAGTCTGAGCCGAGTGTGGGACTGCCGGAAAAAGCTGAACTGTGCATGATTCAAGGGGATAGACTTGAACAGGAGGGCGGATGATCTGACAACAGTAGAAGAGGACTTTGCCAACCTCCAGTTCTTCAACGACCAAGAATCAGGGGATGCAACGAGCAACTGGTTTGAATATGGGGAGTCGGCAGAAATTACCGGATGGTTAGATGATCAGCCAGACATTGTGGAATTTCAGCCAGAGCAAGGCCCGGCAGGGGCAAAAGTATCAATGGTGGCCGGAAGGGTCGAGAGTCAGAATGGATTGCCGGGGAGCGCCGGTACAAAGAATTTCGCTCAGGACCTAAACATTGTGGATGCAGAGAAAGTGGAACAACAAACTGCAGTGACGCAGTCAGAACAAGAGGAATTTTGGGAGTCCGAGAGAATCAGAAAAGCAAAAGCCCATAAAGGGGCCGGAAGTGCTGTGGGCACAAGAACGGGACATGCTGTGAGCATATGGGACGAAAGTACCGAGAGTACAAACTTGCCAGAACCAGATAGGTGTCTGTTAAACGCCAGCGGGATGTGGTGGGAAGACGACGACTTATGTCTTGCCCACACAGACGAAGATTGGGGAATAAATCAACCAGATGATACCTGGTATCTCGATGAGGTGGACCATATGACCAGGAGCGGGCGGTACTTCAAGCCTCCACACCTTGACCAGCCCGAAGCATCTGGGAAAGACAAAGAAGCTGAGAAACAGAGAGAGAAACAAATTGAAGAAGAAGCTGTGCTGAGACAGTTAAAGAAGATACAAGCAGACATCTCCATCTGGGGACTGCTTATGGCTTCGCGGTGCACAGACAGGCTGTCCTATCTGCTATGGACAAGGCCAAACTCTCTATCGACATTACACCAGAACAGCTGGTTGGGCTGCTTTTCCGAGAGGAGGTTCCCCGGCATTAACCTTCTCAGACAAGGAACTACCGCCTGAGGGCGTGAATCATAACAAACCTCTCTACATCTCCGTGGAATGTAGAGACAAGTGGATACCGGTGGTGCTTGTTGATACCGGGTCTGCTATCAATGTCTGCCCAGCCAGAACAGCGTATGCAATCAGGTTGAAGCCCGCGGACTTCATCCCGACAACTCAGGTGATCAGAGCATACGATAATACTAGCAGAGAAGTGATAGGGACTGTCAAGATTCAGACAAAGGTTAGACCTGGACAACACGAGGTAGATTTCCATGTCTTGGAGGTTCCCGCAACTTTCAACCTACTTTTGGGGCGACCGTGGTTGCACCAGGTGAAGGCCGTCTCGTCCACTCTGCATCAGATGGTGAAATACCCCTATGGAAAGGGAGTAGCCATTGTGTTTGGAAATTCATCGATCCATCCCCCTCCGGAGGTATCTACACCAGTCCTAGAAATCGAACACGGCATGGAGGACGTGTTTATATCAGGATTTACTCTGGCCGAGGCCCGGGTTGTGCAAAACATTATGGCTGTGAATGAAGGTATGTACGTCAGTGCTCAATCCGTCTACCTCATGAACAAGCTACAACACATCCCCGGGATGGGATTAGGAAGGAGCGGCAGGAAAGGCGTCGCAACATTGGCCGAAGTGCCACACAACCCGCATACCTTTGGACTGGATTATCTGCCCACCAAAGAGGACTGGGTGAGAAAAGGGAAAGAAATGGCCGGAAGAGCCAGAGCAAAGCAGGCTGGGAAGCCATTTGATTTGATGCATAGGCCCATTCAGGGTACCCTGAACAGACGTTTCGTCCGGGAGGGGGAAGACTTTCCATTTTGCGGCTTCCCAGAGCCGTGGATAAACGCGGAGAAGAAGCGCGTGCCCGGCTTCGAGATCTTTTTCGACCTACAGTTACCCGGGGAGGATGTTGCCGAAGAGCAGACGGACCCATCAGCTGAGGTTGAGCAGTGCAAGACAGTGGATCCTGAGGGCACAGAATTTGAAATGGGGGTAACGCTGGCATGTCTACTCTCTGATCCTCCGATCGACCATGAGTGCTTGGGGGATAACTTCGTGGTTTCCATGATTAGGGATGAAACGGCCGCGAGCCAACCAGCAGCTATCTTGGATGCATCTATCGCACCCTCTCTCACTTGGCAATACGAGGAGGGATTTTTGTCCAGCAGCACCGGGTCAGGTAGTGAGCCGGAATCTGATTCCACCGAGTCTTGTGAGTCGGAATCAGATTCCAGCTCGACTGAGTCTGAGTCTAGTACTCCTAGGGATGTTAACCCGGATGCCACAGTCCTGCCTAGGTCGTCTTTTTCCTTTTCATTTGAGTCTGTTGTAAATGAATCGGACGATTTGGATGTGCCTAATGAGAATCAAGCAACTGTGGTTTCTGAGTACTTTTCTGTGCCCTTAATTTATTGCATTAATTCAGAGTTTCAAAATTTTGAAAACGACGAGGACGAAGTTCCTCCGGTTTTGCAACGATTAATTGAGCAGGAGCAGGAAAGATTTGTTAAACCCCTAGTGGACGAAATCACTACCGTGAACATTGGTACTGAGGAGGACCCACAGCTGGTCCAGATCGGGTCCACGTTGTCTTCGGAGGAACGCGAGCGCTTAGTCACTTTATTAAAAGATTTCAAAGATGTTTTCGCGTGGTCCTACGAAGACATGCCTGGAATCGATCCTGAGATTGTACAGCATCGGATCCCCCTTGACCCCGAGGCCCGACCAGTCAAACAGAAACTCAGGAGGATCCGCCCGGACTGGGCTCTCAAGATTAAGGAAGAGGTCACCAAGCAAATCGACGCAGGCTTCCTGCTGGTATCTGAATATCCGACTTGGTTGGCTAATATTGTTCCGGTGCCGAAGAAAGATGGCAGGATCCGAGTATGCGTGGACTTCAGGGATTTGATCAGAGCTAGTCCGAAGGACAACTTTCCCTTACCGCATATTGATGAGTTGGTGGATTTCACAGCAGGGCACGCTTTGCTCTCATTCATGGATGGCTTCTCAGGCTACAACCAGATAGTAATGGCACCAGAAGACAGGGAAAAGACTGCATTCACCACCCCGTGGGGGACATACTGCTATAGAGTCATGCCGTTTGGGTTGAAGAATGCTGGAGCTACTTATCAACGGGCCGCGACCACAATATTACATGATATGATCCACAAGGAGGTTGAGGTGTACGTGGACGACATGATTGTCAAGTCCAAAGAAAGAGAGGGCCACTACATCGCCTTGCATAAGTTTTTTCAAAGGATCAGGGAATTCCGGTTGCGGCTGAACCCTCAAAAGTGTACATTTTGTGTTACAGCGGGAAAAATGCTGGGATTTCTGATTACACAAAGGGGCATCGAAGTCAACCCTTCCAAAATCAAGGCCATCCTAGAAATGCCCCCACCAAGGACTGAAAAGGAGGTGAGAGGCTTTCTGGGTAAAGTGCAATTCATAAGACGGTTTATCTCAAAATTAACCTTGACTTGTGAACCACTTTTTGGTCTCCTGAAGAAAGGCAAGAAATTTCAATGGGACGGCCGATGTCAAGCAGCGTTTGAGCAGATCAAAGAATATCTACAAAACCCGCCCGTTTTATCACCACCAGAACCAGGGAAACCGTTGATTTTGTACCTATCAGTGACTGAGACCACGATGGGCTGTATGCTCGCACAAGAGTCTGAAGACAAGGTGGAGAGAGCCATCTACTATCTGAGCAAGAAGATGCTAGAGTATGAGACTCGGTACACACCGCTGGAGAAGGCTTGCTTAGCTTTGGTATGGGCTACCAGGAAGCTGCGGCACTACTTGTTAGCTCACCCCGTAATGTTGGTTTCACGTCTCGATCCCATCAAATATCTTTTCAAGAAACCAGCACTTACGGGTAGGCTAGCTCGTTGGTTGCTGTTGCTCTCCGAATTTGATTTGAAGTATGTCACACGCAAGTCAGTCAAAGGAAGAGCAGTAGCAGAGTTCCTTGCCGACCATCCAGTTGAGGGGGATGAAGCAGTTGAATACTTGTTCCCAGATGAAGCCATTTTGCAGATCGACGACGAAGCTTGGACGATGTACTTTGACGGAGCGTCAAATCAACATGGGTATGGGATAGGAGTGTTGCTGATAGCACCCGATAACTCCCGTATCCCTCTAGCCTTCAAACTCCGATTCAAAGTCTCGAACAACGAAGCAGAATATGAGGCGTGCATTGCTGGCCTAGAAGCAGCCCTGGAACTAGGGGCAAGACGGCTGGATGTCATTGGGGATTCGAACCTTGTTGTGTCTCAAGCTAAAGGAGACTGGAAAGTAAAAGAGGAAAAGATGATGATGTATCACCAGACCTTGGATTTGCTGATTCCTCGGTTTGAGAAGTTAAGTTTTACTCATCTACTAAGAGAGAACAACAGGTTCGCAGATTCTTTAGCAACTTTATCTTCTATGATAGACATCCCGTGTGGAGTCGGAATGCGTCCAGCCATCATTGACCAGAAATTTGCACCTGCCTATGAGTCGATTGCAGCCATAGATGAAGTTCAGGACGAACACCCCTGGTATTACGACATTTGGAATTTCTTGGAGAAAAAAGCATACCCGCCAGGGGTAAATGCCAAAGACAAAAGGGCAATAAGAAGATTGGCCGTTCAGTTCATCATCTGCGGAGGTAAACTGTATAAACGGGGTCATCTGGGAATGCATAAACTGTGTGTTGATGCCGAAGAGTCGAAGCGCCTAATGGAAGCCATCCATGGAGGAGAGTGTGGAGCACATATGAATGGGGTAATGCTGGCACGGAAAATCCTCAGACAAGGGTACTACTGGTCTACCATGGAGGAGGATTGTATCGGTTTCGTTCGGCGATGCCACAAATGTCAGATTCATGCAAATCACATGAACATCCCGCCGACAAAGCTGTACAATATGACTTCACCATGGCCATTTTCAGTCTGGGGAATTGATGTGATCGGGGCCGTTACGCCAAAGGGGTCGAATGGGCATGAGTTCATCCTGGTTGCGATAGATTATTTTACAAAGTGGGTTGAGGCCCAATCTTACGCAGTGTTGAAGGCTTCGCACGTTGCAAAGTTTATCAGAAGCAACATCATCTGTCGCTATGGGGTCCCAAATGAGATAATTTCAGATAACGGTTCCCACTTCAAGAAGGAAGTGATAGACTTGTTGGAAAAATACAATGTGGCTTTTCATAAGTCATCCACATACCGGCCGCAAACCAATGGAGCAGTCGAGGCCGCCAACAAGAATATCAAGCGCATATTGCAGAAGATGGTGGAAACCTACCGGGACTGGCCAGATAAGCTGCCGTTTGCTCTGTGGGGCTACCGGACTTCAATCAGAACTTCTACTGGGGCGACTCCGTACTCATTGGTTTATGGGATGGAGGCTGTTCTACCTATTGAGATTGAAGTTCCGTCATTGCAAGTATTGGCCGAGTGTCAAATAGCCGAGGCAGATTGGCAACAGAGCAGATTCGAGGAACTCATGCTCTTTGATGAGAGAATATTGAAAGCACTGTATCACATTCAAGGCTATCAACGCAGAATCGCCCGGGCTTTTAACAAGAAGGTTAAGTCCAGGAATTTAAAGGAAGGAGATTTGGTACTCAAGGACAACCGAGCTCCCATCCACGACCCAAGGGGCAAGTTCAGACCTAATTGGACTGGTCCCTACATCATTAAGTCGATCTGGTCAGGTGGGGCTGTGGTTCTGATGGATCTGGATGGCTTAGAGTTTTCACAGCCGATCAACATGGACAAGTTGAAGAAATACTATCCTTGAGAGGCTCGCTAGGCCGAAAACCCGAAAGGGCGACCTAGGCAAAACTCAGAGCACAAAAAATTTGAAATTATAAAAACTGAGCTCGCAAGGTTGAAAACCCGCAAAGGGCGGCCTTGGCAAAAGTTAGAGCGCAAAAGGAGAGGAAGAATACCCGAGCGAACCTAAGCCTGAACTACGTAAGGCTTGATTCCCATCTTTGGGATACGTAGGCAGCTTCATCCTGAAGTTCAGCCATAAACATTTTCCCCGATCAACTTTGTCCATTTTGATCATCTCAGTCATCCTTGTCCATCAGCATTCATCGTAATCTCCGGTGCAGTGCTATTCAGACTAGGGGCAACTTTCCGTTGCCAGGAGGTGCTGTGGTACCATTCAGACTAGGGGCAACTTTCCAGTTGCTAGGATCCGGGGTTGTGCATCTCAGTGACAGATCTCAGGCGTGTCCAGTTCTGATCCGTATCAAAAATAGTTTTGAAAAGTTTTAATAAAAGTTGACTTTGTTCAAATTAATCTTTTTACAACTAAGACCATTTTTGGACCAAAGCGGAAAATTTTCAGTACCACAACCTTCAATTTCATTGATTTCAAAACAGAGTTCTCTTGCTCTTGCATACAATTGAAGTTGCTTTTTATTACACTCATAAAGAAAACTTGAAGGTACTAATAAAGCAATAAATCTGGGGCATAGTCAAGTCAGGTGTCCCTGCGCCCCCTCCCAGAGCTAGTCGAAGCCTCCGATGCCGACCTAGGCCCAATCTGTGCCTCCTCATTGAGCCAATCCCAGCACTCATCAGACAAAGTGCAACTGAAAATAGGGGCGGGGGGCAGGAGCTCTCTAGTCCTCCAAGCAGTAGTATGTCGGGCAAGGTGTGCACCTCGGACCGGGAAGGCGACTGGATACTCTATCCCCTCCGGAGGGCAAGTCTGATCATGGCCGAACTGGCGCAGAATGCGGAATGGGAAATAGAATACACAATGGGTCAGGCCAATCAACCGGATCCCAGTATCCTGGAACATGCTATAGCTCATCGCAGGAAGGTTAAGCCAAGGACAGCGCCAAGCAATGCGTTCAGCTGACAAATTGCACATCCATTCCAACCACCATCCCTCATCAAGGGCGTCGACCAGGCGTTGTCGAAAGAAGTAGCCGCGGGCTGAGTAAGCAGGGCAAGAGTCCACAACTTGCAATTTATCCATCAGCCATATCTGGGGAGGGATGAAAAATGAGAGAATAAAGAATAGAGAGATGTGCGATGAAAGAAAAGTAAGATGAGGGTTTTGTGAGAAAAACCGAGCCTGAGGGCCGAGCGATGTGAGCAAATACATATGTGAGCTTGGGTGGGAAACATTACCTGCAGCAGTAGTGGACTCCCCGCAAACCTGGTTGTCTCCTGGCGGTAGAAGGCATCCAAACCCAGCAGTGTTGCAGCCAATGTCATGGCGGTACAGCTCTTCCCTTCCCTCAAGCCTTGAGCGACTTCAATCAAACGGATGTTAGCTCCCCCGGAACCCGAGACAAACAGAAAATGAGATAGCATGCACAAGCAGAGGGCATGTTGTCGAAAACCTTGCCGATAATGGTCACAGCGGTCACCAGCATCGGAGAATCGGTAAATCAGGCTCGGGATATCCAACATCCCGTTACAAATCAGGGATCGAGCATCATGCGCGTTGAGACCACACATCCGCCCCAAAGCTTGGGCGTGGCCAAAACGAGACTGAGACAAGATCTCTTCTAAGCGTTCAGACTCCATCAAGACTTGAAAATCTTCAAAAGTGGGACATACCTCTTGTCCTCCGAAGCTGAAGACGTGCGTCACCGGGTTCCAAAATCTCGCCGCCGCATGGAGGAAAGGAAGGTGCAGTGGAGTCTGGCCCAGCGTGAATAGTGCATTCAAGCCAAAACCCCGGAAGTTCAACTTTTCCGAGCCATCTAAAGAAGAGATCCAGGATGTGAGATTTTCTACGAGAAATGCCTCCATTTTTGTGCAAAGTAGTGATGAAATGAATGAGTTCCAAAGTTGGAGCTTTTATAGGAGGCGAAACACTATTCGAAGCAGGACAAGTGTCAGAATTCTGTGGGCTGCAGGGAAAGGTGGCCGGCCAGCCACCTATTCTAGCAGGCCGGCCACCTTTGACTCAAAAAACTGGCCGGCCGGCCACCTTTCAATCCCCAAATGTAAAATATGGGCGGCCACGCTCATTGGTCCTGTCTTGCCCTCCGGAAGGAAGTTTGAGGGACTTCCACGCATCGGGAATGTTGGAAGCCTTCATTTTTCTTAGTTTCGGATGCGTCCCAGCACCTAGATCGTCCGAAGTACGCTGTGTTGTATTTTGCTTATCGAGTTGTCGTTTTGTTTATCGAGTTGTAAGTTTTGCTGAGCTGTCGCATTTTGTGTTTTGAGTCGTTACTCTTTGTTTGCGCAATTTTGTTAAGTCTTGTTTATCGAGTCATTAACATTGTTGTACTTTGCTTATAGAGTTGTAAACTTGCTGAGATTCTGTTATTTCTTAGTGAGTCGATTTGTTTTAGTTTATTGCGTCGGTTCATTACCTGACCCGGTAAATACACAAGGCACATTTCCATTCAATTCCATCTTTGTGCAAAATGATGCGATGCGATGCTAAGAATTTCAAATACAAACACATTTTAAAAAGCTGTTTCATTCCATCATGTTTTACAACAAAATAAAGGTACAAGTTTTACAGAAAATAAAACTTCCTGATAATATGCAAAGTGCTACAAACTACTAGCAAAAAGTAAAATAAAACAGGAAACAGCATCAATGTCCTCGGGAGCGGGAATGAGGAGCCCCCCTCATCCTCTTCTGCGGGATAACCTCTGCACCACCATCACCATCCGGGTCGGAGCTGTCATCCTCAGGATCCCCCTCAGCCTCGCCTCCACTCCCGGAACCAAGACCAGAATTCCCCTCCTCAGCGGATGTCTCCGACTGACGGTCTGTGGCCTCCTCCTCCTCCTCATCCTCATCGGGCTCCGCCTCCACAACATGTGCCCTACGTCTGCGAGACGACCCCGCTCCTCGAGCTCCTCGAAAAGGCCTAGATGGCCCAGCTCCCTGAAAAGGCCTAGATGGCCCAGCTCCTCGGGAGGGCCCAGATGGCCCAGCACCTCGAAAAGATCCAGACAATCGACCTCTCTGAGAAGGCCCGGGTGGCCCGGCCTGCGGTGGAGCATATACTGGAGGCATCTGAAAGTGAAGAGTTCAATACATCAGTTCAAATATGAAAATCAGATGCAAGTACAGTATGAGAGTGGGGTGTGTGTCAGATGTGCTCTACACAAACAGCCTACCAATGCAGTAGAATGTTCAAGACCAGCGTGTCATCAGAAATATGATAAATGCAGGAAAGATGAACAGTACCTGCACACCCATAATAGCCAGCTGTGCCTCCCTCCGCAGGATCATGCCCTCAAATGTGGCCAGCATCCCAAGCATCTCATCCACGTACTCAACCGGAGGCTACAAGTACAAATGCAAAACTATCAGTAAAAGGAATAAATGCCCAAATATCCGACTGATAAATCAAAGCTGTAAAACATACCGGTGGTGAATCAGGGTCTCTAACATATCTATGGTCAGGAAGAGGAGGCTCCAGCGAGACCTGGTAAGGAGTCCCAAATCGCCAACTCGTCAACTCGGTCGGCATGTCTGGCCACCCAGGATGATGAAGAGTCGGAGGGATCGGAGGAATGAATCCGCGCCCACCTCTGGACGTACCAGCCCTGCTGGAGGAGGGGATATCTGTAGCACGAGCCTGACCCGAAGATGGCACACCAGTGGGCCTCAGTGATGGAGTACGCACTCCCGTCAAGGAAGGCATTAGATATGTATGGCGATAAGTGGCGTAGTCCCCCTCCGTAAGATGTAGCAAAGCATCAGTGCCTAGCATAGCACTAACAACATCCTGGGTAGAGAGCCTATCAGCAGTCCGCATACTGGCTAGAGGTACTGCGGGAGGGTCCTGAGAAGTATATCCCCATACCTGACGCAGAAAGCGTTCCCCCAGAAACCATGCTCTACCAACCGGTCCCTCGAGCAGGATCCTGTACTGGGAGGTGCCTGACCCTCCGGCATACTGAAATCGGAGACCATCGCCCAAGATCGCCCAGGGCTGCCCCGTAATCTGCGGATAACCAGTGCATAAACCAATCAGGAATTGGGGATATACAGGGCAAATCAAAGATGAAAACGGAAAGGAACTGAGAGTTCTGAAATACCTCTGTCGTCCGCACAGTGTCAAAATACTGTCGCAGGTAGAAGAGAGTCTCTCGGGGTCTCGGCCGGTGCTGGCCCTCGAATACCAAGGAATACGGGGTCATAAGGGGCCCTGCCACCTCCATCTCCGGGGCTAACGTCGGAAAATATAAGTAGACCCATAACTGTGGAAAACAGCGCAGAATGTGAATACAAAATGCTGAGTGCAAAATACAGGATGTAAAGTGCGCCGTGTGTGCAATGAACAACTAATGAGGAGCAGAAATGTAAATCACGAGGACAGAACGTACCTCCCAGGCTCTCCAATAACCGCCGAGTAAGTCTCCCTGCCCGCGGGAGGTAGTGCTCATGTAGCAGTAGAGAATAGCCAGGCCGGCGCCACCCCAGTCGTACCGACTGACCTGTGATAGGTCCACTAGGGCACGCAAAAGATACAACCCGACAGTGTTCCCCCTATCAGCAAACAGAGTGGTGCCAAAGAGGAACATAAGGAAACCACGGGCGTACTGCTCTGCTTCCTCAGGAGTCCCGGGCTCCATCTCCACCCTCCGAAAATGGGAAGAGAACCAAGTGTATCGGACTCTCCCAGAAGCTCTGTCCACAGGTGGGCGGGCCCCCAATAGATGTAACCAAGCGGCCTCCCACTCGCCCATATCCTCGTCGTAAGGAATGGGCCAGCCTCCTATATCCAGGCCGGTCAGTACAGCAAAATCCAACGGGGTCATGGTCAAATCCCCGGTGGCGGAGAAATGGAAGGAGTTGGTGGTGTCCCACCATCTCTCTACCAGAGCTGCTAATAGTGTCCTACTAGCAGGACAATGTGATAACCCTACGCAGAAGGCCCCAAACCCTGCTAAATCAACTAAATCCCGGACAGCCTCCGGAAGCTCAGTGTACCACTCTCTCGCAGCAGTGGAGCCATATCCTCGCACGGTACGAGAGCCAACCTGCATTCAGAATGAATGCATGTGTCAGAATGAATGCATGTGTCAGAATCAAATGAACAAGCCGTGTGCAAATCAAATGAGCAAGCTGTGTGCAAATGAAATGAATGAGCCGTGTGCAAACGCAAGTAAATGGACTGCATGTTCAGAAAATCAGAGTTTGGGACTGCGTGTTCTACTCTCAATCAGTGTGGGCTGTGTGTTCACCATCAACTTGGACTGTGTGTTCAGAAAATCAGAGTTTGGGACTGCGTGTTCTACTCTCAGTCAGTGTGGGCTGTGTGTTCACCATCAACTTGGACTGTGTGTTCAGAAAATCAGAGTTTGGGACTGCGTGTTCTACTCTCAGTCAGTGTGGGTTGTGTGTTCACCATCAACTTGGACTGTGTGTTCAGGAAATCAGAGTCTGGGCTGCATGTTCTACTCTCAATCAGTGTGGGCTGTGTGTCCACCCTCAACTTGGACTGTGTGTTCAGAAAATCAGAGTTTGGGACTGTGTGTTCTACTCTTAGTCAATGTGTGCTGTGTGTTCACCTTCAAATTCGGGCTGTGTGTTCGACAAATCTGTGTTTGAGCCGTGTGTTCAATTCTTAGTCAATGTGTGTCGTGTGTTCACCCTCAACTTGGACTGTGTGTTCAGAAAATTAGAGTTTGGGACTGTGTGTTCTACTCTTAGTCAATGTGTGCCGTGTGTTCACCTTCAAATTCGGGCTGTGTGTTCGACAAATCAGTGTTTGAGCCGTGTGTTCAATTCTTAACTAATGTGTGCCGTGCGTTCACAATCAATCAATGAGCCGAGTGTTCAGAAATTCAAGTGTTCAAGTCACATGTTCAGAATGCAAGCAAAGTACTATGTCATAAGCTAAACTGTGTGATCAAGCATGGCAAAGGTATGAAATGCACGAAAAATACAGAAAATGATGTAAAATACCTCTCGTGCCTCGTAAGAGAGGTGATGCTCTGGCTCTCGCAGAAGTAGATCTCCGGGTGCCCAATCATTGAAGTCAGTAAAATGACGAAAAATGGCCTGCAGAAGAATGTGTACCGACGGGACGTATCTCTCGGGAATAAAGGGGCGGACCCTCGGGGGCAGCGTCATGATATCGAAATCATCCCCGGCACCTGGAGGACCTCCACCATGAGGGAAATTACCCGCCATTTCAAAAAATCTGCAAAAGGAGCAAAGAATGAGCAAAAATGAGCCAAAATTGGAAAAAGTCAACAAAAGTCAACTCTCGGGAAATGGAAAAGTCAACAAAAGTCAACTCCCGAGAAAATCTTCCAAATATTGAGACAAACTTACCTCAAGTGGTGAAAATGAGAAAATAAGCCCCGAAATCAAAATTTAATCGGTCCAAAGTGCTTAAAATCGAATGTTTTTGCGAAAACAACTTGCGTGGGAGGCCGAAAAGCGCGTATAAAGTGCAGATCTGAAGGAGAAAATGGTTTGGGAGGCAAGAGGAGAAGTTTTCGCAGCTGTGGGTGTGAGCTCGAAGTGAATGGATGAGAGAATATAAAGAAAATGAGGCAAAAAGACCAAACTGCCCCCTGTTTTGGGCAGGTGGCCGGCCGGCCACCTTTTCTAGCTGGCCGGCCATTTGCTTTTTGGAAACTGGCCGGTGGCCTCCCCTTGGGCAACCAGCTGGCCGGCCATGTCCCCCACATGCTCACCTAGCTCTCTGCAAATTTTGAGGAAGATCGGAGTTCTCGGGACCTGAAAAAGTTTAAGAAAAGTGCACTTTCTGGCGCGAAATTGCTCCGCCGGAACTTCAGCTTCAACTCCTGACATGTGTCTCATCATTACTCATCAAAATCAGAGTGTATCCTTTTTAAGCATGTTGTAACCTCTCCGGGAGGTGAACCAGAGGCCGCAGTCGAGTCACCTTCTCTGAAATGCGCGTTTCCTTACTCGTTGTTTCGCAACAAACGGGCACTCTGATTTGTGCTCGTTTTGCATTCTCATGTACATAACTTGCATTCTCATGAGCATTTTGCATCGTCATGCATGATTTCTTGGTATACCATACCTCTATGCTTGAGCATGCGTTGTCACGCACGTTCCCTTCTTGCATTGCGATGCATTCACTCGCCGACACTGCGTGTGTCAAACTTTCGGAATCCCAAGAATCACATTGAATATATGTTGTTAGCATATTGTTCTTCTCGAATTTCTCTTTTTTGTAGGCACGATATTGTATGTACGGTTCATTTGAGGCTGGTGCGACCAGACGAATCGCGCAGGTATCGTATCTTCTCCGTGTGAGACGCGACGAGAATTGAATAATTCTCCGCATTCCCAACTGCATGAAATGTAGTTATTGCTTTGCATTCTTGCTTAAAACTGTTGCATCTATTTGCGAATTCTTGCTTCATTACAGCTTGCTGCATTTGCATGATCATTAAGTTACATCTGGCCCTGTGCATATCGCTTTGCATTTTGCCCTTTGCCTGCGGGCACGCCTGCGGGCACATCTCTGGTTATCTTGTATGAATGTCTAAGTCTTCGGCCTTGTCAAAAATGGGTCGTCTCTGGGCTTTGACATTCACTCCCGTCACGTGACTTCCGAGTTCTGTCAAAGAGGGGCAACTGTAGACACCCCATTTTTGACCGACCTTAAGACTCAGACGTCACCGATTGAGCGCTCGGTGATGTTGCATATTGTGCTCGTTCAGAAGTCTTAGAGTCACGGCCTTGAGCCCTGCCTCCGGACTTCCGAACCCTCTTCTGTACCTTGTCTCGGTTTGCGAACCAGACTCGATTTTCTCTGTTTCTTTTCCTGAAGGGAGGGAGAGGTCCCGTAGACCATCTCTCAGTGGCCGTAGGCTACATTTCGTGGCCGTAGGCCATTTTTCCCATTTCGGAGCCCGGTTCCCGATTTTCGGAGCCGTCAGGCCGTGTGCCTCGGTTCGGGACCGTCTAACCATCTCCGATTCCTCCGGTTTTTGGCATACATCTTATTTACTCCCTTTCGAGGGACACTGGGGCCTGAGAGACCCACTTCGTGGTCGAATGCCACTTTCGGTGCTTAACAGCCTATTTTCGGGATCCCGAACTGCGTGTTTTGGCCCCCGAGCATTCGTTTTGCATCGGTTTTTGTTCATTTTTGGCAGGTACCTCTGTTTTATCACTAGGAAGGTCATTGAAGGGTGGGAGGCCTGCAATTGTCTCAGCAACCAGTTATATTCCTTCGGCGCCCTCCGACGCCCGTTTTTCTCATTTCCGAGCCAATGTTGACCACCCTAGGGCCATTTTATTCAACCCCAAACCACATATTTGTGTTATACACACATGGGAGGACCCTAAAAGTCTATGGCCGGCCAGTAATTGTTGTTGAACCTTTTGAACCCCTCCTAAAAGTGGCCTATTCTCTCTCCTGTTTTAGAGTTGCCAATTTTGAACCACAGGGTTGTGATGAGGAGACCTGGGAGGACACCTTTCTCTGGTGGCCGGCCAGAAAATCTTCTTGAGCCTTTTGACCCTTGGCCGGCCGGCCATAGGGGGTGGCCGGCCGGCCACCTACAACAAAAATAGGTGGCCGGCCATGTTCCTTGGGATGTGTGCTTTACAGCTGTATAGCTTTTTCCCCCAAAATATCTGATTTCGGGGGACTTTGGTAGAAAGGGGGAACTTAATCCCATTTCTCTACACATTTTCCCTCCATTGCCCCACCATTCTTGCACACATAACAGCAGCTCAAGCTTTGTTTAGAGGGGGGGAAAACTTGCTTTGAGCACATAGATACATATCTCTCCATTCCTCTCTCATTTTCTCAAGTTTTGGCTCCATTTCTTCATCACTACCAAGCATCACCACCACCACTCCATTTCCAGCAGTTTGGAGGACTTTCCAGCAGCTAGGAAGCAACATTCCTTGGTCCAAAAGGGAGCAAAAGTGTGGTCTTCAAGGGTAAGTTCATCTTTCCCCCTTTTGTAGCACATTTTTGCACCATTGCTTAGGCCTATTTGCTTACTGTTTTGGGATCCGACCCTAATTGAAAGGGTCATTTTTTTGAGCCGTTCTTGATGTTTGTTGAAGGGCTCAACCCTGTTTGAGCCCCCCATTTGGTACTTACTTCAATACCCTCTTGTGTGCCATTATTTTGCATAGTATTTCTAGCCTATTTGTGATCTATTTTGGGGCATGATGTAAACTGTGGTTAGACTTATTTTGAGCCCCTCTACAACATTGTAGAAGGGCTCAACCTTGTTTGGGACCCCCATGCATGACTTGCCATTGAACCTCTTTTGGGTCCCTATTTTTGCATGCTTTGTTAGCCTATTTTTCTTCTGTTTTTAGGCCATGATCAGAACTAAAATTGGCCATATTTTGACCTTCTTGGAATATTTTATTAAGGGTCTTTGGCTTTTTGGTGAATGCTTTGTATACCTCATGTTATAGCCTCTTGTTGGCCTACTTCTTGCATGGCATTTTTAGCATGTTTGTATATTGTTTTAGGGGTTGTCACCTACTAAAAAACAGCATGTTTTTAGGCCCTCTTCAGTGTTGTAGAAGGGTATTTTTCCATTTGGGCTTTGCATCTATCACTTGCTTCATTGCTTCCCTCGCAGAGCCTTTTTTGTATGTCATTTTAGCCCTACTTGTGATTGCCGTTTTGCCTTGATTTGAACTGAAAAAATGTGAGTTTTGGGGCTGCCTTGCTTCTTATTTTTCATGTCATGTTCAAATTATGCATGTATTGTATAGCTACAAGTCATTTCGGATGCCTAGTTTTGCATTTCGGGAGAGATTCCTTGCATCGGGTTTCATTTCGCCGGGTTTCGGGGCTGTTTTGCCCCTCATTTTGCTACTTATTTTTGCATGTTTGCATGTCATATTCCGTGTCTTTGCCATGTCTCATTAGAGTGGCATTTCGGTGCCTGAGGGTCCGTCCTCGGTTTGCGTGCACGCGTGCACGCATTTCGAGGTGTCTTGTTTTTATCTGATGGCCTCTTATGTGAGTGTGGCTGAGGCTCTCTCATGTTGGTGTAAGCCCATATTGCATTGCGTATGCCATTTCATCCATAACATTGTGTATGCTCGGTTGTGTATCACCTCGTATAGCGTGTATGCCATTCCATGACATTGTGTATGTTAAGATTGCATATTAGCTGCATTTCATGCATATCATGCATATTGCATCGTGTTCGGGATAGGAGTTAGCCCGAGCACGGGAAACGAGGTGCATTCCGTACTCCGAGTGACGGAGCGGGTCTCAATTCCCAAGTCACCGACACTCCGGATTATCCATGATGGAGTTAGGTTTTATTGTAGCATTCATATGCATTCATTCTATATTGAGTTGTGCAATTCGGCTCCTCGGCCATCATGCATCGATACGCGTGATTGGTGGCACGAGGATCGAGGCATGCATATATCTGTGAAAATACATTGCTATGCCCCTTTCCTGCTCTCTGTTGCAGCATATCAAGAATCAGCAGTCTTCCGAGGCTTGGCGCGCTTTTCAAGAAACATTGCAAAACAGAGGCTAATCGGGGCATCGTCGTGGATTTCCGCGCAAAGCAGCCCAAACATGCATCATTCCATCATCCGAAGCAGAATCAAGGCAGCCCCTGGCTTGCATGCCAGTTTACAGTTTTTCTTAGTTAATTTGTAAATTAATTAGGGATTTGTATATTATTCGGACTGTAATATTCGGACTGTATTATTCTTTCATTTGGGACTGTATTATTATTCTTTTGGACTCTCTGTGCGAGGGCAATATTGTAATAAGTGTGGGTGAGTGTGATGTATGTCTTCCAACCCCACGTCTTTCTTCCCTTTTATTTACCCGCTTATGATGGTTAGATTAGGGCATATTTCAATTAGCATACAGTATGACGGCATGTTTGGATCATTCATCTGTTTTGCACGCACCGGGCTCGGCGCATCATACAAACTGCATTTGTATTTCAATTCCAAATTGAATACGTGTTAGTTGTAGCATTCCATACGCCATGTTTAGAATAGCCGAGCCTGCTATAGTTTGCATTTCTGCATGTGTTACATTAGGCATTTCGGCATATTTAGGATCATGCATGGATTTCTAATGAGTTTCTGTTTTAGCTTGAAGTACTCAGTGAGTTTTTATGCTTTAGCATCCTTGCATGCGTGTGAGTGTTGCCATGAATAGCATGCTTACCATGAGGCTATTTGCTTATGTGATATACCTGCCTTGAATGCCTGTGGGTGAAGGTTGGGTTATCTGAATTGGGACAATGCATTGACTGTGAGTCTTAAGCCCACTAGATAGTGGCAAAAGCATGTTTTCTAAGCCCACCTGAGGGTGGCAAAATCTGCATTTGAAGCCTGCCTGCGGGTAGCAAACCATCTGTCACAAACAAACATGAAATGTTTTGTTCCAATTCAGGCGACTCAGTCTATACTTGTATGCTGTGCGCATCACATAGTAACCTAGGCTAATAACCGGAATAAGAACATACAATGTTTTCAAAACTAGATATCATGATTAGTAGAGGCCGGTCTTTGACCGGGCGAGCGGGGGTGCTCACGAAGTGACCTTCCCCAATCGTACCCGAGTTCCCGAGCCGAGGCAACTTTGGTGATGACGGACACGTGGCCTTTGGCACCGAGTCAGGGTTTCCTAAATTTCCCCATAAAAAATATTTAGGTGGCGACTCTGTATCTGGCAAAGCAGTCCATGTTTGGCACTTCTTTCAAAAAAATCTGTTTTCAAAACGATTTGCCGGATTTGGACTCTTTGGTTCAAGATTAAGAAGCGTGACATTTGAGTCCTTCGAACTGTAGTAGACCCAATATCGAACCAGAAACCGGGGGGAGGGGGGGACGCACCCTCCCCGGGATGCGTTCGGGGATGTCTACACCCTTCTTGCATCAACACACAACCCAAACCCTCTCGTGAGGCATCACAGTAAACCGCATAACCCAAACCTCTCTCCGGGATAATCAAAACCGGAACGGTGGTCAATCTAACCTTCAACTCTTGGAACGACTTTTCACACGTCTCATTCCATACAAATTTGACTCCCTTCCGAGTCAATCTAGTCAACGGCGAAGCTAGCCTGGAGAAATTCTTCACAAACCGGCGGTAATACCCAGCTAATCCCAGAAAACTACGGATCTCAAAAACACTCTTAGGTTGTGCCCAATCCTGCACTGCCTCTATCTTGGATGTATCAACAGACACCCCTTCCCCGGAAACCACATGGCCTAAGAACTTAACTTCTCCTAGCCAGAACTCACATTTCCCAAACTTGGCATACAGCCTATGGGCTCTAAGCAACTCAAGCACCACTCTTAAGTGTTCCTCGTGCTCCTCCTCAGAAGGTGAATAACGTAGAATGTCGTCCATGAAAACGACTACAAAACGATCCAAGAATTCCCAGAATATCCGGTTCATCAAATCCATAAACACTGCCGGTGCATTGGTGAGCCCAAATGGCATCACCAAAAACTCGTAATGGCCATACCGCGTACGGAATGCCGTCTTCGGAATATCCTCCTCCCTGACCCTCAACTGGTGGTAACCTGATCTCAAATCTATCTTAGAGAAACAACGGGAACCCTTCAATTGGTCAAACAAATCATCTATACGGGGCATAGGGTACTTATTCTTGACCGTAGCCCGATTCAACTTCCGGTAGTCGATACAAAGTCTCAAGGCACCATCTTTCTTTTTAGCCAAGAGGGCTGGTGCTCCCCACGGCGAAACACTAGGGCGAATAAAGCCCTTATCCAGCAACTCCTGGAGCTGAACCTTCAACTCACTCAACTTGGCTGGGGCAAAACGATACAGTGCCATAGAAATCGGCGTCGTGCCGGGCACTAGATCAATGGAGAACTCAATCTCTCGGTGAGGTGGCAAACTAACGAGATCCTCGGGAAAAACATCTGAATGCTCACAAACCACTCTCGGTAATACAATCTGGGTCTCATCACACTCACTACTCAAAAGGCTAGCAAGAAGACCACTAAGCTCACTCCGCCCTCGTGGATTATACACCGGTGGTAACACACTACCAACCCGATCCCCTAAGAAATGGAAACAATCCCCGCTCAAGGTACATACTGTGACCCTTTGGCGGTAACAATCAATAACTGCTCGGTATGACGATAGCCAATCCATACCCAAAATAACATCAAATCTCGACATGGGCATAACTACAAAAGGAAACGGAAGCCGACGATCTGCTACCTCTATATCACAACCTCTACACCCTTGTTTCAAAATCAACTCACCCCCAACAGGTGATACAACAAAAATAGGAGATGCTAACTGTGCCAACTCCAAACCCAAAACAGATGCAAATGCAGCAGATACAAAAGAATGAGATGCACCCGTATCAATCAACACACTAGCAACCGAGTTACAAAACAGAAGGTACCTCTCACAACAGATGAAGCCGGTACTAGGTCCTGCGCGGTAACAGCATACGCACGCCCTGTAGGCCCCTGATCAACCTGCTCACCTCTAGGAGCAAAAGACTGCTACACAGACTTGGATGATGAAGCCCCCTGATTGGCCCTCGAGGTCTGAACTGACTGAGTTGGCTGAAAACTCTGCCTCTGCCCTGATGCACCAGATGTGCCACTCAACTGCGGGCAAAACCTCTTCAAGTGCCCCGCCTGACCACACTGATAACAAGACAGTGGCTGGCCTCTGCCCTGACTCTGGCTCTGAGGTCGAGCCGTAGATGAAGCAGCTCTCTGACCTCCTCCCTTCTGCGGGCAAGCGGGAGACTTGTGGCCCAGCTGACCACATTTGTAACAAGTCACGTCTCCTTGGCTGCCTCTCCCAGAACCTACACTCGGTACAGGAAAGGTCGATCTAATAAAACCTCCCTAAGACTGCTGAGGGTTAGAACCCCTCTGTCTCCTGCCATCACCCTGGCCATCCTAGCTCCTCTTGGAGCCCCTCTGCCCCTCCTCCTCCTGTATCATGATCTCCATATGGGCTGCAGCATCAACCAAGCACCCATAGTCTCGGGTCATAGAACCCCCAACTCTCATCTTGAGGCCGCGCCTCAACTTCTTCTCAAACTCGATACAACGGCGCTCCTCGGACGCCACGAGCTCAAGTGCAAACCTGGACAGACTAGTAAAAGCAGCCTCAAACTCGGCCACTGAAGAACTCAACTGCAAGAGCTGGCAAAACTGGTCTCTCAACTTCTCCCTGACAACTGGAGATAAGAATTTCTCCTGGAAAGCATTCACAAAAGCCTCCCAAGTGCCATCAATACGGCCCTTCACAAACTTCACCACTGACCCGCATCCCCCTTGAGCTGGAAAGATGCCAAGGTCCCTTTCAATGCTCCGTCCTCGATGCCTAGCATCTCGAACGTCTTCGACATCTGCTCTAACCACTCATCAGCCTTAAGTGGCTCCTTCGGATCCCCAACAAATTCGTCCGGATTCGACCGGAAGAACTCCCTCTTCAAGAAGGAAGGCCCTGCCTCAGCAACGTGGGCCTGAACTTGATTCTCAGCTCTGAGAATGACCATAGACTCTCTCAAAGCTCCTGCTATCTCTCGGGCTAAGACGCCCATAGCCTGCTGACCTGCTGGTTCGGCCACATTGGCCTAACCAACCCCCTCCTGCTGTTCCGGACTCTCCTCCGGTATAGGCATCTCCTGCCTCCTAGGCCTACCTCGCCTACCACCACGTCCTCGTCCTGACATCCTAATAAAAGTAACGAAGATATTAGCACATTCATAAATGTGCCGAAGCTATAACACTCACGTCCAAATGCAAGGACAACTGTAATTCACTCCACATAAGCACATAAACACATAAGCACTTACGAACTTCATTTCCGGATAATGATAGTCCCGAGGCGTTACTAGAGTTACGATTAGAAACAGCATTGATCAAGTGCTTTTCCAACAAGAGTCACAGAAACCCAAGGATCCAATCAACATCCTAGAAAGTAAATCCCATACCCAAATAGTCACATAAACATGTTATCACATAAACACATAACATTACACATAAGTCTCTAGCAAGCGAGACAAACCCATTGTGATACTAATCACTTCCCACGTACCCAAAGTATTCAAACTCGGTACGCTCTGATACGAAGTTGTAACGCCCTCAAGAAAATACATAAAACCCATCATTCTTGACGTGCAACAATATAAGGAAAATAAACATCTTTCTATTTATCAGAGTAATTCTTACAAAAGTATTACATGTTGACAACAAAAGTAAACGCCCTAAAGGCTTACAACTTTCCAAGCCAACACTTGGTTACAAGAAGTGAGTACTAACTCATATACACATTAAGCCCTTGGCTTGAATTTACATGTAATACATCAAAAGAAAGCAATACAACAAAAAGTCTGTATGCCTCAAGCCTTCCAAGCTATGTCTTTGGAGGTGGCATGCTACATGTACCTGAAAATGATGTCCCATATAGGGTGAGCCACAGCCCAGTAGAAATATACTAAACCAACTATAAACAATGACTAAAAGATTAGCAGTTGATAGATGGTCAACACTTATATTCCAACTCATATCATATTACAGTTTCATGACAATCATGTCCATGCTACATTTCCTTTTCCATTTCTCATTCGACTTTAGGTCCGAAAACAAGGCTCAGATCCTGGCCAATCAGTTTAATGAGATTATAATTCATCATTAAAATACTTTCAAAAATCGTGACGGATACACATTTTGGTGCTGTATCAGTAACACATAAAATCACTTCCATACTTCACACATGATACACATTTTGGTGCTGTATCAAATAAACAAAGAAACACTTCTATACCTCACAATTGATAATGATATACATTTTAGTGCTATATCAAATCAAACAAACACTTCCATACTTCACAAATGATACATATTGTAGTGCTGTATCAATGTCAAACAGTTTCTGGTTTAGAGGTCCATCCCCTATCTTCCCCTAAACCGTGGAGTACATCCCCTATCTCCTCCCACACAACACAATGTATATAAACAATTATCATATACATAATCAATCAATACATAAGGTTAATGTATTATTCCAACCGTCATATTCGATGGCACATTCAATTGATTAGTTTTAGTTTGCCTAATCATCATGCATTGTCCACAACAATCAAGACTATCCTCCACCGATAGCCCAAAGCAGTTATTTCTAAACAGAAAATAAATGCATCAAATGGATATAATATCGACATTTTGACTAGGTGAGCGATAAACAAATCCAACTACACCCTTTAATCCCATATCTTTCCAATTCCATTATTCTCAATTTAATTTCTCATTTCTCAAAATTAATTATACAAATTAATTAATCAAACTAATTAGGGCATTTTCCCATAATTCAAACAACAACCCTAAGGTTCCATTTTCATCAATAATCCAACATTTATTCCTTTTCTCAAGGTATTACATACATATGGGTTTATAACTATGAGAACCCCGTCTTTTGAAAATTACACAATGACCCCAAACTTTCTCAAAATTACCCAACAACCCTCAACATATCAAAATGCTAAAATTTAAAGACAAAGCTCATAAGATGGAGTAGGATATCCCTACCTCGAAGTTAGAGCTCAAATGAGAAGAAGACCAAAACCAAAGTGCTCCAAATCCACAAATTTTCGGATCAAAAGGAAGCCCTCGACAATCAACACACTTTTTACAAAGGCCAAAGGTGAGGACAACACTCTAGCTAGATCAAACCCTAGAGAGAAGGAAGATTCTAGAGAGAGGAGCTCTCAAATGTGTGTTTGGGAAAGTAAGAGAGAGAAAGAGTGTTGAAAAAGTGATCTAAAAAGTGAAATCTCGGAATGATATAATCGACTCCCCGCTCGAGCGTGGAAACCCCCGCTCGAGCGTCAGACACAGACTCACGCTCGAGCGTCCAAAGCGCCGCTCGAGCGTCGATTGCACACCTGCAGAAGTTTTGCAGACATGGTCCCCGCTCGAGCGTCCAAACTCTCGTTCGAGCGTCCGACGACCTGCAGAGAAAAAATACTAGGAGATGGGAATTCACGCTCGAGCGTCAAAACTCCCACTCGAGCGTAGAAGCAAAATCAAAGGACCCACTCGAGCGTCAAAAGCCCCGCTCGAGCGTAAAGGCCAAAATCTGGGCATCAACTCTAGGTTTCCAAACACAACTAACCTGTTTGAAACCCGCCCAACACAACCCAAGACTCAAATATAAAGAGTAAAGGATGGAAATGAGAATGAGACAACAACACATCCACGGAAC